>WIUZ02000022.1:0-678599 GCA_015956445.1 Thelephora terrestris | reverse complement strand
CTACGTCCCTTTCCCTCGCGGCGCCTCGCAATGTTTCGCGATGTTTCTGCACTCTACACCTCTCACTGGGGGCAATAGGTCACTTACCCAGCAATTACATTGTGATTACATTGTGATTTTTTAGACAATGTGTCCAGCCTGTGGCCAGGAGGTACATGCTGAGTTTTTACAAAGTGCCATCAATGCACACAATGTGGCCAGTGGGTCCATCTTGATACTTTTACAAAGTGCCCATCAATTCGATCACAATGTGTCCTGTGGGTCCATGCAGGATACATTGTAAAAGTATCCATCAAAGTGGCCACTGGGCACTTTGTGAAAGAAACCCCTGGTTTCTTTCACAATTTTGCTTACAATGTGTCCGGCGTACACCTGAGCCACTCATTGAGAGTTCTTTCAGAAAGTATCCAGCAATGTGTCCACAAAGTATCCAACCAGATACTCAATGGTTTCTTTGAGAGTTTGTTGTGAAATCCAACCACATTGA
Source organism: Thelephora terrestris (assembly GCA_015956445.1). Taxonomy (NCBI): domain Eukaryota; kingdom Fungi; phylum Basidiomycota; class Agaricomycetes; order Thelephorales; family Thelephoraceae; genus Thelephora; species Thelephora terrestris. Next base: position 678,112 of record WIUZ02000022.1, on the reverse strand, counting down.
GAGTTCATTGTGAAAACATTAAGAAGAACCCCTGGGGACATTTGGTCACATTGCTGGTTACTTTTTGAAAGAACTCTCAATGAGTGGCTCAGGCACCCAGTAGGATACATTGTGAACAAAATTGTGAAAGAAACCAGGGGTTTCTTTCACAAAGTGCCCAGTGGCCACTTTGATGGATACTTTTACAATGTATCCTGCATGGACCCACAGGACACATTGTGATCGAATTGATGGGCACTTTGTAAAAGTGATCAAGATGGACCCACTGGCCACATTGTGGTCGCATTGATGGGCACTTTGTAAAAGAACTCAGCATGTACCTCCTGGCCAAAGGCTGGGCACATTGTCTAAAAAATCACAATGTAATCACAATGCATTTGCTGGGTAAGTGTCCCATTGCCCCCAGTGTCTCTACCTCTTCTTATGCATCCCTATCTCCACAGGTTTCAGCTACTTTTTCCCCATGGGTCATGGGCCATACGGCATGACAAAATCCCATAACCCATGGGCCATACGTCGCCGTACGACAGGTACAAATCCCCATGACCCATGGACCGTACGATGGTGTGTGGGCCCCATGACCCATGGGTTGTACGGTGCTGTATGACAGTATGGCCTGTCCATGACCCATGGGTTGTACGATGCCGTACAGTGGTATGCCCTTCCCATGACCCATGGGCCATACGGTGGTGCTGGACAGCCATCCACCCTGCCCATGACCCATGGGGCGTACAGCGCCGTACAGTGGTATGCCCTACCCATGACCCATGGGTTGTACGGCGCCGTACGGGGGTTTGCCCTACCCATGACCCATGGACCATACGGCACCGTACGACAGTATGCCCTGCCCATGACCCATGGACCGTACGGCACTGTACGACAGTATGCCCTGCCCATGACCCATGGAGCGTACGGTGCCGTACGGTGGTATGCCCTGCCCATGACCCATGGAGCGTACGGTGCTGTACGGGGGTTTGCCCTACCCATGACCCATGGAGCGTACGGCACCGTACGACAGTATGCCCTGCCCATGACCCATGGGTCATACAGTGCCGTACGGTGGTATGCCCTACCCATGACCCATGGAGCGTACGGCGCTGTACGGGGGTTTGCCCTACCCATGACCCATGGAGCGTATGGCACCGTATGACAGTATGCCCTGCCCATGACCCATGGGTCGTACGGTGCCGTACGGTGGATTACCTCAAAAAGAATATTTAATGGATTACCTAATAAGGAACTATATGATGGATTACCTAAAAAAGAAATATTTGATGAATTACCTAAAAAGGAGTGCCTCCGGATCTTCTTCGCAACTTCATGATTCTCCTTCATCATCAGTTTTGATTTGTCTTCTCTCTTTTCGTCCAGCAACACCCCTTCCTCCTCAGTGTCCTCTCTCCAGTCTTCCAGTTCCCTGGCAGATCTTCTCAAAACTCGCTCTCCTCCTTGCCAGACATCTCAGCATATGGTGTTTCCAGTCCTCCCCTCATTCCTCGACACACTCTCTACCCTTCTGGCTGATGGCAGAGACATAGAAAACATGGAAAACTCGTTTGCTGGCACTTCCCCAGAGGATTCCCTTGAGATTCTCCCCAAGCCTCCAGAGTTCCTCTCAGGATACCTAGAATCTTATTCTAGTTCAGAAGAAACTCGACGACTTCTTTGCTGTTTTTGGGATCTTCTTCCTAGAGTTGGGTCTTTCCCCATGGACGACTTTCTAGTTCCTCAGATCATCTTGGAACTTCCTCTCATCCTCCCAACTTGCCAATCTTCCTGGATACCTCTCTCTCTCTGGCGACTCTATCTCGGAACTCCGGTACCTTCGCAAATCTTGGAGAACCTCCAGATTTCTTCCATCAGGAATCTCAGCTCATGTCTCCTGATGTCGCGATTTTTGAGGATTTGTCTCTCTATCCCCATAGGCTCTATCCCAACCAGAATCACCAGGATGACCCAGTCACTATCTGAAGTCCCAAGGAAAGTCTCCCTTGTCTTGGTGCAACCAGGGATGGTGTTCTCTGAAGTCCCAAGGAGATGTAGTGCCTCCAGTTCTGGGGATGTGGGATTCTGAGGTTTGCTGTCCTCAGTCCTCATTCCTCCTCTTCGCTTTTCCTCTCCTTCGCAACCTTCGCAACCTCCCTCGGAACCCCTCCTCTTCGGAACTTCTTCCTCTTCGCCGGAGCTTCCTCTCCTTCGCCGGAGCTTCCTCTTCTCCAGAAGACTTTCCCCTTTGCTTACACTGGGGGCAAGGGGTCACTTACCCAGCAGATACATTGTGATTACATTGTGATCTTTTAGACAATGTGTCCAACCTTTGGCCAGGAGGTACATACTGAGTTCTTTTACAAAGTACCCATCAATGTGACCACAATGTAGCCAGTGGGTCCATCTTGATCACTTTTACAAAGTGCCCATCAATTCAATCGCAATGTGCCCTGTGGGTCCATGCAGGATACTTGTAAAAGTATCCATCAAAGTGGCCACTGGGCACTTTGTGAAAAAAACCAGGGGTTTCTTTCACAATTTTGTTCACAATGTATCCTACTGGGTGCCTGAGCCACTCATTGAGAGTTCTTTCAAAAAGTACCCAGAAATGCAACCACAATGTCCCCAGGGGGTTCTTCTTGATGTTTTCACAATGAACTCTCAATGTGGTTGGATTTCACAACAAACTCTCAAAGAAACCATTGAGTATCTTGTTGAATACTTTGTGGACACATTGCTGGATACTTTCTGAAAGAACTCTCAGTGAGTGGCCCAGGTGTATGCTGGACACTTTGTAAGCAAGATTGTAAAAGAACCCAGGGGTTTCTTTCACAAAGTGCCCAGTGGCCACTTTGATGGATACTTTTACAAAGTATCCTGCATGGACCCACAGGGCACATTGTGATCGAATTGATGGGCACTTTGTAAAAGTGATCAAGGTGGACCAACTGGCCACATTCTGGTTGAATTGATGGGTACTTTGTAAAAGAACTCAGTATGTACCTCCTGGCCAAAGGTTGGACACATTGTCTAAAAAATCACAATGTAATCACAATGTATTGGCTGGGTAAGTGACCCCTTTCCCCCAGTGTTAGTTTCCCCCTTTATGATGACTTTCCCCTTTCATGACGACTTTCCCCTTTTCTCCTCTTCCCCTATGACTTTGCCATTGCATCATAGGTCCCTATTTCGCAGTTTCCCTCCTTTCTTCTCTGGATCCTTCTCAGAGCAGACCTTAGTATATATATCCTGTACTAGCTACTCTGGAGATCATTGTGCTCCATCCTATTGAAGTCCAGTCAGCCATGTTTCCCTCCTCCTAGTCTGAAGCTTTGCTCTAGTCCCCTCGTCGCCCAGTGTCTTCTTGCTTTCCTCAGTGTCTTCCCCTAGTGTTCTCTGCTCCCCTCGTAATCTTCCCTTCGGAACCCCTCGGAACTCTTTCGGAACTCTCGCGATCTCTCGTTCTTCTTGCTTTGTCTCTAGCTCTCTTCTGGTCTCTCTGCCTTCGCGCTTTCTTCGCAACTTTCCCCAGTCGCTGCTTGGAGTTCCTTGACACTGTACAACCTAGGACCCACCTTCACAGGAACTCTCTGGGCCTTGATCTTCTGCCACCACGGAAGTCTCCAGAAAGAACCCCTGTTCACCGCGCTGTACAGTGGAATGCCTTGCCCATGACCCATGGGTTGTACGGTGCCGTACGGTGGATTACCTCAAAAAGAATATTTAATGGATTACCTAATAAGGAACTATATGATGGATTACCTAAAAAAGAAATATTTGATGAATTACCTAAAAAGGAAATATTTGATGGATCTCCCCAAAAAAGAAATATTTGATGGATTACCTAATAAGGAAATATTTGATGAATTACCTAAAAAGGAAATATTTGATGGATTACCTAAAAAGAAAAATTTGCTTGACTGCCTAAAGAGAAATAGTTGATGGATTACCTAAAAAGGAAATATCTGATTGATTCTGGAAAACAGCAACATCCTAACCTAACCTCAAGGCACTGCCAGGTCAGGAATCCATTCACCTCTTGCATTATTTTTCTGTTTGTAGTCCTGACTAACCCAAAGTGGTTAAGCTAACATCATCCAATCTAACCTAACCTAACTCAATTCAACCTAACCTAACCAACCCACCCTCACTAACCTAACCTAACCTAACCTAACCTAACCTAACCTAACCTAACCTAACCTAACCTAACCTAACCCTAACCTAACCCTAACCCAACCCTCACCTAACCTGCAGTGGTCTATCCAACCTGACTATAGCTTTGCCTAAGCTGACCCATGACAAACAAGTCCTAACTTAAACTTGACCTTGCCTAGCACACCAACATGTAACATGGGTTACAGGAATGCAGTGCAAAGTGCATACCCCTTGGGGGACCTCCACTTGTATTTAGCCATAAGCTGGCTATCATTTGAACACACCTACTAAGCTGGACCTACCAGTTGGTAGACCTGCAAGCCAACAGGTCCATGGACTATATTCCCTAAGCTGTGCCTGCACCCAACCATATTCACCTCTCTTGTACCAGATATTAACTTGATGACAAATAAAGCCAATCCACCTGGCTGAACCTATGACCCAGTGGGCTCATTAATTCATAAGTCTATAGGTCTGTGGGCCTGTAATGTGGAGGAACACACCCAGCGGATTCTGGGTCTGGTCAGGTAGGTAAATTTGAGTTGTTGCTGAGTTTGGCTGGGCAAGAGATGTTTTGTGAATGTGGTTGGTGGTAATTGAGTGGCAGGATCTTTTATGGAATACCAGTCCAAGGACCTTTTGGCTTGCAGGTCCCACCAACTGGTAGGTCCAGGTTAGTAGGTGTGTTCAAGTGATAGCAGCTTATGGCTAAATACAAGTGGAGTCCCCCAAGGGGTATGCACTTTGCACTGCATTCCTGTAACCCATGTTACCTGTTGGTGTGCTAGGCAAGGTCAAGTTTAAGTCAGGACTTGTTTGTCATGGGTCAGCTAGGCAAAGCTATAGTCAGGTGGATAGACCACTGCAGGTTAGGTTAGGTTGAAATGGGTTAGATGGCTATGTCAGGTTAGGTTACGGTTAGGTTAGGTAGGTGAGGGTTGGGTTAGGTTAGGTTGAATTGAGTTAGGTTAGGTTAGATTGGATGATGTTAGCTTAACCACTTTGGGTTAGTCAGGACTACAAACAGAAAATAATGCAAGAGGTGAATGGATCCTGACCTGGCAGTGCCTTGAGGTTAGGTTAGGAGGTTGCTGTTTTCCAGAATCAATCAGATATTTCCTTTTTAGGTAATCCATCAACTATTTCTCTTTTAGGCAGTCAAGCAAATTTTTCTTTTTAGGTAATCCATCAAATATTTCCTTTTTAGGCAATTCATCAAATATTTCCTTTTTAGGTAATCCATCAAATATTTTCTTTTTAGGTAATGCATCAATATTTTCTTTTTAGGTAATCCATCAAATATTTCCTTTTTAGGTAATTCATCAAATTTTCCTTTTTAGGTAATTCATCAAATGTTTCCTTTTTAGGTAATTCATCAAATATTTCTTTTTTAGGTAATCCATCATATAGTTCCTTATTAGGTAATCCATTAAATATTCTTTCAAGGTAATCCACTGTACGGCACTGTACAACCCATGGGCCATGGGCAAGGCATTCCACTGTATGGCCGTACGCTCCATGGGTCATGGATAGGGCATACCACCATACAGCACTGTACGACCCATGGGTCATGGGTAGGGTATACCACCGTATGGCACTGTACGCTCCATGGGTCATGGGCAGGCATACTGTCGTACGGTGCCGTATGGTCCATGGGTCATGGGTAGGGCAAACCCCCGTACGGCGCCGTACGCTCCATGGTCATGGGCAGGGCATACCACCGTACGGCACCGTACGCTCCATGGGTCATGGGCAGGGCATACTGTCGTACGGTGCCGTACGGTCCATGGGTCATGGGCAGGGCATACTGTCGTACGGTGCCGTATGGTCCTTGGGGGTCATGGGTAGGGCAAACCCCCGTACGGCGCCGTACAACCCATGGGTCATGGGTAGGCATACCACTGTACGGCAACTGTACGCCCCATGGGTCATGGGCAGGGTGGATGGCTGTCGCAGCACCACCGTATGGCCCATGGGTCATGGGAAGGGCATACCACCGTATGGCATCGTACAACCCATGGGTCATGGACAGGCCATACTGTCATACAGCACTGTACAACCCTGGGTCATGGGGCCCACACACCATCGTACGGTCCATGGGTCATGGGGATTTGTACCTGTCATACGGCGACGTATGGCCCATGGGTCATGGGATTTTGTCACACCGTACGGCCATGGGTCATGGGGAAAAAGTAGCTGAATGGGCTCATCTCCCTACATATCCATATATCTCCCTCCACCTCACTATTCCCTTCCCTATACTTCCTATTCATCCCGATGCTTCGCGACTCTCCCGACGTATTCCTATGCTCCCTATCTCTCACTACCCCCCCCCAACCTCCCTATATCCCTCCTGACACTACACCATTCGCGACTCCTCCCTATATTTCTTCCCAACTTCCCTACACCTTCGCGACATCTCCCTACACCACCTCCCTCGATCCCTTGATCCCTATGCTCAATCACTTCCTTTTGGTTCATTTCTCAACCACATCTCTTTCTCCATCGTTCCTTTCGATCCCTTGCCCTTCCTATGTCATGGACTCATCATTTGGTTCATTTGACATCATTTGGTTCATTCCCTCTTGCTTCCTTTGTTCTCAGAGCCTCCTAGAGTAGTATATAAGCCTCTGTATTCAATAGACTAGCAACAGACAAATCCAGGGGACTGATTCCCATGTTTTCCTCTCCTATCACTCTCCACTCGTTGTCGTCGTCTCCCTATAGCCTCCCTCGTCTTCCCTATCATTCTCATCGTCGTCCCTGCGTCCCTGCGTCCTCCTCATCATCCCTGCGTTCTCGTTGTCGTTCCAAAGATCCCGACATCCCAAAGTTCTTGTCGTCATCCTTATATCTAGTTCTATCTTGTTATCTACGTCTCCCGACCTTCCCAATGTTTCCCAATGTTTCCCTACTCTTCCCTACTCACCTTCCAGTCCTCCCTACTTGTCCCTACGGAGCTAGGAGGCATTGTACGACCAAGGACCACCTTCATTGACGTTGACAGGGCACCCCATCTTCTCCCCATCGGACCTTAGCCCATATAGCCTCTGTTCACCGTGACCTCTCTGCTGTGTGCTAGAGAAAGAGTATCTGAAGACTCTAGTCTCCTTCTTTCTCCTTTCTTCTACTCTAAGTCTGTGAAGAGACTTCTCATATCCCTGGGTTTGTATTGGGCGATTACTGTGTGTTTGACCCCTAATACGATAGGTTTGGGTAGTAAGAGTACTACTGAACGCAGAGGTCACGTCGGCCTGACACTATCCTCGTTCAATGGTGTCCACCTGCTTTTTTGTTTGAAACTCCCTCCACACGCATCTGGAAGTTGGGGGCATGCATTCGGCTCGGCTGACTATCTCTGTTCCCTCTCAGGGGGGTACTATTCTTCCTCGGAGTTCTCCTCCTTCTGTCTCCAACCCGCAAGGCAGATATCATCCTCGGGCTGATGGTGCGATGTTGCAGTGTATCAGCCGTGAGTAATGTACTCCTGTTGCCTATGAAGGAGTCTCTGTGGCTCTACCTGAAGGTCAGTGTGGCTGGCATATGGTAGGTGGCCTGCACATGGATGTTTTCTCTTCGCTCAACGCACACAGACACATTTATGCCCTTTTCGCTGCTGCATTCCTTGTGAAGACCAGCATTGTTCTCACCAGCCTGCACCACTAGTGGCTGGGGATTCCACCCCCACCTACCTGCACTTCAAGACCCACAGCAGTGGATGTGGAACACCCCATGCTATGCCAGGTCACCATGATCAGGTGGTACTTGACCGAATTGTTCACAGCTGCTTCGCATCCGTCCTCCTCAATATCAGAGGACAATGTGAAAGACCGTGACCATTGTTGTGCTCATGGGTGTGTAGTGTTTGTTTTCTATACAGAAGATAACTAGACCCAGTTGGTTTGCTTAGAGACTAAGTGTATAGAAGCTAAGCAGGCTGGTTGAGTAGTCTATGAACTCGACTAACAACTCCACAGGGTGAGCGGGGTTCCTCTTTCCGGCTCTCGGACCTGATGAGTTCGCTGAGGGATCTACTCTGTGAGTGTGTCCTTCAGTATTATTCCAAGGGAATCAGATGTACTATATCACTCAGTTGCCCTGTTCCTTGATTAGACGCTTACCTGGTGTGTGGGGATTGGTGGTAATTTGATGGGAATGAAGTTCCTGATCTAAGGGAGGATCAAGAGTGGAGGGGATGATCTACAGGGGTAGACCTAAGGGGAGGGGAAAAGAGGGGGATGCTCAAAGGGTGTATTTGAGGCTGAAGCCCTAAGGCTGTGCTTTGATGCTGTGCTTTGATGCTGTGCTTAGGGCTGTGCTCAGGCTGTGTTGAGGCTGTGTCGGTGACTAGACCTAAAAAGGAAGGTGTACCTTACACTGGGGCTGTGCTAGATATGTTGTTAAAGATGAAAGATATGTCGTAAACGGGGGAGGGTATAAACTGATACCCTAAACTTAGCTGCAGATGACGTCTAGTACGTCTAACTTATATCTCTTCAATAATCTTCAGATAATAAACCTATGTCGTAAAATTGTGTGAGTCCTTGTGGTACTGCTAAATCGGGCTAGTCAGTCACTTCTTGCGGGGGGTTTATCTGCCAAGTTCAGACTTTAGTATACACGATACCAAGATTCCAATGTCTCAAGTGTACTAAGCTATCAGTTCTGCTGACTTAGAACTCTTCTCACAGAGGGTAGGGCTAAATATGGTGTGATTGCTCAAATCACTCAACCAGTCAGTCTAAGGGAATTGAGGTAGATACTTTAGGGGTAGATGTAGAGGGAGAGGGGGTAGAGTAAAGTGGGGGGGGGGGGGGAAAGAGACACTGAGCAAAGGGATGCTCAGCTTATGTGAGGATAGAGCAAACTGTGCTTTTCTCCTGAGCAGTAGGTTACCTGTTTTTCTCTTAGAAGTGGGGTTGAGGTCTATATACTACTATTTTACACAAGAATGTTCTAGAACATTCCAGCCCTTCCACAGTATGTCCATAATACTTCCGCCATGTTCCATTAGTTTCCATCTGTTCTTTGTGTGACAAATCATCACATTTGTGACATTTCGTGACATGCCTCCATTCTCTGGAGTACTCGGCAGCAACATCCCTATGTCCCTTTCCCTTGCAACGCCTTCGTGATGTTTCGCGATGTTTCTGCACTCTCTACACCTCTCTACCTCTTCTTACGCTGAACTGCTACTATCCGGGTGGAGTCGGGACACGACCAGAATAGCAGAAGTGGGGGTGAGGGGTCACCGGTTGTGCAGAGGTCGGGAAAGAGGAGAGAAGCTAGACAGAGGAGAGGGACCACGATAGGTTCGCGACATTGTCGGGACGAGAAGGAAAACTCCGTACTAGCAAACTCTGCTAGACGATGACGAGGGCTAGGGGGCTAGTGGACGATGGGCTAGTAGGCTAGGGGGGCTATTGAACTATGGGGCTAGTGGAATCGATGTCGAGCGAGGAGCTGGAGGTTTTCGATGATCAGGTAGTCGGCAGAAGGGAGAAGAGGTGTGAAGAGGCCGGGGGGTTCTTGTTCGTTGGACTAGCTAGTACAGGGTATTTATAGGTAAAGACAGTGCGATCTACGCGAAAGGGATGGGAAAAGCAGCGAACAAATGGAGAAACGGTGGGAGAATAAGAACAGGTAGATAGAAGGGATAAACGAGAGTCCGACGCAGGGTAGGGAGGCGAACGGTTCATCGGGGGGCGGAACGAGGCCTGGGACGGTCTTACCGAGAGGATGGAGCGCGTGAGAAACAGAACCGAAAGGGGAAGTCTATGGGTTCGCGATCAAAAGATCGTACCAGGCGGGGAAGCGGGAGCAGTTGAAGGTGATTGGCGAACGAGAGGGAACGAGTTGACACGTGCTAGACTGAAGGGAACCGGACCAGGGGAGGGGACGCGTCATTGCGACGAGATAAGGGATCGGGAGACATCGGCCGATCACAACGTCACGTGCCATTCGGGGAGGGTGGACACGGAGGCAGAGATAGCGAATAGGGGCGTGCGTCAATGGGATTGCGGGAGTGGTTCAGCGATCGGGACGTCGAGCGGGCATGACACTTCTGTGACCGATCGAGGGGTCGTCGAATCGCGTACCTGGCGGTTAGCGGGGTAGGGAGGTGGAGGCTGGATACCGATACTAGATTCAAAGATCGCGCGAATGGACAGCGGTGTCGTGACCGTATTCGGACACTATCCGGAATCGCGACCTTCTCTCGACTATCGACAACCGCTGCGCGAGGTCTAGATGACTTCCCTCAGCATCTCAACTGTCCCGATGAGGATTCGCCTGTCCCTTCACTTCGCCACATGTCCCTCTCTCCCTATTCTCCCTCGCGACTTCCCGATGTTTTCCCTTTCGACCTGCGACTTAGACCTGCGTTCCCCAGTAGATAGTTTCCCTCAGACTCTTCTTCCCTCACACCTTGTCCCGATCTCGTCCCGATTACGTCCCGATCAGTCCGATCGTGTCCCGACTTTTCAGTACGTTTTATATCTTTAGTTTTTCATCTCCCTATCTCCATTCCCTGCATCCCGATCACATCTCGATCGATCGCCCTGCTTGCGACTCCAGACCTCCCTCTGGTTCGTTTCTCAACCACATTCCTTTCCTTCATCATTCCCTTCGATCCCCCGCCTTCCCTATGTCATAGACTCGTCATAAGGTCTCTTGACATCATTTTGGTTCGTTCCCTTGGTTCCCTTCGTTCTCAGAGCCCTTAGCATTGTATATAAAGGCCCCTGTATTCGATAGACCACAGAATCACTCAGCAGTGTTCCCTCTCTCTCTCTTCCTCTCTCTCTCTCTCTTCCGAGGCCTAGCAGCGTTGCTACGGTCCTCCCTTCGGTTCCCTCGTCGTCTCGCCCTCGTTCTCGTCGTCCCTCTGGTCTCTCGTGTCCCGCTGGTGTCCCGATTTCTGACTCTGTTGTCCCGACGTATCCCAATGTTTCCCTTTGTTTGTTATCGGTAGTTTCGTTCTCTGGCTTTCCCGTTGTCTTCTGCCTCGTTCTCCCGTTCATATCCCGAATTTCCCTCTCGCTGTTCATTCGCTTCCCGCAGATTCCCTAGAGGCTCGCGCCTCTAAACCGAGGACCCGACCTTCTAACTGCCATCTCTGCCCTCTCGGACTCCGAAGGCTTAGTGGTAAGTTCAACGCATGTTCTAGGTGTTCCGGAACAAGGTTCTTCCTAGGCCATCCCACGGGCCGAGGTGTCAGCTTGATGTAGTAAGCCAACGATGGTAGTACAGGAGCGGAAGTTGATGTGACCCAGACCAATGAAGTGCGTCAAGGAAGGTCACATGAAGGATCACCGATCTAGGCTATAAGAAGGACATCTTCTTGGAGACATCCTTGATCAGCAACACCAACAACTTCCCTTTTACTTACCACCATGTCTCTCCTCAACAACCACACCTACAAAGCCGCTGATAGCATCAGCACCATCACCTGCATCAATTGCCGTGCTGCCTCTCAAAAAGGGTATGCTTGTGAAGCTGGAGAATCATACTGCACCGACGACCAGGTAGTGGTTGTACAGTATCAGCAGATCAAGCGTTGAACTGACGATCTCTTAGCTTCTCAAAGCTGCTCTTCAAGTGGATCCAGAGTGTCTTGCTCTAACCATCGGAACAACTCCCTACTTGACCTGGGATGATGAGCTTTGGTTCCGTTCCATCGTGGCAGAATGAATCCTTCAGCACAAGAGGGGTCGCTTTGGCGAGTTGGAGCATCCCATCAAGAAGGAGCTCTGGTACACCCTGAAGAGGGGAATCTACGACCTCGATAAACAGGAACATGGGGCAACTGTTTCTAGAGCAGTCCACCATGCCATGGTTGCCTCCACTCTGTTGTGGTTGCTGATTTGAGAAGGGGAAAGCCGGGTAGGTTTTCCGTTTGGATATACAAGTATGACTCTCGTTAACCAAACTGCCTAGGTTGAACAATTGGAACACAAGGTGAAGGAGGCGAAGGCTGATACACTCCGTGCTTCGACCAAGTGCGCTGAGATGAAAGCTACTCTGGCTGAGTTCCAGACGAAGACAAACGAGGCGTTGGAGACAATGGTAGCTGTCAGGAACATGGTATTTTTAAACTTTTTATAACACGCTCTTTCTTCGAACTCTTCTTACCATTTCTTATGTTTGAATGCTTCACACTCCTTATCCTTCACCCCCATCATTCAACATACACAAAACGCGCATACATTCAAGGCAATATGGAACAACTAGGCTATACGATGCTTATACAAATCCTCAAAAGTCAACTCTATCTACGGCAGGCCTAAAGGTCATCAACTGTCCATCCCGGAGATCGTAGTGCTGGCCCCTCCTCGCAAGGACCTCCCCGAACATGGCATCACCATCTTCTGCGCTCAGCTGAACCTCGAGTTCAAGCCGATAGGAAGAGATGCCTTCGAGCGGACCGATCAGCCTCCCAGATGTCACCGAACTGCTGAACACCTCGTCCCACATCTCCATCACCGGGTGTTCCCTCGGGAGCGCTGTCGACGTAGTCAAAGAGTGATTCTCCGTCTCCCTCATCACTCCCCTGGGTGGGATCCTGCCATGCGAGGCGAAGCTGGTGGCGGAGCTGGATCTCGGACTCGACCTGTTGGTTGGGACGGTTGACCCTATATCGGAAGGATCGCCCCTGGTCTCGATCAGACGCGTCACCATCTGACTCGACTGGACGAGGGTAAGGGTAAGCCGAGGGAGCCATACGATGGTCGTTGCGGTAACGAGAGCGTTTACAACGCTGCCCCTTCGTTACCGGACGTACCTCAACCACTCTCGGAGCATCCTCAGCTCGGTCAACCTCCATGACCTCATCCTCGATCTTCACCAGTCGACTGACTGGTTGCAAAGGGCAACGACCACAGTTCTCCTTGTCTGACTCGGCCAAAGTAGAAGCCGGAGCCAGAGTCGGAACGGGAATCGCATTCTCCACGGGAGGCGTGGCGTAGGACGAAGGGTTAGGTGATGGGAGAACCACCTCGTCGGCGTACTCCAACTCGAATGGAACGTCGGCTGTCCCCTGCCCAATCAAGACAGGACCTTCCTTGCAGTTGCAGGTCTTGTCCTGCAAAGACTCGACCCGCGCCGTCAAAACGGACACCAAATCCTCGAGTTGTTCAGTCTAGAGAAAGATGTCAGCTTCCCTCATTTCGTCTTTGAGATGAGGAAAGCTACCTCATCGTCCCTCCTCTTCAAGGCCCCCTTGATATTGTTGTCCCTGACCTTCAACCCGGCGATCAACTCTTGATGGTTAGCAACCATCGCTTCCAACGCTTCATTCATCCCCTGCTGGAAGGCGGCCATAGTCTCCTTCATCTGAAGACCCTCCGCTGACAAACGAAGGACGTCTGCCTTCGCTTCCTTCACCTCGCGCTCTAAGCGTTCAACCTAGGCCGTTCGGTTAATCGAGAGTCATACTCGAATATCCAAACTGAAAACCTACTCGGTTTTCCCCCTCTCGAACGAGCGACCACAACAGAGTAGTGGAAGCGGTGGCATGGCGGACAGCCCGAGGAACGGTGGCCCCGTGCTCCAACAGGTCCTGATCGTAGATCCCCCGCTGCAGGGTGTACCAAAGCTCCTTCTTGATCGGGTGCTCCAATTCCCCGAACCTACCCCGCATCTGGAAGATCACCTTCTCGGCGATCATCGACCGAACCCAAAGCTCATCGTCCCAGGTTAACCCCATCAAATGAGGAATCGTCTCCCTGAGACGTTCAGCGTCCACCTTCTTGACGACCTCCAAGATCTAGAAGTTGTTAGCTCAACATCTACGCCGATGATGTACAACCTCTACCTAGAGGAAGGAGTTAGTGCTAAACACAAAAAGCCCTAGCTCTCCCCCATACCTGGTCATCAGTGGTATAGGGAACCCCCGCCTCATTGGCATAGGTCTTACGGTTGGCGGCACGGCGGTCGATGCGGGAGATGGTGGAGATCCCATTAGCGACTTTGTAGGTATGGTTGTTTGGGAAGGACATGTTTGGTAAGATGATGGGGAAGTTGCTGGTATTGCTGATCAAGGATGGCTCCAAGAAGACGTCCTTCTTATAGCCTAGATCGGTGATCCTTCACGTGACCTACCTCGACAAACCTCATTGGTCCGGGTCACATCAACTTCCGCCACTGTACCATCATCGTTGGCTTACTACATCAAGCTGACACCTCGGCCCGCGGGACGGCCTTGGAAGAACTTTGTTCCGGAACGCCTAGAACACGCGCGCACTAAAAATAGGTCTCATGACCTTGACGACCCCTTTACGACCCTTTATGACTCATTCATGACATCACGATAACGACCAACCCTGGACTCTGATCACACACGTGGACAGTCACATCACAGTCTCCTAACCGGTGAACTACCCAGTCTCGCTAAGTCGTGGGAACACGTAGCAAGAAGAGGGAGCTGAAGGGTGTGGGTGACCGGTTGTGCAGACGTCGGTAGGGTAGAGCAGGTAGAGGTAGAGAGGAGTAGGGAGAAGTAGGGAGAAGTAGGGAGGAGTAGGGAGAAGTAGGGAGGGAATAGGAAGTGGTGGCGATAGAGTAGAGTCTCAATAGACAAGCGTCGCGACGAAGAGGGTCGCGGCGGGATAGGTGACTAAGAAGGAAGCTATCAGCGCGAGACGAGAGAACGAGAGAATACCTGAGACGAGAAGAAACTAGTAGAGGTGGTGAACACTGCGTTCGCCACGAAGAGCTAAGAGCTGAGCACTGCGCTCAAGACTGGAGTAGAGCACTGCGCTCGCGAGACGAGTAGAGAAGGTCGAGAAGCACTGCGCTTCACGTCGAGAGAAGTCGAGACGAGGAAAGAGAAAAGCTAGAGGGTTCTTCGAGCACTGCGCTCAAAGAGGACTTGGTCGCGAGGAACGAAGAGTGTTGGAGGCTTTAGACAGCGCAAGGCTGAGTTGAACTTTAGAGGGAAAGGGGGAACTGCACTTTGTTATTCGAACCAGGACTGTCTACTGACACTTATATAGTAGGTAGAGAGAGTGGTTGAAGGTAGAACACGAAGCAGGGAGAACAAAACATAACAAGGCAAATGTCGCGAGAGAGCGGGAATCGTGAAGTTCGTGAAGGGCGTAGGGAGGTCATACAAAAACGAAGAGCGGAACAGAGGGAAGAACAAGAATGCGCGAAGGACGAACAAGACGGCGGGAGGAGTGGGGAGAAGAATGAAGGTATCGTGGGAAACTACGGGACAACGAAATGGAGGATCTAACCGAAAAGTCAAGGCGGGATCGGAGTGGAACAGGCGGGAGGCGGGGAACACGGCGAGACAGTCGAGACGGCGACGAAATGCAACAAGAGGGCGGGGGGCACGTGTTCCGGAGTCGGGACGGCGGACCGATGCGGGGGAATCCGAACAATGACGAACAAGGGGGGCGAGGCGAGTCAAGTCAGGTGGGAGAACGGAAGCGATCGGGTGGCACGTGGGATCGGGGAGGCCGGACTCGGAGCGTGGACTTAGAGGATTTTGTCGAAGTCAAGAGGAGCGGGAGGTCGCGAGACTATTGGGAGACTGGCGATGGTCGACAAGGGGTCGTGTGGGAGGAGGCGGCTTCGCGCTGCGTCGCGACGTATGGGTGGATAGCTGAGGAGGGTGCTGGAGTTGCTAGGGGTATAGTACGAGTCGGACGGCCAGCGAAACGGAGGCAGGTCATCTCCTCGGGACTTGAGATATCAACCATCCCTGGTTGCCACGAGGAAGGCGCGAGGCGAACACGAGGCTGGCACGAGGTCGACACGAAGCGTCCGGATGGGGTAAGTGCGCGAAACAAAAAGGAAAAACTTCTCGCTGCCACATCATCGTCTCTCTTCATCGCAAACTCTCTCGACAACACCTCCGCTTTCAAATGGACTACTCTCATGACTGGACTCCGTCGAAGGGACCCAACGGGATCGCGCCGTTTGCTGAACTCGATCTTCTTGAGGAAAACGAAGTCTTTCCAGAGGAGAAGAGTGAATGGAACAAGGCACGAATCCGGCCACTCATCGCGGGGTCTCCCGACTGCGTGAAGATCGTCTCGAAGTCGGTACTGATGATTTGGCGCCTCAAGACCATGGAGCTGCGCCTTGAGGAGGAGAAGGAGTTACGCGGACCGTGGGCTGATCATTTGTCGGCGTGGCTGGTGAGTGACGTCATCTAGGGGCTAGGAGGCGGAAGCTAACAGCCAGCGCGAGGGTAGACAAGGCATCGGGACGCTTGTAGGGCCTTTCACATCCCTCCACTGCGACTCGTCACGGACTTTGCGGAGGCTGCCCAGATGATCGAGCACATCGAGGCGCACATGGTTCCGGACTTCGGGGACTCGGCGGGAACAACGGCAGGAACAACGGCGGGAGGGACGACTCAGAGGACGCCAACGCCGGCGTCGGGTGCAGGGATCTTGACGGGACCGACTCCAGCAGCTGCGGAACCAGGGGACGTCGAGATGGTGGACGATGAGGTCGCTCCGGCTCCATCGCGAATCAACAAGGGGAAGAGGAGGGCTCAGGGGAAGCCTGAAGTAGTGGTGCCGCCTAGGGCGAAACCAACGCAGAAGAGGACTGCTGCGGCGGTGGAGTCATCCGTCGGGACGAAGCGGGTGCTCTCGAGTTCGCCTAGCAAGGAGGAGGGGCCGTCGGAATCCACGAAGAGGTCGAAGAAACCGCGCCGGGCTCAGCTGGTCGAGTCGGACGATTCAGAGGTGGAGGAGGTCGCGGGATTGGACCTGAGCGGGGAGACCGTTGTCGAGGGCGAGCCGTTGGACGAGAAACGCATACCTCGCGCAGTGGGGGCGGTGAGTGGGTCGTTCGCGAATCCGTAGCGAGAGTGCTAACGTCCTCCTAGGTTTGCGGTCTTTGTTCGAGGAAGAAGAAGAGCCAGAGGAACTGCACTCCTCTCTGGTACCCTGGGGTCGATCAGCGGGTCAAGTGTAAGCCCTGTGACACCTGGAAGAAGAAGTGCTCCTTCGGGGTGAAGGACTTCGGGATCGCGAAGTGGCCGAATGTCGAGCCTTCGGAAGCCGGCATTGCGAAGCGCAAGAAGGACGCCCTCAATCATCGTTCGAAGAGCGCGGTGACGTCGGAGGTCGGGACGGTCACGGTGCCTAGGCTGATGCTGAGGGACGTCGCGCCCTCAGTGTCGACTAGAACGAGGTCGGGAGCTGCAGGGACGTCTTCTCTGGCTCCGGTGCCGGTCTCGGGGGGTGTGATGCCTCCGGACATCGCCACGGTCTTCTTCGCTGACCTGGCTCCGTTGGGCAACGCGGCGGGAAGATCGGGACAGTCGAGATTCGATCTCCAGCTGAGACGAACCGAGCTTCGTTCGATCCTGCGTCGAGAACGTGCGGACGCCAACGAGGTCGTTGCGAGAGTCGAGGATCGTCGCTTAGTCGGGAAGCAGATCCTCGCGGCTTTGAACGAGGCGATCATCGCTGACGGCGGTGAGGGCGTTTACGAGGACTCGGACCTCGAGTACGTGACAGACGTTCCGCCGGAAGGTAGCGACTTGGCGTTGTCGGATGCGGGAGACGATTCGGGGGCTGGGGGGAGTGCGGGAGGAGAGGATGGTGAAGAGGGAGGGAAAGATGACGAGGGAGTGGTGGATGAGTGAGGATGGAGAGAGGAAGGTCGGGACGTTCGATTAGCGCATATTTCTTGGACTATCAGCAGTACTGTGTCTCCGTTGTTGTGTCGTGAATAGATGTCAGTTTTCTTGGTTTTGAAATATCGTGAAGAGGGGAGAATGAGATAGGAGAGATAGGGGGATAGTCGTGAAGTCATCGGGAGTCGTTGGGGAGTGATAAGCATGGGTAGGAAAGCTAAAGGAGTGGGGGAGCGTTGCGACGAGTCGCGACGTAAGGTTAGTAGCATGCGGTGTGACCAGATCCGAAGATCAGTCGCAAAGCGAGGAAAAAATTGGGTGAGGACGACTACTCGAGGTAGTGTCTCTAGTGGGTCTCACGAAGAGTTACCTCACTATCTGCGAGCGCACGCGTTCGCGAGGGTATGGGGCTCCTCGGGACCTGAAATCATGACCGTCCCCGGTCACAAGATCAGTCCGAGCGCAATCTGCAAGAATAAGTAAAGAGAAATGAGTCCGGGATAAGACGGAAAAAGCATAGGAAAGAAATCGGGAGGCATAAGACGAAGAGAGGGAAACATAGAGAAAAAGAAATTTTCAAACGAGTGGATGGGGTCAGACGATAGATATAGGGATAGGAAGGGGAAACATAAGGTGAAGGTGGTCCAAAAAGAAAACTTGAGAAATTAAATAACAAGAGATTCATAAAGAGGGAGCGTCCAAGTGAATGTAAGTAGAGGAATCGGAGTCCAACGAGCCAAAGTACAGGGTGTCCTCGGGGTCGTCTTCGGTAGAGTCAAACTCGTCGTCGAGAACGTCGGGAACAATAGGAACCATGGCGCGAGTGCGGGGAAAGTAGGGGATAAGTCGAAAATCAGCGACGCGAAGCTGAGCCTGGGAACCGTCGAGCTCGGCGATGACATAGGAGGTGCCGATAGTCTTGCGGACCACAACCATAGGACCAGTGTAGCGAGGCTTGGTCTTCCGGTTGAGGGCTTCCTCGATACGGTTGTTGCGGACTAAGACGAGAGCTCCAGGCTTGAAGTCGAAGTCGATGATGCGGGAGGCGTGCTCTTTTTCGAACCGTTCAAGGTTCTTGATCCTAGACTGGGTGACGAGTTGGCGCATCGTCGCGAGATCTTCGGGACGCTTCGCGAGCTGTTGAGCCCGGATGGCGATGAGTTCCTCGGTAGAAACGCCGAAGTCTTGAGTGGGAGCAAGATAGGTAGCCTCGAGAATGTCGAAGGGGAGAAGGGGGTGAACACCGTGAACCATATAGTAGGGGGAGTAACCAGTAGCCTTGCGGACGGTAACACGCTCGGCCCAGAACACGAGAGGGAGAACTTGACGCCACTTAGACTCGTTACCTTTGCAGGTCTTCATCACGGCTTCGCGAACGTCGAAATGCTTGGACTCGATGATGCCATTCGCGCGGGAGTTGTAGCCAGAGATGCGGATGTGTCGAATGCCATAGCGAGCAGCGATAAGGTCGAGGGCAGCGATGTAAGCGGTACCGTTGTCAGTGACTAACTCGTCGAGAGCGCCCCAGCGACAAAGGATGTCCTGGAAGATAAAGTCGGCGATAACGGAGTGGGAGTCGGAGGTGGTAGCGCGTCCTTCGGGATATGAAGTCATCGCGCAGCGAGCATGGATGACATAACGGTAGTTCCCGACCTTGGGCATAAGGAACGTGTTGATGTGGGCTTTGCGGAAGAGGGAAGGGACGTCGGGGACCATAGGGGGAATGAAGAAGTACTCAGTTTGACGAAACTGGCACTCTCGGCAGGTCTTGACGAACCATCGAACGTCTTCGTTGAGGAAGGGCCACCAGAAGCGAATCAGCAAGTTCCTAGTCGTAGCGAAGACACCCTTGTGACCGAGATTGTCGTGAGCATACTCGATGAGGGGGTAGCGGGCGTCGGGAGGGGGAACCAGCTGGGAGTAACCGTCTCGATGTTTCCGGAACAGGCGGGAGTCCAAGATGAAGTAATCGTAGGCCTGTCGGATGAACTGTCGATACTCCTGATCAGAGAGGTCTGGCGGACGTTCGAGGGTGGTGAGAAAGTGGCGGATCTTCGAGAGCTTGGCCTCGCGGCGCAGAGCCTTCTCGGAACGGGGAATCTCGCCGGCTTTCTCAGCGGGAGGGAAGGAGGAGGAGAGGGACGACTCGGGATCGAGGTCTGGATCTTCGGTGGCTATGTGGGAGGAGACGAGGGAGAGAGGTGGTGCGGAGTCGAAGAGAGAAGGTGGGGAAGTAGCCTCGATAAAGAAACCAGATTGACTGTCGATCCAGTCTTCTAAGTCGTCACCTTCGTCGGGAAGGGGGTCATCGGAAGCGCGAGGACGTCGGGAGAGTCCGTCCGCTCCGGTATGCTTCTCGGCAGGGACGTGTACGAGCTCGAAGTCGAAGAGGAGAATAGCAGCAATCCACCGGTTGATAGCGTCGTTAGGATGGAGAGTAGGGTTATTGAGCATCCCCTTGATGAATTTGGCATCCATCTCGACGATAAGGCGTTTGACTCCGATGGTGTAGAGCTGCGTCTGCTTCAGAGCGCGGAAGAGGCCATAGAGCTCCAGTTTAGCCTGAGAATAGCGGGACTCTCGCTCGTTGAAGGTGATAGACCCAAATCGACTAGGATAGCGCTTCTTATCATCTCCGATCTGGAAGATAATGTAGCCGGCGCCATTCATGCAAGAGTCAACGGCGAGAATGACGGGGTTCTCGGAGTCGTAGTCGATGGGTCTGAGAGCGGGGGAGTTCGCGATAGCTGACTTAAGCGTAGCGATGGCTTGGAGGTGCTCGGGGCCGATGGCGAAGGGTTCGTCCTTGCGAGTAAGCTGAATAAGCGGGCGGGCAATGAGGGTGTAATCCTTGATGAAGATACGAAGGACGCCACAAGTGCCTAAGAAAGCTCGTACTTCGGAGACATTCGTCGGGACGGGCCAGTTTTCGATAGCGCGAATGCGGGAGGAATCCGCGATACGGCCGTCATAGGTGCAGATGTGTCCGAGAATGTCAGCGCGAGGGACTCCAATGAAAGCTTTCTTGCCGCTAAACGTGGCTCCGTAGGCTTTGACACGCTGGATGATACGGTGGACGGACTCGAAATGCTCCCAGACAAAGTGTCGAATGCCTGGGTTGTCGGGGATAGTCTCGAAGGTACCGTCGGGAAGCTCGTATCGTGTGCGGGGACCTTTGATCGGGACGTCGTCAGCGAAGGGCTGAGTGCAGTGAGGGATCTCGGGTCGGAGGATATGCGTGATGTCGCCTTGGAGAACAGCAGGAGAATTCGTCCAGCCCATCGGGAGGACTGTAAGACGAAAGGGACCTAAAGGAGTATTGAACGTTGTCATGTCGCGAGAGGAGGGATGGAGTTGCCGCTGGTCGAATGAGACGTAGAGATCTAGCGTGGTGTAGATCGACCTAGCAGCGAAGTCCTCGGCCACTACGTCAGTGTAGGGAGGCATAGCGGCGTTGCGAATGGTAACAGCGTTCAGGGGCTCCAGAGAGTGAACGAGACGAAGAGACTTGCCATCCTTCTTATAGACGCAGAACCAGCGACTATTGTAGGAGGAGGAGGACGGCTCGTAGACGCCAGATCTCCACTTGTCTTCGATGATCTTCATGACGTCGTTCAGAATACCGCGAGGGATAGGGCCTTGTCGATGAACCCAGGGAGTGTGCGAGATATGGGGGATCTGAATTGGCGCGAAATACTGTGGGTCAAAGCTACCTCTCTCTTCGTCGGTCCAGGCGAAGGCGGTATTGTGGGTGCAGACGATCCACTCAGCAAGCTTGACTTCTTCAGGGAGAAGGAGATCTCTTCCTAAGTCCATCTGGTCTCGTCGTTCTTGGGTGAGGCGACCAGTAGGGACGAAGTCGGGAGGACGAGTTGGAAGCGGGGGCATGCCTGCTAGGGGATCGGGATGGTCTCGACGAGTGATCCGGAAGTTCTCGGGGAGGGTGGTCGCGACGGGTCGAGTCTTATTGGCTACCTTCTTATAGGCGAAGGCTGAGGCAAGGTAGGGGTCGTCGGGAGGGGATAGACTCTGGGCGTGACGGTCGGTATACCATTGGCTTAGAGCCGAGAACTGGTTGAGGGGACCGGGAGACGGGCTCGGGAGTGTTTCCTGGAGCGTAGCGAGAGCAGAGGAGAGAGTACGTCGAGAGGGGGAAGTGGAGAGAAGGGAGACAAAGGATACAAGTGGGCTCTCGGGGGACTGCGTGCTCGTGGGGAGACACTCGCGCGAGAATGGTACGGTGAACTGCTACTATCCGGGTGGAGTCGGGACACGACCAGAATAGCAGAAGTGGGGGTGAGGGGTCGCCGGTTGTGCAGAGGTCGGGAAGGGGAGAGAAGCTAGACAGAGGAGAGGGAGCCGCGGTAGGTCGCGACGTTGTCGGGACGAGAAGGGAGAACTCCGTACTAGCAAACTCCTGCTAGACGATGACGATGGGCTAGTAGGCTAGGGGTCTATTGGAACTATGGGGCTAGTGGAATCGATGTCAGAGCGAGGAGCTGGAGGTTTTCGATGATCAGGTCGTTCAAGCAGAAGGGAGAAGAGGTGTGAAGAGGCCCAGCGGTTTCTTGTTCGTTCAACTAGCTAGTACAGGGTATTTATAGGTAGGGACAGTGCGATCTACGCGAAAGAGATGAGAAAAGTAGCGAACAAATGGAGAAACGGTGGGAGAATAAGAACAGGTAGATAGAAAGGGATAAACGAGAGTCCGACGCAGGGTAGGGAGACGAACGGTTCATCGGGAAGCCGGAACGAGGCTGGGACAGGTCTTACCGAGAGGATGGAGCGATCGTGAGAAACAGAGCCAAAAGGGGAAGTCTACGGGTTCGAGATCAAAAGATCGTAACCGGGCGGGAGAGCGGGAGCAGTCGAAGATGATTGGCGAGCGAGAAGGAACGAGTCGACACGTGTCTAGACAGAAGGGAACCGGACCGGGGGAGGGGACGCGTCATCGCGACGAGATAAGGGATCGGGAGGCATCGGCCGATCAACACGTCATGTGCCGTTCGGGGAGGACGGCCACGGATGCGGAAGCAGTAGGCGATGACGCACGTCGAGGGGATCGCGAGAACGGTTTGATGATCGGGACGTCAAGTGGGCGTGACACCCCTGTGACCGATCGAGGGGTCGTCGGCTCGCGTAGTCAGTAGCTAGCGGGGTAGGGAGACAGGGACTGGGGACTAGCACTAGATTCGAAGGTCGCGCGAATAGACGGCGGGTCAACGGGAGGAGGGCGAGAGGGGGTATCTGGAGGATAAACGTAATGATCAACAGAAACGGGATGGAGAGAAACGGAATCTATGTCTACGGAAGCGGAAGTAAAAGGGGAATGCTCAGGGGAAACAGAAAACGAAGCGGGAGAAACGGAACCGGGAGGAGAAAACAGTCGAGAGAAAGTGAAAACAGAGTGGGAAGGAACTGGAGGAGAGTGGGACGATCGCGAAGAATCTACAGACAAGGAAGAACTGGAAGAGGAACAAGAGTCAAAAGGAGAGGAAACTACCGAGGAACGAGAGGGAAACTGATGAGAGGGAAAGGAGGAGAAAGAGGGTATATGGCCTGGAAGACCACGGGAGGAAACACGGACGGAAGACGATTCTGCGGGGCTGGGATGAGGAGGATAGCGAAGGGGAAGATGGGTATCGGGATGCTTCGCCGGTACAGAATCGTCTAGTGTTGAAAATTTGCGGACTGTGCGTTTCCGTGTTTCTCGGGAGGGCAGCAAGAGGCTCTATTAGGACGAGGCTCCGTCGCGAAGACGTAGGGAGTACCGGTGCTAGGGTCTTTGACGTGGATCTCGTGGTTCCCGCCGGAACGGCTGACTTCCGAGCAGTTCACGACGTCAAAGAAGGGTCTTCCTAGCAGAACCTCAAAGGGAGCGTCGTCTACGACCTGGATCTGGAGGTGAATCGTGATAGGTCCAAGCTTGACCGGGTGATTCTCGATGAGTCCTAGAGTCGTGGTCCTAGAGGAGTTAGCAGACTCCATGGACATAGCCTTGTTTGCTGCGATAGGTGCTTTGATGCGTTCCCAGATGTCTTTTCGCATGACTACTATCTGTGCTCCACCGTCGAGGATGCATTCGGGCTCAACGCCGGGCGCGAAGGTGGGACGAATGACGCGAAGAGGTAGGGAGGCCGCGGCGGCAGACGAAGCCGGGTCGTACTTCACGAGATCGAAGTAGACGGAAGACGGGAGGGAACCGCTAGTCGTAGCACCGTTCGGGAGGCCGTCGTCGTCGATTTCCACTAAGTTGGCTGATACCTTCTTTGAAGTAACGAGGTCCTTCATATGTCGACGGACGTCGGAAGATACAGCGAGAAGCTCGCGACTGCTGAGGGTTACCTTCGCATCGAGCACCCGATTGGCGATATCGGAGGTGTTAACGTCTGTCTCGATGGCGGCTTGGTAACGGGACTTAGGTTCCTCGGCAGTGGGCTTGGCGGGAATCGAGACGGGACGCATGGGTCCTTGTGAACGTGGGATAGGGAGAGCTCCAGCGCGAACTCCAGGTCTTCCGAAGACGTTAGGGGTAGGAGGAGTGGGCTCAGAAGTCGAGAGCTGGGACGTCGAGGGCTGAGATGGCTTAAGAGCAGACCTGATCGGGAGTGGAGCGGGAGCTGGCTGAGACTGGGCGAGAGGGGGAAACTGGGAGGAGGAAGAGGAGGGAACGTTCACAGAGGGACTCTTGGGGGGAGGAGGAGTGGGGAGACGACCGTCTCTCCTAGGAGGGCCGACTCTCCTGGCGATCTCAACACCGTCGAACTGCACCTTCTTGGAACCCTTCTCGACTGCAAGAACCTGGGCCTCGCGGAGTGAGTCGATCTGAGCCTGTATCATCGAGAGCTGCTCATCGGTGTTGTCGGTGCTATCGGGACAGTTCGCGAAGTTGCACGAAGACTCGTGAGGAGAGACGTCAAACTCGAAGATACATTCGTCGAGAGTTTCCAGGTAGTGGGTAGAAACGACTTCTGGGGCGGGAGCCTCTCGTTGAATGCCTTCTGAGTTCCACCAGTTGTCAACACGCTCGCGCATGTTCTTACCGGGGATATGACGAGGGGGGAATCGGCCGTCTGGGAGCGCAATCTTCCCGAAGTCGTTGCGAATGACTCTGCCGTCGCGCATATACTCGAGAGCTAGTGGACAGTCGCGCACGAAATGGTCAGGCTCGCTACAAAACATGCAGTTCTGCTGATACTGCTGCTGGTAGTGATCTGAACGCTGTGGAGCCTGGTAGGGCTCCGGGCGTTGTGCGGACTGGGGGTTCCACCGGGGGGTACTCTGATAAGCTCCTCCCGGAGCGGGACGAGGAGTATCTGGGCGATAGCGAGGAGCGGGAGGATTCGCGGGAGGGGTACGAGGACGCTGAGTATGAGCATTGGAGGTGAAAACACGGGTGAGGTCGGAGACAGCCTGGAGGAGCTGGCCGACGGTGTCCTGCTCTTGCTTCACGATCGTAGTAGTAGCTGGCTGAGCCTCGTCTGCGAGGACGAACAAGGCAGCCTCGTGAATGTCGTCGAACTCGTATCCCTCACTCGGGACGGTGTCGGGGACCTTAATCGCGAGACGTCGCCTGATAGACTGGCGAACGTCGAGAGGGAAGCCCTGGAGATAGAGCCCGTTGCGCTCGTGCTCGGAGAGACGATTCCTTCGGAGGAGATAGGTGGAGTAGGTAACGAAGCGACGGAAGTATCGTCCGAGATCGTCGCGAGACATGTCGTTGAGACGCTGGGTCCTCTCTAAGAGACGCTGCATATCGCCTCTAGAGTACCGGCGGTCGCTACCGAGATGTGGGTAACACTTAGCAACTTCTGCCTGGAATTGCTTGAGCGTGGGGTTACCCTCATCGACAACGGAAGGGAGGTAGCGCCAAGAGGCACTCTCTGGGCCTGCGTAGCGTATAGCCCATCGAATAGCATCCTTATCGGCGAGGCCAGCGCGAGCAGCGAGCTCTGCGACATTGATAAAGAACTCGTCGAAGAAGTCTGCATCGTCTGAAAATTTGGGGGCCTCGCGGTTGCCCGGCATAGGCATGTTTACTGTAGTCATAGCTGGAACTGGTGGCGGGACGATTGGCGCGAGGGGAGGGATGGGGGATTCTGGTCGTGACACGGGTGGGAGGGTGGGAGATAACTGGGCTGGTGTCAAGATGAGAGGAGAATCCGGGGCTACAGACGATAGAGGAGAGGTGGGATGCGAGATAGGCTCGAGAACTGGAGAGGGGGGAAGATAGTCGTGTGCTGCTGTCGGAGACGAAGGGGGGGTGCTGAAAGGTGAATCCTCAGAGTCGGAAGGCGGGAGGGGAGTAGAAGTGGCGGCAGGCAAATTTTGTCGGGCAGAGATGATGTTATCGATGGCGGTGAGGATATCCTGAGTTTCAACAGCAGCTATCTGGGCAACGAGAAGATCTTCCCTGGCTCGGGAGAGAGTCGCGAGTTCGTGAGCTCGAGCGCGAGTAAGAACTGGGGTAGGACGAGTAGGCTGATGACGCGCGCTCGTGGCACGTCCTCGGGGAATGACTGATGTCTTCTAACAAGGAGGTGACGTTCTGAACCGGTCCCGGCGTGGGTTCCAAAATGAACTACCCAGTCTCGCTAAGTCGTGGGAACACGTAGCAAGAAGAGGGAGCTGAAGGGTGTGGGTGACCGGTTGTGCAGACGTCGGTAGGGTAGAGCAGGTAGAGGTAGAGAGGAGTAGGGAGAAGTAGGGAGAAGTAGGGAGGAGTAGGGAGAAGTAGGGAGGGAATAGGAAGTGGTGGCGATAGAGTAGAGTCTCAATAGACAAGCGTCGCGACGAAGAGGGTCGCGGCGGGATAGGTGACTAAGAAGGAAGCTATCAGCGCGAGACGAGAGAACGAGAGAATACCTGAGACGAGAAGAAACTAGTAGAGGTGGTGAACACTGCGTTCGCCACGAAGAGCTAAGAGCTGAGCACTGCGCTCAAGACTGGAGTAGAGCACTGCGCTCGCGAGACGAGTAGAGAAGGTCGAGAAGCACTGCGCTTCACGTCGAGAGAAGTCGAGACGAGGAAAGAGAAAAGCTAGAGGGTTCTTCGAGCACTGCGCTCAAAGAGGACTTGGTCGCGAGGAACGAAGAGTGTTGGAGGCTTTAGACAGCGCAAGGCTGAGTTGAACTTTAGAGGGAAAGGGGGAACTGCACTTTGTTATTCGAACCAGGACTGTCTACTGACACTTATATAGTAGGTAGAGAGAGTGGTTGAAGGTAGAACACGAAGCAGGGAGAACAAAACATAACAAGGCAAATGTCGCGAGAGAGCGGGAATCGTGAAGTTCGTGAAGGGCGTAGGGAGGTCATACAAAAACGAAGAGCGGAACAGAGGGAAGAACAAGAATGCGCGAAGGACGAACAAGACGGCGGGAGGAGTGGGGAGAAGAATGAAGGTATCGTGGGAAACTACGGGACAACGAAATGGAGGATCTAACCGAAAAGTCAAGGCGGGATCGGAGTGGAACAGGCGGGAGGCGGGGAACACGGCGAGACAGTCGAGACGGCGACGAAATGCAACAAGAGGGCGGGGGGCACGTGTTCCGGAGTCGGGACGGCGGACCGATGCGGGGGAATCCGAACAATGACGAACAAGGGGGGCGAGGCGAGTCAAGTCAGGTGGGAGAACGGAAGCGATCGGGTGGCACGTGGGATCGGGGAGGCCGGACTCGGAGCGTGGACTTAGAGGATTTTGTCGAAGTCAAGAGGAGAGGGAGGTCGCGAGACTATTGGGAGACTGGCGATGGTCGACAAGGGGTCGTGTGGGAGGAGGCGGCTTCGCGCTGCGTCGCGACGTATGGGTGGATAGCTGAGGAGGGTGCTGGAGTTGCTAGGGGTATAGTACGAGTCGGACAGCCAGCGAAACGGAGGCAGGTCACCGGAGGAAGGACTCGCCGCTATTCGGAAGCATCACCTTAGGATCCTTCTGGTTAGCCCAGTGCATGTGGAGTAGCCGTTAGCGTGAAACGCCGGCGAATCTGTAATCCCTCATGTCCCATGAGTCTAGGCCCGACCTCCTCATGTTCGGACGTACGTTGAGGTTGCCACTAGTCCGTGATGCTGTTACCGCCTACAGACAACAAGGGATGCTGTATGGTTCCTAATCTTTAGCCGCTCCACAGGAAGCATTCAAGTAGTTTCCACCTAGCCCTTGGGTGTGATCCCCAGGTACGAACTTTCATGACCCCATGCCCCTATTTCTTTTAGGACTAGTGTTATCTTTACCCCTATGTTTTATGCGGACATTCCTTATCTTTTATGCAATCCTTCACACGCTAGTAAGGCCCTTTGTCCTTTATTCTCCCACACGTCATATTTGTTCGCTTCCCTTACTTAGCGTTCTCACACTCCTTATCTCCCTATTGTTCGGACTTGATAAGGGTATATTAGGGTATTGACGTCATGGCCACTCCTTTAGTATAAGTAGCAACTGTGGCTGTATCGTAGTACCTTAGTTTTGTTACCTCAGGAAATCCTCTGCCCTTCTCAGCCCAGTTGCAGTTAAGGACAAGTCAGAGTTTCTTGTTTGAACACAAGGCATTCCCACATCTGCTCTCCCTCCCGCTCCGCGCATCCTCTGCGCCTCGTAACTATAGAACCTCAGCGTTCACATTAGAACACCTCGAGCGTCCAGTCGATCATCTGGTGGAGTCATCAAATCTTGTTGTAGAGATCAACCCTTGCTTGTTAAACCGAACGAAGTACGGTTTAGGTTGGGTTTCTCTTTAAGATTTCGACCTGACTTGTAGTGACCTTGGACAACCTACCGGAAGAATAGAGACGTGATCGTTCTCTCACAAGCTAGTTGGACTAGTGAGTACTCTGCGGAGTCGGCTCAGTGCACTGGTAGTTGTTGGGGTAGAGTGGCCCTGACAGTAGCAAACCATTGTGAACTGATCGCAGGGCTGAGCGTTAGGGATGACAATGTGAAGAAGGCTTTGGATTGAAGACACTGGGGGCAAGGGGTCAAATACCCAGTGGGTACATGCTGAATACATTGTGATCACAGTCAACAAGTGATCACAATGTGCCCAGTGGGGAAAATTTGAATTCATTCAAAATGTGCCTGGCCATGTGAATCCAATGTGCCCAGCGGGTACATTTTGATTGTGATCACAATGTACCCATCAATGTGATCTTAATGTGCCCAGTGGGGACATTTTGATTGCAATCACAATGTACCCATCAATGTGTTCACAATGTGCCCAGCTCATTACATAATGGTTTCTTTCACAATGTTGTCCACAATGTGTCCAGCATGTGGCTGAGCCACACATTTAAATTTCTTTCAAAGGTTATCCAGTGATATGTCCATAATGTCCCCAGGGGGTTCTTTTTGAAGTAATCACAATGTAATCACAATATTGTTCAATTTCACCATGAACTCTCAAAGAAATCACTATGTATATGGGTGTACACATTCTATACACATCACTGGATACTTTGTGAAAGAAGTTTGAATGAGTGGCTCAGCCACATGCTGGACACATTGTGGACAACATTGTGAAAGAAACCATTATGTGATGAGCTGGGCACATTGTGAACACATTGGTGGGTACATTGTGATTGCAATCAAAATGTACCCACTGGGCACATTGGATTCACATGGCCAGGCACATTTTGAATGTATTCAAATTTTCCCCACTGGGCACATTGTGATCACTTGTTGACTGTGATCACAATGTATTCAGCATGTACCCACCGGGTATTTGACCCCTTGCCCCCAGTGAGAGATGATCGCCTGGATCGGCACTCAAAGAAGATCGGGAATGATGGCAACAGGGTAACGCTGCCTTCTTCTTTCGATTGTGAAAGAAGACCGCTAACATTATCTAGGTCGATGAACCCGAGGACAAGGTGGAGGTGTTGACCGCAATGGTCAAGTCCCTTCAGGACAAGATATGTCGTTGCAACAAGTTGCCTCGTTTGGTGGGACAGGGTACGCTGGGGGCTCTGTTCGAACTGGAGTATGCCGATGAGGTGGTCCTCCCATCTCCCAATCCATCGTCCTACGCCACTCCACCAGTGGAGAACTCCGCTCTAATTCCTGCTCCGGCTCCAGCTTCTACTTTGGCCGCATCCGACAAGGAGAATTGTCAACGTTGCGTTGAAGGGTTCTCCGAACAAGTTGGTCGGCTTGTTCCTATCAAGGACATGGAGGTTGACAAGGCCGAAGAGGAAGCAAAGGTCGTTGAGGTGTGTTCGACACATCGTGGTCAACGCAGCAGTCGTGGGTGGGGTCATCAAATGCAAGCATCTCAACCCTACTTTGTTCCAGGCAGCTCGGATGGTGACCGATCTAGTGGAGATGAGGGAAGATGGTTCAAGCCTCGAGTCAACCGCCTGTTGTCGGGTTATTGGGTAGTGTAGTGTTATTCTCTATACAGAAGATAACTAACACCCTTTGGTTTGCTTAGAGACTAGAGTATAGAAACCAAGCAGGCTGGTTGATTAGTCAATGAACTCGACTAACAACTCCACAGGGTAGAGTGGGGTTCCTCTTTCTGGCTCTTGGTCCTGATGAGTTCACTGGGGATCTACTTGTAGTGTGTCCCTCAGTAATTATTCCAGGGAATCAGTAATATTATCACTCAGGGGCTCTTTCCACTCTGATTAGACACCTAACTTGATCATGGGAATCTGTATTCTGATGGGAATGGAGTTCCTGACTCAAGAATGGACCTTGAGGCTGTGCTTGAGGCTGTGTAATAGCCCTGTGCTTAGGCTGTACCTAAGGCTGTGTTGAGGCTGTGTCGTGAGGCTAAACCAAATAAGGAAGGTGTACACTTACACCTGAGGCTGTGCTTGATATGTTGTAAAAGTGACAAGATATGTTGTAGAATTTATAGAGGTATATCAGATACCTTAAACTCGCTGCAGATGACACCTAGTACGTCAAACAAATATAACTTCAAATAAACTTGAGATAAAACGGTATGTCGTAGGATATGTCGTAGACCTTTGTGGTACTTACTAAATCTGGCTGTCACCTAGACAATCACTCTTCTGAGGTGGAGGGCTATCTGCCTAAAGTATCAGACTTCAGTAATACAGACACCAAAAACTCCGACGTCACAAATGTGCTAGGCTTATTCAGTACTTCTGACTTAGTGCTTCTTCACACAGAGGATGAGGCTGAAAGTGGTATGTGATTACTCAAAATCACTCAACCAATCAGTCCTAAGGGGTAGAGGGTAGATGTAAAGTTGTGGGGAAAAACTAGCAAAGAGAGCCTCAGTCTAGGTGGAGACTGAGCTGTTGGTGATTCTCCCTGAGCAGTAGGTGAGCTGCTGTCCTGGTGGTGTGAACTACTTGTCCCTTAGAAGTGTGGTTGAGGTCTATATATACTAATTTACAGGAGAATGTTCCAGAACATTCCAATGCATTCCACACTGTTCCATAGCATTCCATCATGTTCCATGGCTTTCCGTCTTGTTCCTTTGGGTGACAAGTGGTCACATCTGTGACATTCCGTCACCTTCTAGAATGTTCCATTACCTTCTAATACGTTCCAGTGTTTTCCAGTAGGTTCCAAGGAATTCCATGGTTTTCCATGACTTTCCAGGCTTATCTTATCTCTTATCTTATCTGTTCGTCCTTATCTTATCAAATGAATAAACAATTGTTTATCCATAGAATATTCTTCCTTGGGCTGTATGTACACTATTAATTGTGCGAAAAATCGTAAATAAATCATGATTAATCCAGGGGTCCAACACCGTTCCGACAGGTCGAGTCCAAGATCCAACTCCAAGAACATCTCCGCCTTGCCCACAAGGATCCCATCCAGGGTTTGGACAAGGGAGATGGGAGGTCACTTGCAGACTACGTCAATAGCATTGCCGAGGGAACACCCAGTCCTGACAATGTGGGACCAGGTACTCAGGTCTTCAGTGACCTCTGGTTGTCTGGTAGGACCGTTCGAAGGCATCTCTTTTTATCGGCTTGAGATGACCGTTCAGCTCAGCAATGAAGATGGGGACACCCTGTTCGGAGAGCTGTTGGCGGGTCGAGGAGGTTGGCTGAACTGGGATGGGACCCTTGAGCATTGGGTGCCCATCAAAGATGCGATCAACTACTAACTTTAGACTTCTGCTCGTGCCAGTGTAATTGTTCCATTTATGCCTGTAATACACTGTGCGGTTTTTCTTGTTTGAATGGTGGGAACGAAGGATAAGGAGTGTGAAGCATTCAAACATAAGAAAAAGGTAAGAAAAGTTCGAATAAAGAGCGTGTTATAAAAGTTTGAAAAATACCATGTTCCTGACACACTACAAGTAGATCCCCAGCGAACTCATCAGGACCAAGAGCTGGAAAGAGGAACCCCACTCTACCCTGTGGAGTTGTTAGTCGAGTTCATTGACTAATCAACCAGCCTGCTTGGTTTCTATACTCTAGTCTCTAAGCAAACCAAAGGGTGTTAGTTGTCTTCTGCATAGAGAATAACACTACACTCCCCAAGAACCCAACAGCGTCATACCAATCGATCGGATCACTGATGTGATACCGTCCCTTCAGGTCACTTATTCAGCACTCTCTGGCATCGGCTCTCGCTCGAAGCGGTGGAGCCGGTTGACCCATTGCCGGGCACAGACCTCCGGTTCAACATTTGACTACCCACTCGTTGAATAATATACACGCTTCAATAATACAGTGCTATGGAACATAGCCACAATCTGCAAACCACCCCAATGCCATTTCGGGAGTGATTGAGGCGGCGGCCTCATGGATTAGCCATGGAAGCTTGCTCTCATTAGTATAGTATTTACTGTTTCGCCTCAGAGAGGCTTTAATAGAGGAGAATGCTTCCTCAATAGGGTTTAGGTCTGGAGAATATGGAGGGAGGTACAGGAGAAGTGCACCTGCTTCACGATCAGATGTGTGATACATGTGTAGCAGGCAGAAACTGTGCTTACCACACTCGCTTTTGATTAACTCCTTCACCTGAGGGTCGTGGTGGATTGAGCAGTTGTCGGCGACCACAATGCTTCTCTTTCCTGGGAAAGGATTCAACTGTGGAGCCTGATTACACCACATTGAGAAATCGGAAGCCAGAAAAAGAGGCTACGCGCACCACGTCATCACGAAGAAACTGTAGAAACTTTGCCTTATTGACGGAGCCTTCAAAAATCTCGAGAGCTACAATCCCTTCAGTTGTGAGTGCAGGTAGGATCGAGTATTGAACGCCTCGGAGGAACATTGACCGTTCCACTGGTGGTACCCCAATCAATGACCACCCTTTTGAACAGTGTGCGGTTTTCCGGTCAACGTGGCTTTCGTCAATGAAAACGAAGTAGTCAGGGTTGGTGAATCTTGAAGTCTCCGTCTGGTAGCATGTCCGAACCCTCTCGTTCGCTCCCGTAGCTGGCCGGGCAAGCACTTTCCAAGTGAAGTCGCGCGATCGGAGAAAACGAGAGATGGTGGCCATTGAGACAGAAACCCCACAGACTACTTCGAGTTTCTGCTTGATCTCGTCAAGGTATATTGATGGGTTGGATTCCAAGAGTGATTTTAGGTAACACTCGTTGTCGTTGTCGAGGATCGGTGGCCACCCCGTTCGCTTTTTTGAAGGATCTGCGTACTCGCCGTACTGTTTGTAGATACTCAGTGTTTTGTGTACAACGCCAATGGATACCTTCAGGCGATCCGCAATCTCTTGTAGTGTCAAGTCCTCCTGTCACAACTGGACGATCCTCTGCTTTATGTCGACTGATAACGAGGGAGTCGTGATGGTCGCGGGAGGAATTAGAGTTTCCAACCGTGACGGGGTCACACCAAGCGCGACCAAACAGCTTTTTTTCGAGTTTGCATTTTCACGCAAATATGCAAGGCGCAGTAACCTGAGCCTTCTGGGTCACCTTGAACTGGATCTTGAGCTGATCTCTCAGCGTGTACGTCTTCCTCTCCACGTGCTCCCTCATGTAATGAACGTAGAGCAAGAACGCCTGGAATACCAAGAAGTTGATCGCATTCCTGGTGTACCCGGGATCCGCGGGGAAAAACAACGAGCATGAGCTAGAGACGTCGGCTTGGTCAATAAAGAAGCTCTGCGAAAAAAGGACGAGGAAGACGAACATGACAAAGAAGACTACCGCTCCACAAACTGCTGGGAAACGGTTGAAGTTAAGGCCGAAGAGGCCCAGCGTCTGAAGCGCAGAAGTGTAACTGTGAGGGTACAACCATGAGTCTCAGGCCGGAGGCCGCATTCTTCGAGACGTACTAGAAAGTTGTCAGGAAGTCTTCCGATCCACAAGAGTACAACTTGTGCGAGTCGCTTTTGTCGTAAAAGCCGCATAGGCGCCTGATTTGATCTGGTTTTTAAAAGAACGATGGGAAGGGGTCAATGGGACGTACATCAATACAGATTGGAACAAAGGCCAGATCCAAATGGAGAACGCAAGATAAACCTGATAAAACCACGGGCGGTCGCGCGGAAAATCGTAGACACCATAAAGACCAAAGGTACGGTGAACACAGGAGCAATCTAGTCGGAGAGTGACGAGGAGATCAGGAGACCTTTCGAGATTGAGCTAGTGACCGAAGCTTACACCATAATAGAATATCTCCTCAGGGAGCGAGATGGGTTTGGGGAGGAAAGCGATCCCGAGAACCCAGTTTCCGATGAAGAACACAGAGCAGAGCAAAGCCAGTGGCTTTCTGAAGAACCAAGACTCCTTGAAATAGTGGGCTTCTGATTTTTCGTCAACAAAGCGGAGTCGAAAGAAACCAAGAAGCGCAGGCCAGATCCTCCACCGCAGAATGATGAGGAATGTCGACCTCGCCCAGAAACCTTCCACAGCGGCAAGACTCTCACGGTCTGTGTTTGTGCCACCGGTGGGATTGTCTCCGTATTTGTCTCCAGGAGTGATGGACTCGGTCTCCGTGGAAAGATTGTTTTGCTCTTGGAACCAGACACGGTCTACAACCACTTCATCCACGTCGTCGTCTGGCTCCCCGGGGGGAGGTTCGCACATACGATGAGATCCGTCCACGGTGCTACCATCCGGGATAGAAGACGTCGAAGGCGCAGTGCCATTCCCAAGCTTCTTCGTGAGGTTGTCCCAAAATACCCGCAGCTTACTCCGGCTGAACTTGGTCCGTTTGCGAGTTGGATAATCGATACCGTATTGTTTGGCAATGACTGGTGGCGGAAGCCATTGGTCGTCGCTCACAGACTCAAGCTTGGAACGGGTGTTCTTTGGGGCAGAACCGAGGACGGTGTCGGCGCTCCTGATGGTTGGCCCAAGTGTGGAAGAGGTGTTGGTAATGGAGTTGTCGGGACGTTCGTTGGAGAAGAAGTGTGGCATGGGGGTAGCCCGCAAAGGTTGCGGGGAGGAGTTTGGAGGACGCCCCGAACAGCTATGGATTTCGCTTGGAGGGAGAGAAAACGGAGGCTGTGGTGGATAAACGCCGCAGCGACTGTAATCAAGAAATCTCCTGGATATTTCTATTTTCCTCAGCTCCTATCCCTGCAACGATCACGAACGGCTTAGTATGAAGGCGAGCGCCCTTGATAACTCTTCGCCCCCCTGTATAAGCTTAAGCTCGAGTGTCGGCCCAGAATCTTTCGGGTGCTTCGCCCAGTAGACGCCCGGATGGCGCTGCATCACGACTGTGCTCTGAGACGAATGATCCGGGCTGCCGACGCAAATCACTCCGAGCTCGACGCGCTCTTCGTCACATTTCACAGATCAGATATACTGCCAGTGCTGCTTGCTGATCATCAATAAGTACTAGGGGCTGCGAATGCGCGCCTGTGAAAATGGAACCGGGAGCCCAGCCCGCTCTCGTGGGGCGCTTGACATATGGAAATTGCAGTTGGCCGACGCTCCGGGATTGGCTGACTAAAACACCGACAGGGGTCACAGTCACAGTCGGAACTGGGCCTCCCGACCCTTCCGCGGACCGCATCCGCCAAATCGCCTTCACTATACCCTTGATTACGAGCAGAGTATAACGTTCTACGAACTTAGACATATAGCACATTATCCGATCCAGATTTAGTAGGCAGGAAAAAGGGTCAGGCCTAACGAGAATTTCACAGAATAGGACGTGGTAGGAATCCCGACGAGCTCAACAATGTACAAACGGTGATCTCCCTCCCACCCAGTCTCTAACCGACACTTTAGAAGCATTTGCGGTGAACGATAGCGGGACCAGACTCGTCATATTCCTGCTTCGAGCACCACAAGTTCTGGAAGGTGGAAAGGGAAGCCAAAATGGATCCACCAATCCAGACGGAGTACTTCCTCTCAGGAGGAGCAACAATCTTGACCTGTTCGCGTATGATGAGCTCAGGAGATCAAGATCTAACAGGAGAGCGAACAAACCTTCATGCTCGACGGTGCCAGGGCAGCAAGTTCCTTTTGCATACGGTCAGCAATACCAGGGAACATGGTGGTACCACCAGAGAGCACGATGTTTCCGTACAGATCACGACGGATATCGAGATCGCACTTGTAGATCGAGTTGTAAGTCGTCTCGTGGATACCGTGGGCTTCAAGACCGAGCATAGCGGGCTGGAAGAGGGCCTCGGGGGCACGGAATCTGATTTCCTTCGGTCAGTGAATGACAAGGTTAAATGAAGTGGCTACAAACCGTTCGTTGCCGATGGTGATGACCTGACCATCGGGGAGCTCGTAACTCTTCTCGAGGGCTGAAGAGTGAGCAGCGGTCTGGAGCTCTTGCTCGAAATCGAGGGCGATATAGCAAAGCTTCTCCTTGATGTCCCTGACAATTTCGCGCTCGGCGGTGGTGTGGAAGGCATAACCACGCTCTCCAAGGTTCTTGATCAGGTACTCGGTAAGATCACGACCTGCAAGGTCAAGACGAAGGATGGCATGGGGAAGAGCGAAACCTTCGTAGATAGGAACGGTGTGGGAGACACCATCGCCAGAGTCCAAAACGATACCGGTGGTACGACCGGAAGCGTAGAGGGACAAGACGGCCTGGATGGCGACGTAGAAAGCCGGAGCGTTAAACGTCTCGAACATGATCTGGGTCATCTTTTCACGGTTAGCCTTGGGATTGAGAGGGGCTTCAGTGAGTAAGACGGGGTGCTCCTCGGGAGCAACACGGAGTTCGTTATAGAAAGTGTGATGCCAGATCTTCTCCATATCATCCCAGTTGGTGACGATACCGTGTTCGATGGGGTACTTGAGGGTGAGGACACCACGCTTGGACTGAGCCTCGTCACTGAACAGAGATCAGATGGCGCTTAGATGAGACGGAAAGGCGTAGACCTACCCGACGTAGGAATCCTTTTGGCCCATACCGACCATGACGCCTTGGTGACGTGGGCGACCGACAATGGATCTGCGTAGCGTGTGAGCGACTAAAACAGCCTCGCCAATACAGTGTACGTACGGGAAAACAGCACGGGGGGCATCATCACCTATGACATGCTTAGGCGATTGCCAGCGCGATAGCTACGATGATAGACTTACCAGCAACTAGAAGAAACTGTGAGCAAGGAGAGAGGTGGTAAGGAGTCGAAAAATACACTTACAGCCGGCTTTGCACATTCCGGAACCATTGTCAATAACCTGATCATTCGTGAACTGGCGCCCTTTTCTCGTAAGAAACGGACACTTACGAGGGCAGCTACCTCATCATCCATGATGATAGTTTATTCGTGAGTTCGTTAGGGGAAGGGTTTACAAGAAAGATGGGGGTTCACGACGAGAGCTGTTGATTGGATCGTTGTGTTTTTAAGGGGATTCGATTGGTGGAGATAAGACGTGGCGGTGCGCGCAGTGCCAGCGGCGCAGCCAGAGGTAAAAAGGCGAAAACAATGAAGAGAGAAAAATTGAGAAGGGCTGCGCGCGATGAACAGCTGCGGAGAGGATACTGACCTTAGTTAGATGTCGTCGACGGCAATGAACAGGCTGGGCTGCCTTCGCTGGTACAGGAGCGATCTTTAGGGCAGGTTCGCGCAAGGCCTGTGATGGACTTGTCAGAAATCGGATCGCTCCGAGCCTCGAAGCTGGCAAACCCCAAGCAAAGCATAGAAACGTGCGACTTATTAGCATAGGCAACTCTTATCGATACAACTGTGTTTAGGGTCTACATCTAATTCAATTTTTCGACTTCAAGGAAAAGGTCGCGCTTGCAACAGGCGAGTTGCTGATCCTTGATCTACCAGGTGGGGGGTAGCGGGATTGGCTGCGACACTGCGAAAGATTCGGCCGGTAACTGTGCCAACATTGGTGGCTGTGTGGAGGAGGTAGTATGGAAGTTTACCCACGAGCTCCCTCAACACGCCCTCGAAGCAATTCCGTGAATGACGGAGCATGGACGTACTCGAGGTCTTTGTAAATCCACGCGATGGCGGCTCAGAAGGGGTGTGTAAACCCAGCTCAAGGTCACCCCTAGTCCAAGCATCGGAAGAACCCAGGTAGAGCGGATCCCTCGGCATCGACAAGTAAGGTGGTGTGTACATATCGTGGAGGAGTAGGGAAGAGTCGGCAATAGTGGTTCGTTGGGTAAAAGATTCGTTCAAAAACCCAGTTATGGTTTCATCCAGTGATGTTTCACGAGGGAGGATTACCGACTGGGTAGAGATATTTGGCAAGCAGTACTAGTACACACACATAAAAGCTGCACAACGAGTCAAGTTGAGTTTGTGCCTGCCCTGGCAGTGATTGTGAGGGGTCGGGGTTTGCCGAAGAGAGTCGAGACTGAATTTACAAGTCCGCGTCAGCTCCCTACTCACTGTCCCGTCTACGTCGACGACTATGAGTTACTCTGTTCCTCCTCCGCCCGGCATGGTGCCGCCTCCCCCTGGGATGCCACAACCACCACCGGGAATGCCTCACTCAGCGAGGCCTTCTAGTTCGCGACTTCCGCCTGAAATTTTGGCTCAAAAATCCCAAAAGTGGATACAGATGCAGAAAAGGCGTTATGGAGAGAAGCGCACGGGAGGTTACGTGGATATGGGGAAACAGGTTCGTGGGTGCGCTGGCTGGTGCAGACCCGCAAGGTTTGACACGATATTGGGTATCGTTTTGCAGGATTTACCCCCAGAACACGTACGAAAAATCATCAAAGACCATGGAGATATGAGTAACCGCAAGTTCCGGAACGACAAAAGAGTCCATTTGGGCGCACTTAAGTACGTGCCTCATGCGGTCATGAAGTTACTCGAGAACATACCTTTTCCTTGGGAGCAAGTCCGCGAAGTTCCTGTCTTGTATCACATTACTGGTGCCATCACGTTCGTGAACCAAGTCCCCCGGGTCATTGAACCCGTCTATCACGCTCAATGGAGTACAATGTGGCTTGCGATGCGACGTGAAAAGCGCGACCGACGACACTTCAAGCGCATGCGGTTCCCTCCCTTTGACGATGAAGAGCCCCCACTGGACTATGGTGATAACGTATTAGATGTCGAACCTCTTGAAGCCATACAATTGGACTTGGACGAGGAAGAAGATGCTGCTATCATCGACTGGTTTTACGACCCCAAGCCTCTAGTCGACACTCCCTCAGCGAACGGTCCTTCATACCGGTATTGGTCACTTTCGTTACCAATAATGGCCAATCTCTACCGACTCGGCCGCACTCTCCTCTCTGACCACACCGACATCAATGCTTCCTACCTCTTCGATAAGAACTCGTTTTTCACAGCGAAAGCACTCAATATGGCTATCCCTGGCGGCCCAAAATTCGAGCCCCTTTACAGGGATATGGACACTTTCGATGAGGATTGGAACGAATTCAATGACATTAACAAGGTCATTATCCGTCAACAGATTCGCACCGAGTATAAAGTCGCGTTTCCCCATCTCTACAACTCCCTTCCCCGTTCAGTCAAGATCTCCCCTTACCATGCTCCCAAGAACGTATACGTTCGCACCGAAGATCCAAACCTTCCCGCCTTTTATTTCGATGCGATCATCAACCCCATTTCCCTCCGGTCTGTGGTCCCCAAGAATGCTCCGCTGGTGTCGCACGAAGATACCATTTTCGGACCAAACAGCGCAGAAGATGACGATTTCGAACTTCCTGAAGTGGTCGAACCCTTCCTTGAGAACAAGGAGATCGAAAACGATCTCACGGCGGACGCCATCGCCCTTTGGTGGGCTCCCAGCCCCTACAACCGCCGATCAGGTCGCATGCGTCGGGCTCAGGATATCCCCCTCGTCAAGAATTGGTACCTTGAACATTGTCCTCCCAACCAACCCGTCAAAGTTCGGGTGTCGTATCAGAAACTGTTGAAGTGCTTCGTTCTTAACGAACTCAAATCGAAATCCGAGAAGGCAATGACGAGGAAGAATCTATTCAGGCAGCTCAAGGCTACAAAGTTCTTCCAGACAACGAACCTGGACTGGGTCGAGGCTGGATTGCAAGTTTGCAGGCAAGGTTACAATATGCTCAATCTCCTTATCCACCGAAAGGTATGATTGCGCATTTCGTGCTATGGGTATCGTGTTAAAAGGTTATACAGAACCTGAACTATCTGCACCTGGATTACAACATGAATTTGAAACCGGTCAAGTGCGCTCGCCCCATGTTTAGAACCAAAGAGGGAGTACTGACCTACTTAACCCAGGACTCTAACGACAAAGGAACGAAAGAAATCTCGCTTCGGAAACGCTTTCCACTTGTGCCGAGAAATTCTTCGTTTGACTAAGCTCGTCGTTGACGCGCACGTTCAATACCGTCTCGGAAATATCGACGCCTTCCAGCTCGCCGATGCTATTCAGTATATCTTCGCCCACATCGGTGCCTTGACGGGAATGTACAGATACAAATACAAGGTAAGCAGCGCACTCTTACAGTTTCAGGTGTACTACTGATCGATCTTCCAGCTCATGAGGCAAGTTCGGATGACGAAGGACTTGAAGCATCTCATTTACTACCGCTTCAACACTGGGCCGGTTGGAAAGGGCCCTGGTTGCGGTTTCTGGGCCCCTGGTTGGCGAGTGTGGCTGTTCTTCATGCGTGGCATCGTCCCTCTTCTCGAGCGGTGGCTCGGAAACCTCCTCGCCCGTCAGTTCGAAGGACGTAACAGCAAAGGTATCGCCAAGACGGTTACCAAACAGCGGGTCGAGTCCCACTACGACTTGGAACTCCGCGCAGCGGTCATGCACGATATCTTGGACATGATGCCAGAATCGATCAAGCAAAACAAGGCCAAGACCATCTTGCAACACTTATCCGAAGCCTGGAGGTGTTGGAAGGCCAATATCCCTTGGAAGGTCCCCGGTATGCCCACAGCT
Organism: Thelephora terrestris; assembly: GCA_015956445.1. Classification (NCBI taxonomy): domain Eukaryota; kingdom Fungi; phylum Basidiomycota; class Agaricomycetes; order Thelephorales; family Thelephoraceae; genus Thelephora; species Thelephora terrestris. The sequence goes on along the minus strand of WIUZ02000022.1, from coordinate 637,139 downwards.
ATCGAGAATATCATCCTGAGGTACATCAAGAGTAAAGCGGACTGGTGGGTCTCCGTTGCACACTATAATCGCGAGCGTATCAGGAGAGGTGCCACCGTTGATAAAGCCGTTGTCAAGAAGAATCTCGGGCGTCTTACTCGGTTGTATCTGAAGGCCGAGCAGGAGAGGCAACACGCATATCTCAAGGATGGCCCCTATATCAGCGCGGAGGAAGCTGTTGCCATCTACACAGCCACCGTCCACTGGCTTGAGAGCCGCAAATTTGCCCCTATCCCATTCCCTCCCCTCAACTACAAACACGACACCAAGTTGCTAGTTCTGGCGCTAGAAAAACTGAAGGAGGCGTACTCAGTGAAAGGACGTCTCAATCAGTCACAGCGCGAGGAGTTGGCCTTGATCGAACAGGCTTACGACAACCCCCACGAGTGTTTATCGAGGATCAAGCGGCTATTGTTGACACAGCGAGCCTTCAAGGAATCCGGTATCGAGTTCTTCGACACGTATGACAAACTTATCCCTTGTTACGATATCGAGCCTGTGGAGAAGATCACAGACGCTTACCTGGACCAATATCTCTTCTTCGAAGCCGACAAGCGCGGCCTGTTCCCATCCTGGATCAAGCCTGCTGATACCGAACCCCCTCCGCTCCTGGTGTACAAGTGGTGTCAAGGAATCAACAACTTGAACGAAATCTGGGAGACATCTGAGGGCGAATGTGTGGTTCTGATGGAGACGCAACTGTCCAAGGCTTACGAGAAAATGGATCTCACCCTCTTACAACGTCTTCTCCGACTCATCCTGGACCACAACTTGGCCGACTACATTACGGCAAAGAACAACACGGTTTTGACCTACAAGGACATGGCGCACACGAATGCCTACGGTCTCATACGTGGATTACAATTCTCTGCGTTCGTTTTCCAGTATTACGGTCTCGTCATGGATCTCCTCGTGCTTGGTCTCCAGCGCGCCAGCGAGATGGCCGGTCCCCCTCAGATGCCCAACAATTTCCTCCAGTACCGTGATTCCGCTACCGAAGTCCGCCATCCCGTTCGCCTTTATTCCCGTTACGTCGACAAGTTGCACATCTTGTTCCGCTTCACTGCTGACGAAGCGCGAGATCTCATCCAGAGGTACCTCAGCGCCAACCCCGACCCTACCAACAACAATGTCATCGGATACAACAACAAACGTTGCTGGCCGCGGGATTGTCGCATGCGGTTGATCAAGCATGATGTTAACCTGGGGAGAGCCGTCTTCTGGAACGTCAAACAAAGTCTCCCTCGTTCCCTCACTACCATCGAATGGGAGGACACGTTCGTCAGCGTCTACTCCAAGAACAACCCCCAGCTCTTATTTTCGATGTGTGGCTTCGAAGTCCGTATTTTACCGAAGATCCGGACCATGGGTGGAGAACAATATTCCCTCAAGGATGCTGTATGGAACCTTACGAATGAGCAGACGAAGGAAAGAACTGCGCAAGCGTTCCTCAGGGTGTCCGATGAGGGTGTCCAACAGTTCAACAACCGTATCCGACAAGTTCTCATGAGCTCCGGTTCCACAACCTTCTCGAAGATCGTGAACAAGTGGAACACCGCGTTGATTGGTCTCATGACCTACTACCGTGAAGCGGTCATCCATACGAACGAGTTACTTGATGCGTTGGTCAAGGCCGAGAACAAGATCCAGACTCGTGTCAAGATTGGGCTGAATAGTAAGATGCCTTCCCGTTTCCCGCCGGTTGTTTTCTATACACCCAAGGTTTGCTGCCTTGCTGTCTATAATGGATGTCCCGTACTGACATATTGATAGGAATTGGGTGGTCTCGGCATGTTATCCATGGGTCACGTCCTTATTCCTCAGAGCGATCTCAGGTGGTCGAAGCAGACCGATGTCGGAGGTGCGGTTGCTTATCACCTCTTTCAACCGATCTCTAAGGTTTCTCCTTCCTCCTTTAGTCACTCACTTCCGCGCCGGTATGTCTCACGAGGAGGACCAGCTTATTCCGAACTTGTATCGCTACCTCCAACCTTGGGAGGCGGAGTTCTTGGATTCGGCTCGCGTCTGGTCAGAGTACTCGATGAAGCGTAAGGAAGCAAGCGCACAGAACCGCCGTCTCACTTTGGAAGATCTCGAGGACAGCTGGGATCGTGGTATTCCTCGCATCAACACGTTGTTCCAGAAGGATCGGCACACCTTGGCGTACGACCGCGGTTGGCGTGTGCGCACCGACTGGAAACAGTACCAGTTGTTGAAACAGTGAGCTCTGGTAATCTGTATCCTCCAAATGAAGTACTGACCCGGGGGCTTAGTAATCCCTTCTGGTGGACTTCCCAACGTCACGACGGAAAATTGTGGCAACTCAATAACTATCGTGTTGATGTAATTGCCGCTCTCGGTGGTGTCGAAGGTATCTTAGAGCACACCCTGTTCAAGGGCACTTATTTCCCGACCTGGGAGGGTCTGTTCTGGGAGAAGGCGTCCGGTTTTGAGGAGTCAATGAGATACAAGAAGCTCACGAACGCCCAGCGGTCTGGCTTAAACCAAATTCCCAATCGTCGATTCACGTTGTGGTGGAGTCCAACTATCAACCGTGCCAACGTATACGTTGGCTTCCAAGTCCAGCTTGATTTGACCGGTATCTTCATGCACGGAAAGATCCCTACCCTCAAGATCAGTTTGATCCAAATCTTCCGTGCCCACTTGTGGCAGAAGAGTGCGTTACGTCTTTCTGAGTCACGTTGCGGGTATCCTGACGAAAGTTTTGTGTAGTTCACGAGAGTGTTGTCATGGACTTGGTGAGTGACTCCTGAAACTTTCGAAGATGCGGTTGTTGACTGTGCAACAGTGTCAAGTGTTCGATCAGGAGCTGGAACCACTTCAGATTGAGACGGTGCAGAAGGAAACCATTCATCCTCGTAAGAGTTACAAGATGAACTCGTCTTGCGCCGATATCTTGTTATTCTCATCGTCCAAGGTTTGTTGCCCGCCTACCATTCCACGAAGAGAGACCAACCCGCTTTGCAGTGGAATATTACTCGACCAACTCTCGTCACTGATGTCAAGGACGTGTCTGATGGGACCACTAGTAACAAGTACTGGATTGACATTCAACTTCGTTGGGGAGACTTTGACAGTCATGACATCGAGCGGTACACTCGTGCTAAATTCCTGGACTATGTGAGATTTGTTTCACCGTCGCTTGTTGAATTCGTCAACTCACTGTTTCCAGATCTCCGACTCCATGAGTATCTACCCGTCGCCTACTGGTGTCATGATCGGCATGGACTTGGCCTATAACTTGTGGTCCGCTTACGGTAACTGGTTCCCGGGAATGAAGCCGTTGATCCAACAGGCTATGGCCAAGATCATGAAGGCTAACCCCGCTTGTCATGTCCTTCGGGAGCGTATTCGAAAAGGTCTTCAGCTTTACTCCTCGGAACCCACGGAACCCTACCTCAACAGTCAAAACTACTCTGAGCTGTTCTCCAACCAAATTATTTGTGAGTGCCCCAAGTAGCCCTGCAGAGAATCAACCTCCTCACTTGACCTTTAGGGTTCGTCGACGATACAAATGTTTACCGAGTAACGATGTACGTCTGATTTCTTTCCCTTCACCAAGCCAGCTGATGTGCGGTTTAGCCACAAGACTTTTGAGGGGAACCTGACAACCAAACCTATCAGTATGTCCTTTGATTCAATTGAACGCATCTTTTTCTAATCTCAGGTACCCAGACGGAGCCATCTTCATCTTCAACCCCCGATCCGGTCAACTATTCTTGAAGGTCATCCACACGAGTGTCTGGGCAGGCCAAAAGCGTCTCGGGCAGCTCGCCAAATGGAAGACCGCCGAGGAAGTCGCTGCCTTGGTTCGTTCGTTACCCGTCGAAGAACAGCCGAAACAAGTTATTGTGACCCGCAAGGGAATGTTGGGTGCGTGGTCATGAAACCGGACAGATACACAATTTCGCTCACCTTGTCGACAAGATCCTCTCGAGGTCCATTTACTCGACTTCCCTAACATTGTCATAAAGGGTAGCGAGCTCCAGCTCCCCTTCCAGGCTTGTATGAAGATGGAGAAGTTTGGTGATCTGATCTTGGTTCGTATATGCGCTCGCTCCCTGGAACCACTCGGGCTGATGTGTTTTTTTAGCGTTCCACCCAACCACAAATGTTATTGTTCAACCTATATGACGACTGGTTGGGCTCCATTTCCAGCTACACCGCCTTCTCGCGTCTCATTCTACTCCTCCGTGGTCTCCATGTCAACAACGAGAAGGCGAAGGTTATTTTGCGGCCGGACAAGAATACCATCACGAAGGATAATTTCGTTTGGCCTTCTTTGACAGATGACGAATGGATCAAAGTCGAAGTTGCTCTCAAGGATCTCATCCTGGCTGTAAGTTGCCTACTTGCGCCAACGCTCTCTCTTTCTCACGATGCCGCCACAGGATTTCGGAAAACGCAACAGCGTCAACATTGCTTCTCTCACTGCCAGCGAAATCCGTGATATCATCCTTGGTCAGGAGATTGCCGCACCCTCGGAGCAGCGTCAACAGATGGCTGCTCTCGAGAAGTCGACTGAAGCGCAGAGTCAAGTTACCGCCATTCAGACACAGACGACCAACATCCACGGCGACACAATCCAGACTGTCACGACGACCAACTACGAGCAACAGGTGTTCAGCAGCAAATCCGATTGGCGAGTCAGGGCGATCTCCGCGACCCACTTGCCGCTCCGCCTCCAGCACATCTACGTCTCGAACGACGATGTCAAGGACGATGCAGCTTCCTATACCTACGTTCTCCCAAAGAACATCCTCAGATCGTTTGTCACAGCCTCTGACCTCCGCACACAAGTTGCCGGGTTCTTGTACGGAACCTCACCTCCGGACAACAAGCAAGTCAAGGAGATTAAGGCTGTTGCATGGGTTCCACAGCGCGGAAACAACAATAGCGTGGAGTTGCCCAACCAGTTGCCTAAGGACGACTACTTTTTGAAGGATCTCGAACCCCTTGGGTGGGTCAAGACTCAGGCTATGGAGCTCTCGCACCTCTCGCCAATGGATGTGACGACACAAGCGAAGATCATGGGGGACCACCCAGAATGGGGCTCGTCATCGATTTGCCTTACATGCGCTTTCACGCCAGGTTCGGTCTCACTCGCGGCGCACTCTCTCACCGTTCCTGGGTTTGAGTGGGGGAGGAAGAATGGCGATACAGGTCCCAATCCGCCTGGATTTAACCCCAACATGTCCGAGCACGTTCAGCTCCTGCTCTCCGACCGGATTCTTGGCATGACTCTTGTGCCTGAGGGCAGGGTATGGAATTACGGAATTGGTTTGACTCAAATGTGGACTCCTTCGATGCCCTATCAAATGGTGCTTGATACACCTTTGTTGTTCTGGGCCGAGGAGCATAGACCGGCTGCTTTCTTATCCGTAAGTCCATTAGTAAGGTTGCACTTTGTGATATCTTAGCTCACGGATATCCCTGTAGTTCGCCAATTTGCAGGGAGGCGATGACAGTGCAGATGTCGAGAACAGCTTTGCGTAGGGTTATTTTCCGATGCTCTCGTGTACAGTATACGTACCTTGCTTTGTTTACTGTTTGTTCAAATCTTAATTACGTGCGTAGCAACCGTCGCGAATATCGACACACAGATAAACTGAGTTTCGAGTGTCTCGACGCCGTACTGTGATAGGGAATCTTGGAGAAAGAGGCCCGGTGGATGCTATTGATCCTGTCCGGGGGACTAGGAGCAACCACATTCAGTTGGTCGGAGTGAACCGTAGGTGTCATTCGGGGTGCTAGCGCTGACATATCGACGTCGAATGTCTGCCCCGATGAGAGCATAGGAGTCCACCGGTGCCCTATCGCTGCGGGTTTTGCTGACGATTGTTCGTAGGCCAGCCGACAGCCGATCACTTTGAACTTTTCGTCGAACGGCGTAGATCGTGACCGTTCTTGGGTGAAAGACAGGATATTGGGGCGGGCGTCACAGCACAGGGTGGGTTGATAAGAGTTGGCAAACCTTAGCCATTGTGACTTTCAAACGATGCTTGATCATACCAGACAGGAAATGTATTCGAAAACATCCGGACAAATCTAGGAGTTGTGGGATAGATAAAAGAAATACATCAGCGAACCTTGATAGTACCACAAACGGCAACCAACTCGCGTAGGAGTAGCAATGTGAGCGAGAACGACTAACTAAAAACACAGGATTCAAGACTTAGACCTCCACAGGGGCTCGCCCGTGTACCGTACGCATAGGCTAATCATAGGATGTACAAGCAGGAATGGCGAGGCGAGCCGTGCTACAGAGAACTAGGGTGGTGCAGGAACAGGCTAATATAGAATAAGATACCCATAGTGGGGGAACGACAAGGGCTGTAGGCTCTACTACGTCACATAGCCAGCGTAGACGCAGCTCTCGCGAAGGCGAGGTGACTCCGAGAAACGGCGGAAGACAGGATTTATTTGAGAAGTTCTGAGGTGACTCTTGAAGACGACGACCAGCATCGTCTGGTTGAAGAGAAAGCGAGAGGGGGATGAAGAGGCCGTTCCCGACTAAGAGCAGCGTTGAAACACCAAGAAGAATGGTGGGAGGGCGGAGCAGTGTCAGGGTCTCAAATGGTTCCAATACCCTAGCTAGCTATAAGAACGGAATTCGTGTTTCCGTCGCCGTTGCTGGTCAAGTCTCGATCCTCGTCCACGCTAGACGTAAAGAATATGACATCGAAGGACATGCGATAAAAAGGCTACCGGACTACTTACAGGTAATTTCGTTCGATTTCGGAAAGAATAGACAGGAAGTCCCCTGGAAGGTTTGTCAGGGATGTACATGGGGTGAAGCAAACACTCGTGGGACTTACAGAGATAACCATGGGCCCTGGCGGCGGAGGCAGGAGCGGTTTCTGGTTTTCTGACAGCATCTAATAGCGTCGATGCCACAAAGCGGACCTTGTGTACCTGAGAAGATTCATTGTCTTGATGAATTGCGTGACGTTGGTAGCAACAACATACCAATGAAGGTCCATTGGTAGCGATGGACTGGATAGGAATGCTGTGCAAGATATTCAGTAGATCCCGAACTACGACCTCTCTGTCTTCGTTTTTCCTTTCTTCATCCATGCTGCCTTGGAGCGACGTCATCAACTCGTCCCGGTATTGTTCGATAACGAACCGAACGAGTTGCTTTGTGAGTAAGTCAGGCATGACTGCTCAGCCATGGTCAAAGAAAAATGGTCACCTGTGTCACGTACAGATTGGCTTGCATGACCAGGAATGGGTTCAGAGCGTTCGTTCTTGAGGCCTTGGGGTTATCGAAGAAGTCGCGAACCTCTTCGAAAGCAGCTTGCAAGCTAGGGCCACCAAAGTTTGGGGGGGACACTCCGCCGCTTGTGGTGCCACTCATCGTGGGTCCAATGTGAAACCCCGGCTTCAAGCGCAAGCATTGTGGCGCCTGGGCTAAGGCGGCCATGATTCTCGAATGGAGGGCCTCGACTTCTTCCAGTCTCGCGGTTGCAAACTGGCCCTGAGGTGGTGATCTCTTGTCAACTCGAATCCTCACAAGAATCTCTCCGAGGAGCGCGAAGATGCGAGAGGTGTAGTTGAGGCCTGAAACGATGGCGGTTTTTCCGTGGGGTTGGGGTAGGTACGCGGTCGTGGTGATGCTGATTGAGTTCGATCATCAAAAGTGACAAAACAGGTAGTCAGCGGAGTAATTACAATGATGGGGAAGATGTGGGGAATTGAAATGGAAAAAAATGGAGGCAGAAGACTCACTATTCGTCATCTAATTCCTTCGGGAAATGGACTGATCACAACACGGAAAAAATCACGTCAGTAGACATTGTGACTTCGACATAAGCTAAACGTACCAGTGCAGTCTTCGTCCCGAAGACAGATAGGACGGCCGAGAAGAATTGACTCGGACTTATCAGCTGGGGGGGACGTTACCGTCAGCAGACAGGTAGACTGGAGATACATTCGGATCTCATTCACCTCCAAACAACAACCAAAACGCTCTCCTCCTCACCTCAGCCTCGATGGGGTCGAGGGACTCGTAGGACGATTCCTCGTGCATCCTTAGAGTTATAGCGATGTGACAGGCCTCACCAAGTGCGGCATGCTGTGTCGCATCGTGTCCCTCGCAGAAATGATATACGCAGTCGCTAAAGGGGGTTTGAGTATTGAGCCAACTTTCAAACAAGAATTTGAACACCCACAAGTATCGGATGATGACATGCGAAGCTGTCGGTGGGTCGTAACTTGCCACAGTGATGTACCTGCTCGCCTCATGGCAGGCCTGGGCCAACTTCCTAACCGCTTGCCTCTCCATTGGTATGTAGGAGCGAGGGACCTGAATTAACGTCGAGGCAACGGTCGACATGACGAGTGCAAAGAAGAGAGGATCACGCTCCTCTCTCCTTGCATGGACATCGGCCATGAAAGATGGCTTGTGTAAGCAAGGTGTCAATGGATACACGTAGTCGAAAAAGAGTGCAAGAATCAATAGGACTGTGTCTCGTGGGACGACATCCTCCAAACGGTGAGGCCGGTAATAATAGTTCAGTGGCGGAATAACTGAGGGATGAGGCACCGAAAGGGGCTGGTGCTGCCTATACGACCAATTATGGAGGGGGTAAGCACTGAATTGATCAGCGGAGGGATGGAACGGCGGGTCTCCGTTTTTTTGGGAACGATTGAGTGAAGCGGCCGCGGGATTAACCTGGTACATCGGCTGGTGTTGATATGGAGATTGGAAAGTGTCAGCAGCTATCGGGTACCGGGATGGTGGCAATGAAGAAGTTGAAATCGGTGTGACTGATTCCAGCGAAGGATCCAAAAATGTAGGCGAGTGTGATGGAACGCTAGGAGACAAAACGCTGCTCTGAGAGGAGCCTGGTGCGATATCTCTTGTCTGGATCGAAGACACGGAAAGTTCCTGGTTCTGCTGAGGTTCATGTTGTTGGGCAGAAGCGGCGGCGGCAGCAGCTTCTTGGAGACGCCGCAAATACCTAAGATAGGATGATTATCAGAAAGCAAGTAGCGCCAAGCAAGGTGGTGATTTCTTACAAGTTCGGGGGACCTCGTTTCTTGGGTTGGTATTCGTAGGTACATGGGATACCTAGTGCAATACAGTGCTTGCAAGTTTGCTTGGGATCATCGGGGTTGTCGCGTGCACACCGAACTTTACGAGCCCTGCAAGCATCGCAGCCTGAGAAACGCGTCAGATCTGCATTACGACGCTCCCCTATCTCTCACTGAGAGGGGCTGGGGGGAAATGAATCATACTCTGGGATTGACGCCTACATGCGTGGGAAAGGGCAAGAAATCAGTCAGCAACAGCGATTCAATGAGGGAGAAAAGGAAGGACATTGGGAAAACGAAGCGGCGTCGAGGATGTGGGGTATCGAGTCGGGGGTGAGAGAGATGGTGGGGAAGGAACAAGCGGGGGAGGAGGGTGACCGCTTGCGAGGTCTGAATAGGGCTGACGGGAAAAATTCGGCACAACCTACTTTTTCTTCACCTTGGTGAATTCGTTATCCTTACGAGATGGGCCATCGGAAGGCGGAGTCGCGGTTTTCTTCTTCGGACGAGTACCTGGCATAACCGTGAAGATGAAGAGGAGGAGTGAGGATAGGCAACGGAGACGGGGCACCGGAGACGGAAGACGCGGAGCGAGTATGTCTGTGATACATTTTTTAACGTTTTTGCCGGAGCAAACTCAATACGTGACTGTGGTAACGAACATTCCTTTTCTGGGAGATCGTGTCACGGCAGACTCCGCCGGTATTTCGCTGGTCCGTTTCTCGTCCCGTTGGCAATCCATGCGACTTAGTTTTTTCTACCAGACTCTGCTCTCCTTGGTTTGCAGCCACGCAAAATTGCCAGAGTTAAGACTACGCCTCTCTAGGACGCGAGAGATGATGAACCTGAATATGATTAAGCATTAAAGTGATCCGAGGCCTTCTGAAGTCCCAGATAGTTTGCGCAACATATTCATCGCCTCAGAAGCCTCAAGCTTCCGCTCCTCCCTCGCCATTACTACCAGCTCGGAAATCTGCTTCCGGTGCTTGATCTGAGCCCCATCGTTCCACTGGGTCTTATGACCCAAGTACTTGTCCCAGAACTTGAATGCCAGCTTCGCATCCCCCAGCCACAAAGCCCGTTCGAGGCAGAACCTCGCCGATGACCATGTCCCCACGTAAACCTGAGAATCGAGCGTCCCAATCAGATGCCACGCCATACCCAAATTTTGTTTGATTTGATCTGCGCTCCCCTCCCCACCGAGCGTCAACTGCAACGGACCGACCCCGTCCTTACTCTTCAATATGACTGTATGACTGGGAACCTGTGATCCAGGGAGGATGTCGGAAAGGCTTGCACGAATCAGGGTGACGATGGTCCTCGAGGAGAACTCGGAAATTCCCCGCTGTTGTGCCCGCTTCACGAGACTGATCACCATTTCCATATCTCCCTTCAGAAATGCAATGTGGATCAATGTCCCCCATGTCACGGAGTTAGGCGCCAGCCCGCGTTCGTCCATCCGGTCGACCATACGGCTCGCTAGCTGCGGGTTGTACTTCGCGACGCCTGACAACCCAACGTTCACGTCGTACATGTCTGGAGAACGAGTCGCTTTGACGACTTTGAAGAGTGTGAACCCTTCTTCCGGCATGTCCATCATGAAATAGGCTCGAGCGAGGGCGTTGAGATCAGGCTTGCTCGCAGCTTGGACGGGCTCTTTGCAGGCCCTAAACTTTCCGACGACCTCCCTTGCAAAGTCCTTGGCCGCATCAGCGTCAAAGAGAACCTTCGCGTCCTCCCCATCCATAGCCCCCACCACGACGCCGCCGCCTTCGTCAAGAAACCCGTCCGATTCTGAGGATAGCGTTTTGAAGACTTCCCAATCCTCGCCAACAGCCAACTCCTTTTCCTCCAAGTCCTTACCCAGGCGATAGAACAGGCTGACGAGCCTTATCATCGCACCCGCGTGGCCGATGACTCCCTGGATCTCGTCTTGGGAATAGCGCTTCCAGAGGTCCCTTGCAGCCCGAGCGAAGCCCGCACTTGCGAGCAATCGAACGAAATGGCCGCGATCGTAGACGGGGATATCAATATCCGATTCAACGACCTCTTGAGCGAGAATTCGGCAGAGATGCACGTTTTTGGTATCCTTGAGCATGGCTTCGAAAAGCCAGAGGAGGGATGGCCCACAAGGGGCCTGATACCGAGTTTTCGTCGTAACGGAGGGTTCCAGCGGGTCTTTCGAAGGGATGATCGGCTGAGGGTTGGAAGGTGGGATGTGACGTAAAGTTGTCTTGTAGGTAACGTGGTGAGGTTGAACAGGAAGAAACCCGGACGATCGGCCATCTGAAGCTCCAAACGAAGGGGAAACCAGTAGCAGCGGTGTGGAGGCTATCAAACTTGCATTAGCCCTTCCGATGTTGAACAAGGCCTCTGCGATGTGGTGAAAATTCAATTGCCTTGCCACTGCGTAGAAATTTTGGATAACCCTATCTTCGATCTCGAATGTTCCTTTAGCCCGCCTGAGTGCCACGATTAAAGCCATGATTCGTTGGAGGAGGAACTTTGGCCCATCTGGAGTGTGTTGCGTCGGATTTGACTGAAGAGCGGCTGACACCCGTAAGTTATACCTTTGGGCGGGCGACATCGAAGCAGCCTGTTTAAGGAGAACATAAAACGTCTCGTTAACTAGGGGTCTCATCTGCTCGTCGAATACCGTGGGATCGCGTTCGGCAGCGAGAATCATCAACTCCAGTGAACCAGTATTCCATTCGTAGTCCAGGCAGGTCTTGATTAGTGCGAAAAGTACAGCTGTTCTCGGGTCCTCTCGATTGATGTTCACCTGCGAGATCGCGGACGGGGTGATTATCTTCTCTTTCACGAGCCTCTGGAAGAGGCCAAAAGCCTCTCGTCGAGACTCCGAATTGATGTAAACTTGAACGAGATGGAAGAGCGCCCAGATATGACCTGTGGGAGCGTTGTTGAGGTGTGTCGGATTGCGCGAGGGGAAGGTAAGGTACATTTTCCAGCCATGCCGACGAGTGGCTGCGAAAAACGCGTTCAGCAATCCACCGTGTTTCAAGGCTAGGGGACGCCTGTAGGCGGCGATGGTTGCAAGGCGGAGAATCGTGCTGCGAGGAAGGCCAGCTACAGAAGCTGCGTTATCTCGGTAGTACTTGCTGAACAGGTCGATCGCCAGGTAATCGAGGTTTTTTTGGAATGTAACATCGGCTTTCGAAACCTTGGTAGGGATGGAGTGCTGGGGTCGCAGGAGAGGGCGGAAAATGGCATCCCTGACATATCCGTGAGTGGGTATGGAAGTGAGCCTCTGTAATACCCTGGACACCATGGAGTCTTGTGCTTTCGGAGAATTCGCGTGGGCGACCACCAGTTCTGCTGGGAGATCGCTCAAGATGGATGGATGACTATGTAGGCACCCTGCTTCCGCGAGGAGGCACCATTGGAGGATGGACAGATTTGTAAGACTGGCCCGACTCCACGTCCGCATGTCCTCCCATATTCGAATCGCGCGGACAGGGTCGCGAAAACTGTCGGCTCTGAGTAGCTGTCGACGGTATTTCTCATGCTTGAGCTCTCCGACGTACTGGGGCCAAGGCAGCAATGTGCTGGCAGCAGGGTACTCAGAATCGTCGACGCACAACTCTTCGACGTCCTCCGCATCTTGAGAGGTATCCGGGTATCCGGGACTATCGATACTGGGAGGGTGAGGGAGGGGAAGGTCCTTTGCATGGAGATTTACTGGTGGTAACTGGCCCTCTTTCAAATCTGGCTCTAGATTCGCTTCCTCGTCCAAGAAGAGGACTTGTTTACCCGGTTTAAATGCTAGGGGAGAACGGATGGAACCGCGGAGGCTGCTAATGTCAGGAAAGGTCCCGTCCTTGTTGCATAGGTCCGCGTCGTCATGGTGAAATGAGGAGTCCGTAAAAGATTGGGAGAAAGTTCTGGAGGTAGACGATACCCTGGGGGCGCGGCGCGTTGGAACGGATGGCAGATAGACGGGAAGAAGGGAGTCAAGATGGAATGCTCGGAGGTGTCGACAACGGCAGAACATGGGTCAGCTACCGTAAAAGACGGTCGTCAAAAACGCTGACACGAAGGATGGTATACACGAGTTACGCACCACATACCCACGCGCAGTTGAAGGTTCGCGACGACACTCTTGTGGGAGGTGACGAGGACGGAAGATCGAGTGCCGGAAAGTGCCGAACAAAAGCCAGCGTCACCATCGAGGTACCCAATCGCTGAAGCTGGAAGTTGAAGCCCAGTGAGAACTCCGGTGAGCACCAACGAGTGGTCGAGAATGGGCGACGATTATTGGATGAAAAAAGGTGATGGTAGATAAGGCAGGCTTGAGTACGCATAGAACGAGGTAAGTAATATCACGAGGCCGTGTTCGTAGATCGTATTGGTTATTCATGAGAATACACTTTGCCAGTGACCAAATGTACAGGCTCGCGGACGCTCCCCTGGTTTTTTACCGGTGGTCGGCGAGCCTCTCGAAACAAGCTGCCTTCTTGATAAGCATCCTTCCTAGCGCATCCAGCACATCCGCTTACCCCGCTTACCCGGTTTCAATGCATGAAACTTGGAGATCCATTGTTAATGTCCTCTCCCCGCTGTTGCTCATCCAGAATGACCCCTCATGCGAATGGAGTCCCCCACCCTCCGTTCGGCTGCTGTTGTAATGGCGTTACATGTCAATTTCGTTATGGGCTTGAGAAGATGCACTGTGGAAGTCAGCTCATCATTTAAAGTCAACAAGTTCCCACTCGCCGCATGCAGACATTTGCGCCATTGCGTGAAACTCAGTCGCTTCGGTGGAACTACAATCTGGCCCACATGCGTTCCCAAGCGAATTGGAGTGTTTTCGTTGGTGAGTTTAGTGTGGTAGACTATCGTAGATAAGGACTGATTCCATGCGTAAGCACGGTCCGTCTCGTCTGAACCCGGTGCCCGTAAGCGTAACAGGCCAGCGGTATCAAAACCAACGCCGATTCTTCGAACTCGCGTTATACATCAATCACCAGAAATGTTTCAAAGCCCCCTTACGGCAGCTCCCATCTGCGGGATCGCTACGGCTGAATTTCCCATCGTTCCAAATCGTTCCCACTTCGTGAAAGCTGGGGCTGAAGCGCTGACTTGGGACGGCCCGGATGACCTGTCCGTTTTATCAAAAAGGTGTCAACACTGTTGTCTGCTTAGTTTGTTCCTCAGCGGAGTTGAAGTCGAACATTGTGGCCGAACCTCTCCTTCAGTTTGTATGTCACACGTGCGATAGCGACTAGGGTCAAACGCTGTCAGATTCCAGGTGCTCCGGATCGCAGGGACTGCTTCCGCGGAAGTGGATGGTGCCATGGTGGTACGGCACGGCACTCGGCATTCTTGATCCTTCACATTTGTCGAATTTCAAGGTCCAGGAACCTGCCTGTGACCAACGTGGGTCAATGCGATCAATCGACGTAAATCGCTCCCTGGTGATCTCCAATGACATTTCAAGAGCAGCACCCTGTGTCCTCGCCCAAACCGGAGAAGTCGTACCAAAAAGGCTAACTTGAGGCGGTGGTTGCGTCGGAAGGTTTGACACCACGCCAAGCGTCATGGGTGCCGACGGAGTTATGTAAATGATGTTAGCGGTGCCGGTCCTGCAGGGTGACGGAAGCATCCAGACGGGGGTCGATGGTCATCAACGCGACAGTGGCAAGCGGACATTGCCATTACCCTTCTTCTCTTTGCTTCCAGATGGACTCCGTTGTTCAGAACGGCTGGGATCAGTTGCGTTCTTTTTTCCTTCTTTTCCCATCCTGCGCGACAGTCCGGCATTCTGACCTCGAATGTTTGAATTGGTCAGGCGCACTAACCACTACCTTACCTCTATCTCGCTCAGTAGGTGTCATGCTTTGGATACATGCTACCTTTCCATCGTTCTGACTACAACGTGCCACCCAGCATTACTCTACTACGACTACGCGTTGACCTTTGACCGCGAGTTCCGCCTGTTCTGGTCACGCCGTACCATCGGGCAGTGGGGATCAGTCTTATTTTTCGTCAACCGGTACTGCGGCGTTCTTGGTCATGTCCCGGTATTCATCCAGATGTTTCCTCGGCCCAAGTCCGTTCTATATCACCTTTGCAAGCCTGAGTACTTGTACCACGAAATCCTGGCGGTCGTAATGCAATTGGTCATCGGTTGTAGGTCACGCCATATTGCCCTATCATGCATTCGCGGAGAGCGAGCTTATCCTTGCGCAGTGACCTTCATCACGAGGACCTACGCCTTGTATGATAGAAGCCCCCTGGTGCTTGCCGGGTTAATGTCTCTAGCTCTCACTTCCGTTGCGATTGGTGGTGTGAGTATGACCGCTGAAAATACGCCTACCCCTTGCTGAGGTGCAGCCAAACGGTCTAGTATATGATGTCTCAAGGCAGGGAGCTCGCTATGGACCCTGAGCTTCCCGAAGGGTCAGTTGGCTGCTTGAATGGTCTTTCATGGACCCGGTGAGTAAATTCAAGTGGTTTCTAACCGCGCCCCTTACTCTATGCCTTCAGATCATGGCGTGAGCGCTGTCGTATTGTGGACCGTTTGTTCTGACGCTTATAGTTAAACTGAAGGTTTGGCTGCAGCCTGGTGTAGCGTTATGATCTTTGATCTTGTTGTGGCAATAATGACACTCCTGAGGACGATGAAGATTAGCCGAAGGAGCAGGGCAGATCACATGCTCACCTACGTACTAATGCGAGACGGTAGGAGCATCTCGTGAAACGCCCTTGGATTCTACTCAGGTCGCTATCCAGGTGCACTATACTTCACGTACATCCTTTCCCTCACACTGCCATCGAAGGTACCAAGGATGCTGAGTGATTGTGCGTAGAGTTATGTGCCTTGTCTCATTGTTTAACATCATCACATTCTTGGTATGTGCCTCTTGCCTGTTTGTTGGAAGGCGCGACTGACTTCAATGCTGAAGTTCGGATCCGTGAGTCACCACCTCAGCAATTGCGTTTGAATTCTCAGACGGTCGTCAAGGAAATAACGCGCGGCGACGTGACCACGACGGCGAACATGTGAGCGCATCATTGAGGTCGAGGTCATCGGAAAGAACGCTGACCGAATCGCCAGCCTAGGATGTGTGTTGGTCTCCCGACTAATGTTCAACCTTCGAGAGCCTCAAGGACACCCCGCAACGGCCACAGAGACTGCGGTCACCACTTCGGCTCCAACTACGTCCACCGTGCTGCAATATACGTTGACAGATATCGATAACTTCGATGAGACTGCGGTTCACGAGTCTGTGATCAAC
Organism: Thelephora terrestris; assembly: GCA_015956445.1. NCBI lineage: Eukaryota > Fungi > Basidiomycota > Agaricomycetes > Thelephorales > Thelephoraceae > Thelephora > Thelephora terrestris. The sequence goes on along the minus strand of WIUZ02000022.1, from coordinate 620,781 downwards.
CAAGGTCCGCTCCATAACATTACCGCTTGCAGGGACGCCGCCGAGGGGAGTTCCTTCCTTCGAACAGACATAGAAATGGTTGGCATCGCCGATCACAGCAAGAGGGAAGGGGGATGATAGGCATCCATATGCGCGTTCTTTGTCGGGTTCAAAGTAAGTAGATTGCAACGGATGGCCTCATGTATTATTTTTGTAGCATTATTTGTACTTTTCGTATATTTCCTGTATACCACTGCTGTCCCACTGATTCGCATACTTCGAGGTAACCTATGGGGAAAACTTGGAGGCGGATGATGGCGGCCCAGTACTAGATTCAACATGTCTCTACTCATGCAGCTCTCGGACCTGTCAATCGACTGGGCGTAAATCAGTCGCATGGGTCGAACTCGAAGGATGAAATCCGCGTTGTCACGTGCCATCAACGGTGCCGCCTAACCCTAAACTAGCATCAACTCTCTCTGGGGTACGTGTCCATGGGCGCAGGTCAATCGCTGCCGTCTCAGAACCAGCCGCCTTCAAAAGCCCTACACGTCCTGCGTGTAACTCCTTCTTCGCCTGCCTCCAAGACTGATATTGAATCCTTCTTTGATTTCGTCGTGGGCCTCCAAGGCGATGCGTTGACCAACAACCTTGATGCGGCAGAGCTTGAGAAAATCGTAGAGGCCCACGAGGGGAAAACGCTCAATCTTGTCGTATGGAATAGCAAGAATCAAGAGAGCAGAGGTACCGTAGCCGCTTCACCCGCGTTTCTGATGTTGGACTCATTGCCTCGCCCCGCACTTTGACCGTCACGGTTCCGCTCGTATAACCCACAGTTGTCCCAATCATTCCTTCGAGGGCGTGGGTTCATTCAAAACTCCCGGCCAACGGATTCGATATCAAACCTTCGCTGCTAGGCTTGAGTGTCCGCATGTGCGAGCCCGAGTTCTCCTTGGAGAGTGTATGGCATGTCCTGGATGTCTTGGAAGGCAGTCCTGCAGAGAGTGCTGGTCTCGTCCCTTATGGAGACTGGATCATCGGATGGTCCGGCGGAGTTCTCAGTGCTGAGGGTGACTTTTACGATGTCGTCGAGGCTGTATGTATGCGCTTTTGATCACCAGGGTGACTCCGCTAAGACAGCTGACAGCATATCGAAAAGCCATTGCGAGTCTACGTATATTCATATGACTTTGAGTGCGTTTGAAGACTGTCACGGGAAGTTTTAGCTCAACCTCGTTTTTTCAGCACCATCCGAGAGGTCGTTCTCGTTCCTAATCGGCACTGGGGTGGGGAAGGGTTACTAGGATGCGTCTTTGGGTAACTTTTTTTCCTTTTGCCCATTTACGACGTCTAATTGTTCCTACTTTCAGTTTCGGGTTGCTGCATCGGATACCACCTCCACCTGAGGATAGAGAACCGGGAACTATACCTCCAGAGCTGTTTGAAGGCGCGGAAGATTTTGAGGAGCAGCAACTATTCGTCCCCGGAGAAGTTCCTCAACCAGTTCCCGTGTCAGATGACGATGATTACCAGGAGTGGAATCAGTCCTTCCATTCCGTTCACTCCAGTCACTCCAACCTCAAAAACCACAACGATCCTCTGAAACATTCACCACACGGGAACGGACATACTGTACACATTCACGACCACGACCAAAGCGGCCACGATCATGAACACCATGATCACGGTTACGACCAAGAGGAATATGATTACGAAAGTAGCGAAAGTTCCTCGCCTCAGGTTACCGCTATACCTTTGCGCCTCCCTTCGAACGCACCAACCTCGCATTCGCACTCTAACACGCGCCTCGGCTCCGGGATCCCAAGAAACATGACACCAACTCAGGCAAGACCGCTGTCCGGGCTTAGAAACAGCAGCGGTTCATACACCAACGGTGATTCAAGGCCATAGTTTCCTATCATCCGATTCAACCCGTTCACTCAACGAACCTTTTTCTTCGCTATCGTTCGCCATTCCACCTCCTATCTTTACTGCGTCTTCACGCCTGCACGCCTGTGGCTGTCCCTCTTTTCACCATTCACAATTGCGTGCTGTTTGCCTTGATTCGATACGTGATTGACGACTCAACTGCGTAAACCTCGTATCGGATCTCATAAACTCGTGCGATTTTCACCCACACCTCTTGCTTTCCTGTGGGTCACGAATTGATCGATTGGGTGATCAAGGCATCGGGCTGTCCGGAATACGCGGTTCCCCCGCCGCCTACGAACGAGCGAGGTTGAGCTACACAGATGACGTTTTCTACGAGGATGTACACTCTCCAAGCTGGAACTCGGGCGGAGGGAAGGTGGAGGAGGACAAGGAGGGAGGTGAAGCGTGGGACGATGACGATTCTGGGAGCTTGACGAGCGTTGATTAAATCGTCGGTGTGTGGAGCATTCGCTCTTTGGTTCTGTGGTTTATCGGAAGTTTAGTGTTTCATGGTGGCAATTTGTTGGTCGCACTTCACAGAGCTGTGGTCGCAACGTCTCCTTCCCACTACGTCGTACTGCACCTCTTACGTTTATTTCTTCTCGACTTCGGGTTGCTACATTCTTTCTTTTTTTAGGGCACTGCTTTCACTTTCCCTCTAGTCTCTACTGGCCGATGCACGTATACCTGCCTTCTGGATTATCATTAATTCATCTTCACATTCTCTATCGTGACGTTATCTGTCTGTATCTTTCTGCTGAGCCCTGAAGCACCCTCAACATTCGACATTAAAAGATACGGCCGATTCTAGCCTTGTGGGCCATGGACACCCACGAGTGGAGACGGCCGCTGCGTCGGCTGAGGATGAGCTATTGAGAGATATAACCCCTTCAAATGTTTATTAGTACTAGCAAGTTAGTTGTTAATCAATCTCTTGGGTAACTCTCGTTGCTCTCGGCGGTCACACTCTCATATTCACGAATTTCAAAAAACCCGCTCAGGTCTCTCGAGCGCTGCCGCGTCGGCATCTTCCGACACTTCTTGCACCTCTGCCCACAGCTTTTCGTCTTGCTCTACTCTTCTACGAACTCAGGAAGCTTCGAATACCACGATGAGTGGTTTGCAGATATAATAAGATTAGTAGTGGCTGCTGCTCTCTGCTGCCACGTCGCCTCAATTGGCACAATGCGCGTTCTACCCATGTATATGAAATCACACACCGTGACAGCCCTTTACTATTTTTGCAAAATCTGAGCGCCCCATTTACCAAACCACGGTCCAAGTCGAGAAAGTGTGGCGGCCAGCCTTTCTCTCACCGATAACATGCCACCAAGACGCGCTTCCTCAGCTTCTCAAAGCTTTAACCCTGCTCTTCTTGAGCCCGATGCATTAACCACTCAAGGTGGGCTCCAAACCGCCCTGCGCTCTATTGAAAGTGTCTCTTGTCACGACGATTCCACAATCATGCACGCAATTGCGGAGCTCAGTTGTCGTCCTCAAGTTTTTGAGTACATCATGTCTAGTAAGTTTCTGATGCTATTGATTTCTGTATATCTGATAAGGAGCGCTCCTCTAGCCTTAGGTAACCAACCCTTCGAGAGATTATCGAAGTGTATTATCGCCCGGTTCCCCGTGCCCGACACGCCCAATGTGATGGAGGCGCTGGGCATCAAACTCCTCCAACGACTATCCTCTTCCCTAACGCCCGCCGAAAAGGTGGTGACGGCGGAACAATGTAACGAGCTTGGGGAGTTCCGAAGGAAAACAACCCTCTCTTTGGATGCGCTGAAGGAACTTGACGGATGCGTAGACCGAGCTCCTGTCGGTGTAACCTCATCTCCAACCAACCGTAAAAAGCCAAAAGCACCAATGAGGAAGTTACAACTCGACCCTTATCCCTTTGATTGTGCGGGAATTCGCGTGCCGACGACTGAACCCGAAGTCTTCGCAGCGTGTGATGATATTCTACTTCAATTGAAGGGAATATTGAGGGTGCGTGTATACCTATCCCTTGCGTCCATCATGGGACACTTACCCGGTTCTAGGACTACCTCCATTTCCTAAGGCGGCCTAGAGTGTCAGCTGTGTTCAAACGTCAGCTTGAAGAGTCAGGGACCACAACGACAGAGTCCACAACCGCCGAACCGATTAAGGCCTCGTTGTACTTCGATAACGTGGAGGGCTTTGGAAAGTGGCGGATTTTGTTATCAACAAAGGCGCAAAAGTACCTGCGAGAAGCAAGACGTGGGAACGGTGTCATGTTTGAGATCATCGTGAAAAAAATGAAGTGAGCGAAATCCAGTCGCTTTCTCTTCCGCGCGTCCTAACTTGGTAACAGGGAACTATCTCAAGGCCACTTCTCCGGTGACAATCATAAACCACTCACAGGTTCCAAGACAATAATCCCAGTATACGAAGCTAAAATGACTGGTGACACAAGGCTTGTTGTGAGTCAGTATCGAGGCCCCCCTAGCGACAGAAGTAATGTGTTCACATAGTATCGCATCGACTGCATCCCTCATGGCGAGGTGGGTTCTTTACTAATATTGCCAACTAAATTCTCACGAACACAATCAGGGTGAAACCCAAGGTGATTGTTTTCTGTACGATTTCCCCAGGATCCTGCAACCTACTGCCCATAAAATCAAGCGATCAGTGTTTTTGGCGTATACACGCATGCTCAATTGGACCACGGACGATTCTGGGATACACTTAGCCGACAGCTCGAGAACAAGGGTCCAGATTACATCGCAAGATGCGCATTCAGGGACAAGCCTGTAAATGTTGGAGACAACGTTATCCTTCCTGCCAGTTTTCCCCAGTTACCGACCCAAGAGATCAAGGAGAGTGCGCCTTTGGTCAAGGTTTGCGAAGAAGACTTGAAAAATGTGCGCGAATGAACCCATTGTAAAATTTATGTCGACGCACGCTAACGCTTCAGACGTACAGATCCACACCATGCTCGTGTATGTCCTTGTATAACATTCCACGGTCTATTGACTCATCTCGAGCCAGCCTGGATAAGTTTGTTCTTCTGTCCCAGGTAATCTAACTCAGTATGAAGGGACGCCCTTATTAATCATTGGCAGGCTCTTCTTAACAGTAGGCGATCATGTCAGCCTTCGCAAGATTCGACGCTCACAGGTACTTATTCAAGGTATTCTCGCGGATCAGGACGTTGCACATGTGTTTGCCGTCTCGTACGTGCCAAGCTTCAGTATGACGGTTACGCTTAATACGTGAAGATAGTGCGCAGGAGCAAGAAATCATTGGAAACACATCATCATGCTACGTCATTGGTCGAAGCGGCACGGGGAAGACGACTACGATGCTCTTCAAGATGCTTGGCATTGAGCGCACCTGCAAGGAATTCCCACACATGTGGGGCAAACCCCGCCAGATCTTTGTTACCCAATCCAGAGTTCTTGCCACCAAAGTCGATGAATACTTCTCAAAACTTATGCTGTCGGTCGAAGCTGCTTCATATTCACCCGAGGTGCTGGAGAAGATGAGTAAAAACACTGAAAATGAGATGGAATTCATAGACCTGGATGATATGGCTCAATGGCGGTCGGACCTGCCTATGAGATTCAGCGAACTGACGGACGATCATTTTCCATTGTTCATCACTTACGAGCGGGTGTGTGCATGGCATCAACTTCTTCGGTCCTTCACCTCTAATAAGCTTGGACGTAGCTTTGTGCCATGGTTCAAAACGACATTGGGGTAGAAAATGATAATGATGGGTTTATGATTCCCGCAACTCCAATCACGCCAGGGCCTAGCACTTCTCCCACAAGCCCCCTGTTGGCACGGAGGACACGACGCAGGGGGTTTTCGACGAGCGTCCCCACACCAGAGCACGACGGAGATCGGTTTATATCCTACCTAACGTTCCTCTCACGGTACTGGAACCACTTTCCGCAACAAATTACGCGAGTCTTAGGTGCGTGCACAACAGGTCTATCTACAAGCACATATAACTTTAGGGCTAGATCCGGCTTTGGTCTTCGGCGAGATTTTGGGAGTGATCAAAGGTTCCGAGCAGGCCATCGGCACACCGCAACGGTGTTTAGATCGGGCCGCCTACTCATCTGGCAGTCGACGAGGGATGTCTTCTCACACGAAGGATGCCGTGTACGACCTTTTCGTCGAGTACACTAAGCTCAGGCGAGAACGTCAGGAGTATGACGCGGCGGATCGGTCAGCTTAACTTGAGCGTTCTCTTGACCATAACCCGTTCAATGGGTTTACAGGACGCATCATATACTGAAAGAGTTGCGTGATGTTGGGTGGAAGGAAAAGGAGAAGGGGAAAAAAGCCGATTTCTTGTCAGTATTGCCGTAAATCTTGCGTCAACTTCGCTAGATCAGGCTGACGACGGCACAGGTACATTGACGAAGTACAAGATAACCTTCTTGTCGACACCCTTGGCACGTTTCCCGCACACTCCTCTACAGCATAGTTAACTTGTTTCTCCCCGCAGTACTCCGAACCATATGCAGAAATCCGCATGGGCTCTTCTGGGCTGGTGACACTGCACAGGCGAGCGTTGTTTATTCACGGATAACACTTTCTCTAACTTATCTGTAGACCATATCTATCGGGAGTTCCTTCAAATTCAGTGATCTGAAATCTTTCCAGTACCGATTAGAGGTACCGACGTCGCCAAAAATACCACCTCTTTGTTCCTCACACCCTTTCAGAAAGATTTTCATCATGGGACACAGCCAGTAGATCCCGTGACCTATGAACTAGTTGAAAATTATAGGTCCCACGGAGGGATCGTAAACTGTGCTCGTTCTGTGGTAGAGCTGATTACGCTTTATTGGCCGCATTCTATCGACAGATTGAAACCGGAGAGGGCATCTGTCGACGGTTTCCGACCAATTTTCTTTTCCAGCCAAGGAAACGTAACTCGTTTCTGGTGCCCCTCTGGCCGCGTTCACTAACTAACATTTCTGCCAATAGTGTGACTTTGAGAGATCATTCTTTGGTGACGGCGAAGGAGACCCGGTCGAGTTCGGAGCGGATCAGTGTAAATACACGGATATTTTATCTTGCGCAAATCTACTCATGGATCTAAACCCAGGTATTCTCGTTCGCGACAACGATGCCAGGAAACTGCTTAAGGAGAGGTTGGGAGACAAGAGCATAATCATGTGAGCCCCGCCTCAAAACGGGCTCGAAGCGGTATAACACTTTCTTTTTCAGGACGCTGTATGAGAGCAAAGGTCTGGAATTCAACGATGTAGGCCTTGCTGAGCGTGGGAGACCGTGTGTTGCTAACTCTACGCAGGTCTTGTTATATAACTTCTTCAAGGACTCCACTGCGAATGCTAGCCAGTGGCGATTGGTCATGAGGGACAGCCCCGATGGAACACCCGCACCAGATTTCGACGAAACCAGGCACGCAAGTATATGCACGGAGGTATTGCCTTTACTTGATCCCTTCCCTATGGCCGCTAAGCTACAAGACTAGTTGAAATTCCTATATGTTGCAATCACACGCGCCCGTAAGAACCTTTGGTTTTTGGACAACTCCGACAGTGCAAAGCCGATGAAGGTACTTGCCTTACGAACCTGTTTCCAGAGGTTCTGACCGTCGTATCTAGGCCTATTGGGACAAGAAAGATCAAATCGAAGTTTGGGAGTCTACCTCTGAAGTTCCTCGCTTGGCCACGGAGTCCACATCTCAAGATTGGATTGACACAGGAAAATTGTTTGTCGAGTACCCCCATGCACTCCGTCGTGCGCTAACGCAGGAACTCTAGGATGTTTACCAACAAGCGCTATGCACAAGCTCTGGTGGCATTCCAGCGAGCTGGAAGAAGCAGAGAGGTTGCAATCTGTCACGCGTTTCTCCTCCGGGAGAACGCCAGGGCGGTCCCGGATGACCAGGTCAAGGAAAGGGCAGATGCTTTCGGTAATGCCGGTGAAGCGTTCTACACTTGTGCAAACGCATCTCTTCCAGACCAGAAGAGAGAACGGTTGGCATACTTCACCAACGCAGCAGAATGTTTTGTCCAGGGCAACAAATGGAAGGACGCAGGTGATTGTTTCAACCATATAGAACAGTACTCCAAGGCGGCCCGTGCCTATCGGAAGGGTGGTCACTTCGATGAGATGGTAGAGTTGCTCGAGAAACACGGGAAGCAGATCGAACCCGGTCTCCTCGCTCAGCTGACGAAGGTTGCTCAAATGAACTACTTCAAGGTGGGTAGTCTATCTACTATCAGGGATCAAGTCACTGAAAGAAAGGGCCCTTAGAATGACAAGGTCAAGTAAGTTTTCGGAGCAAGATTGATAACTTTGCGACCTAACACCAAGAGTAGGAAGGCCCAGAAGTTGTTCTCCTCGAAGGAGGAAGCCATAACGTTTGCAGAAGATTACGGCTTCGACAATGCCCATGTCGAGCTGCTCCGCACGTCGGGAATGATCTTCGAATCTGCAGAGGTCCTTGTAAACAGCGGAAGGATAGCGGATGCGGTCAATGCCTTACTTACCCTGCCAAGGGCACAAGATCGCACACGACGCGCCGTGGAGTATGTGAGGACCGGACTCTGGCGATATCAATCTTTTGGGGTGGACTATCCTACAACGGATCCCGAAGTGGTTTCTGAACTACTGGAGTTAGCAAGGACTTTGAGGAGAGACATGCACGAGAAAGAGGCCGACGAGGTGAGATTCGTTGTTCCCTTGTGGTATGGTGCTAACCCTGAGAACAATAGATTGCGATGTTCAGAGCTAGGGACAAAGGCGATTTCAAAACGCTTCATTTTCTCCACCCCCGATTCATTCAGGCAGAAAATTACCCTGCCGCTTTGTTGTGCCTCGATCTGAGCTTCACCTCCACTCTTCCTCTCCAGGGCGTTACCACAGTCGATCATGAACCCGAGCTTCTTCTCCATTTCGCCTACTTCGAGCTCTTGGATCGGCTGAGGCGGGAAAATGGTTTGGATCCTGGTTCCATGCGCCAAAAGGTCTTCGCATTTCAGGCGCGAGAAGATGATCGGTTTTTTCTCCCAGCAAAAAGTTTCTTGCACACGGTCTTTGCACCCAGGCCAGAGACCGTGCAAGAACAGGGGGGCTGCATTGTCACCCACGAGGAGCTCAGGCGCGTACTTGATCGCGAGATCCCAGACTACATCCACCTTCGTGCGAGAGAGCAACACAACGCTTACCGTAGGAGGCTCGGAAGCTACCCCTGTATGACAATGGTGACAAGGGGTGATTGTTCAAGACAGGACTGCCAGTTCCAGCACGAAAAGATGACAGTTCACTGGTTCAATTCTCGCATCCGGTCCGTGCTGATGGAAATCCGGATTTTGAATTTGACTGGTTTCCACTCCAAGGGTGTCATTATGTGCGTGTCCAATGAATGTGCCACACTAGAATTTGACCATATAAAAATAGCCACTGGATTGGCGTGCTCTACTCCATTCTGCACCCCCCATCACCAAGACTGGGGTCCATCGCGATACTCGATCTCGGGAACACATCTGAATCGATGGACGGGATTCGGATTCTGCGGGAATGGATCTGGCAGGCCTGTGACAAACTCATGTTTAGCGCCTCAGCTTCGCCATATCAGTACATCGAAACCTTCATCCCCGACTTTATGCCTATCTGCGCGATGGCATACGAATTGGACTATGAGCGAGCGCAAGAGTATGTCCCTCGCACACGGATGCACAGATTCAGGAAGTGGCCTCAGTGCCTCACTCGACCGGGGTTGGGCGCGGAGAGACATTTCATTGTCAGGGACTTCGCTCAGCTCTTGCAGGGCAGCCCACACCACTCACTGATATTAGGAGTCTTGTACCTGAGGTGAGCGATATACTCGCGGAGTCTCGATTCCTTGATTTATATACATGCAGGCAAATCCTGACGAATCGCATCCCTGTGGACCTTGGCCCTTTCTGTGATACAGTAGAAAGGTTATGTGGCTTGCATATCCTCGCCCACCGGTTTGCGAAGGAGCGTGGTGCCTTGCATGGTATTACCTTACCCCGCAGCTGGTTCATGAGCCTCCTCCGCTCGCGCCCCGTTCTTAATAAGAACACAAGCTATATGACGCATTTCGTAAATGACACAATCCAACTTCTTCGACGCATCGATCTGCAGCACGAGCACTATAACCCTCAAGTTGCCGATAACGGCCAGTTCAAGCACAACGGGTCGAGGTTGAGTCCCATGTACGCGTCGGTGTACATCGCCCGAATGTAAGTTACCCTTACTCATTCCTCGGAGTCGAGATTGACCATTACCTGCAGCTGTTTCTGCCTTTGTCTCCGTGAGTGCCTTCCAGTACAGTGGATATTGCCCACGCCTAATGCAGTCTCTAGTGGGATACAACATTCACGATCAGGCACTTAGGTTGAAGGTACTACAAGCCATCCACGGGTTACGGAGGCTGAATGCGGTATATCGACAGTATGTGACTCATATATATCTTCTCGTCAAGTGATCGCTGGACCTCGACGCGCTTAGGTACACCGATGCGCCCGACTGGTGGGGATTGGTTAAGGTGTTCACGAAGTCGTTGTCCGACTCGACGCTCGATGAAATGATCCTTCTGTTGCACTCTAAGGCGCCAAAATACCAGGGATGGGTATCACGCTACGTCCGAATCGTCATGTACGATAATCCCGAAGAGATCCCGGACTGCTTCCGCGCAAAAACTACTGGCCGCACCGAGGCACGCCCAATCGAACCTGAGAACGACGATGGCCAGCAAAAGCAGCTCGCTTTGCCTGAGGAAGACGTACTCAACCCGAATGATGGAGAAGCTAACATCGACAATGGCGGCCAAGAGGAAGCCACCGCGACTCCCGAGGAGATCAAAGCTGTTCGTGTGATCGGGGCTGCGTATCACCGCTTTAGTTTACGGAAGAAAGAAGTCCTCAAGGGTATAAATGCCACAAGAGCACGCCTCTGGTCCCTTCTTCACGGCAGGGCGTCAACCATGGAATGGTCAAGGGGAAAGAAGTACAAATTGCTGATGCAAGGACCTCTTGCACATGTCCTTGTGTGCCTAGATGGCATCAAGTCTTTCGCTGACTACATCAAGAAGGATTCGAAGAAGCAGCTACAAGGAAGTGACCACAAGAGGCTTGAAGAACTGATCGAAAGGTCTGATCGATCCAGGTAAACACACCCCCTCGCCTCAGTGGAACTCCGCTTGACCGCTTCGTAATCAGCGACCTACAGAGAGCAGTTGTGGTGCTTCGAACGAAGCTAGGACACTTGTCTCCGTTCCACGACGATCGCAGCACACTGGCATTGAAAGCTGCAGTATTGGAGGTGGGGAAACTGATTGACCGGCTCTCGGAGTTTCCGGGGCAAGCGGCGACAAAAACGAAGGAGGCTATTGAGGGCGATTGGAAGCTAGGATGGGATGGTATTGTTCGGGAAACGGTTAGGGGCAGAAAGGTTCAGAGGCCAACACTAACCCTGGACGAGGAAGATCTTTTGTATCCGTAAGATGAGTTCGAAGTCGGTGTATGATTATTTGTGGGAGTCAAGCCTCGAGCTCAGAGCGAGGAGGCTCAGAAAGACTCCGGGTATCGGGGGGCACCTAATCTCGCTTCGCTCACTCCAGAGGGCCCCAAGTCGCGCGTGTCTCGGGAACCTTTTTCATACTGCACCGACACCTCTGATCTCGCAGCCACTTTGACCAGACCTCAAGCTTCAGGCTTCACGGGCGGGAATGATTATGGGCGGTCGGCTTCACATTACAACAAAGCTTCCTCAAGCCACGCGCTGACCATCTTGAACCCCACTCACGATCCTGGCGGAATCCTATGATACGGACAACGCCAAGTACAAAAACGTCGTCGAGGCCTACGAACAAGCGATGTTGAGCTACACAGACGACGTTCTTTATGAATGCACACATTGTCCAAGCCAGAACTCGTTTGGAGGAGGACAGGAAGGGAGGAGCCATGGGACGACCACAATTCTGGGAGGTTGATTGAAGCGCTGGTGTGTGATCAATCCCACTTTTTGCTTTGTGGTTTATTGGAATTCTAGTGATCCATTAGAAAAATCTATCTCATGTTCCATGGTGGTTGGAATGAGTTAGTCGCACTTCGCAGAACCGTTGTCGCAACCTCCCTTTCCCACTAGGTCGGATTGGACCATTTATCGAGGACGGAGGACTTGATTCCCCCACAAGAGATAGACACGCGCTCCTGGTCTCGGGGGCCATGGTCACTTACGGACGGAGACATACTCGGCGTCGGTGTTTCGAACGTTTAAGAGAAGGGGGCAAGGTGATGCTTAGGAGCGGTCCGGACGATCACACAACCGATACATCTCCACGATAACCCGCGAATCCAGACGAGGATCGGCGGCTAAGGACAAACGATACAGAGGCATAACCCCTTCGAAAAACCACCTAGTCTTGGGCGCCCTCGCCGCTCGCAACTCGACCCTGTCGCACCGGCATCTTCCGACACCTCTTGCTTCTGCCCCTGAGAGCCTCTCATCTTGCTTTATGCATCTCCGGAAGCTGCGAACGCGACTATGGACTGTTGGCAGATATAATATGATTAGCGGCAGCTTCTCCCACGTTGCAAAAGTTGGAACAATGCGCGCTTTGTCCGTATATGAAATCACGCCGTGACAGATGCGGGCGCCCGATTCACCAAACCATGCTCCGAGTCGAGAAAGTGTGGCGGCCAATCTTTCTTTCAACGATATCATGCCACCAAGACGCGCTTCCTCCGCACAGAGTTTTAACACAAACATCCTCGAGCCAGATGCGTTGACTACCCAAGGCGGGCTCGAAACCGCCTTGCGCTCGGTCCAGAGAGTCTGCTATCACGACGATTTCTCAATCATGCATATGATTTCAGAGCTTAGTTGTCGTCCTCACGTTTTCGAGTACATCATGTCGAGTGCGTTTCTTACGCTTGTAACTGCTACACGTCTGACGACCGACGCCCCTCTAGCCTTAGATAACCAACCCTTCGAGAGATTATCAAAGTGGACTATCGCCCGGTTCCCCGCGCCCGAAACGTCCAATGTGATGGAGGCGTTGGGCGTCAAACTCCTCCAACGACTATCCTCCTCTTTAAACTCTGCCGAAAGGTCTGTGACGATGGAGCAACGCAACGAACTCAGGGAGTTACGAAAGAAAACGGACTTGTCTCTAGCTGCATTGAAGGAACTCGATGGATGCGCAGATCGAGCTTCGAGCAATGTGAATATGTCTCCGACCAGCCGTAGAAAGTCGAAAGCACCAGCGAGGAACTTGCAGCTCAATCCATATCCTTTCGATTGTGTGGGGGTCCCGGTACCGACGACCGAACACGAAGTTCATGTAGCGTGTGGCGACCTCCTACTTCGATTGAAGGGCACCTTTGGAGTGCGTTCTTCCTTGTCCGTCGGCCACACCTCAAAACGCTTACCCGATTCTAGGACTACCTCCTCTTCCTAAGGCGACCTAGGGTATCGGATCTCTTTAGGCGCCAACTTGAAGAGTCAGGAACCACAACAGCAGGGTCCACAGCCGAACCGATTAAGGCCTCGCTGTACTTCGATAACGTGGAGGGCTTCGGAAAGTGGCGGATCTTGTTGTCAACAAGGGCGCAAAAGTACCTGAGAGACGTCAAACGTGGAAACGGTGTCATGTTTGAGATCACTGTGAAGAAGCTGAAGTGAGCAGACTTCCCTCGGTTTCTCTTCCGCACGTTCTAACTTGGTAACAGGGAACTATCTCAAGGCCACTTCTCCGGGGACAACCAAAAACAACTCACTGGTCCCAAGATAATAATCCCAGTATACGAAGCTAAAATGACCGGTGACACAAGGCTTGTTGTGAGTCAGTATCATGGCCCCTCTAGCGACAGAAGTGATGTGTCCACATAGTATCGCATCGACTGTATCGCTCATGGAGAGGTGGGTTCTTTACTAATATTGCCGACTCAATTCTCACGAACACAATTAGGGTGAAACCCAAGGTAATCTTTATACAATCTCCCATGATCCTGCAACCTACTACCCGTGAAATCAAGCAATCAGTGTCTTTGGCATCTACACACATGCCAAGATGGAACACAGCGGTTTCTGGGATACCCTTAGCCGACAACTCGAACGCAAGGGTTCAGATTACATTGCAAGATGCACATTCAGGGCCAAGCCTCTCAATACTGTTGACAACGTAATCCTTCCCACAAGTTTTCCCCAGTTACCGGCCCAAGGGATCCAGGAGTGCGTACCCATGATCAATGTTTGCGAAGAAGACTTGAAAAGTGTGCGTGGATGGATCTGTCGTCGAATTCCTGTCAGTGCGCACTGACACGTCGAATATATAGATCCACTCCATGCTTGTGTATGTCCGTGTGTCACGTTCCGCGGTATATCTACTCATTTCCTGCCAGCCTCGATAAATTTGTCATTCTGTCCCAGGTAGCGTAACTCAGTACGAAAGAACGTCCTCGTTAAAACATTATCTCTCGACAGGCTCTTCTTAACAGTAGGCGACCATGTCAACCCTCGCAAGGTTCAACACTCACTAATGCTTAAAAGGCATTCTCGCCGATCGAGACATTGCGCATATGTTTGCCGTCTCGTAAGTGCCTAGCTTCATTGCGACGCTCGTGTCTAACACGCAGAGGTAGCTCGCAGGAGAAAGAGATCATTGAAAGCACTTCATCGTGCTACGTCATCGGCCGAAGCGGTACAGGGAAGACAACGACGATCCTCTTCAAGATGCTTGGCATTGAGCGCACCTGGAGGGAATTTCCGGACATGTGGGCTAAACCCCGCCAGATCTTCGTCACACAATCCAGAGTTCTTGCGACTAAAGTCGAGGAATACTTCTTAAAGCTTAGGTTGTCGGTTGAAGCTGCTTCCTACTCACCCCGGGAGCTCCGCGAGATGTCCAATGACGCTGAAAAGGAGATGGATCTTATAGACCTGGATGATGTAGCTCAATGGCGATCGGACTTACCCGTGAAGTTCAGTGAACTGGCTGAAGACCATTTTCCGTTGTTTATAACATACGAGCGGGTGTGTTCACGGTTATCAACTTTTTCGCTTCGTCATTTCTGATAAGCTTGGATATAGCTTTGTTCCATGCTTCAGAATGACATCAGGGAAGAAAACGATAACGATGGGTTTATCATTCCAGTGACTCCAATCACGCCAGGGCCTAGCGCTTCTCCCACAAGCCCATTGTCATCTCGGGGGACGCGACAAAGGGGGTTTTCAATGAGCGTTCCCGCACTAGATCATTCCGAACGGAATGAAGATCGTTTAATATCCTACGAAAACTCTTTCCTCCCACGGTACTGGAACCACTTTCCGCAACCTCTCACGCGAGTCTTAGGTTCGTACTCAACAAGCCCCCTGCAAAGCACATATAACTTTCAGGATAGATCCGGCCTTGATTTTTGGTGAAATCTTGGGTGTGATCAAAGGCTCTGAGCAAGTCATCAACACACGACAACGTTGTTTAGATCGGGATGCCTACATATCTGGCAGTCGTCGAGGGATGCTTTCCGACACGAAGGATGCTGTGTATGATCTTTTCGTTGAGTACACTAAGCTTAAGCGAAAACGACAGGAGTACGATGCGGCAGATCGGTCAGTTCCATCGGAGTGTTCTCTCCGCAACAACCCGCTGAATGAGTCCACAGGACACATCACATATTGAAAGAATTTCGTGACGCTGGGTGGAAGGAGGAGAAGGGTAAAAAGGTCGACTTCTTGTCAGTACTGGTCTAAGCGTTAAGTTTACTTTAGTAGACTGGGCTAACTCACGAACAGGTACGTTGATGAAGTACAAGACAACCTTCTCATAGACACCCTTGGTACATTTCCCGAAAACTCCTTCACCTTATGTTTAACCTGTTTCTCTACTGCAGTGCTCCGCACAATATGCAGAAATCCGCATGGGCTCTTCTGGGCCGGTGACACTGCACAGGTGAGCATTCTTCATTTACAAATAACACTTTCTCTAATCTATCCATAGACTATATCAATCGGGAGTTCATTCAAATTCAGTGATCTGAAGGCCTTCCAGCACCGAATACAGGTATTGGCATCCCCAAGAACCTCCCCCCATCGTTACTCACAATCCATCAGAGCGAACTTCGTGAAATAAATCCAGTAGAACCGGAGACCCACGAACTACTCGTTAATTATAGGTCGCACGGAGGAATCATAAACTGTGCCCGTTCCGTAGTGGAGCTCATAATCCTTTATTGGCCACATTCTATCGATAGGTTGCAGCCAGAGTGGGCATCGGTTGACGGTGTACGGCCAATTTTCTATTCTAGCTTTGAGAAATCTTTCTTTCGTAACAGCCAAGGAGAGCCGGTCGAGTTTGGAGCAGATCAATGCACGTGTGCAAACTTCTTATCCTCCACGAAGTCACTCATGGGATTAAACCAGGTATTCTCGTTCGTGATGACGCTGCCAGGAAACGGCTCAAGGAGGAATTGGGGGACAAGAGCATAATCATGTGAGCCCTGTTTCAAAACAAACTCGAAGAGGTGTAACGTGTTGTTACAGGACATTGTATGAGAGCAAAGGCTTAGAATTCAACGACGTAGGTGTTGCGGGGTACGGGGCGACGTGTATATCTAAACTCCATGCAGGTCTTTTTGTACAATTTCTTCAAGGATTCTACTGCGAACGCTAGCCAGTGGCGACTGGTCATAAGGGGCAATTCTGATGGAATCCCCGCACCAGATTTCGACGAAACTAGGCACGCGAGCATTTGCACGGAGGTATTACCTTTACTTCATCCCCGTCGCATAGCTGCTAAGCTACGGGACTAGTTAAAGTTTCTATATGTTGCTATCACACGTGCCAGGAAGAAACTCTCGTTTTTGGACGACTCCGAAAGCGCGGAACCGATGAAGGTGCTCTCCTCACCAACCCATCCCGGAGGTGCTGACCATCATACCCAGGCTTATTGGAAAGATCAAATCACAGTTTGGGAGTCGACTTCTGAAGTCCCTCAGCTGGCCACAAAGTCCGGTTCACAAGAATGGATCGATACAGCAAAATCGTCTGTTGCACACTCCAAATCTGTGGCATCACGTGCTGACGCAAGCTCTAGGATGTTCGCCAACAAGCGCTATGCACAAGCTAAGGTGGCATACAAGCGAGCCGGAAGGGACCGGGAGTCCGCAATCTGTCACGCATTTCTCCTCCGAGAGAACGCCAAAGCGGTCCCAGATGACCAAGTCAAGGGAAGAGCAGAAGCTTTCGGTAACGCCGGTGAAGCCTTCTACACTTGTGCGGAAACGTCTCCTCCGGACAAGAGGAGAGAACAGTTGGCATATTATACCAACGCGGCAGAATGTTTCGCTCAGGGAAAACAATGGAAGGCGGCAGGCGAATGTTTCGAGCACGCACAGCAGTACTCCGAAGCGGCTCGCGCCTATCGGAAGGGTGGTCGCTTCGACGAAATGGTAGAGGTGCTCAAGAGACACAAGAATCAGATTGAAGCCAGTCTGCATGCCCAGCTGACGAAAGTTGCTCAAATGAATTACTTCAAGGTGGGAAACTCACCCACTGTCAGAGACCGAATCACTGAAACAAAGGGCCCTTAGGTTGGCAAGGTCAAGTAAGTTCTCGGAGCAAGATTGCTAAACTTACGACCTAACACCGGGGGTAGGAAAGCCCAGAAGTTATTCTCCTCTGAAGAGGAAGCGATAGCGTTTGCAAAAGATTACGGCTTCCACGATGCCCATGTGGAATTGCTGCGCATGTCGGGAATGATCGCCGAATGTGCAGAGGCCCTCGTAAACAGAGGAAGGGTAGTAGAAGCGGTCAAGACTTTGCTTACCCCACCAAGGGCACGAGATCGCACACGACGCGCAGTGGAGTATCTGACAACTGGGCTCTGGCGATACCAATCATTCGGGATGGACCACCTTACAACGGACCCAGACGTAGTTTCCGAATTACTGACGTTGGCGGACATATTGAAGAACGACATGCGTGAGCAAGAGGCCAACGAGGTAGGTTTCATTGTTTCCTTGTAGTGCGGTACTAAGAGAATCACAGACCGCGATGTTCAGGGCAAGGCACAACGAAGATCTTGAAACACTTCGTATCCTCCATCCACTGTTCATCCAAGCAGGAAATTACCCTGCCGCTTTGTTGTGCCTCGATCCGATCTTCGCCTCCACTCTTCCTCTGCAGGGCGTCACCGCAGTGGATTATGGACCCGAACTTCTTCTCCATTTCGCCTACTTCCAGCTTTTAGATCGTCTGAGGCGAGAAGATCGCTTGAATCCTGGTTCTATGCGCCAAAAGATCTTCGCGTTTCGGTCGCCCGAAGATGACCGATTCTTGATCCCAGCAAGAAGTTTCTTGCATGCGGTCATTGCCCCGCAAAGACAGGGAGACTGCACCGTTACCCATGAAAGGCTCAGTCGTGTACTTGACCGCGAGATTCCAGAGTACATCCACCTCCGCGCAAAACGGCAACACGACGCTTATCGTTGGAAGCTCGGGGGTGTTCCCTGCATGACAATGGCGACAAGAGGTGAATGCTCAAGACAGGACTGTCAGTTCCGGCACGAAAAGATAACAGTCTATTGGTTCAATTCTCGCATCCGGTCCGTACTGATGGAAATTCGGATTTTGAATCTGACTGGCTTCCATCCCAAGGGTGTCATTATGTGCGTATTACCACCGAATGTGCCCACACCAGAATTTGACCATCCATGAATAGTCACTGGATTGGCGTCCTCTACTCCATCCTGCACCCCCCGTCACCAAGGCTGGGGTCCATTGCAGTACTCGATCTCGGGGTCACACCTGAATCTGTTGACGGGCTTCGGGTTCTACGGGAATGGATCTGGCAGGCGTGTGACAGACTCTTGTTCAGTACCCTAGCTTCACCATTCCGGTACATCGAAACCTTCATCCCCAACTTTATGCCTGTTTGCACGATGGCATATGACTTCGACTACCAGGGGGCACAAGGGTATGTCCCTCGTACACGGATGTACAGACGCAGGATGTGGCCTCAGTGCCTCACCCGACCGGGGTCGGGCGAGGAGAAACACTTAATTGTCAGGGACTTCGCTCAGCTTTTGCGGGGTGGTCTCGATCACTCACTGATATTAGGAACCCTTTATCTGAGGTGAGCATCTTACTCACGAAGTCCGTTATCTCTCGTCTTATGTGGATACAGGCGAATCCTTGTTAATCACATCCCCGTGGACCTTGGACCTTTCTGTGACGCAGTGGAAAGATTATGTGGCCTATACATCCTTGCTCATCGGTTTGCGACGGGGGGCGACACCTTGCACGGTGTTACCTTACCTCGTAGCTGGTTCGTGAGCCTACTCCGTTCACGCCCGACTTTGAACAAGGACACGAGCCACATCCCGCATTTCGTACATGACACAATTGAGCTTCTTCGACGCACAGACTTGCAGCGCGAGCACTATGATCCTTTAGCCGAAGTTGATAACTGCCAGTTCAAAAACAACGGGTTGAGGCTGACTCCACTGTATGCATCGGTGTATATCGCTCGAATGTAAGCCTGCCCTTAATCATCCCTCAAATCTGAGATTAACCATGGTCTGCAGTTGTTGCTGCCTTTGTCTCCGTGAGTAGCTTTCAGCACCATGAACATCGCCCACGCCTGATGCATTCACTAGTGGGATACAACATCAACGATGTGGCACTTAGGTCGAAGGTATTACAAGCTATCCACGGCTTAAGACGGCAGAAGCCACTGAATGGAGCCTACCGACTGTATGTGATTTATTGACCTTTTTGTGAAGTGGTCGCTGGACCCCGATGCACTTAGGTACACCGAAGCGCCCGACTGGTGGGGATTGGTAAAGGTGTTCACGAAGTCGTTGTCCAACTCGACGCTCGATGAAATGGTCCTCCTATTGTACTCTAAGGCGCCAGAATACCAAGGATGGGTATCACGATATGTACGAGTCGTCATGCATGACAATCTTGCAGAGATCCCGGACCGCCTTCGAACAAAGCCCGCCAGCAACTCTGAGGGACGCTCGGTCGAACCTGAGAACGACGATGTCCAGCAACAGCAGCTTGATTTACCTGAGGAGGACGTACTCAACCCGTTGAATGACACCGAAGTTAACATCGACAATGGCGGCCAAGAAGAAGCCTCCGCGTCTCCCGAGGAGATTCAAGCTGTTCTTGTGATCGGGGCGGCCTATCACCGCTTCAGCAAACGAAAGCAGGCGGCCCTTTATTCCACAACATCGCGCCTATGGTCCCTTTTCCACAAGAGGGCGTCGTCCATGGAATGGTCAGAGCGCAAGGGGTACAAGCTACTGATGCAAGGCCCTCTTGTACACGTTCTTGTGTGCTTAGATAGTATCAAGATACTCGCGGACCATATCAAAGAGGATTTGGGGAAGCAACTGCAGAGAAGTGACCACGATAGACTTGAAGAATTCATTGAGAAGTCTGATAAAGCCAGGTAAAGACATGCTGTCACCTCAGTGGAACACCGCTCAACCACTTCATTCTCAGTGACCTACAGAGAACCGTTGTAAAACTCCGAACGAGGCTAGGGCACTCATCTCCGTTTCACGACGATCGCAGTATACCGGCATTAGAAGCTGAGGTGAGGGAGGTGGGGAAGCTGATTGATCGGCTCTCGGAGTTTCCAGGGCAAGCGGCGACAAAAACGAAGGCGGGTATTGAGGGCGATTGGAAGCTAGGATGGGATGGTATTGTTAGGAAAACGGTTAGGGGCAGAAAGGTTCAGAGACCAACGTTAACCCTGGACAAAGAAGATCTTTTGTACCTGTAGGGAGTCATCAGTTCGAAATTGAAGTCTGTACGATTGTAGAGTGCACCTTGACCATGTCGCATCGGCATCTTCCGACACCTCTTGCGCTTCCGCCTACCCTTCTCGCTTTGCTCTTCTGCGGAATCAAGAAGCTTTCAATGTGGCTAGAGCGGTTTTCGGATATAATGTGATTAACGACAGCTGCTGCTACTTTGCGGGAGTTGGTACAACGCGCGCTTTGTCCATAAGTTATATCAAAATCACACCGGTACCGTGACAGAGCCTACGATTCCTCAAGGCGCCCAACCCACCGCGCCTCGGAGCCGAGAAAGCGCGGCAGCCAATCTTCGCCTCACCGATATCATGCCGCCAAAACGCGCTTCCTCCGCACAAAGTTTGAACACGGATATTCTCAAGCCAGATGCGTTGACCACCCGAGGCGGGCTTGAAACCGCCCTGCGCTCGGTTCAAAGGGTCTGCTACCACGACGATCCCTCAATCATGCATATGGTTTCAGAGCTCAGTTGTCGTCCTCACGTTTTTGAGTACATCATGTCTGGTAAGTTTCTGACGCTATTGATTGCTGTATGTCTGATAAGGAACGCTCCTCTAGCCTTAGATGACCAATCCTTCGAGATATTATCAACGTGGATTATCGCCCGGTTCCCCGCGCCCGACACGCCCAATGTGATGGAGACGTTGGGCATCACGCTCCTCCAACGACTTTCCTCTTCCCTAATCCCTGCAGAAAGGGTGGTCCCGACAGAGCAACGGAACGAGCTCAGGGAGCTACAAAAGAAGACAGTCTTGTCTCTGGATGCATTGAAGGAACTCAATGGATACACAGATCGAGCTTCGGCCAATGTAAACATGTCCCAGGCCAGCCGTAGAAAGCCTAAAGCGCCAACGAGGAACCTAGGACTCAACCCATATCCCTTCGATTGTATGGGAATTCCAGTACCGACGACTGAACACGAAGTCCGCGCAGCGTGCGGCGACATCCTACTTCGATTGGAGGCTGTCTTTGGAGTGCGTGTACCCCTCTCAATCAGGCACACCTTGGAACACTTACCCGATCCTAGGACCACCTCCACTTCCTAAAGCGACCTAGGCTATCGGATCACTTCAAGCGCCAACTCGAAGACTCAGGAATCACAACAGCAGAGTCCACGATCGAACCGATTAAGGCCTCTCTCTACTTCGATAACGTGGAGGGATTCGGAAAGTGGCGGATTTTGTTATCAACAAGGGCACAGAAGTACTTGCGAGAAGCCAGACGTGGAAACAAACTCATGTTCAAGATCACCATGAAGAAAATGAAGTAAGGGGAATCCCCTGTTTGACCTCCGCACGTCCTAACTTGGTAACAGAGAACTATCTCGAGGCCACTTCTCCGGTGACAACCAAAAACAGCTCACTGGTCCTAAGACAACCATCCAGGTATACGAAGCTAAATTGACCGGCGATACAAGGCTTGTTGTGAGTCAGCATCATGGGCTCTATACCGACAGAAGTGACCCCTTCGTAGTACCGCATTGACTGCATTCCTGATGGCGAGGTGGGTTCTTTGCCATTATTGCCAACCCGGTTCTCACAAGCATAGCCAGGGCGAAACTCAAGGTATTTTTCACACGATTTTCCTAAGACCCTACAACCAACTACCCGTAAAATCAAGCAATCAATGTCTTTGGCATCTACACACATGCCAAAATGGAACACAGCTTTTTCTGGGATACTCTTAGCCAACAGCTCGAACACAAGGGCTCAGATTATATTGCAAGATGCACATTCAGGGCCAAGCCTCTAAATACCGGAGACAACGCGATCCTTCCTGCAAGTTTTCCCCAGTTACCGGTCCAAGAGATCCAGGAGAATGTGCCTCTAGTCAATCCTTGGAAAGATGATCTGGGGAATGTATGATCAATCTATTCCCGAATTTCTCTCGGTGTGCACTAACACTTCGAATGTATAGATCCACTCCATGCTTGTGTATGTCCCTGTATAGCGTCTCGCAGTGCATTGTTTCATCTCCAACCAGCCTGGATAAATATGTCATCCTATCCCAGGTAGCGTAACTCACTATTGAAGGATTTCCCCGTTAAAAAATGATCCATTGTCAGGCTCTTCTTAGCAGTAGGCGACCGCGTCAGCATTCACAAGGTTTAACGCTCACCGATGCTTAAAAGGTATTATCGCCGATCAAGATTTTGCGCATGTGTTTGCTGTCTCGTACGCACCTGATTTCATTGCAATGCTCATGTCTAATGCGCGGGGTAGTTCGCAGGAGCAGGAAGTCATTGAAAGCACGTCATCGTGCTACGTCATTGGCCGAAGCGGTACGGGGAAGACAACTACAATCCTCTATAAGATGCTTGGCATAGAGCGCACTTGCAAGCAATTCCCAGACATGTGGGACAGACCCCGCCAAATTTTCGTCACGCAATCCAGGAATCTTGCCGCAAAAGTTGATCAAGACTTCTTGAAGCTCAAGTTTTCAGTTGAAACTGCTTCCTACTCCCCCCAGGAACTCCGCGAGATGTGCAAGGACGCCGAAAAGGAGATGGAGTTCATAGACCTGGACGATGAAGCTCATTGGCGACCGGATTTACCTATGAAGTTCAGCGAGCTGGATAATGATCATTTCCCGCTGTTCATAACGTACGAGCGGGTGTGTCCATGACGATCAGTTCCTTCAATTCCCTATTCCTGATAAGCTTGGATATAGCTTTGTTTCATGCTTCAGAATGACATCAGGGAAGAAAATGATAACGATGGGTTTATCATTCCTGCAACTTCAACCACGCCAGGGCGTGGCGGCTCTTCCACAATTTCATTGTCATCTCAGAGGACGCGACAAAGGGGGGTTTCAACAAGCGTTCCCACAGTTGATTATTCTGAACGGAATGGCGACCGGTTAATATCCTACGAAGACACTTTTCTCCCACGGTACTGGAACCACTTTCCGCAACATCTCACGCGAGCCTTAGGTACGTACCCAACAAGCCCCTCGCGAAGCACGTATAATTTTGGGGGTAGATCCTGCTCTGGTTTTTGGAGAGATTTTGGGAGTGATCAAAGGCTCTGAGCAAGCTATCGGCACATGGCAACGGTGTTTAGATCGGGATGCCTACATATCTGGCAGTCGCCGAGGGATGCTTTCCCACACGAAGGATGCTGTGTATGACCTCTTTGTTGAGTACACTAAGCTTAAGCGACAACGTCAGGAGTACGACGCGGCAGATCGGTCAGTTTTATTGGAGTATTCTCCGTACAACTGAATCCGCTGATCGAGTCCGCAGGACCCATCACATACTTAAAGAATTTCGTGACACTAGGTGGAAGGAGGAGGAGAAGGGTAAAAAAGTCGACTTCTTGTCAGTACTGGTGTAAATGTTGCGCCTACTTCGGAAGACTTAAGTAACTCATGGCACAGGTATGTTGATGAAGTACAAGATAACCTCCTGATAGACACGCTTGGTACGTTTCCCAAAAACTCATCCAAAACCCAATTGACCTGTTTCTCTACTGCAGTTCTCCGAACAATATGCAGAAACCCCCACGGTCTCTTCTGGGCTGGTGACACCGCACAGGTGTGCATGTTTCATTTATACACAGCGCAATCCCTAATCTGCTCGGAGACCATATCTGTCGGGAGTTCATTCAAATTCAGTGATCTGAAAGCTTTCCAGTACCGAATAGAGGTATCAGCGTCCCAGAAAGCTTCCTCCGATCGTTTCTCACACTCCATCAGAGCGAATCCCACTATGGAACGGAGCCAGTAGACCCCATGACCTATGAACTACTTGTCAATTATAGGTCTCACGGAGGGATTATAAACTGTGCTCGTTCTGTGGTAGACCTGATCCAAGACTATTGGCCACATTCTATTGATACATTGCAGCCGGAGAGGGCATCAGTTGATGGCGCCAAACCAATCTTCCTTTGCTGTTCTGAGAAATCTTTCTTCTATGACAGCGAAGGAAAGCCGGTCCAGTTCCGACCGGATCAATGTAAACGCAGAAATCTTGATCTTTTAAAAACTCACTCATGGGAATGAACCAGGGATACTCGTTCGTGACTGTGCTGCCAAGAACCGGCTCCAGGAGACGTTGGGAGACAAGACCATAATCATGTGAGTCCCGGCTCAAAACAAACTTGAAGCGGTGTAACGTGTTACTCCAGGACATTATATGAGAGCAAAGGCCTAGAAACCAACGATGTAGGCTTTGCGGAGCATGGGGAGTTATGTAAATCTGACTCCGTGCAGGTCGTGTTGTACAACTTCTTCAAGGATTCCACTGTGGATGCTGCCCGATGGCGATTGGTCATGAAGGGCAATTCCAACGGAACACCTGTGCCAGATTTCGACGAAACCAGGCATGCGAGCATCTGCACGGAGGTATTACTGTGACTCCGTCCCCGCCCCACAGCTGCTAAGCTACAGGATTAGTTGAAGTTCCTATACGTCGCGATCACACGCGCCCGGAAGAACCTCCTGTTTTTGGATGACTCTGAAAGCGCAGAGCCGATGAAGGTACCCGCGTCATCAATCCTTCCAACAGGTGCTGACAATCGAACCCAGACTTATTGGAGAAATGACATCGAAGTTCGGGAGTCTGCTCCTGGAGTTTTGGAGTCTATGACCAACGCTTTTCCCTTGGACGCGAAGTCCGTTTCACAAGAATGGTACAACACAGGGAAATTGTCTGTTGTGCGCTCCAAAGCTGTAGCGTTATGTTCTGACGCAGGAGGCTTAGGATGTTCACCAACAAGCGTTATGCACAAGCTAAGGTGGCATTTGGACAAGCTGAAAGCAGCCGAGAGGCCGCAATTTGTCATGCATACCTCCTCCGAGAGAACGCCAAGGCAGTACCCGATGACAAAGTCAAGGAAAGGTCAGCTGCTTTTGGTAAAGCCGGTGAAGCATTCCATACTTGTGCGGACACATCTCCTGCAGACAAGAGGAGAGAACAGTTGGCATACTATACCAACGCGGCGGGTTGTTTTTCTCAGAGCAACAGATGGAAGGACGCAGGTGATTGTTTCGGGCATGTAGAGCAGTACTCCGAAGCGGCTCGCGCCTATCGGAAGGGCGGTCACTTCGACGAGATGGTAGATGTGCTCAAGAGACACGGGCATCAGATTGAAGCCAGTCTCCGTGCTCAGCTGACGAAAATTGCTCAAGTGAACTACTTCAAGGTGGGAAACTTATCCGCTATCAGAGAACATATCACTGAAACAAAGATCCCTTAGAGCGGCAAGGTCGAGTGAGTTTTTGGAGAAAAATGGGCAGAAGTCGAGACCTAACAACGAGTAGGAAAGCACAGAAGTTATTCTCCTCGAAGGAGGAAGCCATAACATTCACGAAAGACTACGGGTTCCACAAGGAACATGCCGAATTGCTCCACACATCGGGAATGATCCTCAAAGCTGCAGAGGTCCTTGCAAACAGCGGAAGGGTAGCGAAAGCGGTCAAGACCTTACTTACCTTACCGAGAGCACGAGACCGCACGCGACGCGCAGTGGAGTATCTGGTAGCTGGACTCTGGCGATATCAATCGTTCGGGACGCGCTATCTTACAATGGACCCAGACGCGGTTTCCGAATTACTGGAGTTGGCAAACACTTTAGAAACTGACATACACGAGCAAGAGGCTAACGAGGTGGGGTTCGTTGTTCTCTTGTGGTAGTAGAACGGTACTGAGAGAACCACAGATCGAGATGTTCAGAGCGAGGCACAACAGCGATCTTGAAACACTTCATTCTCTCCACCCTCGATTCATCCAGGCAGAAAATTATCCTGCCGCTTTGTTGTGCCTCGATCCAACCTTCACCCCCAATCTTCCTCCACAGGGCGTTACGCCAGTCGATCCTGGACCCGGACTTCTCCTTCATCTTGCCTATTTCGAGCTTCTGGATCGTCTGAGGCGGGAAGATCGCCTGGATCCTGGATCCATGCGCCAAAAGGTCTTCGCATTCCAGTCACGCGGAAACGATCAATTCTTCATCCCAGCAGAAAGTTTCTTGCGCGTGGGGAGAGGCCTCATTTTTACCCATGAGAAGCTCAGACGCGTACTTAATCACGAGATCCCGGAGTATATCTACCTTCGTGCAAAACAGCAACACACCGCTTACCGCAGGAAGCTCGGAAGCTATCCCTGCATGACAATGGCGACAAGGGGTGAATGCTCAAGAGAGGACTGTCAGTTCCAGCACATCCGGCCTGAGGAGATGACAGTCAGCTGGTTCAACGCTCGCATCCAGTCCGTGCTGATGGAAATCCGAATTTTGAATTTGGCTGGTTTCCGCCCAAAGGGTGTCGTTATGTGCGCTTTGCTTCTGACCGTGCCTATCCCAGAGTCTAATCATACACGAATAGCCACTGGATTGACGTCCTCTACTCCATTCTGCACCCACCGTCACCAAAGCTGGGGTCCATCGCAATCCTCGATCTCGGGGACACACCCGAATCGGTGGATGGGATTCGGACTCTGCGGGAGTGGGTCCGGCAGGCGTGTGGCGGACTCTCGTTCAATCCCGAAGCTCCAGAAACCTTTATCTCCAACTTTATGCTTGTTTGCACGATGTCATACGACTTCGACTATGAATGGGCACAAGAATATCTTCCTCGTACACAGATGTGCACATACGATGGGTGGCCTCAGTGCCTCACTCGACCGGGGTCAGGCACGGAGACACACTTCATTGTCAGGGACTATGTTCAACTTTTGCGCGGTGATCTCCGCCACTCACTGGTATTAGGAGTCTTGTATTTGAGGTGAGCGTCGTACTCGAGGAGTTTTTATCCCTCGACTTATGTACATACAGGCAAATCCTTGTGAATCGTATCCCTGTGGACCTTGGCCCTTTCTGCGACGCAGTGGAAAGGTCATGCGGCTTGCACATCCTTGCTCACCGGTTTGCGACGGGGCGTGGCACCTTGCACGGTGTCACCTTACCCCGTAGCTGGTTCATAGGCCTACTCCGTTCACACCCCGCTCTGGACCAGAACATAAGCCACTTCCCGAACTTAGTACACGACACAATCAAGCTTCTTCAGCGCATAGATTTGCAACGCGAGCAATATGACCCTCAAGATGTTGATGACTGCCAGTTCACACACAACGGGTCGAGGCTGAGTCCCATGTACGCATCGGTGTACATCGCTAGAATGTAGGCTTATCCTCATCCATCCCTCAAAATCGAGATTAACCATTGCCTGTAGTTGTTTCTGCCTTTGTCTTTGTGAGTGATTACCAGTATTATGGACATCCCACGCCTAATCTATTCGCTAGTGGCATACAACATCAACGACACTGCACTTAGGTCGAAAGTAGTACAAGCTATCCACGGGCTACGGAGGCAGGAGCGAGCGAACGGAATCTACCGACAGTATGTGGTTAATACGCCCTTTCGTCAAATGCTCGCTTTAACCTCGATGTACTTAGGTACGCCGAAGCGACAGACTGGTGGGGATTGTTAAAGGTGTTCACGAAGTCGCTGTCCGAATCGACGCTCGACGAAATGGTCCTCCTGTTACACTCTAAAGGGCCAAAACACCGGGGATGGGTATCCCGATACGTCCGAACCGTCATGCATGACAACCTCGAAGAGATCCCGGACCGCCTCCGCGCAAAGGTGGTAGGTCGCTCCGAGGGACGCCCGATCGAACCTGAGAACGACGATATCCAGCAAAAGCAACTCACCCTGCCTGAGGAAGACGTACTCAACCCAAATGAAAGCGAGGTTAACATTGATAATGGCGGCCAAGACAGAGCCCCTGCGTCTCCCGAGGAGATTCAAGCTGTCTTCACAATCGAGGCGGCGTATCACCGCTTCAGACAACGGAAAAAAGAGGCCCTGGATGCCACAAGATGCCTATGGCCCTTTCTCCACGAGAGGGTGTCAGGCATGGAATGGCCAAGGGGCACGAGGTACAAATTGCTGATCCAAGGACCTCTTGTACACGTTCTTCTGTGCCTAGATGGTATGAAGACATTCGCAGATCATATCAAGGAGGATTCGAGGAAGCAGCTGCAAGGAAGTGGCCACGAGAGGCTTGAAGAATTCATCGAGAGGTTTGATCGGTCCAGGTAAACACATGCTCTCGCCTCGGTGAAGCGCCGCCTAACCGCTTTATGGCTCAGTGACCTACAGAGAGCTGTTGAAGAACTTCAAACGAAGCTAGGACACTTGTCTCCATTCCACGACGATCGCAGTACAGTAGCATTAAAAGCTGCAGTATTGGAGGTGGGGAAACTGATTGACCGGCTCTCGGAGTTTCCAGGGAATGCGGCGACGAAGACGAAGGAGGGGATCGAGAGTGACTGGAAGCTGGGGTGGGATGGTATCGTTAAGGAACCGGTTAAGGTCCGAAAGGTCCGGAGGCCAATGTTAAGCAAAGAAGGCCTTTTGTATGGCACGTACTAAGGATGAGTTCGAACCTGGCTTTGATTTAATACAAGAAAGCTTCCTCAAGCCGCGCGCTGGCCATCTTGAACCCCATTCATAATCCTGGCTGAATCCCATAACACGATCAAATGTCAAGCGCAAAAACGTTGTGTTGAGGCATCATTGCCAGGCATGGGGCACAAAAAGTGATCACGAGACGAGAGTGAACACCACACGGACAAAAAATGTAGTAAGCACTACAACGAAACAACAACACACCCAAACCAAATCTGACAAACGTGTCGCTAAAGCCAAGCGGCTCATAGTTACAACGGGGAAGTAAAAGCTCCCGGAAGCACATTAAGCCGCACACAAGCCACAGGTACTAACATCACCCGTACCTCCGATTCGGAGAAAACGAAACGAAGGACGCCTCGTCCTCGGCGGCAATCGCGGAATCCCTAGAACGTGGGAGCGTCTCTGAGGAACAGCTTGCTTTCCTCTTTCTTCACCCACTTCACCACCGCGTTCGCTGCCCCGATGACGGCGCTCTTGGGTAAGATCGGGGAGAGCGTAGCGTAAAGTTCGAAAGGCTGGGTTATCTAAATCGGAGACGGTAGGTGAGGTCTGCTTGGCAGCAGGGAAATGTGCGCACCCATCCGAGGACACCCTCCTTCTCCGTCCTTATGTACTGTAACTTCAGCGTCTTCTCTTGTCCAGACTTTCCATGCAGAGCGTCGTGGATGAGTTGATACAGTGTAATCAACCTGCGCAGTGGCCCGGAAGATTAGCATAGAAGCAGACCGGCGTGAACGGTGGTTACCTCCTCCGCTCTTGCAACTCCTCGTAGGGCTCTTCGAACTCTGGGCCAGTCACTTGGACGTGAGACCGACTTTTGTAGAAGAAGTGTCTCAGTCCAGGGATCCCAAGTTCTGAGACAGAGTACGAGCTGCCCCCCGAACGGATGGCATTAGAAATTGCATCAAGTGAACCTTCTCGCTCCAGCCGCTGCGAAATTATCGGATTTCACGAGCCGCTACTCGGAGGAGAAACGGGAACCGACCTGGATCACGTTCTCACCCCACGCCCGTATCACGTCGAATTCAGGCTCTCCCGTCACGCAAATCAAACCGATGCTCGTTGTAGAAGGTCCTGGACTTGGAGAACGCCCCGTCGTGCTCCCATTTTCACCATCCCCACTCCCAGAATCCGGGCCGTCTCCCAAATCAGACTCTGGAGGATTGTCCGTGTGCTTATCCCCACCCGTGGCGGCCGGTAACGAGCCGCTGGTCGTGGCAGCTGCCACCGTTAACGCCGTTGGCACCGAACTCGAATCTCCATCTCGCCGCACGAAATTCACATACGTATTGACAAACCCTGTCGAGTTGAACTTTGGTAGGCAGATGGGGAGCCACGATGCGGAGGCAGAGTTGTTGTAGATGGAAGGCGCGTGGACAGTGTTCAGCAAGATGTGAAGATCTGACACGGGAGGGTTTCAGTGTTGTTTATTTCCAAGAGGTGACAAGAACAGAGCACCTGTAGAGTGGATCGAATGTTTCTTCGGACGGACGAGCGTGATTATTCGTCCTGCCGCAATCAACACGATGTAAAGCATATCCTGAGACCCCAGCCATAAGTCTCCTGTCAACTCTACGGACACGGCCAAAACAAACCTTCATTTTCGACACTGGGATGAGAGCTTCTGCGGCCCGGGACCGAATAGCTTGATCCAACTTGAGAAACTGCAACGAGGACATATTAATGGCCATGTCTCCTTCCAACCTCTGCAGCAGCGTGTGCATAAACGGTTCTGCACCTGAGAAGGGGAGTGAGCACAGCGAAGAACCGTAGCCTCGCAGTGTCCCCTTACCTCCCAACAACCTGCGCAAATCGAAATTCGTTCGGCGTTCGAACAACTTCTTGAGTTGCTGAGCCGTCACAACGCTGAGTATTTGCAGATGGAGGTAATCGAGGTGCAATCGCGTCTTTCTTGGTAGATCTCAGCTTCCGCGCGCCATTTTCCCCACTCGCCCGATAAACGTGCAATGAACCACTGACCACTGATTCCGGTTCTCCCCAAGAAGACACGCAGACGTAATACAGCGGTTGTCTCAGCAGGAACGTTATCCTGCAAGACCCGGCGTTGATCGAACGTATCTTATCTTGGTCGTCTAGGAAGACGGAGATGAGGGCTTGCATGATCCCGATCGACGATGCGACCTCGACAGAGTATTCGTCCCGAAGAGTCGTGAATACAGGTTTGCCTGCATTCGTGAGGACGAAGTATTGCCGGGGAGGGTACTCTTCCGCTGTAAACGATCCAAGCTGCCAGTGAGCGTCGGCGTCATGGTGCAGAGATAAGGAACCGACGAACGGAGTGTTGCAGTCAACTCGCTCATTTCAGCCGACCTCCCTTTCTTCCTCTGTCGAATCCCAACATCTACAACAACGTAGCTAAACGAACCCCTTCGACCAACCAGGCGAGAGAGAGAACGTACCAGGAAGCGACTGTTTCTTGCTCAAAGTGTTCCTCAGCTTCGTCCTAAGGTTCTCCTTGCTTTCCTCATCATCCGCGGTAGCATCCATCTGTCCAACAGCGGTCTGATGCTCTATCGCAGCGTCGACGTCCGCTTCTGGCTCGGTCACCAGGATTCGATCGTACATTTCGACGTTGTTGATCGACGATGAGGACGACGCGAGGGCTTCGGTATTGTGAACCAACGAGGAGCCAGTGGTGAAGGATACAGGTGGTATGCGGAGGTTGGATGTCGAGCGCGTCACTTTGAGGTGGCTTCTTCGGGGGGATGGGCCTGGGGAAGACATGGTGATGATATGAGATCGGCAAGTTCGGTGCGATGATGATCGAAATCGAAACCGGACCTCGACGGAAGGTGCAGATTGAGAAGTGGATACGTACAGAGAATAAAATATACACTAATTGGCAAGAATCCCTAGAGTATTTATGTTTAGAAGATCCACAGACTGATTAACAATACCGAAATCCTGTCGTCTATATGAACACAAGCAGCACTGTACAAACCATCTCTCGAACTACCCATCGCTCGCCACCTCTTCAACAGTCCTCCTGGTGAGGTTCGTAATCCATGTTCTGAAACCTGATGTTACCCAGATTCCTCACGAAACTCCCCTTGTCCCTCCTGGGCAGGTTCTTCGACAACCACGCCTTCACAGCGTTCGCGGTTCTCGTCCCATTATACTTGAACTCGTTCGTCGGCTTCTCGTACATGTCCAAGAACACATGCGAGATATACCACAAGTGAATGACGTCCTGGAACGCGCAATCGGTCCTCTCCCACCCGTCGTAAATGACTTCGGTGGAATTCGCGAAACTCTCCACCCAATTTTGTAGCATCTTGCGGACGGTGGACGTGGGCATTCCCTCCCCGAAAAGCGTAATTTGGGTAGGCCCAGGGAGAAGATCAAACAGGTACCTGGTCTCGGTCTCCGTTTTGTGTCTTTGATATAGACACGATTCGAGTTCGACGGTGATCGCCATCAACGTACATGTCAGTTGCCAGATGTTGAGAGGGAGGGGGGCATCCCAGTCCCCCTTGAGGGCATAGAGTTTGTCGACCATAGATGCGCCCACCAGGCGCTCCTGTAACGGGCCATACTGAGAAGGAGAGGAGAGGATATTGAGCCAGTCCGTAACATTATCCGCGTACCAGACGGGATTTTCAGAGGCGAGGGGGACGGGAAAGCACGAGATGTGGTAAGCCGGGCGACCGCCAAAGTAGAGGACCTGGATGCCATCAAAACAATACAGTGCCCACAGCAACCTAAAGGGGATGTCAGTCCCGTATGTTATGATCGTGGACAATCCGGATCTAGCCTTTTTCTCGATTCGTATTCAGCCCACCTTACCCACTCATCTTGCATGGCGCTGGCTGTCAGCGGATAGGTTGTGAATGGTTGCCAAGTAGCGACGTCATTGATCAGGTCCTTCCGGTAGATCATCTGAGAGAAGGTTAACGGAAGGGTGACAAGTGATAAGGGTGATATACGAACCTCTTTGATCGCTTCACTGACAACGATCAACCAAGGACAGGGGACCAGTTTGTTTGTTGGGAGTTGGAACAGAGGGTAGGTAAGGAGAAAGAGGTAAGCAGCAAGCAGTTGGGTCTGATAACCCACATCCGAGGTGCTCCGAGTCTATGGGAAGCTCAGTTGTGGTCCCGTGCGCGTCAGCGGCCACTCACGATCTCACGGGTCAAGACCGGTGTCATGTCCTCGATAGCAAAGCGCAGAAACTCCCGGGATTCACGGGTCCCCACTTGATATGCTCCGGTAGCTTGCATAAACGTCAGAAGGAGGGGCGATTTTCCTTCTTTCCGCCATGTGGAGTGCAGAACGGGGAGGAAGGCAGAGTAAATCTTTACAGAGATGTCGACTGGGAGCGAGAGAAAATTGAGGTGAAGAGTAGAAGTATGGAAAACAAGAAACGTACGGTATCGTTTGAGTTCGGCAGCAGATTGATGTGCATTCGCTGGTTCCAAATAGGCGGAGGGGGTGAGAATGTG
Organism: Thelephora terrestris; assembly: GCA_015956445.1. Taxonomy (NCBI): domain Eukaryota; kingdom Fungi; phylum Basidiomycota; class Agaricomycetes; order Thelephorales; family Thelephoraceae; genus Thelephora; species Thelephora terrestris. The sequence goes on along the minus strand of WIUZ02000022.1, from coordinate 587,178 downwards.
GGTTGGGTCGGATATTACACCCAACGATGCTGTTTCCGCGGACGCATATATGGGCGAAAATGTCGAGGCGAAATCAAGTGGGTTGCAGCCGGGAGGGACATTCCAGTCGAAGAATATATCCTGTAGACAAGAGGAACTGAACTGATCAACAAACTGGCCAGTGCTTCCCAACCAGTTCTGATTGACGATCGACGGGTCCAAGGGTGGTGTTAAACAGAGACTGGAAGAAACATCAAGCGGGTGGCGGGTAGGGTCATGCTTTTCGGGGGTGCGTGACTTGGGGTTGGGTGGAATGAGGTCATCCGGGGTAAAAATGATGTCGGAGGAGGTTTGCGGGGTAATGATGCACTCAGTCTCGTGTACGTCCGGAGTAGTTACTTTGACTGCAGATACAGACTTAGAGTCGGTGAAGGTACATTCTCTTCTCTTGGCGATACAGCACGAGCAGGGCTGTTGCAAATCGCACTTGCATTTAGCGAGGGCGCAAGGCGCACAAGATTTCCTCCTGGATTTCGGCGATTTGATCTTCCTGTTCCGTGTTTACTATGAGCATTGGTCTGGGAAATGGTACGCTCACGCACGGTTTGCCACATATCCGTAGGTGTTTCGTGAGAAGATCTCTCCGAGTGAACTGGAAGCGACATCTCTAATAAAAATTGGTAAGTACGGCTAAGTGAGTTTGTGGAACGATTTACCTCACACTCGTGCTTCCTCGAGTCGGTATCTTGCCAAAGAGAGTTAATCGGCTTTACGGTATACAGGAGTCAATAGCAAGGCTCACGAGTCAATAAGTGTCTCTTGAGGTGATTGAGTCTATGGCGTTCGGAAGCGGAGGGTGGGTCAGCCGTAGGAGAGAGGGGTGATCCGTGCGTACCTGGTGAATTTGGCCGAGCATACATGACATTCTTCGGTTCGCGGGATGGATGGTAAATTTCCGGAGTGTAGTCTCTTCCTAGAGACACTTCCGTCTTTGTTGAACTCGATGTCTGTCATGGTGAGGATGAGAGGGAGAGGGGGTAAGGATGGAGCGTCTAACTGGGCGGAGTTGGTTTGCCCTGTCAACTGTTTATATCGATTGCCTCCATCATTCGACCGGGTCAAGTTTGGAGTGAAGATTGATTTCCTACGAACGCTGGCCATCTGTTTGCCGACACCAACCTCGTTCTACATGACCAATCAATCCGGGAGTACTTAGTCGCTCAGCCAATGGGAAGACCATTACAGGATTCGAGTCAATCTTTCATCGTAACCGCTCAAGTGAGCGCAACCGCGCAAGTACATAAACTAAAGCGAGCGGTTTGATCACTGCGCGCTGCTCCCACCGTTGCTGAACATGCGCGGCATACCATCCCTGCTCACCCAGGACGGCTGGTTTCCTTTACTTTACCAATCCTCTCAACGCGTCACCCAAGTTTATTCCGCGTCACAAAAACATGAGTAAGCCGCGTTGAGCCCCAAACGCGATCGAACAGACGATCTCATTCCTCGTGTTCAGCCCGCCCGTTCTCAGGTCCGACACGCTCGCAATCCCCGCGATCCTCTCCGCCTCTTCAGCATTCTCACTGCTCGTCTACTTCCTTTTGACGCGTAAAATAATAGAAGATGGGCAAGAACACGAACAACCGCCCGAGGAAGCATCGCGCGGATTCAGCATTAAACTCTGCCGCCACGTGAACCGCTTTGGCGGTCCCAGCATTTTCATTTGGCGCATCCTCCGTCTTCTAGCTGTTCTAGATCTCGTCGGTCTCGCGGTCGCAACCCTCGTTTTGGCCGAGGATGTTGCATACGATTCTACCCACCACGCCTTGTTTCTGAATTGGAGCGTTTTAGGAGCTTATGTGCGTGTCCTATCGTTGCGGATTGCAGGAGATTCTCACCACTTTACAGTCGTATGCATCTATCTTGGCTCTGATCGCCGTATCGACACCTCCAAGAATCGCAAACGTTGCAAACGCGCACCTCATCTGGGTTTTGCTTGGTACTTGGGTAGTTTACGGGTATAGGGACATCTATCCTCTAGGTACCTTCACCCTTGAACCTCTCGACCTCCATGAGGGTTGGCTCATGTGGACCAAGTTCGGAATTCTTACCTTTGCCGCCATCATCGTCCCGTCCTTCGTTCCAACCCAATACATTCCACTCCATCCCAAGGTTCGTCACTGCCCTGTTACTTCAAATCTAACCCCACCTCTAAGGTCTGTATCAAACAGAACTCTGAGACGGCTGTTAATCCTGAGCAAACAGCCTCATGGTTCTCATTCGTTTTCTTCTTTTTCGTGGGAGACCTAATTTCCAAGGCATCTCGTGTCCCGCACTTGCCCGCTGAAGAACTTCCACCCCTTACTGACCACGATTTGGCACCTCGCCTTGTCAAGCAGAGTTTTCCCGTACGTCTTCACATGTCACGTATGCGCCTCTTGCGATTCTCATTCCAATCACCCCCAGTACTTGGATCCTCTCTCCGGAACTGTCAAGCGGCATATGTTCTTTGGTCTCATGAAGATCTTCCGTCGTGAATATATCATCATGTGTTTTCTTCTCACCTTGAAGGTCTGTGATCTCCATGGAATACTGAGACGGTGGGACCGATATGCATCCACCAGAGCTTGTCAAATTTTCTCAGCCCTATCGCGATCAATCGGTTGCTCACATACCTCGGTGAAGGTGGCAAGGATGCCATCGTTAGGCCCTGGGTTTGGGTTTTCCTTTTGTTCTCTGCCCCTCTTGTGGGATCTGCGCTCTTCCAGTGGTCAGTCCATCATGCTAGAATAATAATTGAGTGGTTATGCTCATGACTCCGCGTAGCTACTTCTTCCAGACAGTGTGTCTTTTCGCATTCATCTCCTGACACTTCTGACTTGATGCGCAGAGTCTATTCCTTATCCGTACCCAAGGAATCGTCACCCAACTCGTGTTCGAACACGCTCTCCGTGTACGAATGAAGTCAGACCCTTCTGAATCTTCATCCGGAAGTCGCCCATCAACGAAGCCTCCTACCCCCGACACCGCCTCCGTCGCAGAGAGTTCAACAGTGGAACACTCCGCTGAAGGGACGAATGAAACTCCCATCTCTACCCTCATCGTTGAATCCGCTCCCTCCTCTTCCGACGGAGACACCGTTGGGAAAGGAAAGAAGGGGAAAGGTAAAGACACGGAAGAGGAGAGTAAAACGGAGAAGGAGTCAAACCTTGTCGGCAAAATCACAAACCTCGTCTCGACCGACCTCAACAACATTGTTGACGGAAGGGATTTCCCCATGTTGTTCATCTCGTTGCCGCTCCAGGTTACTTTGTGCATTGTGTTCTTATACAAGATTCTTGGATGGAGTGCCATCGTGGGCATGGTGACCATGGTTGCTCTCTACCCCCTACCAGGATGGATAGCTTCCAAAATGCAGGACGTCCAAAAAGAGAAGATGAAAGTGGCGAGTCGTGTTTCACCGTTTATACCATATGATTCCATCTCATCGCGGGTGTTGTTGTAGACGGATGCGCGGGTTCAGGTCGTCACAGAGGTCATGAACGTCATCCGCATGATCAAGGTCTTCGGTTGGGAGAAACACATGGATGAAAAAATCGCAGTTAAACGAGAGGAAGAATTGGCTTATCAAAGGAAGAACATAATTCTCGAGATCATCTCAAACGTGCTGAAGTGCGTAGTAGCTGCGCTGGTTTTAGGAATCTGTGCTGATGACTCTCTAGTTTTTCCATCCCCGTCATCACTATGATTGTCTCTTTCGCGTGTTATGTGAGTCCCTCTGTGGGTGTCCCTAAGGGGTGGCGTTTTGATGTTCGGATGTGCAGACGGTTGTCATGAAGGAAGAAATGACCGCTGCCAAGGTCTTCTCTGCGATGTCCGGTACGCCTTGATCATTCTCAGGTTTTGGTCACTCAAATAGCTCATTCCCACAGTTTTCGATATGTTGCGAAACCAGATATGGATGTCCTTCTATCACGTTCCGATGATCATACAAGCCAAGGTTTCTCTTGACCGTGTCAATGACTTCCTTCGTAAGGTACCAATCTTGTCCATGTGTGTCCACCAGATCATTGCTCAGGCGCCTCTTTTCAGACCGAGCTCCTCGACGTTTTTGACCCAACCCAGGCAGAGAACACGATCGCTTCAAACGTGCCAAGCAACTCATCGCTCATCGGCATCCGAAACGCCTCCTTCACCTGGTCTTCCGAATCCACAGGCGCCACCACTCCAGGTTCATTACGTCGGAATTTTGTCCTGCGAATTCAGGAAGAAGTGACGTTCGAGCAGAACAAGATCAACTTGATCGTCGGCCCCACCGGTTGCGGCAAAACTTCCCTTCTGATGGCGTTGCTCGGAGAGATGCACTACGTTCCTTCCGGGCCGGATTCGTGGTTTAACCTTCCGAGGGAGGACGGCGTGGCATACGCCGCTCAGGAATCTTGGGTCCAGAACGAGACCATCCGCGAAAACATCCTCTTCGGCTCGGAGTTCGATGAGGTCAGGTACCGCAAGGTCATTCACCAGTGTGGACTGAGCAAAGACCTGACGCTCTTTGAGGGGGGAGATCAGACTGAGGTTGGAGAGAAGGGACTGACGTTGAGCGGCGGACAGAAGGCGAGGGTGACGCTGGCCAGAGCCGTTTATTCCCAGGCACAGATTCTGATTTTGGACGACATCTTGGCTGCATTGGATGTGCACACTGCGAAGTGGATCGTTGAGAAGTGTCTGCAGGGCGACCTCGTCCGCGGGCGGACTGTTCTCCTGGTGGTGAGTGTTTCGCGTTCCGGTCCGAGATACTTTAGTTCAATGTGGTGCTAGACCCATAACGTCGCTTTGGCGGGACCTGCGGCAGACTTTGTCGTTTCGCTTGGACAAGACGGTCGGATCCTGAGTCAAGGGACACTCTCCGAGGCCCTCAAGTCCAACAAGGCGCTCCTCAAGGAAATCAAGGTTGAAGAAGCAGAAGTCGTCAAGGCCGATGAAACTATTGACGATGTTCTCCCTGAAATCCCCGAAGGAAAGGGAGGCAAGTTGATCGTGAAAGAAGAGATCGCTGAGGGGCACGTCAGTTGGTCTGCCAGTAAGCCCGCTTGATTCCTCCCAAACTTGCACGAGGCCGAATTTCCACTCGTCAGTCCAAATGTACATTGTTGGAATGGGCGGATCGTTCCCCGTTCTCTTCTGGATTATTGTTCTCGGGTGTTGGTCCTTGGAGGAATTTACACTCGTAGTCGTGAGTGTTGTGAACCTCCTACCCGCGCCCCAGCTTCCTAACCCCACATAGCAAACTTGGTTCTTAGGTTACTGGTCTTCCCAATACGAGATACTCCTCCCGTGGCAGGTCGACTCTGTTCGGTAAGTCCCGTCTTCGCTGCTCTTTGTCATCGATTCTGAAAGTTTCCGATTAGGTATCTCCTCGGATACAGTGGGCTCCTTCTGTTCGCGACGTTTGTCAGCGCGATTGCCACCTCGGTGTACATGTTCGGAGGGTTGAGGGCATCGAGGATCATCCACCGCCGACTGATTTCTTCAGTCCTGGGTACAACTCTGCGGTGGCTCGACTCCACACCCGTTGCTCGTGTCATCGCACGATGCACTCAGGATATGCAATCTGGTGAGCGGAGCTATTGGTTTCCGCCTCCCGGGAATCTGTACTTACGCCAACTGCAGTCGACAGTGCGATACCCGATTATCTCAACCCCGTGATCGGTATGGGTATCAGCATGTTTGCAAAGTTCGTTGCTGTCGTCGCGTTCTCGCCCGTTTTTCTGTTACCCGGCGTCGCTGCGTTCGTGGTCGGAGCTTGGCTCGGACAAATCTACATCAAGGCTCAGCTCTCTGTCAAACGTGAGATGAGCAATGCACGGTCACCTGTCTTGTCCCATTTTGGTGCCGCCATCGCTGGTATCGGTATGTGGTTTCTATCACCTCGAGGGACAGTGTTAGTTGATCGGTCATTATAGTTTCCATCCGCGCTTACTCTGCCCAGGACTCGTTTCGGCAAGAGTCGTTGCGCCGCATTGACAAGGTCACGCGCCCCTCTCGTGCATTCTACAATCTAAACAGGTGGATTTCGATCCGTATTGACGCTGTCGGCACCATTTTCTCCTCTGCTTTGGCGATTTACCTGGTGTACGGAACTGGCGCTATCAACAAACACGGCTCCGCCGCGAACATCGGTTTCTCGTTGAATATGGCCGTCGGGTTCAGCAGCATGATCCTGTGGTGGGTCAGATGCTTGAATGAGTTCGAAGTCAGCGGAAACAGGTGGGGCTGTCGGTCTCCTACTGGGAGGGGTGACTCTGATCGCTTGAAAATCTAGCTTGGAGAGAATCCAGGAGTACGCTAACGTCGAGCAGGAACCCAAGCCGACGCCCGAGGGCGTTCCTCCTGCCTATTGGCCCGCCAGCGGCGAACTCATCGTCGAGAACCTGACTGCCAAATACAGCGCCGATGGTCCCGAAGTTCTCCACGGCATCAACTTCCATATCAGATCCGGCGAACGGGTCGGGGTCGTTGGTCGCACCGGAAGCGGAAAGAGTTCGTTGACTCTGGCGCTGCTTCGGTGCATCCTTACAGAAGGGGCCGTCCTGTACGATGGGATTCCGACCAGTGACATCAACTTGGACGCGTTGAGGAAGAACGTTACGATCATTCCACAGGTTCCGGAGCTGCTGAGCGACACCCTTCGTGGAAACTTGGATCCGTTCGATCAATACGACGACGCTACTCTCAATGATGCACTCCGGGCTGCGGGACTGTTCTCTGTCCAGAGAGAGGACGACGAGGGAAGGATCACGTTGGAGACGGCCATTTCGAGTGGTGGGGGAAACCTTTCGATTGGCCAGCGTCAGATCTTGGCACTTGCCAGGGCCATTCTTCGGCGTAGCAAGCTCTTGATCCTGGACGAAGGTGAATTCCTAGCTGGGTGATTTTCCGTGCCTTGAGATTACTCGCTCACCAAATATCTTGCACAGCCACTTCGGCCATCGACTACGAGACAGATGCGGTCATCCAAAATTCGCTCCGCACCAATCTCGGACCGGACGTTACGTTGTTCACGATCGCTCACAGGTTGCAAACGATTATGGACGCTGATAAAATTGTAGGCCATCTGGGTTGGTCTCTTTCTCATATTCAGAGCGCTGACTGTTCGGTCGTAGATGGTCCTCGATGCGGGAAATGTCGTCGAATTCGGAAAGCCAAGCGAGCTCCTCCAGATCGAGGGGGGCAAGCTCAAGGCGTTGGTGGATGAGAGTGGTGATAAAGATACCCTTTACGAGATGACGCAGTGAGAGTGTAGAGAGTTCCTTGCTTTGTAGTACGTAGAGTAACCCGTCGCCTCCCCCTTACTTCGTGTTTTTTGTAATGTTTGATAGCACATAGAGAACTTTACCCAGGTCTCATCGATTGACTTTAGTCGTTTTGCAATCTAGCAAGAACGGTAACCTGATGACAATGACGACCCCCTACTAGTCTATTTTACCAAAGACTATCAGAACCATGGCGTGGATAGTGGTTTGTGCTTAGTGAAAACACGGCGAAACGAACGTGGGAGAGGGATCGTTTTACCAATCGCGGGAAAACCCACGATCAAGGGGAGAGTTGAACGAGTTGAACGAGATCAAACCTGGGGAGATTTCTTATAGTACCGTGGGGCATATGAGGGCTCATCCTGTGACCGTATCACCAAGTGCAGATTGCTTGAAGGGTCGAGAACCAGTCTATTAGGCCGGCGAGTCGCACTCACTCCGGCTGCCAGATGACACCGGTGAACGGTTTGTACTAACGTCCCTGAAGGTAGAAGCACCCTGGAGGCATGCACGGATCTTGAAGTCCGTGGTCCCCCTACCCGGGAGCTCCTTTGTCCTTCCTCGCATTAACCTTCGCTCAAACACCTACAGAGGTCCGTGAAGGTTGGCCGTGGGTATGGGTTGGGGTGTGATCGATCTTACCTGTGAGAGTACGCGATGTTTATAGTGAGACACAGCCTTTCAGAGTACATGCACTGATGCAGCGGGGTCTAGATGGGACCGTTATAAATGCCAGCAAGGAAATCATTGGATTGCAGACGGCCAAATCAACGGCGGCTTTGAGACTTCGATGGCAACTGCAACCCGCACCGGACACCATCCACAGTAAGGGAGGGCACATTCACATCTGCCAAAGGACGTGAATGGCCGGAGACCGACCGCACTTAGTGGAATCCAGCGATCGGATGGGACAGGTTGGCCATCCCGAGCACAAAGGAATCGACGAGAGGTTGCGAAGTGAAAGAGATGATTGTCGGCATGGGAATCGAGGAATTTTTAGGCCTTCAGCTTCAGGGATGAATGGGATTGTTCCCGGTAATTCGTGAACGTTTGCAGACGTTTGTCTCCCTTCGCCACGGTAGGACAGGCCGGGGGTGTTGTGGGAACTTTGGAAAGGTCAAATCTTTCGTGATTTTGGTTCCGGGAGACTGGGCGTAGGTTCCACCTTTGATTCCTCTTCGGAGCCTCAGAGACCGAACGCACAATGACTAGAGTGGGGCAGTCATCCGACGCTGAGGCTGAGCGCTGAGTTCCATACCACGTGACTCATATCGAGTTCAACCTCAGCCTCACGACGCTCGACCATGGCGAAAGCAAAGACGAAGAAGAGCAGGAAAGGCGAGGCCGCTAAGTGGGTCACAATCCCTAGCTCACGAGTCGCATCCTAACGCTCCTCTAAATCGTCCGCTCCACGCGACTCTAGCGCGAGACCACGTTGGCGCATCCTTCCTCCAGAAATAATCCGAATGATCCTCCAATATCTCGAGACCGACAAGGAAGCCATACGCGCTTGTTCCCGGGCTGCCCACGACTTCCGTCACGTCGCCTTATCTTTCCTTGGTCGTCACATCAGAGTCAACGATGTCGATCGCGTAAAGGAATGTGCCCGGTTGATCACACGGGGGGCATTCCAGCACGTCCGATCTCTTGACCTCGGCGTCGATAAAAAGAATGTGATCCTAGAGGAGTATTGGAAGGATTACATCGTCATCCTTGCTTCATTCTCCCGTTATCGCTCCCTGAACCGTCTTTGGCTTTCGGAAGTGCCCTTTATCTTCCTCAAGCCGAGCCAGAAGAAGAACCACAGAGAGACGGTCACTGCGCTGGGTTCCACGGTCACAGAACTTGGGTTATACGGATGCCATTTTTCCTCCTACCAAGAGTTGGTTTCTTTCATTCGCTCCTTCCCTCTTTGCAACCTTCTGTTCATCAGAGATTGTGTCACGGGAGAGCAAGCTACTGGCGGAAACGCGCTCGCCGGGCTTCCAGAGCACAGACTCACCGTTAATGATCTCCAACTCTCCGCTTCCTCATCGAGCGACTTGCTGATCGATATTTCCAACTTGATCGAGGACGCCGCTCTGGACGTGGGGTCGCTCACTTCCTTGGTGTGCGACGTAGCGACTTCCGAGAGGACCCAGCGCGTTGCAGCAGCAGTCTCCGGATCGCGAGTAGAACACTTCCAAATGGCGTGCCTCCAACCGGAGGGCTTTCAGGGTGAGTCCGCGCCGCGGAAACCCTGAACAACGATGGCTCTGACATCAGGCCCGAAGCTTTCATGGGACTTTTCTCAACCAAATGGAACCTAAAGACCCTGACGATTGGACCGCAACGCCACCAGAATACTGAGTTCTGGGCAGAAGCGTTCAAAGACCTCCCCCCGCTCCCATGCGTGGATGACGTTACCATCATATATCATTACCCCAGACCTGGGGCGTTTACTGTCGATTGCTGGGGGTACTTCGACCGTATGCTCTCTCGCCGGGATCTCTTTCCGGCACTCAAATCGGTGCACATCCGGCCTACCTACGGGTCGTACCGCCTCGATAGTCGCAAGTGGTGGGCTATATGTTCTTCTTTCCGGGCAATCGATGCAAGGAGACTCGGACCTTGTAAGTCGCTCGCACCCGAACGAGACCAAGAGAATGTCCCTGCTTACGCAATATGTACAGTTCAATACCACTAAACAGGACACCATAACAGACGTGATAAATGTAATAAAGTCGATGTGAGAACGTTGCGAATACCTGTTCGTGGGGCCGTGGTGGGCAAAACCACACAACAGATTTCACCAGGAGCTCTCCCACTAGATACCTTCGCTCGGTCAGATCTATGAGTGGGATCAACATCCGTGCGAAATCCTCTGATCATATCTTACGAAGAAATCTACCACAATCCAGCAACGCGATACCATGTTTCCCTCCATACCTCGGTTATCCTTTAAGATCGGCTAGGGAGAAAACTACGACTTCACACGAGGGGGTCAACAAAGCTAATTTCTACATATTCCATGGACAGATCATCTGCAAGCTCACTTGCCCCTCTATCCTTAGCAGGGATCAGTATCTGCGACCGTAGCATAGAACTCCTCAGCAATGCGCTTTTGAGCATCGATACCCTTCTCGGTCTACCATTTGATCAGACACCGCGACGTACATCTGTGGACTGGAGCGTACCTCGCTATCTGCAATGGCTCGCACGATGAGGTATTTTCTTCCGAGCAGTATCTCAGGTGTCACATTCCCGTCGCGTGGGCCATCATGACCACCAGTAACGTAGCACCCTGCCTCTTGTCCAATTACGATTCCCGCCTGCGGGACTCTTTAGAGGAAGAGGGAAGTTTTGGATAGGTTGACGTACGCAGACATCCCACGCCCTGAAATATGCCGATCTTCATGATCAATAAGAAAACTGTTACGGGAACATGACTGACCAGCAACCAATTTCCCTGCGATTAACCGTTAGGTGACAAAAACGCATCGATCACAATAACGTACCAGTACACATCCAGTCCTCCTTGAGCAACCATCGAAAAATTCAACGCAGCGCTTCCCAGAGACCTCAGCGAGTGAGCCATCCTCCCTCCCTCGACTGGGTTCGCGTGGTTGGGGTCTCCTGCAAGACGCAAGAAAGATTCGGCCTTTGACCCAGCAGCAGTTTGCGACCTGGCTGAACCCCATTCCACGGCAATCAAAGCCCCAGAGAGAGAAGGCAGAGGACGAGGGGCGGAGAGGGGAAGCTTCTGGGGGATTTGCTTATTCTTGGAGAGATACGAGCCGTGTCCCTCGATCCCGGTGTAAAGGTAATCCAGGAAGGGATTGTAGATTACCCCCAGCACCGGACGTTTCTTATATATCAACCCGAGCGAGATTGCGACGAAGGGGAAACCATGAACGAAGTTGGTGGTCCCTAGGTACGCGTAAGAAGAACATTAGCAACGGGCGGAACGTCATAATCACCGTCGATGGGGTCAACGCAGAAGGTTGGGTCGTCAGTAAGGTCCGGCCTGACACCGGCCGAGTAGGACTCTTCCCCGATGCTATTCCAAAACATCAATGATCGTGGGCCACGATGCGGTGGTGTATACGCACAACTGAAAGCCAGGATAGGCCTTCTTGATCTCCTCTCTGACGAGTTCTTCGACTCTCACATCGTACTCAGTTACAAGATCGACCGAGTTTTTCTTTGAGTTGACATCACCCGATGCTGCTATCGCCTTTGAACCCTCCAGGATCAGGTCGCCAGCCTCTCGCGCTAGCGTGGAGGTAAACTCAAGGATGGACCGCAAGTCTGTAATGGATAGCTCGATCGAAGACATGGTAGATCAGAGGGTCATCCGAGTCAATAGCCCCCACCCTGAAAGGGTCTCCTGCGACGCGCCTCCGTGGGAACATCGGAAGCAAATCTGACAGAGGGTCGCCGGCTGTAACTGTTGCCTGTCCCCACTATCGCCAGACAAAGCATAGGACATCCCCGCCCCAAAGTGAAAGTTGCAGCAAATTTGCAGAAGATTACAAAAAATTTACCCTCCCTGGTATCACCAAGGAACCATGACGACATTGCGTGGTCCTGGAACGGAGCGAGGTACCCCGGCCACCGATGAGAAACCATCCATGGTCGAGGATCGCAAAAAGGATGGTGGCAGTGGACAATCACCTGGCACCCGACTCTCCATCGGCCCTACCAAAAGGCGTGTGGACTTTAACTTTGGTCAATTCTGACTACAGCTTACATTTTCACCAGTAACACGAATACATCCACTGGTGGCAATCCAAGAAAAGAAGATGAGGCGGGACAGTTAGCAAGGTTCGTACCACACGTGTCTGTTGGTTGTTTTACATCTGAGTTGGACAGTCTCTTAGACACTCTCAAGGGTAGCGTTGTGGAGCTTCGAAGGGACAATGAGGTGAAAATGTCTCAGTAAGCCCCCGCCAAGCTCTCAGGGTTGCGCGCATTCCCATCGATCTTAGGTTCTCTGCAACCCTTCAAGAAGAACTCTCAGCATTCCGTCAAGGCGAGGAGACCTGGCTTACTCGGTTAGTCTTTTCTCAAGTCCTTCAAGGGAATATTTAGCACCGAGCCAGCTCTGTCCTGCCTTAGGCTAGAGAAGATAATAACGGACTCGGTCCCGCGGAAGCTCAAGAGCGATCCGGCAAAAACATTTTGGAACGTCTACAAGGAAGTCACCGATGAACATGACAATGACCTGCTTAAGAAATATGCCGGAGACCTGGACACGTCGCTGATATTCGTGAGCACATCCACGTCCCTGCACGTCCTGTGTTCCCTCAACCTCATTCCTTTTCTGTACTAGGCAGGTCTGTTCTCTGCCGTTGCCACTACTTTTATTGTCCAAATCATTCCGTCACTCCAACCAAACCCCTCTCACCTCACGAACGTTCTGCTGCTTCGAATATTGCAACAAAACGATTCGTTTGGTGAATCCGACCCGTTGGCAAACGTCGCGAATGTCTCCCCCAGTGCTGTTCAAGCTCAGTCAATCCTCTTTGCCAGTTTGGCCGTCACATTGTTCGTGGCGTTCGTCGCAGTATTGGGGAAGCAGTGGATCCTGCATTACACGCGAGCCTCGACGTGGGGGAGCGTCGTCGATCGAGGGAAGGAACGCCAACTGAAGTTCGCGGGACTTCAGAAGTGGAGACTCCACTTCATCATGGAATCACTACCCGTTTTGTTGCAGCTTGCACTCCTCCTTTTCGGCATTGGCCTCAGCGTCTACCTCTGGGATCTTGATCCTTCCGCCGCAAACGTGGTAGTGGTGGTCACCTGTTTCGGCTCCGCGTTCTATGGCTTCATCACCATTGCCGCAACAACTTGGATGGGTTGTCCGTTCCAAACGCCCTTATCAGTGCTACTTCCGAAAGTGTTGCCGTATGAGAGGGAGGCCCCAGCGCTTGCTTGTCCTTGGTTGGGGCGAACGATCAAAGCATTCCTGCCCCAAGTCCAATGGGCCAAAGGGCGGGACTTGTTGAAGAAGTTCCTCAAACGCGGTTTCAAGAAGTTCACTGGCCGGGTCGCCGCGGCAACCCACGCCAGCGAAGACCCGATGAATGACAACCGTTATATGACGCTCCAGAATCCCGCATTTTGGAGGCGCGACCCACTTTTTGCTTCCCCCGTCCCGAGTGATTTCGCACCTTCTGCAGGGTTTTGGCTATTAGAGAACTCCACCGATTTTTCTGCGGCCGCCGCCGTTGCCGCGGTATTCCCGGAATTCCAGTGGCCGTCTCACCAACCTTCCCTGATCGCGTTGGTGCGATTACGTGATACTTACACGGAATGCTTTCGAGCACCTGAGCTCATCGGGCCCGCTCGCCTCATGGCTCTCCAGTCCGCTGCCGCTTACTACGTCCTTTATCACACACAACTCATCTGGACTATCTCAAAGGGCCTCGACATTGAGGAGGCGAAACTTCTCTCCGACCTGCCTCCTGATCTCCTCCTCCACGATCACCGCGATAATTGGAATAGAGATGACGTGTTCGAGTACCTTCTCCACAACCAAGACCACTCGGAACCGGTAACATCAGCGCGGTTCTTATCCTATATTGCTCCGTACTGGTTTTGTGGTGACTCAGACTTTACCGTCCGGTGTCGGCCGATCCGTTTGCACGTTTTGTACGATCTCGTCGACGTTTTGGAAGTTTCCAAGGCGTTGACCCCAGCAGCCATTATGGATTGCGTGCTCTGTGTAGGAGCGGCTATGGACTTTCCTTTACATCCGGAGGATTTGATTCGGGCCGACAAAAGGTATGTTTGCTCCTTCGTAGGTTGACGGAAGAATTGACTGGGAATAGTGACTACCTTCAGCCAACCTTTAAAATGGTGGTTGAGCATATCCACGGAATACTCTTGGCCCGCACTGGACGTCGGCGCCACTATGCCGTACCAGCGCTCAAATTACTTCTACTCCTTGCCAAGAAGACTATGTTCCCCCCGTGGGCGTTGCATGGATAAACGAGCTCCTGAGGAGAGCCGCGGAGGGAAATATGGGGGAAGATGCGTTCATTCTGTTCCTCAGGCTCCGCGCACTGAGGAAGGATGGGGATTGTGTGGTGGATGCGGAATCGCAATTCGGCCAAGGGGGTGCCCACGTCCAAAGTCATGAAGCAGACCCTAATTTTCTTGGAGAAGCTGTGACATCGGCAATCCTCATTCCAGAGTATACCCTTCTCCAAAGGATTTCCATGAACGTCAAGGTCTGTAGTGACCGGGATGGAGGATGGCGAGACGAAGCCGTCTATGGGGGCCTCGTCGCGATCAGGGACATTTGTCGGCTAGGACCTTGTCTCCCGGAGGTTGGCTTCCTTCAGACGTTGGCTGAGGCAATGGAGGAAGACAAGCCATTTAGCGTCAGGAAGGTCGCTTACGACGTGCTTCAAGCCGCTCGAGATGATTGGCTTAGATCGGTGGTTTTACGCCAGACCCTCTGGCGTCTCGACCTTCCCAGGCGACTATACAGTGTTGCAATCCAAACCGGTCGTGCTGACCACCAGCTTTCGTTCCTTAAGATTGTCGAAATCCTGTCGGAGGATGAGTATTGGCACTCCTACCTCAGGGGGTCCATGGACATTTGGTTGGACTGCCGTCATGAAGGACCACACCAGGCTATTCAAATCCTTCTTCGTATCGGCAAAATACCACCCCCGGAGGATGGTCACCACCTCCAAATTGATGACCTCTTAGTCAAAATTGTGGCAGACGAGTGGGCGCGAGTTCCAGGCCGTCAGGCGAAGGATATCTCTGCTGATCTGCTTAAACCATTTGTGGAGGTTACAATGCAGCTCAAGGAATCATTCTTCAGCGAAAGCGATCGGCAGGCAGTTTTGGCGGTGGTTGAACAGGTTATACCGTCGTTGGAGAAGCGGCAAAATTTTGCCTATGAGGGACCAGGAAAAGTTGTCTCTGCAATGGTTAGTGGTCTTCTGTGTGCCCTAAGGATATCTACAGTGTAAACAAGTTATCAATCCACCGATTGGCACCTGATGTATACCGAACAGTACTTACACGGTTTATTTAACAAGTCTGGAGTTACTGCATCAGGAAGATGGCTATCAACTGTTTTTTGATGTGCGCTTTTTGCTACTCTAATAGTAATTTTCCCTCCTCTTTTCCTTACTGACCATCTCATTTGCTCTCACCAAATGCTTGCTTAAAAATAAGAATCACAATCTAGACGAGCACAAATCACGAAACTAAGCTGTGATAACTTAAATGCATACTTCGCTGATCCCTTTAACCCACAACCACACCTAGTGACCTCTGCCATTTTCCACCTGTTCAACGCACCAACCTAAGATATCTCAAGAAAGAAGTGATGGACATGTTCCATTGTAGGTCTTTTGTGAGGTTCGATAGACCAACAACGGTGCATAAGGTGCCATAAATTATCCGAGATGTGGTTCCCACTCTCCTGTCCACTTGGCCGAGGGGGAGTCTGCCGCTTGCTGATCCTCGCATGAATGACTCCAGCATCATCTATGATGTCGGGAAACGGTACAGCTTCCGTGATGCACTCAAGTATCAGCATCGCGAACGAGTATGTGTCTGAATGTGTTGTTGCAGTGGAACCTTTGTGTATGATGAGCTCTGGAGCTGCATACCTAGCAACCTCCCCGGATGGCTCTTTCGATGAGACCGATCCCGAGTCATCCTTCTCCGCAGTCATGATACCTGCTATTCCGAAGTCACAGATTTGCGGTTCACCCTTATAATCGTATGCTCAACCATTGTTCTGTGGATGGGATAGGGACATGGATTTACCTCCTGAGAGACAAGTACGTTATTCTTCGCCCCCTCAGTCAACCGAGACAGAGGTAACACTATCGAAAACTCACACATTTGACTGTGTGTGTCAGTTTGGTGTGAATCATCAGATCTAGGTTAGACTTACCACTCCCATGTACAATACCCCTTGAGTGGAGGTAACTCAGCCCACATGCGGAACCACGTAACTAAACCATAAAGAATGACGGTCGATTTGACCTCAAATTGCTATGGAGCTTACCAGACTATTTTTGTCCAATCGAGGATTATTCTTGACGTACAAAAGTAGGTTTCCGTCCTCTCGCCACGGTGTTACCTGAGAGAATCGAATTTGACCTGTGTTTTTTTCCACCCGCAATTATCCACTCACCATGAAGAGGTGCGCTCCGATATCCGTAACCATCCCTGCACAACCATGAGAACCTTTGGGAGAAGGGTTTGAAAAACAAACACACCATATAACGGCAGGACATGAGGATGGCGGAGCTCTGCCCAGCGCGGAAGCTCGGCTTCGAGTCGCTAATGAGAGTCATGAGCAAGAAGCACGGAAATGGTCGGTGAGAGTCGAACCTTACGCCGTAATTCATTTGACGACTCGGTGGTTCGAAGTGTTTTCAAACATACCTGAAAAGAATCGTATCAGCGAGATAGAGGTTATGAGACCCAGGCTCACTTTCTCGCCACCTCCTTTCGTCCATAGCCCTATCCAGACTTGAGTACGCTCCCCGCCGGCATAGGGGTTTCTCCTTTGTCTCGTGACTTCTCCGTTTAGGCGCTTGACAGGGCGAAGTGGATCTGCTTCCTCTGGTGTCTCGGGTTCCGAAGTTCGTAATTCTAAGGATCGGCAGCCCTGCGTCATCAGCCACACCCTTGGTAGACGCGACGAAACTATCACCATTATGACCAGGCAACACCACGACGCTGGTGCTATCGTAATTCGCTCCCTCTCGAGAGGGGATCCCTTCGGCGCCCTTGCGGTGGGGAGGGTGTACCCCGTGGTTTCCGGAAAACCCGGGGGTGGGGTGGACGACCGGACACTGGGATTAGAGAAGAGCCCGTGACAGATACTGTGAGGAGAACTCGAAAAAAACTGACCATAGATCTGAACTGCTCGACAAATCCTGTGACACCTACCTTGATCCGCTTTCTGGCCACTGGCGGACCTCTCAGCTATGGAGAATGTGAGAACATCCGAACTCACTCAAGCTGTTGAGATAGCTATACTTCGACCAGCCAGCCAGCTGTTCCTCGACTTTGGCTAGCTCACTGTTGGTTCACATCAGTAGAGAGTAGATCTAGGGGTCAATTAACAGGCCTTTTGAGATCATTATAGTCGGGCCGTTGGGGGGTGAGGACACGATCGTCGAGACGATCACTAAGAATGATACACAAGTCCGCCAGCTCCGAAGTTTTTTTCTGATAGGGCAATCCCATAATCAGCATCTCGAGGACGAGCGAGAGGAAAGGAACAACCTTGGCGACGAATATCTTGCCACAATGCTGGGCGATCTGTTCTAAGAGCGGCTTCACTAGAAGAATGCGGTATCTCAAAGTGCCCTCCTCGCTTGGAACGATATAACTCACGCGGGCTTGCGCTCGTCCCCCCTACTACCGAGCTCATGGTGGTATTAAATTGACAATCTGCCAGCGCTGCTGGATTTTGCTGAACTCGGCTTTTCAGTGTATGATTTTCCCACGTTCTTCCACTAGCTTTCGACGATGTTTTCTAGTTGAGCACCAGCAGCTTGACTTTCTCCTTTCTACGCCTGCTATTCGGGAGGACACCAGAATCACCACGGGTCCGCCACGCGTAGACACTTGGGACTATGGTGATACCAACCCCAACTTCTTCCTGGACCTTCGCCCTTTCAGCCTCGGGAACCCTGCTGGTGCCCGACGTGAGAGTGAAGCAGAATCTTCATGATCGTCTTGACCTTCTGCGCAGTGAAATTTATAGTTCCATTGCGGAACCAAACAGAGATTCCGATATTGGCAGTGGCAAGGTCGTCCGGACGGAAACGTCTGCTATCGGAAGACAGGAATGTAATAGGACAAGGCTGAGAGATACCTTGGAACGTGAGGCCTTGACCCAGTGCTAGGTTTTGACGACCAGAGTCCCGTACTACGATTGTAGTAAGCACCTGGCAATGCTCAAGATTATTGAAGGCGTGCGACCTCCAAAACCGAACTTCGCCGCTACCCGCGGCTACACCGAGAACCTCTGGAAAAAGTTTGCGTTAGAATGGTAGTCGCTCTGCGTTTCTAGGCCAGCTACAAACTACACGAAGCAGAAAACCAATCCAAACGAACACAGTGTACAGGGAGAGATACATGGTGTCACAACCTCCAAGCAAAACTTCCCAAAGAGAAAGTAAACGGATATGAAAAGCACTTCAACACTCCAACTTAGACGTCCCTGGATTCTCCCCCGGGGGTGGCTTCCGGTTGTGGTTTGAATTCCAGATTCTGAGCGATCAACGGCCAAACTATGAGATGAATAGGGTTCAACGCGGTCCGAAGGGTCCAGGAGCAAATTGACGCTGACCTTCCTCGTATCCTGGATGTCTACCTAACCTGATCTGTTGCCAAACATTCTTCATGGTATCGGAAGCTCGGATCGCTCCCCAGTTGTCAAGGAAATACTTGATTTGTACCTGAGCGATCTCGGGTTAGTCCAAACGGTGGAGATGCAAGCCGGATTATCTCACCTTCCTGACTTCCTCGTACGCAACTGAGAAGGTAGAGAACACCTCAAACGGCACGTTCTCCACAGTGAGCGATTTGATGATGAACTGCAGGTGAACGTGCAGGTATCAACGACAAAATCTATGAAACGACAAGAAAATTGGACTCAACCTGGAACGCCCTGTGTTTCAAATCACTCAAGTCGAGACCTAAACCGTCAATCAGCGACGGAAAAGAGGAAGGTAAATATGCGTCGGTGTCGTCCTAGATGCTCCACTGTAGAACTTACGATCTGCAAGACGATAAACCGCCTTCGCCGAACATGGACTGGGCTGTCCAGGGTGACAACCCTCCCAAACTTTGATCCACTCCCTCCGAGACTTTACCCCGGAAATCACGGCGGAGTCAACTGACTGACTTGCTCGGACGTTGCTCGAGCTCTCCGATGGTCCGGCGGCGTTTGCCAGCATTGACTGATCTGAGGTGGAGTGGTTGATGAACGAGGAAGAGAGTGGAGCGAAAATGATGTTGTCAGTGTAGATCTGGGGCGGTCTCAGTCGCGTTTCGCAGTTTTTGAACAGTTAGTGGCTGCTTACATAGTACAGGACAGAACGGTAGGCGGAGTAGGACGCATCGCGGACTACCACTCGGGTCATGGGTCGCGGCGGAAATTTGTCAGCAGGTGGCCCGGTCGACAGTGTGGCAGTCCCTGTCGTTCGGCGAGGCGAGGATGGGTGCGTGACCTTTTGCCGCACATTTCTAGGCTCAGTGGTGTCGGTCTCCACGATGCAAGCATCAGATTCATCCTCAGTGAAATTGGTGGAGAGGACGGAAGGAGCGGTAGGGATACGACTGTGGGTTGTTTCTCCATCGCTGAAGTCAACCATACTTTGATCGTCGTCAGTTTCAAGCATATTGTCATCGTCCTCATCATCAGAATCCGCGTAGGTTCTAAATGGAGGCGATGCAGCAGTAGCATACCCATCGTCCGCCTCCCTGGCACCGAATAACATCACAGATTCTGTCGCCTCGGCAAATCCGGAGTTGAACACTTGAAAAAATTAGGGCGGATTCGGATGATGAAGTCAGAGAGAACGTACTGGTATCGAAGTATTCCACCCTCTGCAGTAACTTCTTAGCAGCCTTGATCGTCTTGGCACCCTGCAAGGAGCCCCTACCCCGGCGAGGGAGGATGAACTCGATATCTGAGTACGCCGGATCGTCCAACATGGTTCCAACGGAGAACAAGAGATCCCTGGGCACAGGCAACCGTGGTATCGACGGCGGTTGCACGGGCGGGGCAGGCGATGAAGTGATAGTGCACACAATCACGAACGCATCCGGGCCTTTAACGCTGTGAGGTTGCCAGTACACCGCATCCCTCCTCGCAAATTGAGCCCTGCCATGGAGGGTCAGGTTAGCCGACAAATTTTGAAGCGGAAAACTACTCGCCATCCCCAGTTGACCGTCTGGGGGATCGAGGTCGTGAGCATAATGGTCCATTGATGATTTGGGGGTTCGCACCTTGAAGGAGAAGGAATGATCAACGGCCTCCTTGCTGTTGAAAAGGACCGTCCTGTGTACACTAGGAGGGACTGCTCTCAAGCACTGACACGGTGACATGCAGATAACCCACTTACTTGCGAAGCTCGAACCCAAACTTGAAGACTCCTTCACGGACCCATCTTATCAAGAACTCAGCACGAGGCGCGCGTGCATCCGATAAACATCAGCTACGTACTTTCCGTTCACTGAATTCGCCCTCTCCTCAGCGGTCGGCTATACGATGACCAAGATGTTACTTGAGCAACCACGAGAGAGGTTTGATCACATAACGTTTACACTCACTTCACACGAGAGATACAAAGAAATGAAACCGTCCTCGTCCCCCTCAATGGTCGAAGTTTCATTAGCTCCGGAGGCGGCCGTTCCTGTGACACCGGAATTTGCATAGAAGAGGACCTGCCACCTGCCACCCCCAAACTTTACGCTCTTGGTAACCTTTGACTTTGCTTTTCCCCTGCTGTGGTAACGAGATCACTGAATCAGCCACCGTTCGAGCAATACGGATCATGGGATGGAAGCTGATCTGGTTATAACCGCACCTGGATTCGAAAAGCTGCTTAAGACCTTTCAGCGTCCACTCAAACTTGATACTTGTGCTCTCTTGGAACTCCTGAACGTCCTCCATCGTCACGGAAAAGAGGGACGATGATGGATTGCGGCTTAGAATTGAAGCGCGGCGTGGATAAGGGCTGGCGAAAACGTGGGACATTTCAGGTACATAAGCTACTCCTTTTAAGGAAATGTTTCACTGTTCCTTCAATGGTCACGTGGTCACGAGACCTCTACGAAATAGACGCCAACAACTCTTCACCCAAGCATCTTCCTAAAATCATCCTGTGCCTTCCGTGATGACGACGCATCTCCAGCTGAAGTGACTGTTGTGGTGACAGGGGGGCGAGTGCCAGCTGCTTTCTTCGAGCCAATTCCAGCCCTAGGTTTCGAGGCGGTTGTCCTTGGGACAAATACATCTGGGGCGCCTTTCGTCGGCTTCCCAGTCCCTCCTGGCTTCTTCTTGATCGCCTTTTCTTCGGAGACACTGAGTTCTACACCATTGAAAACAATAGGTTCAGAACGAAGTAACAATTTCCCTGCTTCCTAAAGGTAGATCAGCCCGCCATTCGTCGACGAGCACTGTCCTGTACGTACTGAGGTGTTCTCGAGCTCGACGGTGGCCTGGTTGATACCATCAAAGACCTCAACTCTTTTTACAGTGGCGTGTTGCTCCAAGACTTGCTGTAGGAGACCCTCCTGTGTCCCAGGGGGCAAATTCTTGATCCGCACAGATCGGCTCAGGGCGTCCTCCAGCCTACCCAGCCCTGTTTCCGACTGAACATTCTGACTCTTACCCTTGACCCGGGTATCAGCCAACGTCACGGCTATTCTTCTTCGCTTAAGCTCGTGATTATTGGCCGAAAGAGCCATCCTTGCGTCTTGCTGAACATAGCATCCGTCAGCCTTTAACGCGAGATGAACATATCAGCAGATCCCTCACCTCGTTCACAAACTCCACAAAGGCAAAACCCTTTGAATGACCGTTATGATCCGTTGTCATCCGCACGTCTTTCAGTGGGCCATACTGGCCGTATAAGTGAGTGAGAAACGCCACTTACTAGAGAGCAGAAGGGTAAACTCACTGTTTTGAATAGCTTTTCCAGGTCCCCCTTTGAGACGAACTTGCTTAGACCCGCAACATAGACTTCCCTGTCATTGGCATCTGCGTCCGTTCGCTCCTTTTTGCGTTCAGGATTCGAAATGAATACGTTTAATATGAGATCGCCGGCCATCTGAGTCCCATGTAGAGTCAATGCTGCCTCGGCGGCATCCTGAAATCGCGGTGAGCAATAGAGGCCGGACGCGTTGCGGGAATTACTGACCGGAGACGTAAATTGGACGTAGCAGAATCTCCTTGTACTCTTGAACTTCTTGCTCGGCCACCGGACATCAAACAGGGTTCCATACTAAGCCATTTGTCGTCAATGACAGATAGGGGTGATGAGGAAGTTCCTTCACCTTTCCGAAAAGTGCCCGCATACCAGAGTCGTCCATTGAAGGAGGGAAATTGGTCACATACAATGTAGATTTCCAGGCAAGGTGGACCGAAATCTCATCTCCGTGGATTCGCTTCTTATCCTTAGTCAAGGCTGCGGGGACGTTTTCCTGCGTAAACATGTTAGTCGGCAGCCAATCAACTCGACGAACACTCTGACCCGCTCAGCAAATTCAACAGTGGCAACTTGAAAATTCGCGAGTTTCGTTATCTTAACCTCCCGAATTTCGCCACACTAGGAAGCGAACGCGTTTGTGGTCAATTCCGATTCTGAGCGGAGTAGGAATGCAAACGCACATCCTTGAACAGGCTTTTTAGATCATCTTCAGACGCGCTTTCCGGCAGGTTAGAAACAAACACCGTGCAGTGTTCCCGATCTCTGTAACTGCAGTTCAGAAATTGGAACATCGAGGACGTATCGATGGGGTTCACCTCTTCAAAGGAGCAGGGGAAAGTTCTACAGGCGATTGTAGCGTCAGCCGTAGGCGCATGAAACAGCGTTATGAGCATACCCATCCTCAGCTTTTTAGCTGCAGGCTCTGCGTCCTCGCCAGCCTTACGCTTGACGCCGCCGTGTCCCTCACCCACGGATTCCTGCGTAGCAGCGTCTCCGTCAACCTCCATGGCACTAGGCTCCGCAGCTGTGGTTGGTTGAACCTCTTTGGCAGGAACATTGGGAATGGCCTGCCCAGCCGTGGCCTGCGTGTTAGAATATGCGGCTTGTTCCGCTTCCTGGAGGCTGTGAGCGAGCTTCTTCTCGATAAATGTTTGGGGTCCCACCTTGGCTCGCCTCGCGTCTACAAAGGCTTGTGCTTTCTCAACCTTAGACAAACATTCTTCCAGGCTCTCCACATCTCCGTAGAGGTTCTCAAAGAAGATCCACGAGTCCCAGATTGTTTCAGGCCAATCGATTTTCCGCTGACAAATATCCGAAAACACCGCCCGAACCTCGTCATATTTCTCCAATTTCGTGAGAAGGTCGGTGTATCCAATCCAAGCGAGGTAGCTTGACTTTTGGAGCTTCACCACTGCCTTCCAAGTATCCACTGCGCTGTCACCCAAGCCGATCTTGGCATACTGGAACGTGGGGAGGGTTGATTGTCAGTCCTGGGCAAACGGATAGGTCATATCCACTCACTACTTCGCTCAGATATCGTTCGAGGCGGAGCCTGGGGTCACCTGCTTTCTGGGCTAGGTAAACGGGGGTTAGTCACGTCCTAAAGTAAGAGGTCACCTGAACGAGTAATCACCTGCGCGGGTCATTGCGATCCCTTCTTCCAACACCTTGATTAATGAAACCCATGCTTCCTGGTCTATCGGATGACGGTCAGGGTCCACATACTTGGAGCCAATGGGAGAACCGACCTTCAGGGCTAGCTTCTGCCTTCCTCCTCTCCGCGCCGGCCCCAGCAAGCACAATCACGACGATTTGCTCGATATCCTTCTGGATCAACCCTGTCGAAAGAGCTCTTGCGTACACATCTAATTCCGCAGGTGAGAAGGACCCAAAGCAGGGGTTATTGCACTCCGCTCACTCGAAACAGTTTCTCCTCCGTCCATGGGATCATCCTCTTCCTCTTTGGACTCCTAGGAATAATGGGCCACACCCTCGCAAGGCCCGCGGATAATTACGTACCAAAAACCGAATGAAGCGGGCCCAAACCTCTCCTGAACCTGGCACGCTTCTTGATGCGCGAGTGAAAGCCGTCTTCTCTGATTCACCTACCCTCTGGAGTGAGGTTTCTTTCCCGTCAGTCATCGCGCTCGGACAAGAGCGAGGTTGACTCACTAGGGTGTCGATGTACCCTACCCAAAATGCACGTAGGGCTACCTCAGCGTTGAGATCACCAGCAAACCTCCGTTTGGCAGCTTCGGCAATCGCGCGCTCATACAGAGCAGGGAGAGCAAACATATCCAACCTTTTGCCCTTCCGCTCTTCAGAGATATAATATGCATACGCTTCCAACGAAAAGTTTTGTTGTGTCTACCCAAGGCCAATGAGCCCCAGCCAATCCATCGCAGCGAGGTAGGCAAGGATACGAAGAGGAAGAATGGTATTTATATGTGAGAGACTTGGATTTGAGAGATCAGCGTGAAAGGCAAATGATTGAATGAAAATTGCGTACGAGAACGGCCTCACGGGATTCTTTCCACGCATATGACTTGACAGCACCTGTGCGAGCCTTTGAAGCTGTAACAAGTAAGCCCTCGTATTCGGTCGCAGGTTTGTAGTTTGTCGTGAATGAGGAATATGCTTGAAACGTCGCGTCGTTGTCTAAGTTATTGGCGGTGAGGTCAGTGGGGTATGAAACGGGGCTCAAGGACCAGATGGCGCACTCGAATGTGGCTGTCGTAGCCTTGCCAAGAACATCTGTTCGATGTATGCGACATGGGGAAGTCTATAACGCTGTAAGCGGCAGACACGCTCCAGGCAACTCGCGCCTCACCTCTCATCCGGTGTCAGAGACTCTAACAGCTCAAGTTCCCAATCCCGGTGAAGATCCCAAAGTACATGACTCTGCATCCAACTCTTGAGTCCCTCGATAAGATATAATCTAATCAGATCCTTGCCTGGGAGACATGGCCGATAGCTTTTTCAACGACGTCCTCCATAGCCTCGCGTGTCCATTGGATGGAGAATGGGTCTTCTGCTACCGGAGGGCTCCTACGCTCCCTGAATGCGTTGTATCTGTCGATCAACAACTCCAGGTGTGCCTTGAGGATGTCAATAGCTACATGAAATTAGGATCAGTAAGATGGTCGAAGGTATGCGGGGCTCACATAGATAATCATCCTCCGCCTTTTCGTACAATTCGAGAACCTCCGCCACTCCTTCCTCCGTATCCAGATCAACGGATGCTTTCTTGGCATTTATGAGGGGAAGCCAGACTTCCTCGCCGGCGGCCCAGAAACCGGTCATCATTTCGCGAGCTGAAAGGGCCTGGTCCTGCTGACCTTCCCCAAGGGTTTCTGCGACATTGATATGTTGGACGTGAAGAGAGAAATCGTAAGGGTTCTCCGATATGGATGTGAGGATGTTAGAGAGAGCTTCGAGGGATTCCGCCTCGTCCATGTTGTCGGTGTGTTGTTCTCAGGAGCGTCGTGGGTGATGCCGATCGCGACGTTGAACGCGACGTCAAGCCTACGCGACCCTCATTGTATGTATGTATCTCATCTTCTCTTCGCCAACCCCATCGTGCAACATCCACAATTTACACGGCCGTGAAGGTCACCGAATGGCCGAAGGAAAAATCTCACGACATCCTGTGAAAAAGATACGCCGCCCAATCCCACTTTGGCCTCCTTAAGGGAACAGCCCAAGGTCGGAGACCGCCCAACTTGTCAGTGTATCAGAAAACAGGTAGGTAACATCGTTTTTTTATAGCTGGGAATGGAACGCTGCTCGCTGTTGCTTGTCTTTATCTCCGTTCTTCACGTTCACCGAAACGAACAGCGGGGTTTTTCTGCAGGATCACACCCGGAGAGCCGAGCACCTTGACGTTGTGTTGCGAACATGCGAATTTGCAAGACGTGAGCTTGAGAGAAAAACTGACAGAGGACCAATCCAGTGTCGCTCGGGCCAAGTTGTACTTTTCAGGCTATCAGCGCGCTGGTGGTCCCTTGCGAGTTACATTTATCCAACGCCTCATTAATCGGGTAGCCCTTCCCGAGTGCTCCCACAGCATATAAAGCCTGTCTCGGCTTTGACGTCCACCATGCCACCCCCTTGTCTCCGACCATGTCGACCCTCAAGAGATCTCGCCGTAGAGAGCTCGTACTGAGCCCATCGTTCGCGCAGGTCATCAAGGCGAAGATATCCAAAACCCTCAGCATCGGGAAGGCTAAACCCTCTGCAGGCTCTGCAGGTGGATCATCCTCTTCAGCATTGTGAGCACAGGATCTCATCGCTGAACATTGCTTATCGTCCCTCGTGCTAACGGTGATCACACTGCTAGTCGGGGATCTAAACCAAGCCTAATTTCCAAACGCAGTGTCGTTGACCATTCACATTCACGTCATGTCCGCCCCCCATCGCACACCTCTACCGGCACATTGACAGGCAACCACAAGATGAGGCCAGTTTGCACAAACCCTTACTATCGCCCTCATCCTATTCACTTCCTCCCACCTGAAGTCCTCGCACACATTTTCTACTTCGGATCATGCGACCCATCAGAACTCGGTGTCCTTTTCCCCCTCCGCATATCTCACGTCTGCGGCGCATGGAGAGATCTCGCTCTAAGCACGCACACCCTCTGGCAGCGTATCACCCCCGACTTGCGACACCGACTCTGGAAGCAGTATATTCGCCGATCGGCCGCGTGTTTGATCGATATCTCATTGACCAGGCCTTCGTCCATTTCCCCGTACAATGATCACAATAGGGTTAACGCCCAGCGGGTTTCGCCTTTCGATGCCAACAACGTCCAATGGTATATGGGCCTCGTCGCACCGCACATCCGACGTTGGAGGTCACTTACCATCAAGTTTGATCAATACTCCCCGTTCCTCTGGAATGCCGCACTCAGCCCGTGTTGTGCCTCCGGTGGGATCTCCTCGACGTCCGTCCAAGCCTGGAACCTCGAAGAGTTGACGCTGATATATCCTCGGAACGACGACAACAAGGAATTCTTGTTGTTCGGCGGCATCGCTCCCAGACTGACAAGGACGACCATCGCTGGTGTACACCTCGACTGGAGCCCGGGGTTGTTCTCCAACCTGGTCTTTCTGGATTACTGTCACCACGGGTTCACGAGTGCGTGGGAGAGTGTGGCTGAGGTGTTGAATGTGTTGGACGTGTCGAGGAAGTTGAGGGAGCTGAGGATTACCTTTCCTTCTTCGGGCGCCGCCCCTGTGAGAGGGGGAGAATGGGATTGGTACCCTACCACTTTCCCTCTCCGACACGTCAGCATGCCGTACCTTGAACGGTTGACCATTTACGCCAAGTATGATATACCCTTGGAGTTGTCGACGATCTTTGGATATCTTCACATGCCCACCCTGCGACTGCTGAGGCTGCGAGATAGCGGGCGGTCGAGGCGGGTGTTCAGTGGCCTCAAGAGTTTCTCGAGATCACTGAGGCGACCAGGGACGTTGGAGGTTGTCGATATGGAGTATGGGTGGTGCGAGAAACGGTTTGTGGGGACTTTTGAGCAGGTCAGGACGGTGATTGCAAATGGCGCTTACTGCTGAATACCCTACATCATCTCATACCCTCAGCCCAATAATTTAAATACATACCCCATCTGCGTGTTCAGTGATGTAGCAATATTACCCACTTGTATATGCCGAGTACTTTACGAAATCCCCTAATATCCTGGTTCTAATCTTGTCGTCCACCCCCTCACCGTTCGTAACGCCCGACGGAGAAGTCCGCCGCCCCCCTCAATCATGAGCTCACATGCCCCAGGCGATGGTGCTCCCGTGCAAATTACAGAAGGTCCGTCGATGGGTCCTGCATTCCACCGCTGCTTGTTTCGCACCGAGTCGCGTCAACTGTTCTAACCTGGTTCCTCAATTTTCCGTGGCCACCTCCGTTTTCGACGCGTCGTTCGCTCATTCCTTCGTGTCTTTATGTCTGCTCGTTTCTTGTCGACGCCCTATCACGGATAACAGACGAAGCTGCTTTATATGATAGGCAGATTCGGTTGTGGGGGCTTGAAGCCCAGCAACGGTGCGTTTCATTATTTTGTGGTTTAACACGATAGTGACCGCGGACGTTTTAGGATGCGAAATGCCACGATCCTTGTGCTCACAATCCGAGGGTTAGCGACGGAAGTTGTCAAGAATATAGTTCTGGCTGGCGTAGGGAAGCTGATCATCGCGGACAATGAGGAGGTGAAAGAGGAAGATCTTGGGACTGGTTTCTTCTTCAGGGACGAAGATGTTGGGCGGAAGGTACGTCTAATTCCAAGCTTATTCTCTCCGCCGTTCCTTCCGCCGTTGTTTCCTCGCCTTCGGATCACCGGATAGCTCATGCTTACTCATCAGAGGGTCGATGCGGCCAGGCCGAGGGTGGAAAGTCTTAACCCACTCGTGGCAATTGAAGCGGTCTCAGAGTACAGCGATGAGTCACTGGTCAAGTTGATTGAGCAAGTAGATTTGGTCTGCATGACGGAGGAAACGAGAGAGAATATCGTAAGTTGAACCCCGTAACCAACGTTTCAGTTACAAGTCGGCTGAAATTAACAGGTGAGGCTGAACGAGACATGCCGGTCATTGGGCAAGAAATTTTACGCCGGAGGGGTATATGGCTTACTCGGGTACATATTTTGTGATCTTCAAGAACATGAGTTCATCTCACCGTAAGTCTTCCGCAAGCGTTACGTTTGAAATAGCCTAATAGTGGCGGCTTCAGGGACCGCTCCGGGAAGAAGGACGCAAAAAATGTGAAACTGAAATCCCGGTTCACCTCGCTACGGGAGGCACTGGAATGGCGGTGGAATTTGAAAGCCAAGCGTGAAGCAAAAGAGATTAATCCCCACTTGATCTTCACGTTACTCGGTACGTGAATTCACGCGCTGGATGCGCGTGTTGACCCTCATTGCGAGAGCTGTCCTGATCGGTTCTGTGCCGGGTTCGATTCATACGGAAACCAGCGCTGTGGGAGTTCCAGCAGCGACACGAAGGAGAACTGCCGTCACAGATGGAGCAAGCTGCGGAATTGGAATCCATTCAGGCGACGCTGATCAACGAGAGGGTTGCGAACAAGTCAATACTGAAGGGATCGTCAGAGCCTCTGATCGCGTTAGTTCAACTTTCTCAATCCGATCGCGGAGGAGAGAGTGAGATGACCCCCCCCCCCCTTTCTTCTAGGTCGCTCTCCACAACGGCTGCGCACGAGTTCTCGCCCGTCTGCGCCGTGGTTGGCGGAGCCTTAGCACAGGACATCTTGAACGCGTTGAGTGCGAGAGAGTCGCCGGTCTCTAACTTGTTTGTGTTTGACGGAATGACGGGCAGTGGGCACACGGCGATGCTCATGAATCCGCCCTCGTCGTAGTGAATTATCTATGCTGTATCCAACAATCTATCTGTCTGCATTTTCAATGGTTTGGAGTATCTATAATAGGAGTTGGGGAATAGGCGCCTATATCCTCGCACGCGCTTGGAGGCGTGTGGTTCAACTTTTCTTCTTCCTCTCAGCAACGTCCCCTTACTGCGCGCACGATATCCACGACCCCGGCTACGATTAACTCTTCGATTTCGCAGACGAACCATCATGTCTGGTCATCCACGACGAGCAAATGGCCCTCGCCAATATTACGCTGTATCCCAGACCCCTGCTTCAACCTCCCATTACTCCCAATACACCGCCTACTCCCAACCCCAAACCCAACCTCAATCTCAATCTCAACCACCATCCCACCATCAGCAGCGTAAGTCAAGACGCCAGATTCGTCGGGTACCCCCACCACCGACTACTCACAGTCGTTCCTCTCATGAATCCCGCACACACGAGTCCAGGAGGGGGGAGATGGCCCACAATGTGGCCACCGGTGTCATCGGCGCCGGCTATGGTCCCTATTCAGTTGGTCTCTCCCTCATCAACCGACGTCAATAGCTAACTATGATCTCTTTTAACGTTCTATTCACTGCTTCAGTACAATCCTCGAGAAATGGGTTCAAGTACAGGCCGCTTCACCGCAAGTGGGAATTCGGAAACATCCATAACGTCCACGAACGAAAAACTCATCTCCTCGAGCGTCGGACATCAACAGCTGTCTTACCAGACCCACACGGATCCTGAACAAGACCGAGAACGATACAGAATCTACCAACAACAGCAACAGAGACAACAGCCGCAGGCGATCAACCCACCCACAATCTCCACGAATACCGTACCTCCCTATAAATGGGACGTCAAGGATCCAGACCTGGATGATGCGCTCCACAATCCAGACCCGATTCGTGATGCTCGATTAGACCGTTCGTTCACCTGTTGTTCCGGCCGAGGTTGGGCAAACGTTGTGGCCCTCCTTGTCCTAACCATCGGATTGTTGACCTTGTTCGGAGCGTATCCAATCATTGATGCCGTCACCCGCACTGCCAAGGACAAGAGCGGATACAACTCCGTCAACTCCACAGGCCAAATCAACAAATTCCCCAACTTCCCGTCCCTCGTTGATGATGATACCCCCACGAGTGCACTGACTCGTGTGGGCTCAGACGGTCGCACCTATAACCTCGTATTCAGTGATGAATTCAATCGTGATGGAAGGACGTTCTATCCCGGCGACGATCCCTACTGGGAAGCCGTGGATCTGCACTACTGGCCCACTGGAGATGTCGAATGGTACGACCCCGGTCAAATCACCACCGCCAACGGAAAGCTCGTTATCTCTATGGAACGCAAAAACATCCATAACTTGAATTATGCCAGCGGAATGTTGCAGGGCTGGAATAAGTTCTGTTTCACCACCGGGTATGTCGAGGTCAGCGTTAGTTTACCTGGATCAGTCAACGCCCAGGGATTCTGGCCCGGTATTTGGAGCATGGGTAACCTCGTCAGTAAATTACGTTTGTTAGTTTTACCCTGGCTAACGCTATTTCATAAGGGGCGCGCTGGTTATGGTGCTACGACTGAGGGCATGTGGCCGTATAGTTATGA
Source organism: Thelephora terrestris (assembly GCA_015956445.1). Lineage (NCBI taxonomy): Eukaryota > Fungi > Basidiomycota > Agaricomycetes > Thelephorales > Thelephoraceae > Thelephora > Thelephora terrestris. The sequence continues at coordinate 556,196 of WIUZ02000022.1, read as the reverse complement.
CACATGCGATCTCGGCACTTTCCCCAATCAGACCGCTCCAGACGGTACTCCGCCTCAAGCTCGTACTGGTGGAACTGGAGGTGGACCGCTGAGTTACCTTCCTGGTCAAAGAGTCAGCTCATGCACGGTAAGACCTTTCAAACCTGGCCTCGGCGATAGTATTCAAGCGTCTGTCATCGTAGTGCCCTGGGTCAGACCATCCTGGTCCTTCAGTCGATGCAGGACGCAATGCGCCAGAAATTGACGTCCTCGAGGCCCAAATTGACGCGGTAGATCATATAGGCCAAGTTTCGCAATCATTCCAGGTCGCCCCCTTCAATTATCAGTACCAGTTCAACGAAAACTCGCCTGCCACGACCATATACAACACCTCGAACACGGCCATCAACACGTACATGGGCGCACAGTACCAACAAGCTGTCTCTGCGGTATCTAATATCGATAGCAGCAACTACGGCGGCACGGGTTACACCACCTATGGGTACGAATATTGGTCCAATCCATCCCGCAGGCAGGATGGATATATCACTTGGTACTCTGAAGGCCAACAAACCTGGAAAATCACTCCGGACGCCGTAGGCCCCGATAGCACCGCGAGGATCAGCGGGAGGATCATACCGGAGGAACCTATGGTGGGCTTGCTTCAATCACTCCATTTTACCCACGCTGATTCCTACCACAGTACCTGATTATGAACTTTGGCATGTCCCGTACGCGCTCCACCTCTTGGATATGCTTCGACGCTGCTGACGTCATGTCTCCACACAGAGGGATTCCAGCCCATTGACCTTACCCACCTTGTATTCCCAGCCGCGATGTATATCGACTATGTCAGGGTATACCAGCGTGATGACGCCCCTGGAATTGGGTGTTCGCCAGATAATTACCCCACGGAAACCTATATCAACAAGTACGGACTCTCGTTACTCTACTTCGATTACGGATGCTAACCAGGAGATAGCCATCTGAATGCCTACTCGAATCCCAATCTCACAACGTGGAACCAAGCTGGATACTACTTCCCACGCAACTCGCTATACAACGGTTGCTAGATCTACTTCTCGTCCTATATTGGTTCTTTTATCTCCGGCCACTACACACATTTTTTCACCGACACGACATGCTCAGATCTTTGCCCTCGAGATCCCTTTTGTTCACTCCCACGTGACAGTACCCCATCATCAGCCTTTTTTCATCATACGCCACGACGGTACCGACGTATTCCCCGACATCGATGGTACCCACGACCCCTACATCACCCCATGACCCACCTTGACCCCCAGGCACGCCCGCATTGTAGTCGTATCTGCGACACGGCTACACCGTACGATCTCGGACCTTTTGGCTCTTTGCTGTTTAATTCCCATGCGCCCTAGATCTTTTCGGGCCGGTAACAAAGTATTCCTGTGTTACCTTAGGATATGATTCCCACAATTACACCCACGCAGTCAGAATTCCCACAGCTCCCGCTCGTCTACCTTTATCTTCGTTCTTTTGTCGCATTCCTGCTTATCGACGCTTTGAAATGTTCGATTGAGCAGTTGTCTCGCTAGTTTCATCTTCCTTTCTCCTCGCTTTCTGTTTCAATCTCAGCCCATTGATGCAACCAGTGGGATTGAGCGTCACTCGAGTAGTGGAACCCTCGGACACTTGAACGGCCCACACGGAGAAGGGACCGAACGAAATCAATGTCGAACTTAATCCGAGAGATTCCCTTTTCGTTGCCGTTTTCGGGTGCAAATTCCTACGAATTGTAAGTAGTTCGTTTCGCTCTGATTTGGCTGGGCGCATCTGTTTTTGCCGTTGAAGACAAGGAGGACCTTCTGCAGTTGGGAGTGTACAGGACACCCACGCGTTGGTGCCCTCCTGTGAACTAGTCCGACTCTGGTGCTGAGATTAAAGCAATTGTGCGCGCCGAGCTTTGGCGGCAGCTCCGTTCGCTCGACCCATGATTGACCCATTTGGATTGGGTTCCTAGAACCTTTGGCTCGATGCCTCACAAGTCCAACAAACTTTCTTTCAAACAACTGGATCTGTTGCGGACTTGGTCGTTTCGCTTAGCCAAAATGGAATGGTCCGATCCCATGAGCCATGGAACCTTCTCAGAAACTCTCAAGTCAACAAGGCACTTCTCTCGAAGGAGTTGAAGTCTCCAAGAAGTGGAAGCTATTCTGGAGTTGGTGCGTGTGGCGATAGAGCTTCCCTTGGATCTGATGTGCGGTCTATTGTACCAAACGCATTATCTAGGCGAAGGACTAGATTGAATTACGCAGCCCGATAGGCATTGAGTCTTTGGAATACAAAGAACCGCTGCCTTTGGATGTTTGACCGTTCAGGTACCCCGCGTCCGCGCCATAGAATCACACTTGTCTACGCCCCATTGCTAACGGCGGCGATGCACGTCGACGGATTCCAGACGGTCACCAACACTCTTGGGTTTCCGATATCTTTAGGCTCCAGTTGGGGGGGCGCTTTGATTCCTCACTGGCCGCCCGGGTTGCCTCTCGACGCCCCCCACCTCAAGGTGAGCGTATTAGCCGCCGAGGAAGCGTGCGCACTGGGTGGGAGGTGTACCTTGGCACGGTTTTGGCGGCTTGGCTTGGCTGGATCGTGTGGTCGGTCGGTGTTGATGCTGGTGGAGGTTCGAAGAGGGCAACTGGTAAGGTGAGAGCTCCCTGATGAGCCGGATCCATGAACTTTTGCCGCAAAGCTCAGTCCATCGCGGTTCAAGTACAAGTGTGTGTAATGGGCAACACCTTCGCCGTGACTTGTACAAGGTAAACCTGTCCGAGGAGAGTACATATCAACCAATGCAGGATCCGAATTGGTCGCGGGTATAAGGTTCCATATCAGTGTTGTGCCAATCAATGATATATCATTGATGGTGGTAACACTGTCGAGTTCGTGTCATGATGTGAGTAGTATTTGCTTCGTCAATGAGCGACTCAGTGGCGTGAGAAACCGGCTGGACGGTCCGCCATTCCCGCAGAATACGAGTGGGCGAAATTCGATGTGATTTGACATGATTAAATACAGCAAGAAAAGAAACATAACTGTTGAGCAGGTAGAGTATAATGCTATACTACTACATGGGTACTCTAAGTCTTACCTGAAGGAGAGAGTCTTATAATTGCTAGTGGGAGAGAGAGAGAGAAGCGATTGATTGATCTATCTACACATGGGGGGTATATATATCTATCTACTCTATTGATGTCACAACTGTATAGCGTGACTGATGCAGGGTCCGTGCGGCGGCTTAAGGCATGCGCGCGTCATACCGATTGATCGGATCACTGATGTGATACCGTCCCTTCGGGTCGCTTTATTCAGCGCTCTCCGGCATCGGCTCTCGCTTGAAGTGGTGGAGCCAGTTGACCCGTTGCCGGGCACAGACCTCCAGTTCAACAATAACACGTAGTCAACCAAGGAGTATGTCAGCTGTAGTTTCGTCTACATCTACCTCCATACTGTCAGCCTTTGCGGAGTCTTCGTTCAACAAATCATACCATGCAAGCTCCTCCTCATAACTTTTCTTGGCACATTCCTCAAACAAGTCAGCCCAGTGGTGGTTCTGGAAGTTGAAAAGCTGAGCGAGGGTCAGCTTTCCGCTAAGTGAGGGATAGGGAGGCAGCTCGTCATCTTCGACACCCCTGAAGCAATGATCAGAGATGGTTTCGTGAAACCCTGATGTCGGGCAGCGCTGTGCGCGGTTGGTGTCCTCACAGAGTGTGACGTCCTCGTTGCTTGCCAGTGACTCTGGCTGTGCAGATGTTGACAGCACTGATAGTTCGTCAGGGGGGGTAGTTTTCGAGTGAGATGCAAACATGTGCTTCATCCACGTCTTCGTTGAATTGAGATGGTGTTCATTGTGGACGTGCATCTTTAGCTCTGCAATTGAGCTTAAAGTCGAGGTTCCCATTCGATTCTGAAGCTTCGTGAGCGTGTTTCCAAAGACACTAAATGTCAGGGCCACTCTTCGCCCTTCAGGTACCAGTGCTGTTGGTGAGTCGCAACTCCAACCAACAAGAAACAATGGGGCAAAGGGGGAACGACTTCCCTATATCCACCCAAAGTCTTCGTGGTCCAAAACGCGATGGACGAGCGTTCTCCGGTAAGTTGTCCGAATTCACAGCAGGAGTGCCGAGCCTCTATCAGGTAGATCCCTATCGTCTTCTGAGGGCAGATACAAGAGCCCGAGGATGGCGCCTCAAACTGATGACTTGATCCAAAGAGCAGTGCGGAACTCGATGTCGTGTCCGAGCTCGCTTCAAACACCGGTTAAGGATCAAGGCTGAGTGAGAGAGGAGAGCGAACGGTTCAAGGAGTTACTCGATAAGCTCTTCAGTGGCCTACAGCAAATACACCGATGCTGCAAGGAGAAGAGGACTTCCCGAGATATCAAAGATGGGGAGTCCTCAGCTACTCTACTGGTACTTATATAAGAGAGTGGCCGGGACATAGATAACCCTATCTAATAATAACTTGGAACAAAGAAGGGCCGAGAGTAAGCACGAACAGTAAGCGGCCCGGAGCATAGAATTGAAATGATAAAGGAATGACTAATGGGTCAGGGTTCGTGAGAAAATAAGAAAGGGGTCATGACGTCGTGTGGGAAAGGAATGACAAAGGATAATATCACATGCAAGGGTGAACCAATGAGGGGGCGACGCGTCAGCTCGTCCGATCGGGACAACAAAGGACCGAGTGGGGCTTGAATGTCGAGGGCGAATGTATAAGGAGTCTGGACCGGTGAAACGATGGGCCGAGCCAATGGCGAATAGGGCGCGAGCGCTGTCGAGGGTCGAATAAAGCGTAGTGCGAACCGGCCATTGGATCCATCAACCTCCCTTCTTCCCAAGTCAACAACCTCACCAACCAACTACTCATCCACTATGCCCATGATCTCCGATCGTGTCTTCCGTGCTGAGAACAGCACCGCTACCATCGAGTCTGCGGATCCGCGTTCCGTACAGAACAAGGGTTACTTCCTTCCGAACGCCAACGTGGCGTATCCTAGTTATCGCGAGGTGCGACGTCACGTGTCGCCGTTTGCTGGCAACAACTGACATCACATCGTAGATCTTCGCGGTGTCGTGACCGTATTTCGGACACTATCCGGAATCGCGACCTTCTCTCGACTATCGACAACCGCTGCGCGAGGTCTGGATGACCTCCCTCAGCATTCTCGACTGTCCCGACGAGGATTTGCCTGTCCCTTCACTTCGCCACACGTCCCTCTCTCCCTATTCTCCCTCGCGACTTCCCGACGTTTTCCCTTTCGACCTGCGACTTAGACCTGCGACCTGCGACCTGCGCCCTTCGACCTTAGACCTGCGACCCGCGTTCTCTAGTAGATAGTTTCTCTCAGACTCTTATTCCTTCACACCTCGTCCCGATTACGTCCCGACCAGTCCCGATCGTGTCCCGACCATTTCCCGATCCTCCATCACGGCTCTTACCTTTAGCTTTCCTTTCCCTATCTCCGTTTCCTGCGTCCCGATCACGTCTCGATCGATCGCTTCGCTCTCGACTCTAGGCCTCCCTCTGGTTCGTTTTCCAACCACATTCTTTTCCCTCGCTGTTCCCTTCGATCCCTTGCCTTCCCTATGTCATAGACGCGTCATTAGGTCTTTTGACATCACTTTGGTTCGTTTCCTTTGGTCCCTTCGTTCTCAGAGCCCCCAGTATTGTATATAAAGGCCCCTGTATTCGATAGACTCCAGAATCAATCAGCAGCGTTCCCTCTCTCTCTCTCTCTCTCTCTCTCTCTTCTGAGGCCTAGCAGCGTTGCTACGGTCCTCCCTTCGGTTCCCTCGTCGTCTCGCCCTCGTTCTCGTTGTCCCTCTGGTCTCTTGTGTCCCGCTGGCGTCCCGATTTCTGACTCTGTTGTCCCGACGTATCCCGACGTTCCCCTTTGTTGGTTATCGGTAGTTTCGTTCTCTGGCTTTCCCGTCGTCCTCTGCCTCGTTCTCCCGTTCTCTTCCCGACTTTCTCTCTCCCCTTTCATTCGCTTCCCGCAGATTCCCTAGAGGCTCGCGCCTCTGAACCGAGGACCCGACCTTCTAACTGCCATCTCTGCCCTCTCGGACTCCGAAGGCTTTGTGGCTAGTTCATCTGGAACCCACGCCGGGACCGGTTTTTCCGTTCCTTTGACTCATTAAGTCTTCCATCATTCCCTCTACTCGCGCAGAGAAGCGTCTCTCTGACCTTCGGGATTATCTGTCTGAGACAGTCCCACCCTTCCCACCCACTTTTAGTGATCCTTTCGTTGAAGGTTTCTCTCCCCCTTATCCCGCTGTTCCCGATAATTCTTTGGACGTTCCCGACGATTTTGATCTTTTAGATTCCAGTTCCCTTACTTCCCTGATAGACTCATCGCGATCCCCGTTTCATATTCCCTCTTCCACGGTCTCTTCTCTTTCGTCCATAGCTTCACTTTCTCCCAGCCCTCCACCCACACAGCAGACCATGGCAGCACCTCCCTTCTACATGCCTCTCTCGCACACTCGCGACGCTCCCAAATTCCGAGAGGATGAGCGAGGCTTCAAGGCCTTCTTCAAGAATGTCTCGGAGCTCGCGAAGCGTGCGGGACTCACAGACGCTGATGCTATTGAGTGGGCGATCTCCTATGGTGGCGACGAGAGCGAAAACTGGGAGAATGTCGCTTGCATGGCTCCTGGTCGCGTTCCCCCTCCTACCCTCGACGAATTTAGGGAGGAAGTACGTCTGCGCTACCCCCACCTACTCAGCGATCGTCGCTACAGCATCATGGACCTCCACAGACACATGGAGGCGACCCAGTGCTTCCGCACAATGTCTCAGGACGAAGTCGGCGCATATTATCGGAAGTTTACCACGATTTCGGACTATCTCATCGCGCAGGATCGTCTCTCCACTCGCGAGCGGAACGCCTTCTACTTAAAGGGTTTCCCGCAGTTCATCCGCACCTTGATGAAGCAGAGGCTCGCGATAAAGAAGCCCGACGTTCGTCCCGCTGACGGCTATAGCTTGGAGGACCTCCACGAGGCCGCTATCTTTGCTGTGGATTCCCGAGATCCCGACAGCGAGATAAAGGTCGAACCGGAGATCAAGGTCGAGAAGAATGGACAGATGGAGGAACTGCTGAAGATGATGGGCACCCTTCTCGCTCAGACTCAGCGCAACTCAGCCCCTCCCGTCGCGACGCAGCAGTATCCCAGGACGGATGGTTACCCTACTCCGGGAGGAGTAGCACAAAACCCCCCCCAGTGGGAGCCCCAGCCTCGTCCTCAGAGCTACTGCATGTTCTGCAACGCTCCCGACCACTTCCTCCGTGTCTGTCCCATCGTCGGGCAGTACCTCCAGCAGGGAAAGATCATTAGGAACAGCGATAACAAGATCACTCTTCCCGATGGTCGATTCCTCCCTCGAACGGTTCCTGGCAGTTGCATGCGCGAACGTCTTGACAACTACGCCGACTGGAAACGTCGCAACCCCCAGAGGAACCAGTACGAGCCCGCCGCGACCAACTTCTTCGAGAGCAACGACGAGTACGCCTTTGAGGTCGAGGTCTCTTCCTTTGAGCCCAATGAGACCGACGACGAGATCCAGGTTATGCACGCAAAGATAAACTCTCTTCTCGAAGCTCAGAAGGCTCGTCGCGAACAGTTCGATGGCGTTGAGGTCCCTCCTCGCAAGACTGGGTTCCCTTCCCGCCAGAAGGCCCCAGCTCCTCCTCCCGCTTCCTCTCCTGCTCCCGCTCCCCCTCAGCCGAATATCCACGGCCAGCGAGTTCCCCTAAAGCCATTCCCTCATCGGGATACCCCTCCTCACCTCGCTGGGAAGCCTGGAGCACCTGTAGATCCTCCCGCTCGTCCCCAAGGTCCTATGAAGCCTCTCGACATGCCCCCCAAGCCTTCTGCCGATGACTCGAAGCATCGCTACCACTCTGCGATTGAGTCCTCTGTCAATGTCAACGACGTCATTGACAGGGCTCTAGATGCTAAGGTCCAGATCTCAGCTCGCGAGATCCTGGCTGTCTCGACGGATGCGCGCAAGCATGTCAAGGACTTGGTCTCGACGCGAAAGGTTGCGGCAAACCTTATCGCGAAGGATTCTACGGATTCCTACCTTACCTCCTTCTTGGAGCCCGATTCTCCCGCAGTTTATCTCGACGTCCACAAATACGACCCGACGACTTCCTCTGCTGCTCCCTCCCTCCCGCTACGAGTCATCTATCCTACCTTCGCACCAGGAGTCGAACCTGAGTGCATTCTGGACAGCGGAGCGCAAATTGTCGTGATGCGGAAGGATATCTGGGAGAAACTTCGGTCTCCTATCACTGCCAACAAGGCGATGGCTATGGAGTCTGCGAACAGTGGTACTACTCTGACCCTCGGGATGGTCGAGCAGCAACCTGTCACTCTAGGACAGATCACTGTTTTCTTGCAGATCCAGGTCGTTGAGGACGCTCCTTTTGAGGTTCTTCTTGGTAGACCCTTCTTTGACGTCCTATCTTGCATGGATATCAGCCACGTTGGCGGTATTCACAAGATTCATGTCAGAGATCCCAAGACTGGAACTCCCTACGTCTTCTCGACGAGCCCTCGTCCGCCCAAGCCTTCGCGAGGACCTGCTGTAAATTTTCGTTTGTAGGCGATTCTACGAGCCCCTCCCGACCACGTTTCAGTCATAGCGAAGCGTCTGGTCCCCTCCTAGAATCGTCGCGATCTTTCGGCTTCCTGCAGGCTCTCGATAGCAGAACTCCTCCTTCCTCTCAGCGATCATATAATCAGTTTTCATGCATGTCTCCCACGTTGCCTCTCACCTCATATGCACCACCATCGGCATCGTTTTCTGGCTCTTGTCTCCCTTTCTTTCCCGACCCTGTTCCTTCGTTTTCTTCAGATGTCTTGCCTTCGCCTCCTGTTCCTTCTCCTACCTCCCATTCCTTTTCGCGACTTGTTCCCGACCCTTTGGACTGTACTAATATTCCTTTGGACTCTTGTACTTCTTCGGACTTGGCACTTACTTTAGATTCTGACAATCAATCGTTTTCCTCTTATTCTGCGCATGACTTAAGTTCTCCCTCTTCGTTCCCCACAAGCCAGATTGTTTCTCCTGATTTCTACTCCACTTCTTCTTGCTTTTCATTCTACGAACAGCCTTCTTTCGATATCTCCCCTCCCTCTTCTCCTGACCTTATTTCTACTCCCATTGGCTCATTCCCTATTGTACCTTCACCCTCCCGCACTATTCCCCTTCCTTCTCGACAGGTTCCCGATTTTAGATCTAGATTCCCTTCTCCATCTTCTCTTCATAGTACTGGTCCGATTGTTTCCTCCACATCTTCCGCTTCAGTAGATTTCTATAGTTCCCTCACCTCCTTCTTCACCTCCTTCCCCTCCATGGATCGTCGCGACGCCTTCCTGTCTTTTGCCGCCCTCCGTAACGCCATCCCGCCATCCCCTACAAATCCCTACCCACCTCTCCAGCTTGCTAGCGTCTGGCTTACTGAGCACTTCACTCAGAGCCCCTTCCTGGATCTAGGTTCTGATGGCGACTTCGAATCCCTTCTCTACAAGAAGGTGGCAAACAAGACTAGGCCAGTAGCGACGACCCTGCCAGAGAACTTCCGGATTGTCCGTCACGAGCATCCCGATCCCCTCGCGAATCTCCTCCCTCTCCCTTCTCATCCTCCCGACTTCATCCCGACGGGGAGATTCACTCGCGAGCGCCGTGACAAGATGGACATCGGGAAGGATCTTCTCTGGCCTGAAGAGATCAAACTAGCTGAGTGGATTGTTGCCCAGCATCACGCAGCTTTCGCCTGGACTGACGAGGAACGAGGTGCCTTTGATCCCCAGTACTTCGCGCCCATCGAGATCCCTCATATCTCGCATGTTCCGTGGGTTCTGAAGCAAGGCCCTATTCCTCGTGGCATCCTTCAGGAAGTCATCAGGATCATCGAGGACAAGTGGCGGTCGGGTGTCTATGAACCCTCCTCTTCGTCCTACAATTCCCGATGGTTTTGTGTCTTCAAGAAGGATGGCAAGTCCCTCCGCCTAGTTCACTCTCTGGAGCCGTTGAATGCAGTCACTGTTCGCAATGCCGCGATGCCTCCCTACACCGAGATCGTTGCAGAGGACTTTGCTGCGCGATCTATCTACACCACTCTCGACCTCTATGTTTCCTTCGATCAACGCCAGCTTCACGAGAGGTCTCGCGACATGACTACCTTCAACACTCCTCTGGGTTCCTTCAGGCTCACTGTTCTCCCGATGGGCTGGACGAACTCTCCCGCTGTTCTTCAGGGTGACGTCACTCACATCCTACGACCCGAGATTCCTCACTGGACTCAACCCTTCGCTGATGATGTCCCTATCAAAGGTCCTAAGTCTCGCTACGAGCTTTCCGACGGTTCCTACGAGACCGTTCCCGACAATCCCGATATTCGGCGATTTGTCTCACTGGGGGCAGGGGAACCTGGAATCGGTGATTACATCCCAATTACATGGTGAGTTCATGTGCACTTTTCAATGGTTGTAATCGCCGATTCCAGGTTGATTACATCTAAAATGTTACCTTGACATGTAATTCAACTGTGCCCACCAACTCCATTTGAAATTTCCTCAAAATGTTCCCAAGCAATGTTTCCTGAATGTGCCCACTGGGCACATTGTGAAAACATCTCATGTTTTTGAGCGCATTTAGATTACATCTCAGACGATTGAAGAACATGTTGACTACATTGCAGTATCATTTTTGCTGACAGGTAAAAAACATCCCAGAAACATTTGTAGAGAACATTCCAAATGTAATTGATGGACATTGGCTGGATTACATGTCAAGGTAACATTTGAAATGTGACCAACCTGGAATCGGCAATTACAATCATTGAAAAGTGCACATGAACTCACCATGTAATCAAGATGTAATCACCGATTCCAGGTGCCCTTGCCCCCAGTGTCTGGGAGCATCTCGAGGCTGTCCATCGTATCATCCAGCGAGTAGAGTCCTACGGAGCTACGTTCAGCGGGAAGAAGGCCTTTATTGGTGTCCCTCGTGCTGATATCCTCGGACATGTTTGTACTTACGAAGGCCGAGTTGCAGATCCTTCGCGCGTGCAGGCTATCCAGGACTGGCCCATCCCGAAGAGTGTCTCAGAGGTTCGCGCATTTGTGGGCACTTGTGGAGTTCTCAGGATCTTCATTAAGGGCTACACGCTCGTCGCGAGGCCTCTGATTCATCTCACTCGGAAGGGTATCACCTTTGAGATCGGCCCCCAGCAGCTAGAGTCTATGGCGAGACTCAAGGCCGCTATCCTCTCCTCTCCCGCCCTGCGCCCTATCGAGTACGAGTCCGACAGACCAGTTATCCTTGCGGTCGACTCCTGCGCGAACGGTGTAGGGTACATTCTCTTCCAGATCGGAGAGAATGGGAAGCGCTATCCCAGCAGGTTCGGTTCTATCACCTTCAACGATCGCGAGTCTCGCTACTCCCAGGCTAAGCTCGAGCTCTACGGCCTCTTTCGCGCCCTCAAGCACACTCAGATCTTCACCATCGGTGTGCAGAAGCTGGTTGTAGAGATGGACGCGAAGTTTGTCAAAGGCATGATCAACTCCCCCACCTTGCATCCTAACGACGCCGTGAACCGCTGGATCTCGGCGATCCTCTTGTTTGACTTCGAGCTTGTCCATGTTCCCGCAGAGAGGCACACAGGAGCTGATGGACTGTCCCGACGTCCTCGCGCTCCTGAGGATCCTCCTCGCGACGATGGCGACGAGCTCGAGGACTGGATTGACTCGAACACTGGTTTCTATATTGACCTTCACACTCCCTCTTTTCATGACCCTCTTCTTTCCATAGTGCATTCCTATATTTCGGACTCACCCACTATTCCTTCGTCTGTAGTTCCCGCTTTCATGCTTCCCTCTTGCTCTCCTACTTCGCTTGCTTCTTCTTATTCCACTTCACATGTTCCTTCCCCTTCTATTCGCTCTCCTTCCCCTCTATCCTCTCCCCCTCTCGAGATTCCTCGCTCGGTGAAGGCCCTTCGTCGCGATGACAGAGTTTCCCTTATTCGCCAGTTTTTGATCGATCTTTCGCGACCTCCCGATCTTTCTGACGAGCAGTACAGACTCTTCATCCGACAAGCCACTGATTACTTTCTTTACGAAGGTAGCCTCTTTCGGAAGCGTCAGTCGGGATCCCCTCAGCTTGTCCCGAAGCCTAGTGAACGCCTCGAGCTTGTTCGCTATGCTCACGATGTTCTAGGACACAAGGGTATCTTCGCGACGACTCAGTCTCTCTCAGTCCGATTCTGGTGGCCCGAGCTTGCCAAGGATGTCCGCTGGTATACTAGGACTTGCCACGAGTGTCAGGTGCGACAGACCAAGTACTTTCACATCCCGCCTATCGTCCCGCCTGTCCCCTCGCTCTTCCGCAAGGCTCACATGGATACCTTCCTCATGCCTCGCGTCGGGAACTATCGCTACGTGGTCCACGCCCGCTGCGCGATGAGTTCTTGGCCTGAGGGACGTGCTACTACTGCGGACTCTGCTAAGGTCATCTCGACGTTCATCTTCCAGGACATCCTCTGCCGTTGGGGTGGTCTCGATGAGATTGTCACCGACAATGCTGCTCCCTACATTGCCGCTGTTGATATGCTTGGAGAACAGTATGGGATCCGACACATTAGGATCTCAGGCTACAACTCTCAGGCTAATGGGATCGTTGAGTCGAAGCATTTCGACGTTCGCGAGGCTATCATGAAGACTTGTCAGGGCAACGAGGCCAAGTGGCGCGAGGTTCTCCCGCAGGTTTTCTGGGCCGAGCGCGTTACTATCCGCAAGGCGACTGGCTACTCCCCCTACTTCCTGGCTCACGGTGTCCACCCCCTCCTACCATTTGACATCACCGAAGCCACCTACCTAGCCCCTACCCAAGACTTTGGCATCACTACTGAGGAGTTAGTCGCACTTCGTGCCCAGCAGCTCGCGAAACGTCCCGAAGATCTCGAAGACATGCGTCAGAGGGTTGCGAAGTCTCGTCGGAAGAATCTGGAGCAGTTCGAACTGCGCCATGGTTCCCGCATCGTTGATTTTGACTTCGAGTCCGGAGCTTTGGTTCTGGTGCGCAACACTCGCGTTGAGGAGTCCTTGAATAGGAAAACCAAGCCTCGCTACCTCGGTCCAATGGTCGTTGTGCGCAAGACAAAGGGGACATCATATATCGTGGCCGAACTCGATGGAGCACAGTCTCAGCTTCGCGTTGCAGGCTTCCGACTCATCCCCTACTTCCCGCGCACGGCTACCGATATCCCGCTGATCTCTGATCTGGACGATGACGAGGACTTCACTTGGGACGATCCCGAGGATGTCCGCTACCTTTCTTCCCTTCCCGACGACCATTCCTATGTTTCCCTATCCCCTCCTTCCCTTTGATTATCACATCCCATCCCTATGTTACGCTATTCCCCTTCCATCCCTCCCGACTCACTGCTATGCCTTTATATCATCCACTTCTACGTCCCGCCCATATTGTTCCTGACCACGGACTATCCCTCATTGTTTCTTGCTCCATTTATTCGTTCACTCTTCCTATCTACACGACTTTACTCTTTCATTTGGACTTTACTATCGGACACTTTCTATATCCACAAAGCACCTCTTCTAGTTAGATTTCCTCTTGTTCCACACTTTCTCTATCCCGACTTTTCCCCCTTTCTCACTATCCCTTTCTCTCGGCCTCCCGAGTTTCTATCAGAAGTCCCAAGGAGACTCCTCTTGCGCCTCAAGACAACCGAGGACGGTTGCTCTCTGAAGTCCCAAGGAGATGTCGTGACCGTATTTCGGACACTATCCGGAATCGCGACCTTCTCTCGACTATCGACAACCGCTGCGCGAGGTCTGGATGACCTCCCTCAGCATTCTCGACTGTCCCGACGAGGATTTGCCTGTCCCTTCACTTCGCCACACGTCCCTCTCTCCCTATTCTCCCTCGCGACTTCCCGACGTTTTCCCTTTCGACCTGCGACTTAGACCTGCGACCTGCGACCTGCGCCCTTCGACCTTAGACCTGCGACCCGCGTTCTCTAGTAGATAGTTTCTCTCAGACTCTTATTCCTTCACACCTCGTCCCGATTACGTCCCGACCAGTCCCGATCGTGTCCCGACCATTTCCCGATCCTCCATCACGGCTCTTACCTTTAGCTTTCCTTTCCCTATCTCCGTTTCCTGCGTCCCGATCATGTCTCGATCGATCGCTTCGCTCTCGACTCTAGGCCTCCCTCTGGTTCGTTTTCCAACCACATTCTTTTCCCTCGCTGTTCCCTTCGATCCCTTGCCTTCCCTATGTCATAGACGCGTCATTAGGTCTTTTGACATCACTTTGGTTCGTTTCCTTTGGTCCCTTCGTTCTCAGAGCCCCCAGTATTGTATATAAAGGCCCCTGTATTCGATAGACTCCAGAATCAATCAGCAGCGTTCCCTCTCTCTCTCTCTCTCTCTCTCTCTCTTCTGAGGCCTAGCAGCGTTGCTACGGTCCTCCCTTCGGTTCCCTCGTCGTCTCGCCCTCGTTCTCGTTGTCCCTCTGGTCTCTTGTGTCCCGCTGGCGTCCCGATTTCTGACTCTGTTGTCCCGACGTATCCCGACGTTCCCCTTTGTTGGTTATCGGTAGTTTCGTTCTCTGGCTTTCCCGTCGTCCTCTGCCTCGTTCTCCCGTTCTCTTCCCGACTTTCTCTCTCCCCTTTCATTCGCTTCCCGCAGATTCCCTAGAGGCTCGCGCCTCTGAACCGAGGACCCGACCTTCTAACTGCCATCTCTGCCCTCTCGGACTCCGAAGGCTTTGTGGCTAGTTCAGCGGTTGCCGCCAAAGTGGATGCTCGACAACTGGAGGCGACGATAGCCAAGCCTCCCAACTACTTGACCATAGACGACGAGCTGTGGTACCACAACTTGATCGACCACAAGTTGCAAGAGTCTATGCGCGGGGTCACGTTTGACACCGAGTTGCGTATGCCATGGGAGACTCCGGTGGCGTCATCGTTATGGGGTCTTCTGAAGATGGGAATCTACGATCTGGGAAACGGCGAAGGAAGGTGGCCGGGGGCGACTCGTTCGCAACACTTTACAGCAGCCGTTGGTCACCGTCTCTGGTTCCTTTTGAGGACCGAACAGAAAGCGGTGAGTCGGTCTGTGCATCCCGCTTGTGGGATAACACTGACAGGCTTGTAGAATGAGCGGCTGAAGCGTGAGGTGAAGGAAGCGAAAGATGATGCCCGTAGGATGTACTCGGAAGCGTTGGACATGAAGAAGACGCTACTCCTGATGAACGATACGCTTCGCGTCACGTTTGAGAGCGAGATGCTGGCGATGCGTGAAGAACACAATCGGTTGGTCGAGTCCTTGAAGGAACGGGATGACACCATTCAACGAGACCTGATCGAGGTCGACCGACGGCTCAATCGTCATAGAAGGGCTCTGAATGAGCTCGACACCAAGGTTGGTGCGACTTCTCCTGGTCTTTGCCCAAGAGAGCTCATGCCATTCCTAGGTCGATACGTTGGACGACGCCTTGCCATTGTTGGGCGCTCGAGTCGAATCGATGAGCGAGCGGTTGTGTCACTGCCGCACTCGTTCGGTGGCTGCGGTTCGCGACGAGTCCGAGGACGAGTCGATACCTGATCGGATGGCTTCTCCCATAGGTGGGATGTCGGTTGACATATTTGGCTTGTCCACTGACATCTCTTCTTAGCTTCCGATGGGTCGTACCGCACACCTGCGCATACTGATGGCGGGGAGGAGGTCGTTCGCGAGACGTCTGAGGAGACGGCCGTGAATCCGGTTAGCAGTTCTCCCGAGTTGGAGTACGCGGGGGAGAATGAAGTGGCTGTTCCGATTCCGCCTCCGTCGATCTCGCCGGTGCGTGGGCAACGTTCTATCCGTGCTCGTCGTTGGGTTCCTTATCGCGGGGCACTTCGTCCAGCGCACCGCATGCGTCCCAGTAATCCCAACGTTGTCCGCCAGGGTGGAGACATCGAATCCACCGTCCTATTCCGATGCGACGATGCTACAGTGTCGCGTGGATCGCGGCGAGCTGATTCCGGTGGAGTCCGTCGACGTGAACGGCTTAACCGACCTTACGCTCTTGTCGGTCCAGCGTGCAGCGGAGGCCGTTCGCCTGGTGGCTCAACTGACCGAGAGAGTGGAGGGTTGGTCAGTCCAGAGGACTCTGGATCAGACTATGGTCGATTCAGCGAGGAACCGCCTTCGCGCCGAGGTTCAGTTGGCCGTCGCTCATCGTCTGGAGGAAGCTTGGGTCGTCGAGATGGTCGACGAGGAAGTCGACGAGAATGCCTCGGAGGGGACGGAGGAGGAGGTTGCCAGTGCTGAGGAGTACTGGCAGACCAGGTCTTGACGACCAGGGTTTGTACGCCTTAGTCCTCGTTCATAGAGTCTGGGCGGATTCAACTCCGTCGGTTTGGTAGTCTCATGTCTTCGCCGCGTGCCTTGTGTAATATCATCAGTGTCCTTGTCTGTGTTCCTTGATGACGTGTGAGTCGTGACAAAGGAAATGATAAGATAAGAAAGGGGTATAGGTAAGGAAAGTGGGCGCAAGTTGGGTGTAAAAAAATGGTTCAAAAAGGGAATAAAATTCAGCACGCTGACACTAAAAAGACATTCACATGTGGCAGAGTTTGCAGAGACCGAGAGGAGACGAGCGGCCAGGCGATGGAATGGGGAGTGAGCCTCTGAGGAGAAGCTCAAGTCCTGGTAAACCTCGAGTGGATCTAGCGGCACGTTGTTGTGACCGTATTTCGGACAGTATCCGGAATCGCGACCTTCTCTCGACTATCGACAGCCGCTGCGCGAGGTCTAGATGACTTCCCTCAGCATTCTCGACTGTCCCGATGAGGATTCGCTGTCCCTTCACTTCGCCACACTTCCCTCTCTCCCTATTCTCACTGGGGGCAGGGGTTGGTTTACTGAGTCAGTAAACTGTGAGTAAATTGCAAGTAAATGGAAAAAGAACCTAGTGAAATACTTGTCTAGCAAGTGCAAAGCAAATTCACAATTTACTGAGCCAATTTACCTGCAATTTACTGGGTTCAGTATGTGCTCAGTATGTTTGCAGTTTACTGGGTCATGTGACCACAGTTTCCCCATTAGGTAAACCTCGGAAAAATTCACAATTTACTGGACAAATTTACCCACAATTTACTGAGCCACTTGCCCAATCAGTATGTTTCCAATTTGCTGAGTGGTTTCATCACAATTTACTGGACTCAGTAAACTGGAAAAAAACCAAACTGGTTTACTGACGACGTCCCTGATTGGTCAATTTGAAAAATAACCGAAAATTTACCTGGACGTGTCATTGTCAGTAAACTGCAAGTTTTCTTTCAGTAAATTGGAAATACACGTCAGGTAAACTGGGAAAACACGTCAGGTAAACTGGGAAAACACGTGATGATTTGATCGTGGTTTACTGGACTCAGTAAATCAGAAAAAAACCTAACCGGTTTACTGACGATGTACCTGATTGGCTAATTTGAAAAAAACCCGAAATTTTACCAGGACGTGTCTTTATCAGTAAACTGCAAGTTTTCTTTCAGTAAATCACAAGTACATGTAAAGTAAACCAGAAAACACGTGTAAACTGTAAGTAAATTCAAAGTTTACGTGTTGTCTGGTTTACTTTATGTGTACTTGTGATTTACTGAAAGAAAACTTGCAGTTTACTGATAAAGACACGTCCTGGTAAAATTTCGGGTTTTTTTCAAATTAGCCAATCAGGTACATCGTCAGTAAACCGGTTAGGTTTTTTTCTGATTTACTGAGTCCAGTAAACCACGATCAAATCATCACGTGTTTTCCCAGTTTACCTGACGTGTTTTCCCAGTTTACCTGACGTGTATTTCCAATTTACTGAAAGAAAACTTGCAGTTTACTGACAATGACACGTCCAGGTAAATTTTCGGTTATTTTTCAAATTGACCAATCAGGGACGTCGTCAGTAAACCAGTTTGGTTTTTTTCCAGTTTACTGAGTCCAGTAAATTGTGATGAAACCACTCAGCAAATTGGAAACATACTGATTGGGCAAGTGGCTCAGTAAATTGTGGGTAAATTTGTCCAGTAAATTGTGAATTTTTCCGAGGTTTACCTAATGGGGAAACTGTGGTCACATGACCCAGTAAACTGCAAACATACTGAGCACATACTGAACCCAGTAAATTGCAGGTAAATTGGCTCAGTAAATTGTGAATTTGCTTTGCACTTGCTAGACAAGTATTTCACTAGGTTCTTTTTCCATTTACTTGCAATTTACTCACAGTTTACTGACTCAGTAAACCAACCCCTGCCCCCAGTGTCTCCCTTGCGACTTCCCGATGTTTTCCCTTTCGACCTGCGACCTGCGACTTAGACCTGCGACTTAGACCTGCGACCTGTCAGGAACATGGTATTTTTTTAAACTTTTTA
This sequence comes from Thelephora terrestris, assembly GCA_015956445.1. Taxonomy (NCBI): domain Eukaryota; kingdom Fungi; phylum Basidiomycota; class Agaricomycetes; order Thelephorales; family Thelephoraceae; genus Thelephora; species Thelephora terrestris. The sequence goes on along the minus strand of WIUZ02000022.1, from coordinate 537,733 downwards.
TAACACGCTCTTTCTTCGAACTCTTCTTACCAATTCTTATGTTTGAATGCTTCACACTCCTTGTCCCTTCACACCAATCATTCAAAAACACGCGCTGAACTTACTGAACACTCCGGGTAGTCGGATACCCTAAAAAAAAGTGTACAAGCAGTTGAGGTGGGTACCGGTTGAGTGTTGAGTTCTGTACGACCACCGGAACAGAAGAGCTGTTCAGAGATGCCCGAAGATGTCTGGAGAATCGCCGGGGAAGACCGCGACGACTAGAGTAAAGCGCGAGATTCGAGACAAAGCAGAGGGGGATAGGAACCGAGGTTGCTGAGAGTTGCGATAGAGAATCACCGCGAAATCGTAAAGTAGCTGAGGCAGGCTTTTGGTGGGAGCAAGAGAAGAGACACAGAGAAGCCGAGAACTTGACTTGAGAACTGGAGAGCGAACCAGAGAACTGGAGAACTCGGACTGAAACTGAACTGGGGGATCTGAGTCGATGCATTCCAGGCTATCTAAGACACAGTATATAAAGGAAACCGAAGAATCTCCTAAATAAGCAGTGTCGAGATAGTCCGTGAGAGAGAAGGGGAACGGAAAAGCGAAACTAAGAGGAACTTGGTAAGAGGGGTAACTACTAGGGGGGGGAAACGACGACGAAGGCTGAGTAACTACAGGGACGATGACGAAGGGGTGACGACGGCACGAGAGGAAGCCGCGTCATACAGGAGAAAATGCAGGGGAACAGAAATCGAGAGCGGAAGATAGCAATGGAGGCAAATGCCCGGAGAACGGAACGGTGCGGGGAATGGAACTGATCAATCGACCGGGAAGTTCCGATCGATAAGGATTCGCGGGGACGAGAGCACAGAACGATGGGATAACCGGAGATCGATGGCGGGAGGAATTGATAACGATAGATGGCGATGGCGAAGGGCTAGAACGAGAGTTGAAACGAGGATGAAAGGCGAGGGGAACGAGGCGTCGGGGATATCAGAGTTCCGGAAGGTCGAGTGGCGGGTGGCAGATGGCAGGACGCGAGGATTCGAAACAGGGTTCCCGAGAGGGGACGCGAAGCGGGGAAGAACGTTCGAGAAACAATAGAGGCGGTCCGGTGATCAGGGTGAAGGTTGCCTCGAGGCAGTCGCGAGGCCAAGAAGAGTCCGGAACTCAATGGAGTCGAACGACCAATAGGAAGGAATCGGAGATTGAGAGTTTCGACGTCGCGACATCTCCTCGGGACTTTAAAAATCAACCGTCCTCGGTTGCCAACTCGCTAACCTTTCCTTCGTTCTCTATGACCTGGTTCCCATCTGACGCTAAGGGGAACCCTCTTCCTCCGTTCGGTCCCCTTGACGCGATTGATCGTAAGGGAGGATTGTTCCCATCTATCGAGAACGACTCTCCGTGGACTTTTGAAGAGGTGAAGGTTGCGTATCCGTCGACTAAGGGGATCTGGGAATCTGTCCGCGAGGTGTGGAGGTTGAGTACTTTCGAGGAACTAGGTACCGGGGATAGAACGTGGACCGTTCTCGTAAAGGCTTGGATAGTGAGTTTTCTCCTAGAGATACCTTCGCGCGAGAGCTTCCTACTAATGAAGAAACCCAGGTGAGGCACTATGAAGTGTGCCGGGAAGCGGGAGTGCAGCCGTACGGCCCAGTTGTAGAGTACCTGCGGCACGTGGTTCAACGGAACCTCATCAGCGGGGAGGGGCTTCCATCGACGGAAGTGAAGGTGCTGAAGACTCCAAAGACGGGGAGACCTTCGCCGAGAGCGAAGCTTCCGTATGTTCTCGTACCTCCTTCTCCAGTGCAGCGCATCCCGAAGAGGAAAGAGGTAACTCCAGACTCGCCGACCACCACTACTCGGGGCGAGGAAACGGAAGCCATGGACGAGGAATGGAAGGAGACTCAGGGGAGTCCTCCAACGCCGAAGTTGCGCAGTCTCCGGGGAAAAGGGCAGAAGAAGGTAAAGAGGGAAATGAAAAAGGAGACTCCGGCGAAGCAGGAGAGGGAGAAGAAGGTGATTGCGAAGGATATGAGCGAGATGAAAGTACTTGAGGACTCCAGGCTGTCACCGGAGACGAAAAAGCTTTTCCCGACGGTGAGCATCGATTTGCGAGGGCCGAGAGGGGTCAGGAACTGATTGGAGAACGGAATAGTCCTGCCGAGAGTGCCAGTCGAGGAAGAAGAAGTGCGTTCCGCTCTGGAGGAAGTACTATCTTGCCTACGTCACCGTCTGGTGCGAATACTGCATGAAGAACAAGTGCCGGTGCTCATTTACGGATGATTTCACCATGCTTCATCCACCGTCGGTCATGGAGAGCCTAGGGGGGATCGGGAGGAGGAAGAAAGCCGTTGAGGCGAAGAGGAAGGCTGCCGCGACGCCGATAAAGAAGGCCTTCTCCGAAGGGAGCAACGTGGAGGTGCAAGAGACCGAGCCGGGTGCCGGTCGGGGGGGGCTAGAGTCCCTTCAGATGTTCGATGACATCGTCGACAATCTGGAGCTCCCGAGGATGACGATCCGGGAATGGTACGCGGACTTTCTAGGTGCTCGCCTCGCCGAGGATTCCCGGAGGATGCGACTAGATTTGCGAAAGAGTGCCTGGGAGGACATTGATCGGAAGTTCCAGGCTCGCTTGCTTGGAAACAGTGCCATGTCCGTTGATAGTTCGCCAGTCGCGGGGCCGTCGCAGCCTCGAGTTGTCAGTCCTCAGGCGGGAGAGAACATGGCCGAGGACCTGGAGAAGATCGTCGAAGATCCGGGTACTCCAGCGCGATCCGAGGTTCCTTCGTCCTCTGAGTCCGAAGACGAGTTTGCGATGTCGAAGAAGGAGGGGAAGAGGAGAGCGGTTTCGAGGGAGGAGAAGAAGCCGGAGGAGGCCGAGGGGAAGTGAAGGACCATCTGGCTGGAGGCCCTCGGTAACTCTTCCTTTCTTTTTCCGTATTTGCTAGTTTTGCCGTGTCCACACTTTGTCACCGACGTGCGTTTTGAATGTGACAACGTTTTCTTGGTTCTCGCGAAGGGAAGGAATGAGGAATGAAGATGAAAAGTATCTAAGAAAAGAGTCCGTGGTGAAAACTTGTGGAAGCAAAGAGGGAAGCTCCTCGGGACTTTAGAAACGAAGCGGGACGTTGCAAAGAAGTGGAAAATTGAACAGCGGAACTGGAAACTTGGTGAAGAAACTTGGGGAACTCGTTGCGGAACATAAACTGGTAGGGGGGATGGGAAGGATAGGATCTGGGATTCGAGGAAAAGGGTGAAAGAAAACGATAGGAACTAAAAGGAACTTTTTCGAAGAAAGAGAATTGAGGTAATGCAATGATGATGATAGGCTTGGGTTTCGTGGGGGGGCAAAAGGAGCTTGGAGAAATAAAAAAAAGAAATGCGTGGAGATTCGTAGAATGAAGGATGGGAAGGTCATGAAAGATCGTAACGGGTCGTGGAAGGGGTCATAAGCTGGAAACAAAATCATAGCAGAGGAGGAGAAGAAGAAATATAACGCCTATCGTCAACAGGCAGAGAGGAAAAGAACCGAGTGTCCTCGGGATCTTCCCACGTCGAGTCCTCTTCCTCGGGAACGTCTGAAACGATGGGGATCTCCGTAGACGACCGGGGAAAGTAGGGAACCAAACGGAAACCAGCCACTCGCAGCTCGGACTGAGCGCCGTCAAGTTCTGCGACAATGTAGGACTTCCCGGTAGTCTTGCGAACGACTACCATGGGTCCCAGATAGCGGGGCTTGGTCTTCCGATTGAGGGACTCCTCAATGCGGGTATTGCGAACTAGAACAAGGGCTCCAGACTTGAAGTCAAAGTCGATGATCCGAGAGCCGTGCTGCTTCTCAAACTGCTCGATGTTCCGTTGTCGCGACTTCGTGACCTTTGATCTCATTTCTTCTAGATCCTCAGGCCGTTTCGCCAATTGCCTCGCTCGGAGCGCTACTAGTTCCTCGGTGGAGATTCCGAAATCCTGCTTGGGTGCTAGGAACGTGGACTCGAGGATATCGAAGGGAAGGAGGGGGTGAACTCCGTGAGCGAGGAAGTAGGGGGAATATCCAGTAGACTTCCGGATAGTAACTCGTTCAGCCCAGAAAACTTGGGGAAGGACTTCCCGCCATTTTGACTCGTTGCCTCCGCAAGTCTTCATAATCGCCTCGCGAACGTCGAAGTGCTTAGACTCAACGATGCCGTTCGCCTGAGAGTTGTAGCCAGAGATCCTGATGTGGTGGATACCGTACTGTTCGCCGAGAAGGTCCACAGCGGCGATGTAAGGAGCGGCGTTATCGGTAACGATCTCGGCAAGACCTCCCCAGCGACAGAGGATGTCCTGGAAGATAAAGGTGGCGATAGTCCGATGGGACTCAGCGGTAACGGCTCGTCCTTCTGGCCAAGAGCTCATCGCGCATCGGGCATGAAGAACATAGCGGTAACTCCCAACGCGAGGCATGAGGAAAGTGTCCATGTGAGCCTTTCGGAACAAGGAGGGAACCGTAGGAACGACCGGTGGTATGTGGAAGTACTTGGTCTGGCGTACTTGGCACTCGTGACAAGTCCTAACATACCACTTGACGTCCTTGGCTAGCTCGGGCCACCAGAACCGGACAAGAAGGGACTGGGTAGTGGCGAAGATTCCCTTGTGTCCCATAACATCGTGAGCGTAGCGAATGAGCTCAAGACGATCGTCGGGCTCGGGGACGAGCTGGGGAATACCGGTCTTATTCTTCCGATAGAGACTTCCTTTGAACAAGAAGAACTCCGTAGCCTGTCGAATGAAGAGCCGGTACTGCTCATCAGAGAGGGCTGGAGGACGCTGGGGATTGGCGAGGAACTGCCGAATGAGGGAAGTCTTCTTGTCGCGAAGGATAGCCTTTGGAGATCTGGGAATCTCCGGGGAAAGAGGGGGCGGAGGAGGAGGAGAAACGGAAGAAGAGGAGAAAACAGAGGAGGAAGAAACCGAAGGAGAGCCGAAGGAAAATACATGCTTTTTCGCCACATGAGAACGAATGAGAGGAAGCAAAGGGTCAGTAGAAGAAAAGGGGGAATGGAGTCCAATGAAAAAGCCAGCGTTCTCATCAATCCAATCTTCGAGCTCTTCACTGTCGTCGCGAGGAGGATCTACTGAAGCTCGGGGGCGTCGGGAGAGTCCGTCAGCTCCAGTGTGTCTCTCTGCGGGGACGTGAACGAGTTCGAAGTCAAAGAGGAGGATAGCAGCGATCCAGCGGTTGATAGCGTCGTTGGGGTGGAGAGTAGGGCTATTAATCATGCCTTTGATGTACTTGGCATCCATCTCGACGACTAGCTTCCGAACACCAATCGTGAATAGCTGAGTGTGGCGAAGGGCTCGAAAGAGGCCATACAACTCGAGCTTCGCCTGGGAGTAGCGGGATTCACGATCGTTGAAGGTGATAGAGCCAAACCTGCTGGGATACCGCTTTCCGTTGTCACCGAGCTGAAAGAGGATATACCCTACTCCATTCGCGCACGAGTCGACCGCTAAGATAACGGGACGATCGCACTCATACTCGATGGGAAGTAGAGCCGGAGAACTGAGCACAGCTAGCTTCAGTCTCTCGAAAGCCTCTAACTGCTGGGGACCTATCTCAAAGGGGACGTCCTTTCGAGTCAGCTGAATCAGCGGCCGTGCGATGAGCGTATATCCCTTAATGAAGATTCGCAAGACTCCGCACGTTCCTAGGAACGCACGAACCTCGGAGACGTTCTTCGGGATAGGCCAGTCCTGAAGTGCCTGAACTCGAGAAGGATCCGCAATTCTTCCTTCGTAGGTGCACACATGTCCGACGATGTCAGCCTGCGGAACGCCAATGAATGCTTTCTTTCCGCTGAAGGTGGCGCCGTAGGACTGAACGCGGTGGATGATTCGATTAACGGCCTCAAGATGTTCCCAGACGAATCGACGGATACCGGAGTTTCCGTCAATCGTCTCGAAGGATCCGTCGGGGAACTCGTAGCGAGTCTTGGGGCCTTTAATCGGAACATCGTCGGCGAAGGGCTGAGTCCAATGTGGAATCTCAGGGCGAAGAATGTGCGTGATGTCACCTTGGAGAACTGCGGGTGAGTTAGTCCATCCCATAGGGAGAACCGTAAGCCTGAAGGAGCCGAGAGGAGTGTTAAACGTCGTCATGTCGCGGGACTTCTCGTGTAACTGTCGCTGGTCGAAAGACACATAGAGATCTAGAGTGGTGTAGATCGATCTTCCAGCAAAGTCCTCGGCGACTACCTCAGTATAGGGAGGCATCGCGGCGTTGCGAACGGTAACGGCGTTCAACGGCTCGAGCGAGTGAACCAGACGAAGAGACTTGCCATCCTTCTTGAAGACACAGAACCAGCGGCTGTTGTACGATGAAGAAGAGGGTTCGTACACTCCAGACCGCCACTTGTCCTCAATGATTTTTATGACTTCTCGAAGGATGCCGCGAGGGATCGGACCTTGCTTAAGTACCCAAGGGATATGGGAGATATGCGGAATCTCGATGGGGGCAAAGTACTGGGGGTCAAAAGATCCTCGTTCGTCGTCTGTCCAGGCAAAGGCTGAATCGTGCTTGGACACGATCCACTCGGCAAGCTTGATTTCCTCGGGCCAAAGTAAGTCCTTTCCGATAGCCATCTTGTCCCGTCTCTCGCTAGTGAACCTCCCGGTAGGGCGGAAGTCAGGAGGGCGGACCGGAAGATCTAGTAGTCCAGCGAGAGGGTCAGGATGCTCATGGCGAATAATTCGGAAATTCTCCGGAAGAGTTGTCGCGACCGGCCTAGTTTTGTTCGCCACCTTCTTGTAGAGGAAAGCCACACCATCCCGTTCCAGCTCGATAAAAGGATTCTCCGTGAACTGCTCGGAGATCCAGAGGCTTGCAAGCTGGATGGGAGTGTAGGGATTGGTGGGTGAAGGAGGAATAGCGTTGCGAAGGGTAGCGAAGGAGGAGTAGGCGGTCCGACGATCCAAGGAGGATAGGGACTGGAAGAAGGTGTGGAGAACGCTGGCAGGAGGCGAACGAAGTGAAGAATCGAAAGGAAACAGAACATGCGAAGATGAAGATACATGCGGAGAAAGAGAGAGAGAAGGAATCAAAGTCGGGACACGAGAAGGAGAAGATACAAGAGGGGAGGGGTGGAGAGAGGAATCCGGAGAAACGAAGATCGGCACATGCGAAGGAGAAGATACAGGTTGAGGTGAGTGGAGAGAAAAGCAAGAGGATACATGCGAAGGTGAAAATACATGCCGAGTTTCAGAGGAACTTGCAGAGGGAACGGGGGAATACGAGCTCAAAATAGATGCATTATCGGGAAGTACAGTAGGCTCGAGAAGGGACTCACTATTGTCCCAGAAAATGGAGGCAGAAACAGGTAGCGGTAGTTCCGCCGGGGAAAGGACATTCGCAGACGAGGAGGGAGAAATCGAGGAAGAAGAAGAAGCAATGGTCCACAATGAAGAAGAAGGAGCAATAGATTCAAAACGAGTCACAGGCGACGAAGGGGAAAGGGGAGAATCGAACTGGGGGAAAGACGACGAAAGTGAAGGGGGTGCAGATGAACCAGAAGTGGCTCTAAGAGAACTGGGTAATCGCGACGGAACTTCGACGAGGGCGAACGTTTCCCGGGGGTGGAAACGTTGCCGAGAGGAGGACATCTCTCTCGAAGGACCGTCTACATACGAAAATTTACCGCAGATCCCTTAGAGTTCTTATGCTGGCGCGGCTGCGTGGCGAACACATATGGAGTTCCTGTCTCGGGGTCCTTTATTTCGATCTCGTGAACACCGCCGGCTCGGCTGTATTCAGTGCAGTTGAGGACATCGAAAAAGGGCCTTCCGAGAAGGACTTCGAATGGAGCTGAAGGGACGACTTGGATCTGAAGATGGACGGTAACTGGTCCAATCTTCACGGGGAAGTTCTCGATTTCTCCGAGAGTGAGAGTCGTCCCGGAGTTCGCCGACTCCATCTTCATAGCTCTGTCCGCCGTGATAGGTACGTGGAGCTTCTCCCAGACGTCGCGTCTCATGACCACAATCTGCGATCCTCCGTCGAGGATACACTCGGGTGTCACTCCTGGAGCGAGGTTGAGAGTGATCACTCGTAGCGGGAGGAACGGAGCGGCAGATGGAGACGAGTACTCATAGACGTCGAATGGGGAAGTTTCCGCGATCCTATAAGTAGAATCAGTGGTCCCTGCTTCCAGTAGATTCGCCGAAACCTTTTTAGAGGTTACAAGGTCCTTCACCTGTCTCCGGGCATCGTTGGAGACGGCGAGGATTTCGCGAGCAGATACCGGAATCTTTATATCGAGAACTCGTTCGAGAATGTCGGAGGCTTTGGCTGAGTCCTCGATAGCGGCGTGGTAGCGAGTTCTAGATTCGTCGGCGGATGGCTTGGGCTGCATAGCGATAGGCTTAATTGGACCTTGTGGGCGATTCTGGGAAGTTCCCGCAAGAGCTCCTGGTTTCCCGGCGAGATGAGGAGGTGGATCTTTGTTGATTGGTTTAAATGGATCTCGCTGGCCGTGAACGTTAGGCTGGGGAACAGGAGGATTCTTGCGGGGAGGGGGACCAGTCTTTCTCTGGGGGACTTCGACTCCGTCGAACTTTTCTCGGCGACCCTGCTGCGTAGCTAGGACTTGGGCTTCCCGAAGAGACTCAAGCTCGGCTTTCATGATATTGAACCGCTCGTTGATCTCATCTTCTTCGGTAGGCTGCGCTGGGTCGTCGGGAGAGAGGTCGAACTCGAACACGTACTCGTTCGGACCTTCTAGGTAGTTCGCGGAAACGGCGTTGAAGTCCTGTTGTCCGGTTGTCGCGCAGTTGTCCACCCGTTCGCGCATGTTGCGACCGGGGGTATTGCGGGGGGGATACCTTCCGTTGGGGAGAGTAAGCCGCCCTTGTTGGTTGCGGACGACTTTCCCCAATCGAAGGTATTCTTCGACAACGGGACACACTCGCACGTAATGGTCCTTGGCACTGCAGAACATACAGTCGTTCCCTTCAGGCACTCGCGGGGGGTTCCACTGGGGAACGTTTGGAACTGCTCCTCCCGGAGCTGGGAGAGGAGCGCGAGGGTACTGAGTGACTGGGGGTGCCTGGGGCTGTGAGGTGTTCTGAGGTTGCTGCTGCGATTGGATGTTCGAAGCGACCAAATTCGTGAGGTTGGTTACAAGTTTGAGCAAATCATCTATACCCTGTGGCTGGGTGACATCGCGAGGGGCGGAAACGATGTCATCGTCTATCTCAGCAGACAGAACATAGAGAGCGGCTTCGTGAATCGCTGCAAACTTGTAACCATCCTCCGGAAGTGCGTCAAGATCCTTGGCGGCAAGGCGGCGACGGATAGAAGCGCGAAGCGGTTGCGGGAAACCTCTAAGGTAAGATGCTCCCTGTTCCCGCGTGGATAGCCGACCTTTGGAGATCAAGTACTGGGAGATTGCAAGGAACTCTCGATAGTAATCTCCAACGTCTTCGCGCGTCATATCTGCAGACTTCTGAGTCCGTTCGACGAGTCTAGTAAGTTCGTTATGGGTGTAGCGGCGTGCATCGTCAAGGGCAGGATATCCCTTGCGAACCGCGAGCTCGAACTCGTCGAAGGTGGGGTTGCCAGCCATGCACGGTAGGAATTCCCAACCGTCCCCGGCATCTCCGGCATACCGAATAGCCCAATCGATCATTTCAGCGTCCTCTAAACCACAGCGCTTTCCAAGTGCGGCAACGCTCCTGAAGAACTCTTTGAAAGCCGGAGCTGATGCGCGGGAAAAGACTGGGGCACTTTTGGTATGCGATAGTGGCATGTAGTGATCATTACCACCGGAGGAGGAACCGTCAGGCATTGGAGAAGAAATCGAAGGTAAAAGGGAAAAAGGGGGTTGCGAAGTATCGGAAAACGGCGAAGAAGGCCGCGGCGGAGAAGAAGTAGAAGAGCGAGCAGGAGATCCAGAGAGTTGCGAAGAGAGTTGCGAAGAAGACCAGATATGATTCAAAGAAGGAGAGTAGTGAAGATAGCGTTGCGAAGCAGGCTCTGGGGAAGGAGTTAAAGAAGATAAAGAAGAAAGATAATCCTCCTCCAGGCTGTGTTCGCGGGTGGGTGGGTAGGATAAAACGACTCTCTCAATCCGCTGAAGAGTGCGGAAGGTCTGGTGGATCTCTGCAAAAGTAGCTCGAAGTTCGGCAAGATCTCGAGCTTCAGCTCGAGTGGTAGGAATGGTGGAAATTCGGAGAACACAACGTTACCGGTCCCGGCGTGGGTTCCAGGTGAACTTACTGAACACTCCGGGTAGTCGGATACCCTAAAAAAAAGTGTACAAGCAGTTGAGGTGGGTACCGGTTGAGTGTTGAGTTCTGTACGACCACCGGAACAGAAGAGCTGTTCAGAGATGCCCGAAGATGTCTGGAGAATCGCCGGGGAAGACCGCGACGACTAGAGTAAAGCGCGAGATTCGAGACAAAGCAGAGGGGGATAGGAACCGAGGTTGCTGAGAGTTGCGATAGAGAATCACCGCGAAATCGTAAAGTAGCTGAGGCAGGCTTTTGGTGGGAGCAAGAGAAGAGACACAGAGAAGCCGAGAACTTGACTTGAGAACTGGAGAGCGAACCAGAGAACTGGAGAACTCGGACTGAAACTGAACTGGGGGATCTGAGTCGATGCATTCCAGGCTATCTAAGACACAGTATATAAAGGAAACCGAAGAATCTCCTAAATAAGCAGTGTCGAGATAGTCCGTGAGAGAGAAGGGGAACGGAAAAGCGAAACTAAGAGGAACTTGGTAAGAGGGGTAACTACTAGGGGGGGGAAACGACGACGAAGGCTGAGTAACTACAGGGACGATGACGAAGGGGTGACGACGGCACGAGAGGAAGCCGCGTCATACAGGAGAAAATGCAGGGGAACAGAAATCGAGAGCGGAAGATAGCAATGGAGGCAAATGCCCGGAGAACGGAACGGTGCGGGGAATGGAACTGATCAATCGACCGGGAAGTTCCGATCGATAAGGATTCGCGGGGACGAGAGCACAGAACGATGGGATAACCGGAGATCGATGGCGGGAGGAATTGATAACGATAGATGGCGATGGCGAAGGGCTAGAACGAGAGTTGAAACGAGGATGAAAGGCGAGGGGAACGAGGCGTCGGGGATATCAGAGTTCCGGAAGGTCGAGTGGCGGGTGGCAGATGGCAGGACGCGAGGATTCGAAACAGGGTTCCCGAGAGGGGACGCGAAGCGGGGAAGAACGTTCGAGAAACAATAGAGGCGGTCCGGTGATCAGGGTGAAGGTTGCCTCGAGGCAGTCGCGAGGCCAAGAAGAGTCCGGAACTCAATGGAGTCGAACGACCAATAGGAAGGAATCGGAGATTGAGAGTTTCGACGTCGCGACAGCGCGCGCGTACTATTCCCAGTGAATCCACAACGAGCTATACAAAGTGCTATCATCATCCCATCAGAAATCAACTCTATCTACGGCAGGCCTAAAGGTCATCAACTGTCCATCCCAGAGATCGTAGTGCTGGCCCCTCCTCGCAAGGACCTCCCCGAACATGGCGTCACCATCTTCGGCACTCAGCTGAACGATTAGTTCAAGCCGATAGGAAGAGATGCCTTCGAGCGGACCGATCAGCCTCCCAGATGTCACCGAACTCTGGAACACCTGGTCCCACATCGCCATCACCGGGTGGCTGCTCGACAGCACTATCGACGTAGTCGGCGAGCGACCCTCTGTCTCCCTCATCAGACCCCTGGGTGGGATCCTGCCATGCGAGGCGAAGCTGGTGTCGGAGTTGGATCTCGGACTCGACCTGTCGGTAAGGACGGTGGACCCGATATCAGAATCCTCGCTCCTCACCTCGACCAGACTGGTCACCATCCGACTCAACTGGTCGAGGGTAAGGATTAGCCGACGCGGTCATACAATGGGCAGGACGGCGTCGAGAGTGTTTGCATCGTTGCCCCTTAGTCACCGGACGTACCTCGGCGACCCTCGGAGCATCTTCGGCTCGGTCAACCTCCATGACCTCATCCTCGATCTTCACCAACTGATGGATTGGCTGCAAGATGCAGCGCCCACAGTTCTCCTTGTTGGAAGCGGCCAAAGTTGAAGCCGGACCCGGAGTCGGAACGGGAACCGAGTTCTCGATCGGAGGCGTCGCATAGGACGACGGGTTAGGAGATGGGAGTACCACCTCGTCGGCGTACTCACTGGGGGCAGGGGTTGGTTTACTGAGTCAGTAAAGTGTGAGTAAATCACAAGCAAATGGAAAAAGAACCTAGCAAAATACTTGCCTGGCAAGCACAAAGCAAATTCACAATTTACTGAGCCAATTTACCTGCAATTTACTGGGTTCAGTATGTGCTCAGTATGTTTACAGTTTACTGGGTCATGTGACCACAGTTTCCCTGTTCGGTAAACCTCGGAAAAATTCACGATTTACTGAATAAATTTACCTGCAATTTACTGAGCCACTTGCCCAATCAGTATGTTTTCAATTTGCTGAGTGGTTTGATCACAGTTTACTGGACTCAGTAAACTGGAAAAAAACCAAACTGGTTTACTGACAAGTCCCTGATTGGTCAATTTTAAAAATAACCGAAAATTTACCTGGACGTGTCATTGTCAGTAAACTGCAAGTTTTCTTTCAGTAAATTGGAAATACATGTCAGGTAAACTGTCAGGGTTGTAGGCCTGCTTACTGTTTGTGGGGCGCCAGAGGATTAGCGGATGGATGGGGGGTGTCGGGTCTGGTTTTGAAGGGGGTTCCGGGCGTGGAGATGAGAGGAGGAGGGATATCAAGGGAGAGAGGAGACTCTGTCTGATAAGGGTGTACGGGTGAGTGGTAGTCTTGGCAGAACTGGTTGAGTTGCTGCACGAAGGGTTCGAAGTCTTGGTCGCTAAGGCGTTCGAAGCTGACGAGATATTCTATAACAGAATAAGGTAATTCAGTTGGGATTTCCCACCAAAGAACGATGATAGCAGGAGAATGAGTATGGATGTTAGTGGTGAGATGAACTCGTGGGGAGGGAAAGTAAAAGGCTGGACTGATACTGAAGTAGACGGTGGCAAGGACACTTTCAGTAAGATCTGAATTCCAAAGGAATTGATGATCGGCTCCTAGGAGAAAAGGGGGAGTAGTGACTCCGGCGTCGAGAGCTGCAAAGGGGCGGTAGTAAGGGAAATGGGTGAGTAAACCGTTGGTTCGGTTTACTTGAAGACTTCTGATGAGTTTATACTCCCAGATAGATCTCCTAGCGTCAGGGATGACTGGTCGCTGAACAGGGCTTGTAGAGGGGAAGGGGTTAGGAGCACTGAACATACACTAGCAGGAAGATTCCTGCTGAAATGAGTTAGAAAGGGGTAAGGCGTGAGGAGAATTCCTCAGCTTACTTTTATTCAGGTTGTGGATAGAGGAGTACAGAAGAGATTGAGAATGGGGAAAAGAAGGAGCGAACGCTCTTCCTTATATACCCGATTCTCTACAGGAGTCAGTATTCTACAACGAGTCAAGCAGGAGTCAACATGGTCTGTGCGTAGTTTAGGGTAGGGTAGATGAGTCGGGGAAGTGGAACTTAGAGCGACGAATGATGATATGAGCTAGGGGAACAATAGCGAATGATTCTTTAGAAGCGAAGTGGGGATTTCTTGTGTTTCATGGTAGTAGTAGAAGACTGATGGGGATTTCCTATGATCGATGGGGATTTCTCTCGTTTCATGGTGGTAATAGAAGGCTGATGGGGATTTCTCATGATCGGTGGGGATTTCTTGGTTTTGATGGGATCGCGATTGGGACTGAGGGCTCGTTTGTCCTAATTGGGACTTTAATGGATAATAGGTTATTGTTTTCCCTTTTCGGTTCCCTTTTGAGTCAGGGTGTATTTAAGTCAGGGGGATTAATGATCGTTCCCCTCATCGTCTCTTTTCCACTCCCACCAAACACCAGTACCACCTTCTCCCAAATATCCAGTACTACCATGTCTTCCTTCGTTGCCAACAACGTCGTGCTCAACGCTGCCGCCACCCCCTTCACCCCGTCCTTCGAGACGGATGCTCCCTACGACATGGAGCAACACTTGTATGACTCCCCTGCCAACATCGCTCACGACAACCAGGTTGCCGTTAACTTCCTCACCGCTCATAACGCCCCCGCCGAGTTCTGGGAACAGGCTGGTTACGAGGATCCCAGGCTTTCTGGGCCTCGTGTTCAAGCTGCTCACCCTGGGGCCGTTCGTTTGTTAGATGCCATGGAGAGGGAGCGGGAGGATAGGATTGCGAAGTTGGAGAAGCGTGTGGACCTTATGTACGTCATCATGAACAGTTTAAATGATGACTTCTCTCACTTTGCTTTGGAACATTGGGGACCCTTCCAGGCATCTCTCTTCCGATATTTCGGACACCAATGTCACGGAACTTATTGCACCGACCCCCCTTGCAAGTCCCCAGTCATCCCTTCGCCACCGCCAGGATCAGGGCGTTCCTCTCCCTCCATCCCCTCCCTGGAGTCCTGCCCCAGTTCGCCAGATGGTGGAGAGGTCCCAGAAGAAGAAGACCCGCAAGAGTCCGATGACTCATTCTGGTCAACGTTGTCGTCCCTCCGACAAGTCACGTCAGGTGAGGATGAAGTTGAAGGTGGAAGTGGCGGGTCTCCAAGACCGCTATGGGTTCTCCTTAGTGAGCGCAGCCTTGTCGGACGTGAAGCGGGAGATGTATGAGAGTTTATCTTATGATGTGTTGGGGTGTAGAGAGTGTTGGCAGGATCCGGTGACGCGAGAGTGGTCGTACTGTCCTGAGAGTGTTTATAACCCTCATCACTTTGCTCATCGCTGCCCTCTTCCTCAGAATTGTTTATGTGATATCGACCCGTTTGTTCTTGTCTGAGTTTGTAGTTCTTTTTTGTCACCTTTGTACTTTTATTACTGCGAATGAGACCAATGTCTTGAATTAGTTGCGAGATCTTGGCTACTATGTCACGCGTTCGTGACATAAACTGGGAAAACACGTGACGATTTGATTATGGTTTACTGGACTCAGTAAATCACAAAAAAGCCTAACCGGTTTACTGACGATGCACCTGATTGGCTAATTTGAAAAAAACTCGAAAATTTACCAGGACGTGTCTTTATTACTAAACTGCAAGTTCTCTTTCAGTAAATCACAAGTACACGTAAAGTAAACCAGAAAACACGTAAACTTTGAATTTACTTACAGTTTACACGTGTTTTCTGGTTTACTTTACGTGTACTTGCGATTTACTGAAAGAGAACTTGCAGTTTAGTAATAAAGACACGTCCTGGTAAATTTTCGAGTTTTTTTCAAATTAGCCAATCAGGTGCATCGTCAGTAAACCGGTTAGGCTTTTTTGTGATTTACTGAGTCCAGTAAACCATAATCAAATTGTCACGTGTTTTCCCAGTTTACCTGACGTGTATTTCCAATTTACTGAAAGAAAACTTGCAGTTTACTGACAATGACACGTCCAGGTAAATTTTCGGTTATTTTTAAAATTGACCAATCAGGGACTTGTCAGTAAACCAGTTTGGTTTTTTTCCAGTTTACTGAGTCCAGTAAACTGTGATCAAACCACTCAGCAAATTGAAAACATACTGATTGGGCAAGTGGCTCAGTAAATTGCAGGTAAATTTATTCAGTAAATCGTGAATTTTTCCGAGGTTTACCGAACAGGGAAACTGTGGTCACATGACCCAGTAAACTGTAAACATACTGAGCACATACTGAACCCAGTAAATTGCAGGTAAATTGGCTCAGTAAATTGTGAATTTGCTTTGTGCTTGCCAGGCAAGTATTTTGCTAGGTTCTTTTTCCATTTACTTGTGATTTACTCACAGTTTACCAACTCAGTAAACCAACCCCTGCCCCCAGTGACTCCAACTCGAATGGAACATCGGCTGTCCCCTGACCAACCAATTTGGGACCCTCTTTACAGTTGCAGGTCTTGTCCTGTAAGGACTCGACCTGCGCTGTCAATACGGCCACCACGTTCTCGAGTTCTTCAGTCTAAAGGAAGTCTCTCAGTCATTGCATAAACCTGCAAAGGCTGAAAGCACCTTTTCATCCCTCCTGGCCAACGCCCCCTTAATGTTGTTGTCTCAAACCTTCAGCCCGGCGATCAACTCCTGATGATTGGCGACCATTGCCTCCAACGCCTCGTTCGTTCCCTGTTGAAAGGCTGCCAAGGTCTCCTTCATCTGAAGTCCCTCCGCTGACAGGCGAAGGACGTCTGCCTTCGCCTCCTTCACTTCGCGCTCCAATCGTTCAACCTAGGCAGTCTGATTAGTCGAGAGTCATACTCGAATATTCAGACAGAAAACCTACCCGGCTTTCTCCTTCCCGAACGAGCGACCACAAGAGACTAGTGGAAGCGGTAGCATGGCAGACAGCCCGAGGAACGGTCGCTCCGTGCTCCAATAGGTCCTGATCGTAGATTCCCCTCTGCAGGGTGTACCAGAGCTCCTTCTTGATCGGATGCTCCAACTCCCCGAACCTACCCCTCATCTGGAAGGCCACCTTCTCGGTGATAATCGTACGAACCCAGAGCTCGTCGTCCCAGGTTAACCCCATCAAATGAGGGATCGTCTCCCTGAGACGTTCGGCGTCCACTTCCGTGACGACCTCCAAGATCTAGAAGCCGTTAGCTTGACATCAACGCCAAAAGAACGTGCCTCTACCTAGAGGAAGGCATTAGTGCGAACACACGAAGCTCTAGGTCTCCCCCATACCTGGTCATCAGTGGTATAGGGAGTCCCTGCCGCACAGGCATAGGTCTTGCGAGTGGCGGCACGACGGTCAATACGGGAAATGGTGGAGATGCCGTTGGCAACTTTGTAGGTTGGTTGTTGGGGAAGGACATGTTGTGGTAAGATGATGGGGAAGTTGCTGGTGTTGCTGATCAAGGATGGCTCCAAGAAGATGTCCTTCTTATAGCCTAGATCGGTGATCCTTCACGTGACCTACCTTGACGAACCTCATTGGTCCGGGTCACATCAACTTCCGCCCCTGTACCATCATCGTCGGCTTACTACATCAAGCTGACACCTCAGCCTGCGGGACGGCCTTGGAAGAACTTCGTTCCGGAACGCCTAGAACGCGCGCGCACTAAAAATAGGTCTCAAGACCCTGATGACCCCTTCATGACATCACGAACCCCTTTTTACAACCCCTCATGACTTTACGATTACGATCAACCCTGGACCCTGGAACACACATGTGGGCACGGGGTATCAACATTTGGACACTGTGCTTCTAATCGGATAGTAACCCTATCTGATCTAGTTGTGCTTTGGAAGCAGAGTAGGCCCAAGCCGAGAACGGCGGCCGAAGAATATAATCCCTGGTGCCACTTAGGAAGAACAATATTCCCAGGTGCTATGCCTAATCAAGACTGGGTCTGATCAAGCGATTACAGCTGCAACTCCCAGGTTACTGCCTGTCCGTTGGTATCATACCACCTACCGACAACAAGGGATGTGTAGAGTTCTTCGTTATCTTTGGCCAATCGCAGAAGCCACGAGACGGTGCTCACCTGACCCTTGGGTGTGGTCTAGATCCAGGTACGAACTTTCATGACCCATGCCCCTATTTCTTTTAGGACTAGTGTTATCTTTACCCCTATGTTTCATGCGGACATTCGTTATCTTTTGTGCAATCTTTCACACGCTAGTAAGGCCCTTTGTCACGAACGCGTGACATATTAGCCAAAATCTCACAAGTAATCAAAGACATTGGTCTCATTCGCAGTAATAATAGTACAAGAGTAGTTAAGAAGAACTACGCACTCAGACAAGAACAAACGGGTCAACATCACATGAACAGTGCTGAGGAAGAGGGCAACGATGAGCGAAGTGGTGAGGGTTGTGAACACTCTCAGGACAATAAGACCACGCTCGCGTTACCGGATCCTGCCAGCACTCCCTACACCCCAACACATCATGATATAGGCTATCATGCATCTCCCGCTTCACGTCCGACAAGGCTGCGCTCACTAAGGCGAACCCATAGCGGTCTTGGAGACCCGCCACCTCCACCTTCAACTTCATCCGAACTTGACGTGACTTGTCGGAGGGACGACAGCGTTGACCAGAACGAGTCATCGGATTCTTGCGGTTCTTCTTCTTCTGGGACCTCTCCACCATCTGGCGAACTGGGGCAGGACTCCAGGGAGGGGATGGAGGGAGAGGAACGCCCTGATCCTGGCGGTGGCGAAGGGATGACTGGGGACTTGCAAGGGGGGTCGGTGCAATAAGCCCCGTGACACTGGTGTCCAAAATATCGGAAGAGAGATGCCTGGAAGGGTCCCCAATGTTCCAAAGCAAAGTGAGAGAAGTCATCATTTAAACTGTTCATGATGACGTACATGAGGTCCACCCGCTTCTCCAATTTCGCAATCCGATCCTCCCTCTCCCTCTCCATGGCGTCCAACAAAAGGACGGCTCCCGGGTGTTGAGCCCGAACCACAGGCCCAGAAAGCCTGGGGTCTTCGTAACCAGCCTGTTCCCAAAACTCGGCGGGGGCGTTGTGGGCGGTGAGGAAATTAATGGCAACCTGGTTGTCATGGGCGATGTTGGCGGGGGAGTCATACAGATGCTGCTCCACGTCGTAGGGAGCAGTCGTCTCGAAGGACGAGGTGAAAGGGGTGGCGGCAGCATTGAGCACGGCGTTGTTGGCAACAGACATAGTAGTAGTGGATGATGGAAGAAGTGGTACTGGTGTTTGGTGGGAGTGGAAAAGAGACGATGGGGGAAACGATCATTAATCCCCCTGACTTAAATACATCCTGACTTAAAGAAAACCAAAAGGGGAAAAACAATAACCTATTATTCATTAACGTCCTCATTAGGATAAACGAACCCTCAACCCCGATCGCGACCCATCAAACCCTGAGAAATCCCCACCGATCATGAGAAATCCCCGCCACGCTTCTACTACTACCAACGATCCAGAGAAATCCCCATCGATCATGGGAAATCCCCACCACGCTTCTATTACTCCCATGAAACACGAGAAATCCCCGAATGCTTCCACCGACTCGCACCTCTACTGTTCCCGTATTTGTAATTACCATCCGTCGTTCTAAGTCCCCTCATTCTGACTCACCTACCCTACCCTAAACTACGCACAGACCATGTTTACTCCTGTTTGACTCGTTGTAGAATAATGACTCCTGTAGAGGATTGGGTATATAAGGAAGAGCGGTTGCTCCTTCTTTTCCCCATTCTCAATCTCTTCTGTACTCCTCTACCCACAACTTGAATAAACAAAGTAAGCTGAGGAATTCTCCTCACGTCTTACCTTCTCTAACTCATTCAAGCAGGAATTCTCCTGCCAGTGTATGTTCAGTCCCCCAAACCCTTTCCCCTCTACTAGTCCAGTCCAACGACCAAACGTCCCTGACGCCAGGAGATCTATCTGGGAGTATAAACTCATCAGGAGTCTCCAAGTAAACCGAACAGCCGGTTTACTCACCCATTTCCCTTATTATCGACCCTTTGCCGCTCTTGACGCCGGAGTCACCACTCCTCCTTTTCTCTTAGGAGCAGATCACCAATTCCTCTGGAATTCGGATCTTACGGAGAGCGTCCTTGCTACCGTTTACTTCAGTATCAGTCCAGCCTTTTATTTCCCCTCTCCGCGTGTTCATCTGACCACAAACATCCACACCCACTCCCCTGCTATCATCGTCCTCTGGTGGGAAGTTCCAACTGAATTACCTTATTCGGTTATAGAATATCTCGTCAATTTCGAACGTCTTAGCGATCAAGACTTTGAACCGTTTGTGCAGCAACTCAATCAGTTCTGCCAAGACTATCACTCGCCCGTCCACCCATATCAGACAGAGTCACCTCTCTCTCTTGATATTCCTCCACTTCTCATCTCTACGCCCGGAACCCCCTTCAAAACCAGACCCGACACCCCCCATCCATCTGCTAATCCTCTAGCGCCCCACAAACAGTAAGCAGGCCTACAACCCTGACACTCCTGGTGCGAAGGTAGGATAGATGACTCGTAGCGGGAGGGAGGGAGCAGCAGAGGAAGTCGTCGGGTCGTATTTGTGGACGTCGAGATAAACTGCGGGAGAATCGGGCTCCAAGAAGGAGGTAAGGTAGGAATCCGTAGAATCCTTCGCGATAAGGTTTGCTGCAACCTTTCTCGTCGAAACCAAGTCCTTGACATGCTTGCGCGCATCCATCGAGACAGCCAGGATCTCACGAGCTGAGATCTGGGGGCTGAGATCTGGACCTTAGCATCTAGAGCCCTGTCAATGACATCATTGACGTTGACAGAGGACTCAATCGCAGAGTGGTAGCGATGCTTCAAGTCGTTGGCAGAAGGTTTGGGGGGCATGTCGAGAGGCTTCATAGGACCTTGGGGACGAGCGGGAGGATCTACAGGTGCTCCAGGCTTCCCAGCGAGGTGAGGAGGGGTATTCCGATGAGGGAATGGCTTTAGGGGAACTCGCTGGCCGTGGATATTTGGCTGAGGGGGAGCGGGAGCAGGAGAGGAAGCGGGAGGAGGAGCTGGGGCCTTCTGGCGGGAAGGGAACCCAGTCTTGCGAGGAGGGACCTCAACGCCATCGAACTGTTTGCGATGAGCCTTCTGAGCTTCGAGAAGAGAGTTTATCTTTGCGTGCATAACCTGGATCTTGTCGTCGATCTCATTGGGCTCAAAGGAAGAGACCTCGACCTCAAAGGCGTACTCGTCGTTGCTCTCGAAGAAGTTGGTCGCGGCGGGCTCGTACTGGTTCCTCTGAGGGTTGCAACGTTTCCAGTCGGCGTAGTTGTCGAGACGTTCGCGCATGCAACTGCCAGGAACCGTTCGAGGGAGGAATCGACCATCGGGAAGAGTGATCTTGTTATCACTGTTCCTAATGATCTTTCCCTGCTGGAGGTACTGCCCGACGGTGGGACAGACACGGAGGAAGTGGTCGGGAGCGTTGCAGAACATGCAGTAGCTCTGAGGACGAGGCTGGGGCTCCCACTGGGGGGGGTTTTGTGCTACTCCTCCCGGAGTAGGGTAACCATCCGTCCTGGGATACTGCTGCGTCGCGACGGGAGGGGCTGAGTTGCGCTGATTCTGAGCGAGAAGGGTGCCCATCATCTTCAGCAGTTCCTCCATCTGTCCATTCTTCTCGACCTTGATCTCCGGTTCGACCTTTATCTCGCTGTTGGGATCTCGGGAATCCACAGCAAAGATAGCGGCCTCGTGGAGGTCCTCCAAGCTATAGCCGTCAGCGGGACGAACATCAGGCTTCTTTATCGCGAGCCTCTGCTTCATCAAGGTGCGGATAAACTGCGGGAAACCCTTTAGGTAGAAGGTGTTCCGCTCGCGAGTGGAGAGACGATCCTGCGCGATGAGATAGTCCGAAATCGTGGTAAACTTCCGATAATATGCGCCGACTTCGTCCTGAGACATTGTGCGGAAGCACTGGGTCGCCTCCATGTGTCTGTGGAGGTCCATGATGCTGTAGCGACGATCGCTGAGTAGGTGGGGGTAGCACAGATGTACTTCCTTCCTAAATTCGTCGAGGGTAGGAGGGGGAACACGTCCAGGAGCCATACAAGCGACATTCTCCCAGTTTTCGCTCTCGTCGCCGCCGTAGGAGATTGCCCACTCGATAGCGTCAGCGTTTGTGAGTCCCGCACGCTTCGCGAGCTCCGAGACATTCTTGAAGAAGGCCTTGAAGCCTCGCTCATCCTCTCGGAACTTGGGAGCGTCGCGAGTGTGCGAGAGAGGCATGTAGAAGGGAGGTGCTGCCATGGTCTGCTGTGTGGGTGGAGGGCTGGGAGAAAGTGAAGCTATGGACGAAAGAGAAGAGACCGTGGAAGAGGGAATATGAAACGGGGATCGCGATGAATCTATCAGGGAAGTAAGGGAACTGGAATCTAAAAGATCAAAATCGTCGGGAACGTCCAAAGAATTATCGGGAACAGCGGGATAAGGGGGAGAGAAACCTTCAACGAAAGGATCACTAAAAGTGGGTGGGAAGGGTGGGACTGTCTCAGACAGATAATCCCGAAGGTCAGAGAGACGCTTCTCTGCACGAGTAGAGGGAATGATGGAAGACTTAATGAGTCAAAGGAATGGAAAAACTGGTCCCGGCGTGGGTTCCAGATGAACTTGCCACAAAGCCTTCGGAGTCCGAGAGGGCAGAGATGGCAGTTAGAAGGTCGGGTCCTCGGTTCAGAGGTGCGAGCCTCTAGGGAATCTGCGGGAAGCGAATGAACAGCAAGAGGGAAAGTCGGGATACGAATGGGAGAACGAGGCAGAGGACAACGGGAAAGCCAGAGAACGAAACTACCGATAACAAACAAAGGGAAACGTCGGGATACGTTGACATGCCTCCATTCTCTGGAGTACTCGTCGGCGACATTCCCTATGTCCCTTTCCCTCGGGATGCTTCGCGACGTTTCGCGACGTTTCTATACTCTCTATACCTTCCTACCCCCCCCCCCCCCTATGCATCCCTATACTTCCCTACATACCCATATATCTCCCTTTACCTCACTACTCCCTTCCCTATACTAACCTACTCGTCCCGATGCTTCGCGACCTTCCCGATGTTTTAGTATTCTCCCTATCTCTCGCTACCCCCCCCCCCCCCCCGACCTCCCTATATCCCTCCCAACACTACACCATTCGCGACCCCTCCTATATCTTCTCCCGACTTCCCTATACCTTCGCGATATCTCCCTACACCATTCCCCTCAATCTCTCGATCCCTATGCTCGATCATTCCCTTTTGGTTCATTTCTCAACCACATCTCTTTCCTTGGTCGTTCCCTTCAATCCCTCGCCCTCCCTATGTCATAGACTCGTCATTAGGTCTTTTGACATCATTTGGTTCATTCCCTCTTGCTTCCTACGTTCTCAGAGCCTCCTAGATTAGTATATAAGCCTCTGTATTCGATAGACTCAACAGAGACCAATCCAGGGGACTGATTCCCATGTTTTCCTCTCCCTATCGTTCTCCTCTCGTCGTCGTCGTCTCCCTATAGTCTCCTGCGTCTTCCCTATCGTTCTCGTCGTCATACCTGCGTCCCTGCGTTCTTGTCGTCGTCTCTAGCTTCCTGTCGTCATCCCGAAGATCCCGACCTCCCGAAGTTCTTGTCGTCGTCCCGAAGTTTTCCCTCGTCGTTCCTTTGTCTGTTTCATTGATTCCCTTCTGTTGTCTTTAGTTATCTTTAGTTCCCTCTCGATATCTACTTCTCCTTACACATCCCGACGTTCCCGACGTTCCCGACGTTTCACTACATTTCCCTACAGTTCCCTACGTGTCCCTACGGAGCTAGGAGGCATCGTACGACCAAGGACCACCTTCATCGACGTTGACAGGGCACCCCATCTTCTCCCCATCGGACTCTAGCCCACATAGCCCCAGTTCAACGTCGGGACAACAGAGTCAGAAATCGGGACACCAGCGGGACACAAGAGACCAGAGGGACAACAAGAACGAGGGCGAGACGACGAGGGAACCGAAGGGAGGACCGTAGCAACGCTGCTAGGCCTCAGAAGAGAGAGAGAGAGAGAGGAAGAGAGAGAGAGGGAACGCTGCTGAGTGATTCTCTGGTCTATCGAATACAGGGGCCTTTATATACAATGCTAAGGGCTCTGAGAACGAAGGGAACCAAAGGGAACAAACCAAAATGATGTCAAGAGACCTTATGACGAGTCTATGACATAGGGAAGGCGGGGGATCGAAGGGAATGATGAAGGAAAGGAATGTGGTTGAGAAACGAACCAGAGGGAGGTCTGGAGTCGCAAGCAGGGCGATCGATTGAGACGTGATCGGGACGCAGGGAATGGAGATAGGGAGATGAAAAACTAAAGATATAAAATGTACTGAAAAGTCGGGACACGATCGGGACTGATCGGGACGTGATCGGGAGGGAATGTGAAGGAAACAAAGTCCTAGGGATACTAAATGCTAAGAAACGCAGGTCGCAGGTCGCAGGTCGAGGGGGCGCAGGCCGCAGGTCTAAGTCGCAGGTCGCAGGTTGAAAGGGGAAAACATTGGGACGTCGTGATGTTGCGAAGGGGGATAAGGAGAGAGGGAAGTGTAGCGAAGCAAAGGGACAGGTGAGTCCTTGTCGGGACAGTCGAGAATGCTGAGGGAAGTCATCTAGACCTTGCGCAGCGGTTGTCGATAGTCGAGAGAAGGTCGCGATTCCGGATAGTGTCCGAAATACGGTCACGACACCGTAACGCCATCCCGCCATCCCCTATGAATCCCTACACACCTCTCCAGCTTGCTAGTGTCTGGCTTACTGAGCACTTCACTCAGAGCCCCTTTCTGGATCTAGGTTCTGATGGCGACTTTGAATCCCTTCTCTACAAGAAGGTGGCAAACAAGACTAGGCCGGTAGCGACGACCCTGCCAGAGAACTTCCGGATTGTCCGTCACGAGCATCCCGATCCCCTCGCGAATCTCCTCCCTCTCCCTTCTCATCCTCCCGACTTCATCCCGATGGGGAGATTCACTCGTGAGCGCCGTGACAAGATGGACATCGGGAAGGATCTTCTCTGGCCTGAAGAGATCAAACTAGCTGAGTGGATTGTTGCCCAGCATCACGCAGCTTTCGCCTGGACTGACGAGGAACGAGGTGCCTTTGATCCCCAGTACTTCGCGCCCATCGAGATCCCTCATATCTCGCATGTTCCGTGGGTTCTGAAGCAAGGCCCTATTCCTCGTGGCATCCTTCAGGAAGTCATCAGGATCATCGAGGACAAGTGGCGGTCGGGTGTCTATGAACCCTCCTCTTTGTCCTACAATTCCCGATGGTTTTGTGTCTTCAAGAAGGATGGCAAGTCCCTCCGCTTAGTCCACTCTCTGGAGCCGTTGAACGCAGTCACTGTTCGCAATGCCGCGATGCCTCCCTACACCGAGATCGTTGCAGAGGACTTTGCTGCACAATCTATCTACACCACTCTCGACCTCTATGTTTCCTTTGATCAACGCCAGCTTCACGAGAGGTCTCGCGACATGACTACCTTCAACACTCCTCTGGGTTCCTTCAGGCTCACCGTTCTCCCGATGGGCTGGACGAACTCTCCCGCTGTTCTTCAGGGTGACGTCACTCACATCCTACGACCCGAGATTCCTCACTGGACTCAACCCTTTGCTGATGACGTCCCTATCAAAGGTCCTAAGTCTCGCTATGAGCTTCCCAACGGTTCCTACGAGACCATTCCCGACAATCCCAATATTCGGCGATTTGTCTGGGAGCATCTCGAGGCCGTCCACCGGATTATCCAGCGAGTAGAGTCCTATGGAGCTACATTCAGCGGGAAGAAGGCCTTTATTGGTGTCCCTCGTGCTGATATCCTCGGACATGTTTGTACTTACAAAGGCCGAGTTGCAGATCCTTCGCGCGTGCAGGCTATCCAGGACTGGCCCATCCCGAAGAGTGTCTCAGAGGTTCGCGCATTTTTGGGCACTTGTGGAGTTCTCAGGATCTTCATCAAGGGCTACACACTCGTCGCGAGGCCTCTGATTCATCTCACTCGGAAGGGTATCACCTTCGAGATCGGCCCCCAGCAGCTAGAGTCTATGGCGAGACTCAAGGCTACCATCCTCTCCTCTCCTGCCTTGTGCCCCATCGAGTACGAGTCCGACAGACCAGTTGTCCTTGCTGTCGACTCCTGCGCGAACGGTGTAGGGTACATTCTCTTCCAGATCGGAGAGAATGGGAAGCGCTATCCCAGCAGGTTCGGTTCTATCACCTTCAACGATCGCAAGTCTCGCTACTCCCAGGCTAAGCTCGAGCTCTATGGCCTCTTCCGTGCTCTCAAGCACACTCAGATCTTCACCATCGGTGTGCAGAAGCTGGTTGTAGAGATGGACGCGAAGTTTGTCAAAGGAATGATCAACTCCCCCACCTTGCATCCTAACGACGCCGTGAACCGCTGGATCTCGGCGATCCTCTTGTTTGACTTTGAGCTTGTCCACGTTCCCGCAGAGAGGCACACAGGAGCTGATGGACTGTCCCGACGTCCTCGCGCTCCTGAGGATCCTCCTCGCGATGATGGCGACGAGCTCGAGGACTGGATTGACTCGAACACTGGTTTCTATATTGACCTTCACACTCCCTCTTTTCATGACCCTCTTCTTTCCATAGTGCATTCCTATATTTTGGACTCACCCACTATTCCTTCATCTGTAGTTCCCGCTTTCCTGCTTCCCTCTTGTTCTCCTACTTCGCTTGTTTCTTCTTATTCCGCTTCACATTTTCCTTCCCCTTCTATTCGCTCTTCTTCCCCTCTATCCTCTCCCCCTCTCGAGATTCCTCGCTCGGTGAAGGCCCTTCGTCACGATGACATGCCTCCATTCTCTGGAGTACTCATCAGCGACATTCCCTACGTCCCTTTCCCTCGGGATGCTTCACGACGTTTCTATACTCTCTATACCTCCCTACCCCCCCCCCCCCCTATGCATCCCTATACTTCCCTACATACCCGTATATCCCCCTTTACCTCACTACTCCCTTCCCTATACTAACCTACTCATCCCGATGCTTCGTGACTTTCCCGATGTTTTGGTATCCTCTCTATCTCTCACTACCCCCCCGACCTCCCTATATCCCTCCCAACACTACACCATTCACGACTCCTCCCTATATCTTCTCCCGACTTCCCTATACCTTCGCGATATCTCCCTACACCACTCCCCTCGATCTCTCGATCCCTATGCTCGATCATTCCCTTTTGGTTCATTTCTCAACCACATCTCTTTCCTTGGTCGTTCCCTTCAATCCCTCGCCCTCCCTATGTCATAGACTCGTCATTAGGTCTTTTGACATCATTTGGTTCATTCCCTCTTGCTTCCTACGTTCTCAGAGCCTCCTAGATTAGTATATAAGCCTCTGTATTCGATAGACTCAACAGAGACCAATCCAGGGGACTGATTCCCATGTTTTCCTCTCCCTATCGTTCTCCTCTCGTCGTCGTCTCCCTATAGTCTCCTGCGTCTTCCCTATCGTTCTCGTCGTCATACCTGCGTCCCTGCGTTCTCGTCGTCGTCTCTAGCGTCCTGTCGTCATCCCAAAGATCCCGACCTCCCGAAGTTCTCATCGTCGTCCCGAAGTTTTCCCTCGCCGTTCCTTTGTCTGTTTCATTGATTCCCTTCTGTTATCTTTAGTTATCTTTAGTTCCCTCTTGATATCTACTTCTCCCTACACGTCCCGACGTTCCCGACGTTCCCGACATTTCACTACATTTCCCTACAGTTCCCTACGTGTCCCTACGGAGCTAGGAGGCATCGTACGACTAAGGACCACCTTCATCGACGTTGACAGGGCACCCCATCTTCTCCCCATCGGACCATAGCCCACATAGCCCCTGTTCACCGTTGCCCGTCTGGTCGGACTTCTCAGTCATGAAAACACAGACATTGCAATCGACGTCATTGACCTCTTGCACGAGCTGACAGATGAAGATAACGAGTCGGAAGAAGATGAAGATGAGGAACAGTGGAGTGCTGCTGTAAAAGCTTTAATTGAGGCTCTGGTAAGATAATTGAACAAGTTGCGTGCTCGAAAACTATGCTCATGTCCAACAGTTAGAAAACTCGTTTTTGGAACTCCTGGTTG
The DNA here is from genome assembly GCA_015956445.1 of Thelephora terrestris. Taxonomy (NCBI): domain Eukaryota; kingdom Fungi; phylum Basidiomycota; class Agaricomycetes; order Thelephorales; family Thelephoraceae; genus Thelephora; species Thelephora terrestris. The sequence continues at coordinate 510,168 of WIUZ02000022.1, read as the reverse complement.
AAAATTTGAATCGACTAAATGAGGAAGAGGAGGCGGACCATCTGGGAGTTTTCCACGTTTTAGGAATCTTGGAGAATGTCCTTGCGGAGCCCGAGAACAAGAAACTATTCCTAGACAGTGAAGGTGTAGACTTGATTGTCTTAATGGACCGTCCACGCTCCCACCAGCGTTCGCATTTTGTAGCAAAGGGGAAGCTGGAGGATCGTCCTCGGAGGTTCTCTCACAGTGGTGTCACATGGGGGTCATGCGGGAGCGATCAGTCTCATAGGAGCTCATTGTACTATCAATCACGTAGTGCCCGGACGTGTCGAGAGTTCGGACACCTGGTCATATCTCACACAAAACATATCCTGCCTCGCCGAAAATATTCACCAGTATAGTAGTGTATGTTTGTACAAGATATATCAAATCTATTTTATTTTATTTTATGTGCTTTGTGCTCCTGGGGCCAATATGTCTCAAAATCTGTGGATTTTGGTACGGAATCTGACCGGATTAATTCTAGACCCATCCGGTGACATGCCTCCATTCTCTGGAGTACTTGTCGGCAACATTTCCTACGTCCCTTTCCCTCGGGATGCTTCGCGATGTTTCGCGATGTTTCTATACTTTCTATACCTCCCTACCCCTCCCTATGTATCCCTATACTTCCCTTCACCTCACTACTCCCTTCCCTATACTAACCTACTCATCCCGATGCTTCGTGACTTTCCCGATGTTTTGGTATCCTCTCTATCTCTCACTACCCCCCCGACCTCCCTATATCCCTCCCAACACTACACCATTCGCGACTCCTCCCTATATCTTCTCCTGACTTCCCTATACCTTCGTGATATCTCCCTACACCATTCCCCTCGATCTCTCGATCCCTATGCTCGATTATTCCCTTTTGGTTCATTTCTCAACCACATCTCTTTCCTTGGTCGTTCCCTTTGATCCCTCACCCTCCCTATGTCATAGACTCTTCATTAGGTCATTTGGTTCGTTCCCTCTTGCTTTTTACGTTCTCAGAGCCTCCTAGATTAGTATATAAGCCTCTGTATTCGATAGACTCACGAGAGACCAATCCAGGGGACCAATTCCCATGTTTTCCTCTCCCTATCGTTCTCCTCTCGTCGTCGTTGTCTCCCTATAGTCTCCTGCGTCTTCCCTATCGTTCTCGTCATCATACCTGCGTCCCTGTGTTCTCGTCGTCGTCTCTAGCGTCCTGTCGTCATCCCAAAGATCCCGACCTCCCAAAGTTCTCATCGTCGTCCCAAAGTTTTCCCTCGTTGTTCCCTTGTCTGTTTCATTGATTCCCTTCTGTTATCTTTAGTTATCTTTAGTTCCCTCTTGATATCTACGTCTCCCTACACGTCCCGATGTTTCCCTTCATTTCCCTACAGTTCCCTACGTGTCCCTACGGAGCTAGGAGGCATCATACAACCAAGGACCACCTTCATCGACGTTGACAGGGCACCCCATCTTCTCCCCATCGGACCTTAGCCCACATAGCCTCTGTTCACCGGAACACTTGGCACTTGGGAAACAAATAATATTGCATGTGATACACCAGGATATCAAATTTCCGGAGGGTTATATGCAAGGAATGGACACAACGAACGAGTTGAAGGGTAAGGTGGTTTGGGCGTGACAACGGGCTGTCTGGACACCCTCTTTGGGAAGGATTATTCAAACTCCGCCAACAAACGCGAGCATGGGTTTGGTTTTTTTATTTGATCGGAAAGTCCACCACCAATTCATTTGCCACATGTCCACCCACTGATTCTGTTGAGCAGGTAGAGTATATTATATACTACTACATGGCGTACTCTAGTCCTTACCTGAGGGGGGAAGATGTGAGAGTGCAAGTGGGAGTGAAAGAGAGAGAAGCAATTGATTGATCTATCTACACATGTGGGGTATATATATCTATCTACTCTATTAGTGTCACAACTATATAGTGTGACTGATGCAGGGTCCGTGCAGCGGCTTAGGGCACGTGTGCGTCATACCGATCGATTGGATCACAGATGTGATACCGTCCCTTCGGGTCGCTTATTCAGCGCTCTCTGGCATCGGCTCTCGCACGAAGTGGTGGAGCCGGTTGACCCGTTGCCGGGCACAGACCTCTGGTTCAACAGATTCAGTCATCCCCATTTGACTCATCTGGCCCAGCTTGATTGACGAAAAGCACAAGGCAGCCTATGGATAATAATTTCTAATACCTCCATCCTTAATTACAGATTGATAGCATGTATAGCACACTCATACTCTACCCGCACGCATTAATACACCCGATCCAGAAATTGATGGGAATCAAACGAGGGTGTCCGGTTTCAGGTTCGTTGCACGAAAACCTGGTTTATTTTCTAGGCCAGCAGTTTCTCGGCGTTGCTGAGTTTGAACACCGCATTGACTGATCCGTGTGACCTTGTGTTACCTTCCAGCCAGAATTTGTCACACAAGTGTCCGAACTCTCATTTTGACTTTGGATGTGAATAACTCCATCCGCATCCCTCCAGCCGTACCTTGGATTTTATTGTAGGTAGCTTAGGGTGTTCTCTTTGGGTCCCGTAAATTTCAAGGGTCAGGGTAGAGTGTGTGGATACCCATAATTACTCTACGATCGTACCCTTTGGGGTGTCCGAGCTCTGCGTGATCGATAGTAGTGGATTACGATGGGGGTGAGGGCAACGATAACAACTGATTACAATAACAATTTCCCACGACCCGACTCCTGCCAAGAGTTACACTTTGCTTCAAACCCCTCCCTCGCGGGAGGTATCGGATCGGCCGCAGGCCGAAGCTCGCCGAGGGAAGTGGGTTTGGTACGAACCTAACTTCCACCCCAGCTTTGTGACTCCTCAGGCGGCATGATCAGTGGGCATAGCACATATTATGCCCAGTTTTATTGTTAATAGTGAGATATAATTTTTTGTTACGCAGTATCTAGGGTCATATCCTCTAAATCATATTTACTGACGATTTTGTGAGATTTGACAGTGGCACGTTGTTGCCCAGGAAGTCTGTGTAGACTGCTTCACTGGGGCCGAGGCCGCAGGTCCCGGCCCCGTTCTTCTAAAAAAGGGCGAACCATCGATGTTGCGACAAAAAGAACAAGCATCATATCTACTAAGGCCTACTCCAGCTACTCCAGCCAATCTCACCGTCCTTCCAGTGTTTCTCGAGCACCTCCAAAACGTCCACGACACCTCGCAGAGCAAACCGATGGAAATGTGGCAGATAGTATTTGGCGTCCGCGTCCCTCGGCCTTTTGATGAAAACCTCCCTACGCCATTGCTCACTCAGGGGTTCCACCTTCTTCCACCAATCTTGAATGACAGCCTGGAAGCGCTGCGTGGCTTGGTTACGCTGTTCAACGCCCTCGAGATAACCAAATTGTCGGATGCCAAGATCCTTGTTGTTTTTCGTGAGAGCCTGCCTTGCCGGCCCTTCTACCCCCGACTCCTCTCCGCTCGTCTTGTTGAATAATACGCTCCAGAGCGCAACCCAGAAGAAAGACTCCAAGTCGTCCACAGGTGAATGCAGGTATTCTCCTGGGGTATCGAGGAGCGCCCGGGACATGAACTCGGGTGTACCCTGTGAAATTGATCAAGCTCTACCTCCTAGGTGACCAGAAACTCGCTCACCGATTTGGCCGATCGACGGTCCACGTCCCAGTACGTTTTCCAGGGAATAGAGAGGTCGCCGTCAGTGATCACCGCGGTAGCCTGGGTTGAAACCCCCAGGCTGACCACAAGCTCTTGGACTTTGACCAATAGCTGCCGGATCTCCTCCGCCGGACCGTTCGGCAACGAGGATACATGTTCCAAGAACACATCCGGAATCTTGAACCCTTCCTTATTCTCCCCAGGTGCCAACAAAACATTTCCCAAGCTAGGATCCCTGTGTAAGTATCCACACAGGTACACGGATAACCACCCTAGAAAACCAGTCTAATCAGTCGAGGAGATGTGAAGCATGGCGGGGCGCACCTAGTATGCAGTCGCGCAATCCGCAGGTCAGTTGACGAGGGTTCTCCGCTGTTGTTAGCGCTTTCCCACAAGAGTTGAAGATGCATTGCTGGTACGTCCTGACATCTAGCGTCTTGGGAGGCGGGGAATCGAAGAGCGGCCAGTGGTGATCTTTAATTTCGTCCTCATTCGGGAAGAACAAGAAGTTTGAGATCGGTTCACAGTCTTCACCCGTAACTTCGTACGAGGACACGTGGGGCATTACCCCGTAATGACCACCGCAGTCCTTGAACATGTCTGTTTCGTTCTTCCGACGGTCAATACTTGGCCAGCTGGTCTTGAGGACAACGGTTTCTGTCAAATCCGACAAGATTGGGCTGCCATCCGAACACTGGAAATTGAAGGGCGTAAAGCTTTTGAGGTCCGCGCTGGGAACAGTTTGAACCCGTTCACCTACCCAATAGTCAGCTCACTCCAAATCCATGGATATCGACAAATTCTCGCCTTTCACCTGCTCGCGCACTTTGGAGAGGGTCGACTTTCTTTTCTCCTGGGAGGTGTTCGTGGGCTCTGGCTTTTCAGCGAGCCTCACGGAGCGTCTGAGCCCAACGACCGACTGTACGGAAGGTCTCAGCTCTTTCTGCTCGGGAGTCTCCGGGCCCGCTGGTGTAGCGCTCTCTGGACGAAGGAGGAAAACCTGTGTCATCCTGCCGCGGACGCAGAGAGACCGAAAAAGGATCTTCTCCACCGTTGCACGCACGTGCTGCTGACTATGCTTATTCACGGGGAGTAAATGGGTGGTGTCATTGCCACAAGTGATAAACCCTGCCTCAGCCGCTGTACGCCATGTTGCCAACGTGAGAAAAAGACGGGCCATGTCTTCAAACCTGTCCTTCTCGGTGAGATCGCACGGTTCGGAAGCAGCGAGACCACCGCGATGGAAGACCAGAAACCTGAGCTGGTTTTTCTCGTGATTGAAACCCAAGATAAGAGCGAACACCCGCATTGGGTTTGCATCGAACAAACTACGCGCGTAGGTAGCCGCTTGGGCGACCAACTTCCTCCAGCAGTTCTTCACCTCGACGGGCAGCATGACCTGACAGGCAGGTTGGCCAGCTAATGGCTTCCACCAATGATGTCCACCGGATTTCGATATTCCCTTTCCTCCCACGATGTCCGGCTTGAGTACAGCTGCACCTTCAATTCCATCCATCATTTGTGTCCCAACAACGAATTCGAGGTCGTGATACCACCGTTCCGGACGTTTTGGGATTTTGTTATCTTTATGTTTGTCAAGGGCCTTGTGACACGCTTTGACGATTTGGGTGAGGAATTTGGCCAAGCTTTCATAGCATGCTTGTTCGGCAGCGCGAGTGACGGAGGAGAAGGATGGGGGTTTTGCAACGAGTTCGTTGAGAGCGTTGCCAAAAGCTTTCTCATCCACCGTACAGTGGTATTGGTCTATGCCATAGAATCCTTCAGAAGGAACGGCGCCATCTTTCAGTTGTTTAGGAGAGAGTATCTGGGCAAGTTTGGAGGAGTTGAAGCGGAAAGTTTGGTCAGCGATCTCGTCCTCCATGAGGCTCTTGAGCACAGCTTGACTTCGAGGGGTATGGGACGACGAGAAGATTGGAGATGAGATGTGGTTAGATGCCATTTGTTTAGAGGTCGGTTTGTGGGGGGTGGATGAGGACATGATGGTGGTGGAGGTTGACCGATCAATCGATCACATGGCCTTGTCAGTCACATGGGCAGCTGGCTTTCACCAGCCTCTTTCACCACCTTTCCCTTCTTGCAGACCATGGAGGCTTTTTCTTCATCTTTCAAGTCAAAACACAAGAGATCTCACGACAAAGACCGCGATTCTAGCAGCAGAAAACGCGCGAAACACAAGCACCACAGCAAAAAGTCGAGCAAGAAGTTCGAGGGCCACCTTCACGTTGTCGACGATGATGTCGACGATGAAAATATGTGGGTTGAGAAGAACGTGGACATGGATGGAGAGAAGGTACTGTCAGATGGTTGGAACTCTCTAATCACTAACTGTAAGACATAGGTGTTAACAGCTAATATCCCAACCGCAGAATCCCTCAAACTGACATCTCAAGCCCCAGTCCCTATCACTGGTTTACCGTCCCTCGTTGCGGAGACACCGATAAAACGAGACGATTGGATGCTGGAAGGAACCTCTAAAGACGACCTTGACTCTGGCTTAGACTTCTTCTCAACCCTTCGGGGTGAAACAAGAAGGAAGAATCAACCTCCACCAGTCCCAGATCCTGACAAGGTGATTCGAACCTTCTCTTACCTGCTTTTGCTCGCTGAGAATTTCTGGGGGTCTAGATGAAGATAAGCTCAAAGGAATTGAATACACAGCTGAAGGATGGAAAGTCACTCGACGAGTACATCGCACCCGCCCCGAAAAAGTCCGTTCCAGGCGGCCCTGGCTCCCAGTGGCGCATGATGAAGTTACGCAGGGTTTACGAGACTGCTGAAGAAGAGGGAAGACCTGTGGAGGAAGTTGCAATCGATCGGTTTGGTTCCCTCGAAGCGTTCGAGGAGGCGAGAGGGGAAAGGAAGATCCTGGACGAGAGGGATGGGACCAAACCCGAAGAGAAACTAAGGGGCCGGCCAAAGGAGCCTGGGAAGAAATTCCACTTCACCGATATCGGAAGTACTGGCTCAAGTCGAAGCTCGTCGTTTCGGCGCCCAGCCTTTGTCAGTGACAACGGTCCACGAACGCCTCCAGCTTCCAACCTTGGACCTAATCGATCATCGGAATACTCGAAGTATGGATCTCAAAGAGGAACTCCCCAGGCATCCACACCGATCCCTTCAGTCCTCACTCCTTCCATCCTTCCAACGAAAACAACTCCTCGTGGTTTGTCCCCTTCCTCCCTCAACCGATTACAGGCCAAGGTCCTCAAGGCGAAGTTAATGGGATCTCCTAACGCGGGTGCTCTTGAGAAGGAATACGAGGAAGAGCTGAGGAAAGCGAACGAGGGTCCCAGAACCGTCACAAAAGTAGAAGTTCTACCTACCCTCGACGGTCGTGGACGTTTGTACGATATCGGAACAGGAAAAACGGGAGATACACCTCTACCACCAGGAAACCGAAGGAAGAAAGAAAAGGTCGAGACCAGAGATCCAAAAACCGGGGAGATTGTACGATATAATGCCGACGATGACACGACTACCTTGGGGGAAATGTTGAGGCAGGAGAAGTTCGGTGCGGGATCCTCGGACCAGAAGGACTTTGACGGGCAACTTGCAAAAGCCATCATGGGTGACGGCAAGTTCGAGGTAAGCGATTATGTGCCTGTTTTGCGTAACTCACACTTTCGTCGTGTACAGAATGACTTGGAATATATGGACGACAACGCCGAGAGACTTGGCCGACGTAAGATGCGCTCTGACGCTATGAAGCGACAGTTCGCTATCAACGGTAATTGACTTCACACCCCTTCGGTCTTCAACCACTCATAAGTATCAGATTACAAGCGTACCCAAAAAGTCATGGCTACATGTCCTTTCTGTTTTGGAGAAGACGACTCGCCACCAAAAGCCCCAATCGTGACCCTCGGGACTAGGGTTTATCTCTCGTGCACAACGCATGAGAGTCTTGTGGACGGCCATTGTCTCATCGTCCCAATACAACATCATCTAACGATGCTCGAAGGAGATGACGACGTTTGGGATGAAGTTCGGGTAAGCCTTTGGGGGTGGTGTCCCTTGCTCTTGCTAACTGTGCCATAGAATTTCATGAAGTGCCTCATGCGTATGTTCGCTGAAGAGGATAAAGGGGTCATCTTCTACGAAACTGTGCTAACACTCAAACATCAAAAACACACCTTCATCGAATGTGTTCCCGCTCCGTGGGCGGAGTTTGAGGTCCTTCCTGGTTACTTCCGGGTACGTGATCTCCATCTGCCCCGTCATGGTCTGTTGACCCACTTCCGCAGCAATCTATCTTGACGTCTGAGACGGAATGGTCGCAACACAAAAAGCTCATCGACTTTTCTGCCCGGCCTGGCGGTTTCCGAAGGTCTATGGTCCCAAACCTCCCCTACTTTATGGTCCAGTTCGATTACAAAGGGGAAAAGGGGTACGGACACGTCATCGAGGGCACGAACGCTGCTGAAGAGACAGAAGAAGGCATGGACGAGGGTGAAAAGGGAGGTGGAGATTTTCCAAGGTTCGTATCAGTCTGCGAGTATCTCAGCTTGTTCTGATCGTGTTCCCCCAGGTACTTCGCCGGCGAGATTATCGGGAATCTGCTCGAACTAGAGCCACGTCGGTGGAGGCGGCCGCGAAAGGTCGATTGGAGGGAACAGAAGGGCGTAGTTGAAGGCTTCAAAAAGAAGTACATGCCGTTTGATTGGACGGGCATGATGTCCTCCGGTCAGTGATTGCCTCCCGGGTCATTCTATGTACTGGCAGTGTTGGATTCTCCCCGCTGAGACTGCCCCTCACTGTCTCCATTTTAATCATCATTACTGCGCACTATTCTGTACCTGTATTCACATCAGTCGTCACCACCACAACACCTTGATCTAGATGACATCTTTCATCGTCGAGGCACACGTCGGCCGCGTCGTGCGCCCAGAGTGGGCAGGAGACCCTCAATGCGCGTTCTGCTCGATCTTGCAAAAGAAACTACCCGCATACATCCTGTACGAAGACGAAAAAGTCATCTCCATCCTAGGTTGGTCTCCTTCCAACGTTCGAAGCAAATTGCTGAAGGTTGGAAAAGACATTGCTCCGCTCAGACTTGGACATACCCTTGTAATACCAAAGGTCCATCTGAAACACATCTCTGAACTACCTGAAGACTATGCCGCTGCCCTCGGTCTGGCTGTCACCCGGGTTGCAAAAGCGTTAACAAAATGTTCGGTAACTGGTAAAACGTCCAGCAGCGCTTTCTGCTGACTTGCATGGCAGTTCTAGAGAACCCTGGGCTGAACGTCGTTGGGAACCAGGAATACGCACAAGCTGTTCCACATGTAGGTGTTTGATACCTGCCTACAGGCGAAATAATTTATAATTTCCTCTTCCCGAGGTCCACTACCATATCATTCCTGCCCCGCAACTCGACGCCCCAAGAGGCACGGGCACGTACAACGCGTTAAACCCTCCGACTGAGAAAGAGATGCATAGGATGGAATTGGAAGGGAGGACGGAACTTGACGAAGATTTTGCCAAAGAATTCTCAGATAGGATACGACGCGAATTGTCTGCGACTGCGTCGAGCCACCTGTGAATGTATCGTCATCGCCGCGGCTTCTGAGACCGAGCTGCACCTTACCTACTACCACCATGAACGACGTCGACCATTGGTCTGAGGAAGACTCCTCCTCTGACGACAACGACCTGTACGACGATACTCCCCAAATACGACCCCAGAAAGCCACCATTCCGACCGTACTTCAGGCTGGGTTCGATTCGTACTTCCTACACCAGGGAAAGGTCGCCAAGACATCTCCCGCGGTCTTTTCGAGCCAGGTAGAGCCACTCTCTGCCGAAGAGTACGCGGATGCAATAAAATCTGCATCGGAAAAGTACAACCTCACGTACCGCGCATCCTCTGCTATTCAAGAGTCGTTAGCGCACCAGTTTCGTAGGTTTTTGCTGGAGCTCGAGCAAGGTTTCAACCTCCTATTCTATGGGTATGGTTCCAAACGTGCTCTGCTTAATCGCTTCGCGGTTGAGGTGTGCTCTAAGCGTGGTCACGTCGTCGTCCTGAACGGGTGCCAACCAAAGGCTTCAATCAAGGATCTCTTGACCGCAATTGAGGCCATCCCCGCCGTCCAGAAGTTTGCGGGATCCGCCGAAGCGGCCACAGGGAACTCTAACGAATCCCAACTCGCCAGAATACGCGCATGTTTCGCGTCCTCTGACGTCAAACCACTCTTCCTCCTCATTCACAATATCGACTCCCCGAATCTGCGGTCACCCAAAGTCAAATCCCAACTAGCCGCGCTGGCAAGCCACACGCGCATCCACCTCATCGCGTCTATTGATCATGTCAACGCCCCTCTCCTATGGACTTCTACCGAGTGCTCCACACGCAAGCGGGAGAACACTGACGAAGAATCGTTAAGCTACCACGTTCCTGGATTCTCGTGGCTGTGGCACGACCTCACTACCATGGCTTCCTACGACTTCGAACTTGCTCATGCCGATCGTTCTTCCTACGCAGGAGCTTCGATGAACTCGCGAACCGGTCGAGGGGGACCCGCCAGCCTTACCGCAGGAAACATGGTCATGTCCGAGTCTGCAGCTCAACACATCCTGGCGTCGGTTACGCAGAAGGCTAAGAAAATGTTCAAACTCATGGCCACCAAACAGTTGGAGGTTATGGAGGAAGACGGAGAGGGAAAGACCCAAGATGATTTCGAACGTTACGGAATCTCCTACGACACGCTATTCACCAGCGTCCGGGATAACTTCATTGCCACCAACGACACCGCCATGAGGACCCTCCTGGGAGAGTTCAGGGATCACAATCTCATCGTGGGGGCCGGGACTGGTGGCGCGGAGATTTTGTGGGTGCCGATGAGAAGGGAGCGGTTGAACAAAATCGTTAAGGGCCTCGACGTCGAATAGGTCCGTGCCATTCCATAGACCCTGCCATCTCATGTACATGGCGTGATTCTCCCTGGGGAGATTGCAGCTAGGTGAATTGCAGGAGTATGAATAAATGCGATGGTCAAACGTGGATTGCCTCGCCATCATCGTATCGCCCATTAGCTCCAAGCATCACCCGTTCTCGCCTTTGTAGAATCAAACATTTTGACTGGTGGGGAGAGTCATTTGCGTGGATATGTACCGTGTCAATCAGTGTGGGCAAAGCGTCCGAGATCATGGCCAACTGCAACAGTGCTTCCACCGTGGGTATCTTTACCTGGAGCAATTAATATACAGTCTATGTCAGTAAAGGCTGCGGTCATCGTACATAATGGGATTCGAAAAGAATGTAAGGGAATAAAGATACCGGCCATGTACGCATCCAATACCAAGGGACGAGAGAGAAAGGTGAATAGTAACTTAAACTACAAGAATCCGCTTTCCTGCAACAAACGTGCCATCTTCTCATCTTCGCGTTCCCGGGGTTCTCTCTCCAGACTAAGGTTCCAGAAAAAGTCGCTCAGGTCTCGCCCTTCATCGAACTGCCGCAGAGAATCCTCAATGAAGGATACCACTGAAGGGACGACGTGAAGGGAGTAGGGAGTCAGCTGCCATCGCTTGATGTCTTCAATGACCTCGGCGGCCTTTTGCCTCTTGCGGAAGTTGATCAGGTTCGGCCCAATCATGTTGGGATTTTCGTTAATAAACGTGAGCTGCGTCAGGAAGACGCCTGCAAGCCGATAAGTACTGGGTTGTCCGCTCCGAACATTATATTTTACTCACCGATGAACGGAACGCAGGGAGCCACGATGGTCGAGAGCTTGTGTCGGTAATTACCAAAGTTCTTATTGGTGTTTAACATGGTCTCGCACTGCGATAACATTGTCATGAACCGCTGGGGAACTTGTTCCCATGTCCGTTTTAGTCGACGGATTGGCGTCATGTTCAAACCGGCGACAATGGCAAGCATGGAGGGGAAATTATGCAAACTCTTACAACGCTGATCGAACAGTGAGCGTCAGCTGTGATGCGGCGTTATCGAGGATGAGCACCCACATCAGCGATGGAGATGAAATTCTTCACAGAACTGGCTCTCCGCCTTGACTCATCCTTGGCCAGAATCGTCTCAGCGACCCAGTCAGAAATCTTGTTCGCAAACCGGATAACCTGGGAGATGTTGTCGTTGATATCACCCTTCTGATCTCTGGACCTCTGTAGACACTCGATTGGCCGAATCTTCTGATACAGGTGACTTTCCATCAGGGTCAATTGTCTGGCCATTTCCAGTGGGTCGACATCAGAAAGCTTCATCTCGCCCTTCTTTGAGGTCTTGGGTTGGATCGGTGGCGGTGGCGGGCCTGATTGGGTAGGATTGGGAAATCTTGCATCGCCTCTTTGCTGATTATTTTCTCAGCTTCAATGGTTTCCAACGGTCAGAAGCAGACGAAACTCACAGCACGCTCTATGTGAATCCCCAGTTGCTTCGCGGCGGCAAAGTTCTGTACCTCCTCGTTGGAGATAAACTCTTTCATCCGTTCGAAAATGAATGAATCCTCGTCCTCGAGAATGTCGCTGTCGACGATCATCGACTTGAAGGTATTCAGGACCCTGGTGCTAACGTTGAGAGCACACTAAGATGGGTTTCGAGGAGGCACTAACCTAGCTCGGACCACGTGTTGCTTTAACCTCTTCCACTCGTCGAGCTCCGCAGGGGTGAGATTGTCGGGAGGTTGTATCCAAAACCTAGCCGCGAGGAGGTCGAACAGTTCATTCGTTGTTGAGAACGATTTGTATGTCATTAAAAATGTCTTGTTGTACTTGGTATCTAGCGGAGGTTCAGAGTGAATACGTGAGGAGCCCCAATGCAGGAGACTGACCTGGTGCATCATGTGTCGTGAGCCTCTCGACAAGAGCTTGTATCGTTCCCCCTTTCACGGTACCCTCTGGGTCGGTTTGTAGATCCTCTGGTGCATGATCCGACCGTAGGTACCACTTCTTGAAGTCCGCATTGACCTTGTCAATATACGCCTGGGGAGCATCGTCGCCAAGGATCTTGCGCAATTTGGCTGCTCTTGGCGGACTCTTCGCAGACGCAGCTAAAAAAACCCTTTTAGCCTGGAAAGCTCGTGTGGTAAGGGCGTGGACATACTATTATCAGCCTCCAGAAGCCGATCGATATCCGTGTCAAGGTCCGTCTTCGGCGTCAACGTGCCGGACCCGTTGACCGTCGAGTCCCTCCCATCGCGCGACCACGTTGAAGTTATAGTAGTTCCGCCCAACTCACTATAAGTCTCGCTCAACGGCTCAAGACTCGTCTCTGAGCTTTGCGAAGGGTTCCTGTACAAGGACGAGGGACTGACCAACGGTAGGTCAGTCAACTTGGTTTTCGTGTCAGGTCTCCTGAACGCGACTTCCATGTTAACGACTTCATCCTCTGTCTCCGATTGTGAGGACGCGCCGACTATACGTGGGAACGTTGCAACGGCCGCGATTCTGCTCTCGATGATGCTGACACGAGACATCCTCCATTCGATTGACCCGTTGTACTCTCCCTGGCCCAGCTCGGCTTGATCATGACCCACACTGAGCAACGCCTCGAAAGTCTCGCAAGCGACTCCAAAGTTCGTCTGCAGAACCGCCGTCAGAGACAAAAGCTGGTGCCAAGAGGTAGGGAAGTCGGTCGTGGCCGAACGCAAGGTCTGAAGAGCCATCAGGGTCGAGGCGCCCTCGTCGTAAACTGCCTGAACAGCTACTTCCAGCTTTCGAACGAGCCTCTTTGCTTTATCGACGGTCTGAAGGTATAGCTCCCGGTTCGGCGTGACCCCCGTATCAACGTTGAATCCGTCGACATCGACATGCCTGGCAACGTGAATCGTCGAGATATAATCGATGCACTCCGATAGTCTTGAGAGAAAATCGCAACAATGTGCGACGACGTCTACAGGGCGGGTTCGTTCAGGTGAATTAGAAAAGCCGAATCAAAGGTCAGAATGTTGAAGGACTTACCCGGTTCACCGAATGGGTCAAACTTCGTATCCACTAACGCGGTACGCTTTGCGTCGAGTCCTGCGATGAGGCCCTTCAGCTCCGTGATCACTTCGACCGACAGTTGCCTGTTTGGAGCCTCATCTTCTCCTTCTAATGCTAACCATCCAAAACCCTTCCATCCAGCCGCGGCACCACCTCCAACCAAGCCCAGCCCCACATGCTCTGGCTCAAACACGCCATGCAGCCTTTTAATTACGTTCACATCCGAGGACTGAGCATTTTGCTCCAAAAACCTCTGCACCTCCGCGACAAACGCAGCCACGGCCCTGTCGAGCTCTCCTGCATCGCCTTCCATGCGCATAGGCTTATCGGCTGATTGAGAATGATTTGCTTCGTACTGGACCGCCAGTGTAGACAACACCAGTTTCGAGAGTGTTCCAGCCACTTTGCGTTGTGCAGGCTTCAGGTGAGCCTGAAGTGCCTGAGAGGGAGGAGTGGTTCGTATATGCCGAGTATCCCGGGGATATAGGTTGTTTGTGATCTGGCTAGATGGAGTGGCGGAAACGTAGAGCAAATTGCGTATGCTGTAAACGACGGACAGAACCCTGTCGTTCAGCTCGTTGCCGTATCGGCCGGGAGGGGTGTTATCATGGGTTTGGATGTATTGGACGACATTTCCGATTGCTTCTCTGGCGACAACCGCGAGTTGATTGACCGAGTCAGGGGGCGGGGCAGTCAAAGCTCGTTGCAGTTCCTGGGCGGAGCGCTCTGCAGGTGTGAGGTCACTCGACAAGGACTGGGTCAGTTGTGTGGCCGTAAAATTTGATGAGCCTGCATTGGGGGAAAGACTTGGAGAGGAGTTTACTCGACCCAAAGTAGTGGGGGATGGGTGGACGTCCGAATCGTCCGAGTGTACGCTATATCGGTCGCTCTCGCTCCCGGACGCGACACCCGCCTGCGAAGATGATCGCGTGGTGGGAGATACACGTATATGTGCGTCAGCTGGGGAGAGATCGGACTGAGGGGGACCGGGATCGCGAGTAGCCGGATGTAGTTGCTGGGTGCTCCCGGAAGGCACAGTCAAGCTGATCGTTCCGTCGACCGTGTTGACAAAATAGTAAGATAGTCCGTCGTCAGCCAGGGCCCTCTTCCATGGCTCGGGAGTGCTAATCCGCCTCGGAACACCAAATCCGGCGCCGTTACGAGGCCCATTGATGGTCGCAACATCTGTGGTGATCATTGCCAGCGGGTCAGCTCGCGGCAGCTAGAGTCGATGAGAGGGAGGGGGCTCACCCTCAGATATGTCTTGGTCCACGTCGAGCGGGAGATCGCGAGACTGCTGACCCGTTTGGGTGTTCACATAGTAGATCTGAATAGATGACGCCAAGGAACCATAACGTAAGCGCCCATAACAAGGTATGTCGCGAATGGGATGAAATAATGTCGTAAATGCAAAGAAATGTCAGAAAGAGGTAAAAGGCGGAGGAACTGAGTCGGAACAAGGGGGAAAGCGCTCACACGTCCGTCTGCAGACACCTGTGGCACCCAAAAGTCGCTTGACTGAGTCCCAGACCTTGGGAACGACCCATCGCCTTGTAAGCTGATACTTGCGGCGGTAAGGTTACTTGTATCCAATTGAATGTTTTGGGACTGTGAGAGTGCATGAGAATGCGGTTGGAGGTTACCGTGGGGCATTGCACGATGTTGGTCCCACTCCTGTGAAGCAACGTTTTGTGCGCGCGCGAGTGAGAGGTTGTGTGCGTGACCGATAGCTGCCTGAGGATTTTGGAACTCGAGCTGAGCTGCAGCTTCAGCGGCGGCGAGGGCGGCGTCGGCCTCGTGATCAGAGATGACTGTCACATAATTGGAGGGAAACCATCCCCGCTCCTGACCGAGCAAGCCGTCCCACCATCCTGATTCCAGCCTGGTGAGAACCTCGATGATGTCGTCTTTGCGGAAGGAGAGAGAGGAGTCATTATCGGTCTGATAGTCGAAGAGGGCACGACAGAAAAAGGTCGAGAGGAATTCTTCCTCCGGTTGTTGGTGAGCGGGGTCGAGGCCAAGAGACATGGTGTGCGCTCTCGAGTTGAAGACTTCAGCGGCCATTGTCAGACCTGATTTCTCGTGTGGTAGCGGTCAGAGAGGCCGAGGGCTACAACGGGCGGATTCCTGACCAGAAAGGATGATGGCCGCTTGGGCACCGATGTGCGGGGGTCAACTCCCAAAACAGTTGCCTTCCACGAAGCGCACGTGACTCTACTATATTTCAGTGATGTCTACCGAGTACCCAACCGAGAACTAACGCTGATGCAACTAAGCCGCCTTCCAGCTTGTATGGTATACTACGCCAGTCATTATATAACCATGATGAGGATAGCGTCACTGGTTCTAGTGGAACCGGGATCATCTCAGCTTCGATCGCGGGCGGAGGCGAGGATGGAGGTTGTGGCGGGGGAAGAGCCGCTATCACCGTGTCCAGTCGGGTCGCAAGGTCATGAATCTCCTTCTCTAGCAGATCCTTCGTCTCCCCAGACAACTCTTCGACCTTTTTCTCGAACGTGTGAGCTAACCGGCGCCTTTTCCAGGGTTCGACGATGAGGGTGGCCATGATGAAGACGAGCAAATTGAGCGCTAAGGCCGCCATTGATCCATACGTCGAAGCACTCCGGATTTTGTCGGACCAAATCTGTTCTTCGTGGTACCTGGCCAAAATGGACCGAAGAAGTTCTTTTAGCTCCCGCTCGACATCTTCATCTGCCGCTTTGGCAGCCTCTTTGGCCCGAGCCTCCGCTTGCTCATACGAATGATCCTCGCGGACAAGCAATGTGAACCTCCCGACGTCAGCGTCTGTCCACGTGTGTTTGCGCTGGAGGAGTTCGTTTACTTCTCGTTGAGAGTTGGATCGCCTGATCACTGCCTCCTCATAGACCCGTTTCGTGGTTTGCGCCGCTTCACGGGCAGCGTTTATCCTAGACTCTGGTCAGAATAAATTTGCGACATTAAATTTACATGCACCAATACGAATAACAGTGGTTGGTGACAAAAGGCATACCTTGTACTTCCACTTTCTTCTTGAGCAGCTCGATTTCTCCGTATCCGGTTGCACGATTGAGTTGTCCACCGAGTTCAGAGAACAAAGCTTGAGAGACGACAGTAAACTCGTCTGCGCGCTTCCTGATACCTATGGCGGTATCACCAGTGGCTTTGGTGATGTAGCCTTGAAGAAGAGATGTCGCCTCTCGGAGTCTATGCGAAAGGGCGGGTTCACCGTCCGTCCGAGTGCTATCCTGCCTCTCCGACGATTCCTCTGGTTTACCAGGGGTCGGGCGTGGTTGGACTATATTGAGGCATCGAAGTGAGGAGTGAAACAAGCGACTCGAAGGAACTGCCCGGGAGGACCGGTACATGGAACGGAGTGTAGTTGGCTGATCCCGATCATCGATCATCCTCTGTCGTCGACCACCTTGGCGTGCGGCGTGCTTCCCTCCGTAGCCTCTGGCGGCCGTTGTTTGCAGATACGAGTCGGTCTCACCGGATGTTTTGGTGTCTCAGAGTGCCCACTTTTCACGCCGTCACTACGGGAGTTCAGACCCGCAGCAAAGAGCTCTAACCGACACGGGTCCAAGAGCATCCTCCCTTCTGTGCTTACACCGACTCGGATCTTGGGTCGTCGGTCAGCACGTCTCGCGCACTTCGTCGACACGTTCTAGTCCAGCCTAGCACGGTCGGAAAACAACAGTCGGGTTTTGGGGGAGCGGAACATCAGTTCCCAAGGCCAAAACTTTTACGTTGGTACGCCCCTTCTCTCGATAAATTGCTCTTCTGATGCAACCATTCCTCAATCGCAGCTTATACCAGCCATGTTCCCTACCCCTCACAAAATCACCCCGGAGCATCAAGAGGCGATAAGTCTGAATGTCAGTAACCAATGGTACGAAATTTCACGCACAGGGCAGGATTTCTGCATGCATACATGAATCACGGACGCCCGAAAAAGGATTCCAGGGGCATGCGTATAATGCAGAGATTCATCCTCAGCCACGAAATTGCCATTTATCGAGCTTGGTAAGCGCTCAAAATCATCCGCATGCGCTGGTCTGATGTGACGGCTACATTGTAGGAAACAGGACTCATCGCCACTGTAGCGAGGTCCGGGTCATCGTAACGGACAATGATTACGAGCTTTTCAGGAGCTAGAGTTGCCGTCTAGCCTTCGCATAACTCAGCGACCGCATCGAATGGCTGAATTGACAATATAGCCCTGCCGTGCAAGCTGTCACCGTCGGCGGATCTGTCAGTGTTGTGGCGTTTGCTGGAATTTTCACGGTGGTCGGGACGCTCGACGGTAAACCCGTGAGACACATCACATGGTGTGTGGTAATTAACATCCCTTGCGACGATGAAACAAAGCTTTGCGACAGGATATTCCAGTACTTTACAACCGTCGTGCTGCACCGGTCTCGTCGTCCACATTGCGGTGAGCTGCACAGCTGTTTTCAATTTCAACGCTTGCTCGGGCGGGAGCGAAGCGTTAGCTACATCGACTTCAGCTCCGCATCAGCCGATGACGGGGAAACTTTGATGCGGCTGAGAAGGAAAGCAAAATTAAGGGGCTTAGCGCTGAGAATTCGGTATGCAGAGTGCGTCATTTGACGTCGGGTGGGCAGAGTCAGGAGCCCCAGAGTTTTCTTGGTCGATAGAGGTCCTTGGAACCGGGCCAAGGGAGGGGGACGAAGCGGGTTTGGTCTAGCTCGCCTTGGTACACGTATGCCAATACTGAGCCCGTGATGGTTGAATTGGATTCGAGGGTGGAGTCTACATAAACGCCACAATCTGGACTCGCTGGTTACGCTTTCTTTACTCGTTTTTACGACGGGCTCTGTGTGTTACAGCACCCGTGACCGTCCTGTCTCCGAGCGGAGGCGCTCATTCGGTGGACCGCCGGGTCGCTGGAGCTTTAGATTATCTCGATTTTCGACAAGATGACGTTTCGTTGTGTCGCGGTGTGGACGTCCCATGAAGGCAACAGCCGTTCATGTTGATTCATGTCAAAGGAGACCCACGGAATTTCCGCCAGGCTCGAAACCCTCCCCTTGTGGTAAATTGGGGTCCGGACCATCGGAAGGGTAACCTTAAGGCCATGAAGATTGCGCTCATTGCGGAAAGTCCCGGGACGGCCTGGAGTATCCTAGGAACGCGCTGGAGGGTCTGCAAGTGCTTGGAACTAATGGCCAAGCCATTTTGGAGTCTAGGCAGGCAACAAGGTTTGCGCATTTGGGAGGAGCGTAGTCAAAACTTGGCATGATAGTCAGGTGGCAAAGCATCAAACGAGAGTGTAGGGTGATTACGACAACGCTCGGGAAGCAACCGCGAGCCCAATCTGTGTAGGAGAAGCTTGTTCGCATGCTGCGATCAGTGCGCCACCAAGCGGTCGGGGATTATTGTCTCATTTGTCGACTGCGGGAGGATAGCGATTTGTAATAGTGGCCGAGGGATTGATAGGATGTCAAGCGCCACCACGTGGTCCGGCATCATTCGCATGCTCCGGACGAGACACGCCAAGGAAAGATTAGCGTTAACGTCGGGTATGATCTTGGTTACAGGCGACTCGAAGCAGGGAAGATGAGCAGCTGTGAGAAAGGGGCGGTCGCGGTTGTACCTGAAGTTTCGGATTCCCAGCCAGGGCACAGGCACGTTGGAGAGACGCAGATTAACCTCCGTGCCTGGTTCGAAGAAGAGGAAGAAAATGCAGAAAAGTCGCAGAAGAAAAGGAGCCGATAAAGCCGAGGGCGTAGGGAACCAATAAGGCAATGACCGTCTTTCGTCTCTTTCGAGTGGATCACGGCCAGCACCCTTCAATCTCGCATAAGAGGGAATCATTTCTAATGTTGTTCGCGTTGCCATTTTCCAAGCGGCTATCACAAAACATGGCGCGGCTCAGAACTTCGGAGTGAGTTGAGTACATAAGAAAGTGGATCGGCTCTCCCGTCAGCGTTTCAACCGAGACCCCTCCCTCTCTCCTGTCCAACCGCTTATCCTCTCTCCCCCAGTTGATGCATACGACGTTCACGACTCTTACTCTTCTATTCTTCACGACCTAAATCATGTTCCACTTCCATCCGGTCAGTCTTGCTCGGTTACACCACCAAACGAAACTCACCGCAACATCCCCCCAGTTCGACGTGAGCACCCCTCACATTGTATACGCATGTCTCGGAGGATTCGTTGTCCTCGTGCGTTCTCCCATCTCCTCAATGATCACCCCTCTCATTCTCCGCATCAGTTCGGCATGTTCTCCCTCTTCATCCGAGAGAGGGTGAGCGGTATTCATCTTCTTCCCTTCCAATCCACGCTAAACAGCCCCCGCAGCTCTACATTGGAGAAGCCATTTGGGCGTTCCTCTTCGGAGTTGTGATCGGCAAGTCCGGATTATCTCCCTATACCCACACTTCGCTTATCACTCCCGCCCTTACAGGTCCCTACGGAGCCGGCATATTCGACCCAAGGTCATGGGCAAACAACAACA
Source organism: Thelephora terrestris (assembly GCA_015956445.1). Lineage (NCBI taxonomy): Eukaryota > Fungi > Basidiomycota > Agaricomycetes > Thelephorales > Thelephoraceae > Thelephora > Thelephora terrestris. The sequence goes on along the minus strand of WIUZ02000022.1, from coordinate 490,071 downwards.
CCGACAACCACATCACTCTCGAACTGACCAGGGTTGTCCTCGCAATCGGCGTCTTTGCCGTCGGTGTCGAGCTTCCAAAGGCTTACATGCTCAAGCATTGGAAAAGCTTACTTTTCCTTCTCATTCCAGTCATGACATACGTACGTGAAACTCCCATTCTGCCTCGCCTTTTCCCAACCCTCATCGTCTTCCCAGGGGTGGTTTGTCTCCGCTGGGCTCATTTATGCCCTCATTCCCAAACTCGATTTCCTCTCCTCATTGGCCGTTGCTGCATGCCTCACACCCACAGATCCCATCCTTGCCGCAGCCGTGGTTGGAGGCAAATATGCCGAAAAGCACGTCCCAGCTCATATCAGGCATCTCTTGGCAGCAGAGTGTGGTTGCAACGATGGAGCTGCGTTCCCATTCTTATTCATTTCCTTATACCTTATCACCAACGACAATGTGGGAGATGCCATTGCCCAATGGTTCCTGGAGTTGTGGTTGTGTGAGTCGCTCCTTCTTCGTGCTATCCGTTCATCTTCGTTATCTAATTAAATCTTTGCTTCTCCGTTCACTAGTCGAAATCCTGCTCTCCATCATCTACGGTTCCATCCTCGGTTTCGGCTTCCGGCATCTCATGAAGTTTTGCGAGGGCAGAAAGCTGATCGATCGCCAGTCCTCCGTTGCTCAATATGTCTCCCTCGCTCTTTTGGTAATCGGCACTGCCACCATGCTCGGCGTTGATGACCTCCTCGCTGCGTTCTGCTGTGGTACCGCCTTTGCTTGGGATGGTTTCTTCAACCAGCAGACCGAGGAGGCCGTCTTCAGTTCCGTAATCGACCTTCTCTTCAACATCGCCTGCTTCGTATACATCGGAGCTTGGACACCCTTCGACAGCTTCGATGATCCGACGCTCAGCATCACCGTTTGGAGATTGATTGTAATCTCTATACTCGTCTTGCTCCTTAGGCGTTTGCCGATTATGGTTGCCCTCTACAAATGGATTCCCGACATCAAGACGCTCAGGGAGGCCGTTTTCAGCGGTCATTTCGGTCCTATGGGCGTTGGTACGTATCCCATTGTCAATCGCAGCTTGCCGCACTTCCTCACCGGACTGTTTCAGGCGCCATATTCATCTCTACTCTGGCCGTTCAACAGTTGCCACGACCTGCAGATGGAACAAATCCACAGACCCAAGCCGAACTTCTGGCAGTGTCCATTCAACCGATAGTCTCCTTTGTAGTCCTCTGCTCGATTCTCGTTCACGGTCTGTCGATCCCCTTCTTTTCCCTCGGCAAACGCGTCCACACTGTCTCTCGCACGTGGTCTCGGCATAGTGCAGCCGCCGATTGGACCACCCTCACCCGACGGGTGTCCAAAGCCGAGGACATCATAATTAATCGCGATCCCCGAGACGTTCACGATGGAATGGAGAGAGGCGAGATAACGCCGGCAGCGACCATTCTTGAGAAAGACGCCTCCCTCACGCAGACCCCTACGAGCGATGGAGAGGAGTCGGGACAAACTGTGAGCGAGCGGGAGGGCTCAGTCATCCTGAGCGAGTGGCGGGAAGGTCCGCATCAAGTCATCGAGAGGAAGTCTGGTCCTGGCGAGGAGGTGAGTTTGCCTGTCCTCAATAACTCTGCTTCGTGGTATATTGACGGCATACCTCCCAACCTTAGGTCGAAGTCGAAGTCCGTCGAAACGTGTATGCCCCAGAAAACGTGGAGCGCATGACCTCCCGGTTTGTCGGTGGAGAGTCCGAAGTCAGGAACGCTGTTGGCGACTACCTCCGTTGGTTAAAGGAGGATACCCACAAGCGTGCCGAGGGACTCGTGAATGGTCTGAAGTCCACTGAAGAGGAGATCAAAAGACACCTCAGCCCAAAGACGCACCACCGTACCCCCGACTCCAACTCGACCGTGGAAGAAGTCCAGCGTTCGCCCTCCGAATTAGTTGAAGAAGACGGCTGGGTGTCTGATAACAGTGACACGAGGGCATCACGGCCGACAAAGACCAAGTCTTTGGGCGGAAAGACGACTCTTCCGTCCAAGAGCAGAGGATCCGCAAAGAAGTACATCCGACCTTCAACCGCCCCGACTCCGAACATCTCCCGCGAGCACTCCAGAGTACGAGAGGACCGGTCGTCGACTCCGAGTCCCCAACGTTACGGTCGACATCACAGGGGGACGGGTATCCCGGTGTCACGGGCAACTTCGTGGGATTTAGTTTCCTCGTACCACCCTCAATCCGATTCTGTGCATACGGATTCGAGGAGGGGGTCGGTTAGGAACTTGCGTATCGACTCATTGAGGTTTTCGGGAATGCCGGGATCGCCTAGAGAGCTCTCTCCCGCGAGATCTGTGAGATTTGTCGACTCGCACCCACAGAGAACGCCTCTGCCTTTACAGGACACGTCAGCTGCCGGAACGTCACAGTCGGGACAAGGGGATAATGACGAAGACTCTCCGAGGAATGCCAAGGTCGCTTTCGAGCTACCCGGTGATAAGCATTAGATCGCCTTCTTGTCGTCACTGCCACTCTTGCTTCAGCTGGAGGCGAAGTTCTCAAACGCTTCCCCATCAGCTCCATGTCCTCTAATGACCCTGTCACGATCTGCCGCCAGGTCCCACCTCCGGGTTTCTTATTCCCGGTTTATTTTCTCATCACTTCGGACACACGCACACACCCTATATCATACGACGGCGACAGTTCTACCTCATACTAATATATTCCCCCACATACAGATGCATTTACGCTGATCCACCTTTCCTGTCACCGTTATTATCCACGCCGTCACCTCCCTTTGATCTACTGCTTTCCCTCCTCTCCTAAGCTGCTGCTGCTGTTGAATTTGCTATTCTTGCTTCGTTTGCAATTCCGTGTATCGTTGGCGCTTTTTCTCTTTCTCTTTCCCCACCTCTCTCACTCGTGATTGTCTGTTGTGATACACGCGTGTGCGACGTTAATGTGTAGGCTCGTTTGTTATAGATCAGCTGTGTATATAGAGCGAGTCCGAATTTTGTAAAAAGGCACGCATTACACGCTTTACGATGATTACAGAATGCTCTTTTGTACGTCAGGGCAAGAAAGGTCATACCTAATGCAAGCATTACAAGCTGGTTCAGAATCACCTTGCACAGGACACGATGGGGGCCCGGAAGCGTTTCCCACTACACACACGCTGCACAACCGCGACGAACGGAGCCGTGCAAGAGAAGTTCATGGACGCGGCTCATAGAGGTCCGACAGGCCAGGCGCTCGGTCCGGGTGGAGGATCTCAACGGATGGTAAACGTCAGGGACCGCGTTTGTAACCGCGCGCAAGCCGGACATGAACTCTTCTTGGTGAGATCCATAGCTTACCCAGGCTCCTGCGCATGATATCCCACGAGTATTCTGCATTGCGTGGATTCGGCGTTGGAGAGAGGATGGCCTGCGGAAGGCATGGTGTGGTCAATGATTCTGCACGGTGAGGTGCGAGACGGGTGAGCCATTTTCTATGTTCTTCCCATCCAAGACCAGAGCATCCCCCCTTGATTCCCGGGCCCCCACAGCAGTCCCCCCCTGGATACCAGCCTATCCAAGACCGGATGCCATCCGGTCTTGGATGCGATCGCGCACGCCAAACCCCCTAAAGTGACCAACTCTTCCTTGCCATCTAGTGTCCTCCCTTCCTCCGATAACCTCTGCATTAACTTTCGTCTCAAGCTGCATTACGGTATCCATGGCTAACCGGTATGAGACTTCCCACTCCCCTCTTATGACCACTTCCTTAGGTCTTAGCCACAGTGGTTCCCTGGGCGCAGGAGAAATCCCCCCACTGAAGAATTCTTCCCCTACGCCCCTGACTCCTCCGTCCGAGACGGAGGCGTACTGCTATTACGTTCGCCTGCCCTCTCGTCCAGTCTTAGTCGCCCGATCCGGCATTCCATGGGTGGAGCCCACCGGCCCGGAGGCATACTCGCAAGACAAGGAACTCCACCCCGTCGGCAACCACCCGATCCGGGGGGTCTGGGAAGACGACCTGGCCCTCAAGATCCACGCCCTTCTAGACTCGATGAAGGTGAAGTGGACCAGCACTGACGTTGTGCGCATCGGGGACGCCGGAGAGCCCACTGCCCGTGTTATCCTCTGGATTGGTGTGACGCCCACATCTCTCTCTGGCGATGATGGCGTCATTGTGGCCTACAAGTGCAAGGGGATTCTTCAAGAATACAACATTAACAAGGTTAACGTCGAGATCCGCGAGTCGGTTGTTTCCCTCTCGGCTGGTCCCAAGCTCCTCACATCTGCATCTAACTACTTTTCTGACCCCATCGCGGATGTTCGCGAACCTCTTACCACCACGCTCGGTCTCCCCATCTGTGCACAATCAACACCTTGGGTCGAGGGTACCGGTGGCTTCTTTATTACTGAGGGCGAGAACACCGAGAGGCTCCTACTCGTCACCGCTCGCCATGTCATTCTCCCGCAGGACAAGAACGAGAACAAGCACTTCGAGTTTAAGGATGACGACCAGAATCGTTGTAATGTCACGCTCTTTGGTGATGTGGCATTCAGCAACTACCTTAAATCCATCAAGCACGAGAGTAGACTCAATGGATTTTCTGCCGAGTATCGAGAGACCTGCATCAGAGGGGCTGAGGAGAAAAACGACCGGGCAGCGTGCGATAAGCGCCAGAATGAGTTAGACGAGATAAAGGAGGCAGCTGAACGTCTCAAAACCTTGCACCAGGATGTTTTGAATGGCTGGGCCACCCCGGAGAATCGCATTCTAGGCCATGTCATCCTCTCCCCTCCCATCAACTTCGGTGTCGGTAGCAGCAGCGAGGGTTATACCGAGGACTGGGCCGTCATCGAGATTGACGCTTCCAAGATCGACACAAGCAATTTTGATGGCAATGCCGTCGACCTCGGTAACCGCATCTCACCTGGGGCTTTCAGTCTTATGATGTCCCCCATTCGGCAGGAGCCCCGTTCCTTCCAGTATCCGTTCGACCGTCTTCTGAGGCTCAAGGGCACCATTCCGGACGAGGAGATGCGCCACCCGACTGCAGTCGACAAGAACAATCACCGGAGCCTCACGGTGATCAAGCGTGGTAGCACCACTGGCCTGACCGTCGGCCATGCCAACAACGTCTGCTCCTACGCCCGTTACTGCTACGAAGATGATAATCCAAGGACCTCCAAAGAATGGGCCATCCTCCCCTTCGACTATCAGTCTCGCGCCTTTTCCGAAAAGGGCGACTCGGGTGCTGTCATTATCGATGGCCACGGGCGCATCGGCGGCTTACTAACCGGTGGCACTGGCAAGGACGCGTCCTCCTTGGACATCACCTATGCTACGCCGATCAGTTTCCTCCTCAAGCGCATGCAAGAACAAGGACTCCATAAGCTCAATCTCAGCCCGGTCCTCACCACCTAGTCGCATCCACCAGATCTACTCTCCCCCTTTCCCCCACCCTTTGAATGACTCAAAATCGTTGACCAACAAGGAAACCTACGCTTATCCACCTCTCTCCCACTTGCCGCCATCTCCCATCAATCTGCTATTTTCCCGCTGCTGCTGTTGAACTTTCTGTTCTTGCTTCATTCGCAACTCCATGTATCGTTGGCACCTTTTCTCTTCCTCTTTCCCTATCCATCTAACCCGCGAATGCCTGTGTGACATACGTGCGATGTTGTTGTGTAGGCCCATTCGTCATAGATCAGCAGTGTATATAGATCGAGTCCGAAAAACGTAAAAAGGCACGCGTTGCACGCTTCACGATGGTTACAAAATGCTATTCTTTACATCAGGCAAGAAAGGTCATATGCACTCAATGCAAGAATTACAAACAACAGGTTTACCTTGTACAAGACACGATGGATGTGTTGTACAACCGCGAAGGACTGAGCGGTGCGGCAGAAGTCAATGGATCTCATCAAGGTCTGACATGGCAAGGAAAGCCGTTCAAGCTCTCGCCTTGCCAGTCGCCCTCTTCAAATCTCCCTCACCCGAAATCCCACCGCGAACGTCAACACCGACCAGCCAAGCGATCCAGCCGAGCCAAGTCGCCAAAACCGAGCCGAGGTACACCCTCCACCCAGACTCCTCCAACCAATCGAACACCCGCGCCATAGACGTCTCCTTCGGTTCTCGGTCCGGGTGAAGGATTTCAAATGGAGGGAGAACGTCGGGGATCGCGTTTGTGACCGCGCGCAAGCCGGACGTGAACCCGTCCTCGTGGAATCCATAGCTTAGCCAGGCCCCTGCGTATGATATCCCACGAGTGTTTTGGACCGTGTGGATTCGGCGTTGGAGAGAGACGGCCTGCGGAAGGCATAGTGTGGTTAATGAATATGCGCGATGAAGTATGAGACGGGGAGTTTACGTTTGCGTCCAGGACTGGATGATCGTACACGAACTCTCTAAACACCGACTCCGGATCTGGCTCGAAAGGAGGGTTGAGGGTGAGGAAGATTTGACCGTGCTTCTCGACGGACAGATGCTGGATGTAATTCAGCCAATCTGGGTAATTAATCGTCAGTAGGACGCTTCATATGCGCGCTCTAGACTCTTTCACTGACATGTACTACACATACGTTAGTTCTCGCATGCTTCTAACCCATTTGTGGAAGAGAACTCACCAAGAGACCGAGTCGTAGTGAGCGCGGTGCGCACCCGTGTCGTCCACGTACGATTGCGCGAGGTAGTTCCAGCTTGACCACGCGTTTTGGTTCTTGGGCATGAGCTGGATGCAAGGGGCGGTTTTTCATCGTGATCAAAGGCAGAAAGGAAAACAGGCTAACCTTGGGGTCAGAATGGATAACCGCGACGTTCTTGTTCCATTGGAACCCTCCGAGGATACTCTCCTCCTCGTTGGTGACCCCACCACCTGCCCTGAGAATCGCCAGCGAAGCGTCCGCGTGGCAAGCCATTACCACATGGTCGTACTCCTCCGACTTGCCGCCGACAGTCGTCAGGAGTACCTTTCCAGACTCGAGGGTTCGCACGGAGTGCACGGGTGAGGACAGGCGCAAAGCGCCAGGAGGCAATGCGGACAGAACGGTATCCACGTAGGTTTTACTACGGGAGGCGAGATTAATCGATAACTCGGAATAACGTCAAAGGGACCGTCAAGGCCTACCTGCCTCCCCCGATCGTCAACCAATCCGGAGCGCCGATTATCTGCAGCAGGTTGTGATTGTTCATAAACTGCACGAGGGTCCGGACCGGGAACTCGTTGAACAACTTCTCGGGCGCGGTGTCCCAAACGGCAGCGCTGATTGGCTGGGTGGATCCGTCAATGTGACAATTAGAAAGGGGAGGAAAAACGTGGACGAACGAGCAGGAAGTCATTCGAGAATTGTTCCGAATAACCCTCTTTTCGCAGATACTCCCCGATTGTGGTGTCGTGATCCTGGAGAGGTGAAGTCAAGCGGTTCCAACCCAAGATCAACCGTCGAGCGCAAGCGTTGAACCTTAACACGTCGTAGATCAACCGCCACATCTTTGGGTCCAGGATTCTCCATCGTTGGGAGAAGACGGTGGATATGCTGTGACCAGACCACTCGAATTTACCCAAGTCCCGGGAGATGGCGAAAGCCATGCTCGTCTCCAGGATCTTAAGATGGGGGTACCGTTGTAGGAACCGAAGGAAGTTTGGATACGAATCTGGATTGAACACAACCTAAAGACGCGGATTTTAGGGCACTGGAAGAGTAATTTGTAATCAAGGGACCTACGAATCCTCTGTGACAAGCAACGATCATTAGTCAATAAAGGCCAGCAACGCGAAGTGGATGCTACCGACCCATCGACATCCACTGGCTCCTTCCCAGGAGCAGAGAACGTAAAGGTATTTGCGTGGCCACCGGGTCGGTCGTCCGACTCATACAAATGGACTTCATGTTTGCTGTGTTCGTTCAACAACTAAAATCGGTTGTTGACACGGATTTCTGTGATCGGGAGCAGTGATACGCACCCAGGTCGCACCCAAGCCAGTACAACCAGATCCAACGACGGCGATCTTCATAGCGCCTCAAAGGGGAAGAGGAGGGAGAATGGATGGTGGCGCAGAGTATCAAGGGAGATGGCACATATCCTTCCTTGGTCTCAGTTTAAATACCCGAGACCGATTCAAGGTACGGCTCTGTGGGTTCCCTCCGAGGGATTACATAAGGTGAAACAGTACCTGAATGCCTTAGGATGCCTTGAGGACGTGACGAGGCGCAGGGAATAGTTGGAAGGATGACCGATGGTCCACAAGAGAATTTGACTGATGATGTATAATAGATTGAATAGGAACCAACGCGTGGATCCGCTCCGGAGGTGCATCTCCCCTTCTCAGCAAGCAGTTACTAAAAGACGAGGGGCGACTAGTCGTGGCCTAGACTGGTTTCTGAGCGCCGAGTAGTTCGAGGAGAACGCATACGGGGGATGGTGGCCCATCTGCATCAACTATAGGGCCGTTTCCCGCCAACAAATGCAGGACCTTGGGGAAGGAAGATTTATGCAGGAAGGCGTCGACAGAGCCTAGTCCCTGGCTATCACGAAATGTGGTGCTTGTCCGTCTGACGCGCGGTGATGTGTCAACGAGCTAAGCCAGAATAAACCGTCGCTTGCGGAGGACCATCGCAAAACGGCATCATAGGAAGAATAGTACTATGGTGTTAGCCATTTGGGGATTATTTGCGACGCCCACAGGCATAACCGACTTGGATTCTTACATAGCATTGGAGTGATTTCATCATTGACCAAAACACCGGATCGATAATTTCACCGAACGTTCAATTGGATGAAATGTTACCAGGTCATGCAGACGTTTGCGAATGGCGACGGTAACGATGCTTGGCTGGTAGATCTAGTGAAGTCGGTGTCCAGCGTGCGGCGTATTGTTGGTGTATTATCTTGTGGGCAGAAGCGCTACTGAGTCCAGCCCATCTTAGCAGGCCTTACCGTAATTGGTTGACACGGTTCCAATCGGCCGCTCTAATTGTCCTTCAATAGACAATACAACCTCGCTAGTGTTGGAACATACGCCACAGCAGGACGGAAGGCTCTCTCGTCAGGAATTTGTAAATGGTTGTTTTCGACCTGATGCTGACTGAGATACTATACAGCTATTAATCGCTTACAATTTCTGGAACATGTCGCTCACACGGACAAGTATATCCTCGTCGTTGTCCTTGACCTTTTGTTTGCGCCCGTGGGCACGTGAGCCATCTTCTAGACCAAATTCCATTGTTGAAGTTCACTAACACCAGCGAAGAGATGTTTTCGACCTAGGACCGGGATGTATTTCTCTGCGATGCGCCCCTTTAATCCACTGACTTCTCCCTCGCGCTGGGTCCGCGTTAGCAGATGCCAACTTATCCCATTTTGTTAATCTTCGCGATGGGTCCATTGTAGGGGCTTCCCTGTGCAAGAGAACGCGACCGTTGACGTACTCAGACCAATCAACGGAGCATCCCCCCACTCTGACTTTGAGGCCGGGTTACAGCCTACAATCAACCGGTCACGGAGCATCAGGGCCTCAGGGGAAGTATGGTGAGGCGCCCGACGACTTGCCAGGTGGGTAGAGCGTCGATGAGGCGGCAGTCGTATAGTAACATTGCCCAATCGTTCCTGGTCCAGTGTAAGTCGCTCCTTCTTCGTGTTACGTTCACCATCGTTATCTAATCCTCTCTATTCACTTCAAATATCAATTTCCATCGTCTGTGGCTCCATCCTCGGGTACGGTTTCTGGCACCTCTTCAAGACATTGGACTGATCTTCAGAACGTTCGATGCATATTATCTTCCCCCTTACTCTTTTGATAATCGACACTGGCACCATGCTCAGCACTGATGACCTCAGTTCTGCTGTGTCACCGCTCCCGCCTGGGGTGGTTTCTTCAGCCGGCAGATCGAGGAGGCCGACTTTCGTTCGGTTATCAATCCTCTCAAGGCAGCCTATCGCCGGGCCCTTGATGAATCTGGAGTCAGGGTTTGGTTTAACACGGGGGCGATTGATCTAGTGTTATCCAACGAGAAGGTTTCTAGTTTTAAGGTCAAGAAAGGCCAGTGGCTTTGAATCCAGCCATGCGGCGCGAGCACCTTGGGTCTGATTGGCTGAATGCGAGGGTAGGCCGGTTATTCTTGAGGTATTAGCAGATTCGCTAACTTCCAAGGGTCCGAGGGACCCCATACAACGCCGGAGAGACCCTCATGATGGCTTGGCGTGCGGGTGCCACTTTCCAAGGAGATGCGGGGGGGTGCCATAGCACTTGCTGGGACGCCAGCGCCCAGTCGATCCAAGGACTGCGTGTGTGAAATCTCTGAGGGCAACACCATAACCGGCCTATTCGCAGCAGGGGAGATCGTCGGAGGACTGTTCTATTCGTAAGTCCCCCACAATTCCTAGAGCAGCGATGAACCCCCATGACAGAAAATACCCCGGAGGAACTGGGCTTACCTCCGATGCGGTTTTTGGGAGGGAAGCAGGAGAAGCCGCGGCAGCACTGAACGAAGCTAATGCCTAACATCCAGCGTGGTCGACGTTATGTGGCACTGAAATTACTTATCCCAGCAACCCCATTTGGTGGGTTTCTGGTATCCAATAGAACGGTCTTAGGAAATAATTATCCACACGCGAGACCATCATGCTAGTGTAATGGAGGAAACGCATAGTTATGAAACTTAGATTGAGGAGTTTATGTACCTCTCACCCATGTAGCGACATCCCACTGTAGTCCAGTCACGGTGAGAGAACGTTATTGTCAAGAACTACAACATCGTGTTGCCGCAATCTCTCCTGCGTGCCCCACACGACCTAAGGCCACGACATCCCCATTTGATACGACTACCAATATCCAGGCTGTCGGAATCTGGTGTAACACCCTGTGGCGGGGTGGACTGTGCACCCCGAGGCACCGAATTGGCAGTGAATGGGCGAATAGACGCATGATCTAATGTCTCGTTGTATATTGCGCGGTGATCTAGAGTTTCCGAATGTCCACATTGATGCCTTCCTCCTGGCCTAAGTATCTCACGAATGCATACGAGCCCTTTGATGCGGAGGATGGGTTGATGAAGGTTGCACCATCGACTCGCTGCGGAGGATGCTTTTAAAAATCTTGATAACATGCGGTGCGAAACTTCGCTGACCTTCGAGAATTGTTTCAACCGACTGGGAACCACGAGTACGTGAGGGGTATGGTCTTGAATCCCACGGTCCAGATCGAGGAGTTTGGAGCGCGAGACGTCAAGATTGACCTCATGTGAGACGTCTGCTGGAGAAGGGAAAACGGGGTAGAAACTGGGTCAGGTAAGAGGCGTGGATCTTCGAGTGCAGAGAGGGATGGAGGGCCTACCTCCGTTGCTGCAGCATGTACCGGCACAGCTCGGCCATGGGATCCAAAGTCTCTTCGCTCCCTGTTTCAATGTGAGCTCGTTGCCCTTGCTTCAAAAATTCTGCTTTTTTGAGATGGAACAGAGTGTCCACCGTAGAGACAGCAATTTCTATGCCGTTGACGGAGAATCTACACGGATTATCGAGAAAATAAACGCGCTGGGCGTGAGATTCAGCAAAAGATGGAGTTCATGGTTTCAGCAACTTACATTGTGACACAGCAATGATCTGTCAAATTCACTCTGCGGAAAAGAGGCGTGTTCGCTGAGGGTATCGCCAACGCTGGGAACCACAAAAAACGACATTGAAGGTTTTTCTGCCAAGATATCCACAACGATCTGCGCGAAGTGGTTTGCGAAAAGCTGCTCCGGGTTCTCATCCACATCACCGCTTTTTACCCATGGGTGCGATGAGTCCACAAATGGTCCGAGCTGGCTTAGGCTCAGCACTTCTGTGCAGACATGTAGAAAATTGCACCAACCAATAACACCCCATCGGGGGACTCCTCGGAGATGATTTTTGCGAGGTTGTGCCAAGGCCTATATTGTAAATCGGTGTCCTGAGTGAATGGCCCGCTCGCGATGAGCATACAAAACGGGCTCTCGACGTCTTCCTTTGGTGGAGGTGGGGGGCCATTCATACGTGGCAACTGTGGTCTCGTCTATGAGCATGCATGCGAAATTAATCAAAGATCTTACCCACCGAAAGTACCTCGGAGACCGAGAACCAGCCTCCGCCACCGTTGCGACCTCTGAGAGCAACGATCGCTCCGGGGAAGAACCCCGCTCGAGTAGTCCCGTGGACTTTGAGTGGCGTGTTGAACCTCAGCGGGACACGTACACCAGATCCCATCATCCGGGATGATTCAAGGGCAATTGAAGCATCGTTGAGTTTTGAAGGCTCAGATGTCGCTGGGATATCCACATTCGCTACGATCCTTCCAACCACAACCACATCTTCCTAGGATATGGTTACTGGGGCGTATAATCGGTCGGAGGGAGGGAAGTACTTCTGTAACAGAGGCTGGATCGCAGAGTTCCTGGAGGTTGTAGTGCAGGCGGACAATTTCGGCCATATCGTCGACCCTTTCGTCCAAGACTTTGTAAACAAGAGCTCAGTGAGTATGGTCGTCTCTACGGATGAAGGAACGCCTACCATCACTCCTCTCCGACAATTTCTCGTACATGTAACGATCTAGGCGTGGATCGAGTCGGTACGCGTAAGGTTCACTGGGGTTTGGCACTCACATTCGCGCCTCCCAACTTTACCCACTTGCGAGAAAAAGAGCTTGCTCGATCCCGGTACAGGAACCGGGCGATCAACACCCTCCTTCTTCATGCTGGGCACAAAGCCTCCGCCGAGTTGGCGTGGAATTCTCCCGGGGCCATATCCGAAGGCTCCACTACGCGCTGACATCACTCCCGACAACTGTGCACTTGAACCCTTGTTCGTGGGTCTGCTAGGTTTGGCATGGTCCTTCGCGACATGTATCTTAAGTTCCTGGAGATTGGATGCATCTAGACGGTGTGTCTCTCGATTTGAATGTTTGACCGCCTCCCACTTCCAAAACAGATCGTCAGCCGATAGATCGTAGTGCTGGCACAGTTTTACACCTGTCCTATCGTAAGTCTCGGATGCTATACACTAGCTAAGGGGGCACGTACATTCACCAAGAAGATTGTCGCAGTCCTGGGGAAGATATTCACGAAATCTCTTCTCAACCTTCTTCAAAAGTATTTGGGGTGGGACACCGGACGCCATCGATCTACACGGAAATGGAATTCACAAATGAAAGCGGAGGATTGGCGAGAGACACGTTCTGTCACACATCACGTGTTCTAAACGCGTGACAGCATGCGCGACCGCGAACAACCGCGAACTCATCAATTGGATCCCAACACAACCTCGTGCCTAAACTTTCTCAAAGATGTACAAGTACGCGAGGCGCTTTAAGTCCCGCACACTTTCCTTGTCCGCCTTGACGACCTTCTCGTCGTTGAATAAGACCCAGCCTTCCTCCGGCTCCCCGTCCACAGTCTCGGTTGAAGTTCGAGGTACAAGACCTTGGTGTTTGATATGGACAACATAATGGCCAGAATGTACTGACGGCCCCTTGTGGGAGATGAAAGCCTTCAGCCTGTAAGTCGCTGGTAATCTTTTAGTGCCAGGAAGCTCCTTGGCTGTAGAGGGAGATCCTTCAGGGGCGTCACCCATTGTTACGTCTTCTCCAGTGTCGTCGGGGTGATTGAATAACCATTCAATAGCCCGCTCTGTATCACCACCCTTTGTCGACACCATGAGATGCGCCCTACCGGTAAAAGGCCTAGAACTCACCGTCTCGCGGAGCGCCTTCCTGGCCTGAGCGGGGGCAAACCCCATATCGCTCAGCATAGCAACCTGTTCAGGGGATGGTTCGGGGCCCTTAGAACTGCTGACACCAACAGTAATCGGATCGTCGATCCCTGTATGTCGGTTAGCGATATAAGAGGTTCTCGTTCTTGGAGAGATCGTACCAGGATCTTCCATGTGTGCAAACAGCCAATCCATGGCAGCGGTTGGGTCGGCGTTTCCAGTAGCGAGCAACGCTTTCTGGCAGCGAACTGTTGGGAAGCCCATACCTTCGAGCTGAGCCATTGCTTCAGCATTGAAAGCTGGCAACCCAGAGGGTTCTTCAGGGATCAAACATAGATTGAGTACTGACTCAGAGCAAAGCAGGAGGGTATCCCCACCTGGCTTATCTTCTGGGAGTTCAACCTCTGTAGCTTGTAGCCCTTCCCCGATGTACTTGTCCAGGCTGAGGTTATCCGAGGGCGGGAGGTTGATAGGGATATCGAGTTTCGTAGGAACCCAGTTCACAAGTTGGAACTTCTTCGCATGGATTACGAGAACGTCTGGGAACGTCGCAAATCGGGATCGCCTGGAAGACCAAGGTAAGGGGGGAGGTAAAAACCCTTGAGAGGCGCTTACTTATGTGCGATGACAGTCTTATCACATTGCGGACAGGTGTATTCCAATCCTTCGTCCCCAGTCAGGATATCAAGGAGATCCGTCAGTAGTACGTCTCTATAAACGATCTTCCCTTCTACATCCTTGCTCTCCTCGATTGCTGGAACAGCGACGCTGACGACGTCAAGTTCGTCGGTCCGGTATCGCACCCGGTGGCATGATGTGCATTGCAATCGCTGCTCCATCGCAAAGGTGAAGACTTTTGTCGGATCAAGTTCACCAGAAGAATCCTGTGTTCGTTTGAGTGTGCGTCGGAGAACTTTTAGGAGGTGCGTGAAAAATTCTTCTGAGTCTTGCTGCTTCATTGTAGAAAATTCTTCGTGCCCTTTGCCAATAAGTGCCTTGAATCCCACGGGGCGTACCCCATCTTGAAAGACAGGGGTTGGGGAGTCGTGAGAGAGGGGGAGGTGCTCTTGGGCGGAAGATGGAACGGAATATCGACCGGAGAGCAGACCATCGGCAAGTTTATGCATCTGGCATGTCACACAATCGGCTGGTAATGGCTCGGCACATTTTTCCCAATGTTCGGAGGCGGATGGATGGTAAGCTTGTTGGAATGAGGAAAGGGAGAAAAGTGTTTGAATAACAGAAGCCATATAACAACTGTTAACGTCTGTCAATGTTCCAGAGCGGATGTAGTTACGAGCGAACCCTACCTGTTGCCCAGGTTAGAAAGACCCGTGAGTCCAGGACCAAAGATGGATTCAAGCGCCTTTCCATCTTCACCAGTCAGGGAGAAGTCATATTTGAGGTTGTGCTCAATTTGCTGGTTGGCTGTTTAGACTCATCACCCGGAAAGCTTTAGAAACGTACCAGTTCCGTCATCGATTTCTCAGTTTTCGTCTGGGTTTGGATGTTTATGCCAAATGTTGAAAGATGCGAAGCTATTTCAGGGTCGACTTTCGAATCGTTGCAGACGTAACAGTGTATATCTGGTCGAGCAGGGGATCAACTAAAAATCTCATGGAGAAGCCCGTATTAACTGACCTGCCTGTCCCTCGGGGGTAATGGTTCCAAGTTTGACGCTCACTGGGTGACCGGTTTCATCAAAGTGGTTGAGGCCGTGGCCATTTCCACCAGAGACACCGCCGTACTGTTTCCTTCCGCAGCCAAGCGAACCGCAGGTCAAGCATAACCACAAGTTTTCCTTGAGTTCGCACTGACTACAATGAGCGAGCCCGGATGCAAGAATAGGTCCGGTTGCAAGCTGCTCAAGCGTCAACGTATGTTCACAGAATGTGATCTCTTCTTCCCATGATTGGACCTCCGATTGCCGGCCAGAGGAAAGCGATTTTAGGATGCCATCAGAAAGCGATTGGACTAGGGGGTCCGTAGAAAGTTCCGGATGCTCGAGACCGTCCTCGTACGATTTCAAAACGACGGTGTGGACGTATTTGTCTTCTTCGCGTTCCTCGGAAACGGCGAGTTTTGTGATTTTCGTTGGAGGTTCCTCGCCCTCTCCCTTCATCGACAGTGTCAGACAGGACTGTAGCAGCAAATGCGAGGCAAACATGTACCCTTCTGGAAGAGGGCTTCCTCCGCCTCTTCACATTCAACGCGAAGCTGTGCCCAGACTTCTTGTAGTGGGTAAGAGCGTGGTGGCGGTCGGGATCAACGCAGCCACCATTGAAACAAGTCAAACAGACATCGATCCCAAGCGGGCCATCCTATAAAGACAGAGGATCGTAATCGCAATCCAGATCAAAACCTTCCGGTGTTTCATTCGCACCTGGTTGTCGAAACATTGCGTGCACTCTTCTCGATGCACTGATTGCGACAACTTAGGAGGTTGTAGTTTGGACAACTGGGCAAGATACATGGCCTCTAGTCCCAGGTCTTGCAAAGTAAACATTCCAGTGAGTCTGATGTGACCTTCTTCAGCGAATCTGGGGTCTTACCTCGTATGATTATGCTGATCAACGGAAGAAACAGACTCGGGCGTCTTTCGCGTGTCAGGTTGTTAGCCGAGGGTGACCACGTGACCTCGATTATCTTTCCTACCTCCCGCTCAAAATTTCAGAAGCAATCTGTTCAAATGGCGCAGAACGGGTCAGCCGATGCGTCAATAAATGCTTCTTCCTCCTCGTTACCAACGGTTGTTGGCATTAACTACGGAAATTCATACGCATCTATTGCGGTGGTGTCCAAGGTTCGCTTGCATCTCCTCACCAAATCAAGATTGCTCACTTGAGTTGCAGGAAGGACTAGCAGACTGTATCGCCAATGAGGACGGTGAACGCCAGATTGCCTCTGCTATCTCCTTTCATGGCGAAGAAACAGTGCGCGTTTTACCGTCCCAACAAATATTTTTGTATCTCACAAATGACGCGGGATGCAGTACATCGGCGCCGGTGCAAAACATCAGCTGGTTAAAAACGCCGAGAACACGATTATCGGATTCAGGAACCTCCTCGGAAGAAAGTGAACCAAGATTTTTGTGGAATTAGGTGCTGCGCTGAACACTTACGTTGCAGGTTTTCCGAGATACCCAAGGATAGACCCCTGGTCTCCGCCCCCGTCATCCAACACCCCGAGAATCAGGATGAGCCCGCCTACAAGGTTACAATCCTTCAGCCAGCTCCCAAACCTCTCCCCACTCCTTCAGTCACCTCGTCGGCCAACACCCCCCTTGCATCCAAACTGGGGACACCACGATCAGAGCCTACTCAGGTAGAACGGTATTTAACCGTCTCCGAAGTCAATACAATCTTCATCAAATCCCTCATTCAATCCGCCGAAGATTTCCTAGGGAAGAAGGTTGAGGGCGTGGTCATTGCTGTCCCGAGCTGGTTCGAGGAGGTTCAGCGCGAGGCTTTGATCAAGGCCGCAGAAGATGCTGGTGTCAAAGTTCTCCAGTTGATCGACGATATCGCGGCCGCCGCTCTCCAATCGATTACCACTCCAGCGTCCTCCGACGTCAAAGAAGACCGGACTCAGCTTGTCATAGACCTCGGCTCCTCCTCCCTCTCTCTCGCCATACTTTCCATTCGCCAAGGCCTCATCTACCCACTTGCTTCTTCCTCAGATCCCGCGATCGGTGCTGATCTCATCGATGACAAGCTCATAAAATTCTTCGCCAAGGACTTCACCAAGAAAACGAAAATTCCCCTGTCGCTTCCCGTGACTACTTCCTCTTCTGCTGCCGACAAGCGTGCTGAGGCTAAACTTCGTCTCGCCATCGAACACACAAAACGAACCATCTCTGCGTCGCCCGGCGCCGCCACGTGTTCTGTTGAGAGTTTGAAGGATGGCTATGACCTCTCGGGAACGATCAACCGGATGAGGTTCGACATGGAAGCTCGGGAGGTATATACCAAGATCGCGGAATCCGCGAAAAATCTTGTCGCCGACGCGGGCCTGGACTTATACGACATAGACGAGATCGTATACGCTGGCGGAACTGGATGTCTGCCGGGGTTGGACCAAACCGTGCTGGACGTCGGGTTCAACGAGACAGTTATTACCCCCTTTTCTACTGGAGCCGCTGTGGGAGGTGGTGCTTCAGACCCTACAACAATTTTGGCGAAAGGAGCCGTCGTTCAGGCGAAGCTCTTGGCCGAAATTGCTGGCGATCAGGATCTCCTTCCGGCGTTTGAAACCGCCACAGACCATACAAAAGTTAAGGCTACAAGCAGGACCCTCGGGTTGATCTTCCCCGAGGAGGCCACGGAAGAGAGTAGTTTGGGCGGCCAGTGGATCCCAGTAATCCTCAAGGAAACCGCCCTCCCAGCGAGGAGAATATGCGCATTTGACGTGGACCTTGGGAAAAACAACTCTGGGAAGGTCGGATTTGAGGTGTGGGAGGTGAAGGAGAGCATCAAGGTGGAGTTAGTCAAGGGACCCCCTCCGGAGGGCGGGGACGAGGACGAGGAGGAAGAGCCGGAAGAGAACGAAGAGAAGGAGAAGCTTATTGAGAAAGATGGCGCAGCTCTGACGAGTATAATCGTCCCAATAAACAACGGGAAGAAGGAGAAAGGGAGGTGGAAGACGAAAGTCAGCGTGCAGCTTGTGGCGGATGAAGGGGGAAAGGTGGAGATTACCGCCTGGGAGGTCGACGGAGGAGAAAAGGTTCACAAGATCATTCAGACGTAGATACCATTCTAGACCTTGACGCGTCGCGACGTGATTACCATATTTTTCGATTGGGTTCGACACAGCTGGATCCGACTCGCGATAACTCGTTAAATCGTACAAGTTTAATTCCACCTCGTAACTTGGCCGCGAGAATATCCCATAATGAACAGGATTTTACCGCAGCACAGACTAAGTTGTACAGAAACGATAGGCAAAGGGGGGGAAGAGATAAGAAAACGTTCTCTGGCTGGAGACATACGATCGGTGGGCGAATGTTGCCATTTTGATCTGTTTCAAAAGGTTTTACCAGATGGAAGTGAAGCGATTAGGCTGACCAACGGCGTTTTCCAAGTCCAAGTAGGCATATCCTTCTCCCTGGGTACCTAATCCATCTTGATATCTGAGTCCCCTGAACCGGACTCCGTGGCTTTTGCTTCGGTTTCTGGTGCGTCCTCGGCAGGTACATTGGCAAGGTTGGGTTCTTCAACCTCCTCCACGACGGTTGAATCGGTCTCGACAGTGGTATCTGAGGGGTTGGGGTCGGTATTCATAATATCGGCAAGGGTTGACTCCTGTGAGAGTGAGCTTTCCTTGACTGGGCTCGTGGGCGAATTCACAGGCGAAGTCTGCACGGAAATGTGGGGACTGGAGGAGTTAGAGACCTGGGTAGGAGAAGCATGAGGGATGCTGTAAAACTAATGTGAGGGTTAATACCGTTGAGATGGGTATCAACGTACTTCTCCGGATTGGGAATGGCAGTACCGACGGTTTCCCGGGGTGCCTTTCCGGCTTTGGACAGCGCATAGTCTCCGGAATCAAAAAACTTCCGGTCCTTTATACCGCGCGGTTCGTCAGCACGGGCGAGATGCGAGGTGATGAGGTGGGTTTATGGACGAACTTTCTGCATCTTCGCCAACACATTCTTGTGAGTTGGGAGCTTGCCATACAGACGAAAGAGCTTCTGCTCCTCTTCGCTCATAGCCTGTAAAAAGAGGTGAAACAAAAAGTCAGCATCTCCCATGCGTTCCACATCGATGAATCCTCGCATGCAGTCGTGGTCAGATGTGTGACCAAAGCTACGATGTCTGATCTGGGGTCAAAAGGTTACCCACACTGATATCGACCTTGTTGCGCCTGGCTGGGAGCATGATTGAAGGGCCCTGGCGGTAAGCTCTGAGCTCTGGAGAAAGAACGAGATTGACTTTGACGCAGACGACGGGCTTGTGTTGGTAAGTGTCGAGAGCAAGATGGAGGGTGGATTGGCTGCGGAGTTTCAATCGAGGCCACACATCCCATGACATGGACTCCATAAGTAGTCATCGGATATGGGCTCAGCGGATCTTGTCGGACTTGCCCCTCACGTACTCCAATTTCATTGTAATTGTTTGTAATTCGATACTGGACTACATAGTCTCCTAGAAATTTAGAACAGCTTCCTCTTTTCCCGTCCCTTCGTCGTCATCTGAGTCCAAGTCAAGAAGCACAGGCTGATCCAGAGTGGCACAGGGATCATCAAACCGAGAAACATCAGGGAGAGCACTTGTGTGACAGAAAAGTCCAGTAGAGGAAACATCCAGACCAAGAGCCCTGCAACCAGGATCACCGCCGTCGAGTGTCGAATATTCTAACCCGTGTATGAGACTCGGTTGTAAGTCAATTGAATCCCGGTCGTCGTCCAATCCAGCAAGAGTATAGACATCGGCGTCTCCTAGGTTGCGACTGTAGAACGTTTCTTCAGGATCAAGCTGCGTCACCCGAAATATTAGTACTGCAGAAGAACTATACACGTGGAAATTACAGGGAATACCTCCTAGATTGTAGGTTAGATGCGCTGCGGGTAGATGACAACCACAAACCATGTTCTCCGTGTCTTGGGAAGACTCGGGTTCTGCAAATAAATCCATGAAGATGGTTCCGCTCGAATCCAGAGGCGAGCAATCCTCGTCCTCGCACAGATCTGAATCGTCGTATTTGAGAAGCGCATCTAATGAGAGTGCGGGGTGATCAGGATTGCATAGAGGATCATCCGATTTGGGGATGAACACTGAGCTCTAAGGTGCGTCCGTCAGAGATCCATTCTCCAGGCATGGGATATAGGTAAGCCAAACCCTGAAACAGTCAGCACGAAACAAAGTTCGATGCAGACGTTGTAGCGAAACAAGGAGGACTTTTTCGTTGTCTTTGCGAGGGAGGGCTGAAACGCCATCTAGAGTCGATGAGCCGATGGTATCCCGGAGTCTATCCATAGAGTTCTCATAGGCTGCGTTGTTGCTCCTCCGCAGCGACTGCGTCAGGCATCAGTTCGGTCTCGGTAGATAGGATAAACGAAACTCGCCCTCAGAAGCATTCTGCATTGCTTTTGGAAGGCGGGATTTTGCGAGCGGGAGATAATATTCAAGATAGGCTGAACGACTTGAGGAAACATGTCTATTTCTGCACCAAGGAACTGTGGAGGTTTAAAGAGACCGGAAATCGAGATACAAAGAGCGCACGTTTCTCCAAGAACCAAAGATGAGTGGATAACGCCTGATCAAGCGTCAGACCGGTAACCCGTGTGGAAATGCATCGCCGCACCTGACAAAGTCACGGGAAAGGACCTTTCCGACGACAGCGCTCACCATGTTTTGAACTGGGAGAAGGTTTTGAGATGAAAATGGGTTCACACCTAATCGCATTCAAAACAAGCCAAAGTCGGACGAAGTGGATACCGACAGGTGTCCGTCGAGTTCGATTTCCAAGCAAAGGACCAATTGATGGCAATAAGAGTCGCGGTGGTAACCGGCAGTTCATCTGGGTTCAGCAACGCGCGAGACGACGCGATAGCGACTACTAGCGCTGGTAAGTAAGCACACTGAAGCGATTCCGAAGGGTACGCACACTCAAGAGTTCCGTCAGCATTGGCGTAGGGGTCAGAGACGCTGCCGATGAAAAGCTGAGTGGAATGCTGTGAAGTGTCAGAGGAGGCTATGTATGCGCCGAAATGTGGGATCGTTTCACACAAATTTGAGATATTCAAGGAGATATGCGGCCAGTGATGACTTCCTGAGCGTTTCCGTAGAAACTGGCTTCTTCTCGAACGATCCAGTGAGACGTAGGAGTATGTTGGAGGATGAGAGGATATCGAGTGATTCTGGCGATGGAAATTTGTGTATTTTCAGAACGGGCTCGTCGTCTAGAGCGAGCTTTATCTGGTGGGTTATTTCCACCGCGAGGGAGAGGCCGTCCGCAGTTGATTTGAAGAGCGGTGAAGACCAGCACAGGGTCGGCATGAGAGTAGGAAAGTGGCGTGACCTAGATCATCTCCCTTTCCAGAGCTCCCTCTTTCTCTCCATCCACGACCAACTCCAATTCGCCCTCGGCGGCCTTTCTTCGCTATCGCAGACTGACCTTCAATGGTAATTGCTAAAACCAAAATAATTCGTGAAAATTGTCAGGCTTTTCTCATCTTCTTATCGACAGGCGTCGGACATCGACCAGAAGATCCAGGACGTTTACAAGCGCATCCAAACTGAGCGCAAGGTCCTGGAGGCCTCTCAACTCCTGAGGCAGGCTACTTCAAACCCCGATGTCCTTAGGCGCAATGAAGCGAAGATCAGAGAGGCCGAACGACAGCTCTCTTATTTTGAGGAGACCCTTCGTGAACTTCAGAACAAGAAAATGACGCTGACTCAAGGTTCCTCAGGCGGTGGTCCCCAAGGGGGCCGCGCTCTCACTTCCCCTTCTCCAGAATCTGGCCAACACCCGGGCGGTCGCCCACCCGGTAGCCCTGAGAATCCCAGGATGGGTCTCCCTCAGAAAAAGGTCTACAGCAATCTAGACCTTATCAAGGCCGATACGCCCGTCACCACGGCGAGGATCTCCCGGATGCTTCACCAACTCGAATTCAAGCTTCAGGTCGAAACCCAGTACAAGAAGGGCATTGATAAGATGGCGAAGCTTTACCAGGCCGAGGGTGATAAGAAGTCGCGCGCAGACGCGGAGGCCAAACGCGTCGAATCTGAGAAAAAGATTCAACTCCTCCAGACGTCCTTAAAGCGTTACAAAAATTTATTCATCATGGAAAGCGAGGCCGAGGAACCCGAACCTGCACCCGGTATGCAACTTCGCCAACCATCCATCTCTTGTGTTACCTCGGAGTACTTATTTCATGTTAGAGAAAGGCGCAGAAAATGTCCGCTCAAAATCCCTGACTGGTACCCTCCACATATCATTAAAAGGTGCTCATGAACTCGACCACCCCCCAATTATATCGAGGTCACGCTCTGCTGCAAAGGCCGGAATCGATACCTTCGTTATCATCAAGGTCGACGGTGCTCAACGTTCCCGGTCTCACGCCACCAAAACGGACCGGTGGAACGAGGATTTTGACATTCCAGTGGACAAGGCAACTGAGATCGAAATCGCTTTTTACGATAAGCAGGCGAGCGAAGCCCACCCGATCCCAATTGGACTGTTGTGGATCAGGATCAGCGACCTTATCGACGCTCTCAGGAGGCAGAGGGTCGTGGGGGGTGGACAGGGTGGATGGGTCACAGCCAACGCGATGGGTAATGACGCTCTCAACCCCCACAACTCTGACCCATTCGGCGCTGGTGGAAGCGGCATGGACGCGCCTTTGAGCTTTCCCGACGGTGGTGCTGGAATGCAACCACCAGCCCCTGGGCAACCCTCCCAAGAAGGCGTTGAGGCGTACTTCTCTGTGGAACCCGTTGGCACCGTGTCACTGGGCCTGAACTTCAGTGAGTTCTTCCTAGAGAACACGAGATCCTGATTTGCTAACGTGATCCAGCCAAGGAGAACGTTCGAAAGCGGCCCCTGGAAGCCGTCGGCGGTCTCGGTCGGCAGGGTGCTGTCAGAAAGCGCAAGGAAGAAATTCACGAAATGAATGGCCACAAATTCGTTCAGAAGCAGTTCTACCAGCTCATCTTATGCGCTTTCTGCAACGAGTTCTTACTTAACGCTCTCGGGTACCAATGCGAGGACTGTCGCTACACTTGTCACAAGAAGTGTTATGAGAAGGTGGTCACGAAGTGTATATCCAAGTCCAACACTGGAGTGAGTCTCTCTCTCGTTCGCAATCGTCGCAAGATGCTGATCAAGTTTCTAGGACGGAGACGAGGAAAAGATCAACCACAGGATTCCTCACCGTTTCGAACCGGTCACGAACCTGGGTGCCAACTGGTGTTGTCACTGCGGCTATATGCTGCCTCTTGGACGCAAGAATGCCCGGAAGTGTTCTGAATGCGATATTACGTGCCACGCTAATTGCGCCCACCTCGTTCCTGACTTCTGCGGCATGTCGATGGAGACGGCGAACAAGCTCCTCGATGACTGGCGGCAAATCAACCGGAATCGGCAGGATAAGACACCCAAGCAGCAGCATGTCAAACAACCGTCGCTGACACATGTCATTCCCCCTCAACAACTTAGTCCGCCTGCAGACACGTTAAATCTAGGCATGGAGCGAATGAGGATCCAGGAGCCTCCCCCTATCCAACCGCAGGAAATACCTCCCCGCCAGCATAGTCCTTCCCAGGATCGGTACGCGTATCAGCAACAACAGACGCAACAACAACCCCTTCCTGGGACATATGCTGGCCCGCACGGTCAACATCCATCCCCAAGACCCCCAGGTGCAAGAATTCCCGTTCCTCCGGCGTTCCCTCTCGAACAACAACAAGCAATTCTACATCAACCGATGCCCGGAGACGATAGATACAGCGGATACGATGTAAGGTTCCGCGTGCTGGTGCGTTTCACGAGGCTGATAAATAGAAATTAGAAACCACCTCCCCTACCACAGAAACAGTATCCCCCTGGTCCCGGGCTCCCGCAACAACAACAACAACGACTTCCTCAGTCGATTCAGACTCCCCCTCCACAACCACAGCTTCAACAACCACCCCCACAGCAGTACCAACCTCCACCGCAACAACAGCAGCAGGTCGTTCCCCAGCAACAATACCGACAATCGCAGTCGATGAGGAAGAGGAAGGTCGGGTTGGACGACTTTAATTTCCTGGCGGTGCTCGGAAAAGGCAACTTTGGTAAAGTCATGTTGGCGGAGGAAAAGCAAACGAACAGTTTGTACGCCATCAAGGTGTTGAAGAAGGAGTTCATTATCGACAACGACGAAGTAGAAAGGTAGGGGAATTGCATGTCCTTGGCTCGCTCAAGTGACGACCCTCTTCACAGCACGCGGTCCGAAAAGCGAGTGTTCTTGACGGCCGCGAAGGAGAGGCATCCGTTCTTGCTTGGACTGCATTCTTGTTTCCAAACGGAGACCAGAGTGTATTTCGTGATGGAGTACGTTAGTGGGGGTGACCTGATGTTGCACATCCAGAGGAAGCAGTTCTCGTTACGCCAGGCCAAGTACTACGCCTCGGAGGTTCTGTTAGCGTTGGAGTACTTCCATGCCAACGGGATCATCTATCGGTGAGTGCTGTTCATCACAGTACCGGTGGCCACCTCGGTTAACGACAGGTCCAGTGATTTGAAGTTGGACAACATCCTCTTGACGCTAGATGGACACGTGAAAGTTGCAGATTACGGTTTGTGTAAGGAAGAGATGTGGCACGGGTCCACTACGAGCACGTTCTGTGGCACTCCTGAGTTCATGGCGCCTGAGGTAAGGAAGGCAAGAATCCTCTGCGCGACATGACGCTGACTGAACTTGTGCTGACTAGATCCTTCTCGAGCAACGTTACGGTCGGGCGGTGGACTGGTGGGCGTTTGGTGTGCTGATGTACGAGATGCTTTTGGGCCAATCTCCGTTCCGTGGTGATGATGAAGACGAAATCTTTGATGCGATCTTGGAGGACGAGCCATTATACCCAATCACGATGCCGAGAGACGCTGTTTCTATCCTCCAGAAGGTTCGTGTCCGTTCATTGTGCTTTCAGCCGCCGGCCGCTGAGCGTTTACGATCTGCAGCTTCTTACTCGAGACCCTAATCGGCGGCTTGGTTCCGGAAAGGGAGACGCTGAAGAGATCAAGAGGCAACCGTTCTTCAAGGACGTCAACTGGGATGACGTTTTTAACAAACGCATACCGCCTCCATACTTCCCTACAATCGTAAGCGACCTGGGTGAGATGGGGGAATTATACGCTGAAACGATGGGACTTTGCAGAACGGTAGTGCAGACACGAGCAATTTCGATGAAGAGTTCACGAAAGAACAGCCGACGTTGACGCCAGTACACGGACAGCTATCGACGCAACATCAAGCGATGTTCAATGGGTTCTCTTGGGTAAGCTTGTGCTCAATCTCTCATCCGTTTGGACTGGGACCGATCACACACAGGTCGCCTCATGGGCAGACATTCAGCAGTAGGAGGTTGTTTGACGCGTGTAGTGATTTTGTTCCGTTTACGAAAGCTTTGAGTACAATGATTGATCTTCCGGTGTGACGAACCTCCCTCCTGTATTCGGCTTTGTTCTCTCTCTCTCTCTCTGTTTATTTTAAGCGGTTTCTTTGACTTGGTCTGTGAGGATGTGGGTGCCGGTACCTGGAAGACCGGTCGGGAGGGGAGTGGTGCGATCGTCTTCGGTTTCAGCTGGTTGACCTGGGGTGGTCGCTTCGTCTTGATCTTGCACGATTTGGTGAAAAGAGTGCCAGAGGTCTGCGACTGTTTCGTATTCGGCGGACATGGAGAATACTTCTTCGACCTGACGGTTTAAAACGTTTGTGAGGGAGAGGAGTTCTTCGAAACCCTAGGTGGGAAGGAAATGAAGGAAGAAGGTTAGAGAGAACAAAGGGATTGAACGAACGCACGGAAGATATCTCGGATACCAGGCGGTCGCGTTCTTGGACAAAGAACGAGTCCTCGTCATTGGTCCGGGACATGATATACTATAGCTGATGATTGTGACCGATCGAGGCGGTGATTCGTGGGGGCCATATTTCCCACCACGTCGAAGCGAAAACGTGGGATTAGATATAGAGGGTGGTTGCCAGGGAATTTATCCCTTACTGGGCTATTGGGGTGTAATAGGCGTTGAAGTTCCCCGCACTCTTGTTGGACGCTGAACGTGACGCAAGGCGGGTACTACGTGCGTCTTGTAATACGTATTAGGTTCATCTTAGCTTGTCTCTCTCGTGATTAGTGGTGCGCAATCAAAATGAGATTTTTATTCGTTAGGGTACATAGTTGAAGCAGAGTGAGATAACTGGGCAAAAGCCCGCAGGGCTTTCAGGCCGAGGGAATCGGGCGTTGGAGGCCAGCTGCGTGGGCGGGAGGGTCCACGAAGCTGGCTCGGGGGCCGTATCCTTCGGTCAAGTATGATCTGAGCCAGCGAGCGTGAAGGCGTTTGCTGGAGTGAGCGTCTTCACGAAGAGGGTGTGGAGGGTGGGGAAAAGAGAGAAGGGAAGAGCGAAGGTGAGACGGAGATGGAGGAGATGGCGGTGTACTCTGAAGAGAGACACGTGCCGGATCACCTTCCGAGCCGCAAAGACTATACTCTCCTTGCTCCGATCATGCTTCCCTCCGCCGAGACCGGCAGAGAAACGCCGAAGAAACGCGCTCCCGGCCTATGCCCATAGTCCCTTAAAACCGGGTTCGTGGCGTACACGTGTTACGCCCTCCCTCGGCTCAAAAAAGTCCTCGAGAAGTCCCTCGTTTGAGGCGCTTTCCCAAAATAAAAATTTGAAAAAACCCCTCGGTCTTCAATAGAACACGCGAGTTTGCGTCACCGGAAGCTAAACCGGAGGCGCACTGCCAGTGCCGTTCTTCTCTCCACATCGATATCGTTCCAGACCCCACGCACGTCTTTTCTTCACCGCTTAATTCGCTTCTTGTCCCTCCAGGTCGGCCCGTTCTCCCCAGTGACGCATAGCGACTTGTAGACTTTCAGGATCGACAGCTCATCAATTTCACAAACTGTGCTCGCTTGCCACCGCCTCCAGAAGATGACGCCAGGCCGAAAGGCGGAGAAGGAATTTGAGCCCTTGCTTGATTTGCTTGCTTCGGATGGGGCTGAACCTGAACGTTGAACCTCCTTCTGGAGATGATGGCGCCGGGTCTCGGAAGGTTAATGACGCTGATGGTGTCCAAAGAGGGCTGAATGGGAAGCTCGATTTGGGTCAGGTGAGGGCGTATTACGAGAGAAAGAAGAAGGGAGAGGAGAAAGGGGTGGGAGAGAGCTTGAGGGATGGTCGACCGGTCCTGCGTTCCCGGATCACTCTGGAAATAGTTCAGGTGCGTACGATGATTCTGATACGGAAAGGTCGCGGTTGCCTCGTGTCGTGTGGCCTAATGCCAGTGCACTGGTTCGGACTACGACTCGGTAACTGATCCGTCTCACCTGTGTAGGGAGGAGTGGTAGTCGGCTGGTGAGCCCAAGATTGGGACACGGCCCCCGTTCTCGCGCTAACAAGCTCCTTTCTCAAAAGCAGCCTTGCGACGCTCCAGAGGAGTGCTCAATGTCGGACTTCGGGGGCC
This sequence comes from Thelephora terrestris, assembly GCA_015956445.1. NCBI lineage: Eukaryota > Fungi > Basidiomycota > Agaricomycetes > Thelephorales > Thelephoraceae > Thelephora > Thelephora terrestris. The sequence goes on along the minus strand of WIUZ02000022.1, from coordinate 462,193 downwards.
GGAAGGCAGTATCCTCACCGAGCGGAAAAGACGTGAGTTTCAATACTGATTCTCATCCCGACAGGCGCGGTGTCCCCATTTGGAAATCTATCCAAGATCTCTCGGGCGGTTTTCAGGTATGGTATAGGCGAAAGCACGAAGGAGGCTGCGTGTATTTAGATCCGGAATCCCGCAGAGTATTCTGCACACCCAAGGGGTTGGGTAGATCGAATCTCCGAAGGGGAGGCGAAGCAACTGCTACTCGTGCGTGTCTCCGTCACCATTCACCGTGATCGAAGAGTGATTACACCCCTAGGAAATCTCCGACGCGTTCAAGTCAAATCTTCCATTGGACGACGACCCGAGATCCATCACCGATGTACCCCATGCCCTGGGCGAAGTCAAGGACGTCGTGGAATTTCTCGTGAGAATCGATGAGTTCGTGTGGCGTCGTTCGCAGTATGGCGCGGATCACGGCGTCTTCGATTCGAAGAATAGTTCGGAGGTGGGGGAACGTGTCCGACTGCGGGAAAGAATTGCGCGAGGCCCTTCGGATTCCTAGTACAGGTGTAGTGGTACTTACGCTTAGGTTCGTGTGGGGCACGAGGGTGGAGCGTGGTCTAGACATTCTGGAGGGGTACAGTGACATGAAAGTGGGGTTCTCGGGCAACATTTGCCGTGACTAGCCAAGAGTTTTTTTGTCAGGCGGCGACCGGAGTCTAGAGCACCGCCCGCTCCACTCCGAACAACCTGGGGTGAAAGTGGCAGAATCAGAATGCGCGAACGGCAGGTTGGGGTGTTCCTGACTGGAGCACCCGTTGCGGACTTGGCGTTTTTTTGGAATCCTCATAAGGAGCCCGGAGATCCCTCGGGCACGGATGTCGCTTACCTCGTTTATAGATTCCATCCATTAATTCGGTCGAGGAGATGTTTTGCCGCGGAGTTTTATGTTTCCACCCCCACGGTAACTACAAGCGAGGAACGCTCACGTGTGTAAGCCCCGGGATCCACTCCGATTTACCGCACAAAGAGTCGCGGTGCGTCAAATAATTTTCTTCCGCTGCCACATTGGGGCAGATCCACCCCGAGAACGATTGATCATTCCCACGCTTGCATATCGTTGTGGACCATTGTGAGAACTTGGTTCCGGCGCGATGACGATTGCAGCCGAACAGAGTACGTTGCGGAAAGTACGAGGCGGTGTCTCGGCGGAGGGGGAGGATAATCTGTAAAAGCGTCACTCTTCGCCAATCAAAAATTTCAAAATGTTTAATATTTTATTTCACGCTTCTTGTACACCCTTCACCCAGCGATTTAGATCGTATACGTCCCTCCAGCCGGGTCTAAAAGTCGACAATCACGCTTCTCATCTCATCGAGATCGGACACGCGATTTGATTTCAAGGGTTCACGGTAGCAGTACTTGATTTTGTCTATAGCGTTCAATGTACGAGTATGAATGTAACTACTTGTCGCATGGCGAGACACCCTGCCAAGGCCCCCCAATACATTATACCAGCGCCTTGAGATGATCCAAAAATATACTAAAGGCTGTCCAAACCTGTCCAAAGCTTGCAGTTCTCAAAATCAAAGCTGCTTCCGGTCGCGAAGTTTTGGAAATTTCTCTTGCATCTTCTTGCTTATGATCCTTTCGAATTCTACTTCAAACGCTCCCAGCCAGACCGAAGTTTCGTCAAATATCGTCGGTGTACTATGCGGGGCGTTATGTGAGTTCGTTGCCAGTCTAAGCTTGAGGAAAAGCCTCAACCGATCAAGTCTGTTTTCTACTGCTCACCACCACCTTCCTCTGCTGGAGGACGCTCGGAGATCTCGTTAGGCGGTTAAAGGAAAGGACCACGACGCAGAGTGCGTGTTCCCACACTTGTGCGACCCACCTGAACACTGACCGTGTGGCATGACAGGCGCGCCACAATCGACAAGACCTGCTGTAAATTCGCCAAGTGCTCCCCCGTTGGCTCTGCCTGCGACCGCCCTTACTCGAAGACTACACGGGCCAGATTCCGTCGACACTCTACCGCCTTACACGCCTTCCGAGGGCCCCAGTCCCTCCAAAGAACGCAACCATGCCGCGACCGCCTAACTGTCGGCAATTCGTAAACGGGAGACGTCAATTTAGAGTGTATATTATCATCTCAGCCGAGACAGTTCGATGAAATTCGCTTTTGTATTTTGATACCAATACGATCTCGGATATGACTGTCACGGTCCAGGTTTTTTCTTTTTTTGTGGCATTGATGCCGGTCTTGAATGTCACTCCAAAATGTGAGAGAGCCTGAGAGGTGACGAGCGCACGCTCCTGGGAAGAAGTTAGCTCGAAGACGTTCAGGATATTGATAAGTTCCCACCGCTCTTTCTTCTCCCGTTACTAAACATCCCCCCCCCAAAAAAAAAAAACAGTGGAAGTGACCCCCGCTGCGCAGCCTTTTCTAACCCACGCTTCACTATAAAAAGATAAGATACAGAGATGTGAACATCCACCTCCACCTCTACCCACCACCCCCCACAATCGTCTATCATAATCCTCGCCCCCTCGTCTGCCCTCGCCCTGCCCGTCTACCCTCGCGCTCCTCATCCACCCCTCCTCCCTCCCACACTATTCGTCGTTCCAATATGCCTATCCCATCCACTTTGCCAACCCCTCCCCCCGCCGCTACCGGTAACCACTCTCAACTTCCTCTCGGACCACGCGGAGTAGTGGGCCTCGTCTTCTGGCCGATCCTTTTTGGAGGTCAGTCCTTCCGCGCTGCATTACTCACGTCCGTCCACTGGTGCTGATGCTCTTCCCATCAGCCTTCTTGTTCTTCCTCATCTGGGGTGCGTACAAGTGGAAGGGGGGATTCTTCGCTTCCAGAGTTCCATACGCCACTCCAAGGCCATCGGCAAACAGCATGGGTCAGGTCTCAAATCGTCGAGGTTCGCCTGTCCGGGGTTTCTCCATAGCAACACTGGGGCTGAAAACCCCGCCACCGGCATATCAACCCCCTCATTATCATGAGGACGACATCCAGATGAGTTACTACGAAGAAATGCGTCCGCTTCGGCGTTCGTGAGTGCACTCTATCCCTCTACTCTTTGCGTCGTTGACCCCGCATCGATAGGTAGCGTCGGTGAACCCCAGTGACCACTAACGACACTCCCATTGTGCATATCCCTTCGCCAACTCCTCCTCACGCCGCATGTAATCTAAATCTAATCGTCATTATTGTTGTCCCACCATCCCTTTCCTCACTGGCGCGGTAGCTGTAGTTTCTACGTCCTTTCCTCTGTTGTTACAGAGGCACTGAATCGCATTCTTGACGAATGCTTATTCCATGTCGTGTGAAGACGGAGAAGCGTGAATGAAAAAGCGACTGGGAATGAGCAGTGACAAGGCGACGCGGCAGCTTTGAAATCATCGACCTGGTCCTGTGAGCTGGCCACTTGAAAGGCCCGAGAATTCCATCCTAGCACGCTCCCTCACTCCAACGAATCGATCTGCCAACAGGATCCGCGATTCGAGTCAAGCGGAAGAACTTTGCTTCCGCGCCCCACTTCACTTGCCCCTTTCAAGAAGCTTCCGTTACTCTCCCCCCGATGTTGCCGGGATATGTGTACAACGAATTTTAGTCCCATCGGCCTTTGTTTTTGGATGATAAATCCTTCACGTATACCAGGTCATCCCTCCGGTCAGTGCAACGTCCAGGGTTCCGCCCACGTCTCACTCTACGAAGGAAACGTGCTCCTCCGCTGAGCTTTCTCCGATTTACGTGCGCAGTTTCGCATCGCCAAGACTCACGATTGCGTAAGACTCCACCTCGTAGTCGGTTTTGTTCCAGTCTGCGCCGTCTGCTGCGCGTCGCACATTTGTCCAAAGCCGCCTCTCGATAACGTAACATGAAATACGCCCACAGCCTTTCTACCCTTGAATTCCGTACGCCGCCGAAACGCGGTTATGGTTTACCTCCTATCCTCTCTAAGTGTCCTCGTAACGCCCGTCCTAGTCTCTCCCGGCCGCTCAATCAACTCGCTCCTGTTCCTAAACAGCCCGTGTCCCTGTGCCTCCGCTTCCAGCTGCACGTCGCCCAAATTCAGCCTATACTTCCTTGGCATAATGTTCTTGCCGAACGTTTCCGTTACGTGGTTCGAACACAGCAGGGATAAACAGATGACTAGGACGTGCAGAGGTACCAGAGAGAATGTCGTGGACCAGATCATCCCGAGGTTCTGCTTCTCGAACAGGTACAGTTTGGCTTTGCAGCCCGGCAGAGTCGTCCTCGGGAAGCACCTTTTGCTGGGTACGGCCTGGTGCAGAGGGTTGTAGTAGCCACAGCATCGGAGAGAAGTTTGGATTGCCAGTCGGTCGTGGGGATTATACCATTGACTCCATGCCAAGTTCAACTTTCGGTTGAGAGCGAATTCCGATCGTTTGTAACTCCCGTATCCTACGACTGCCAGAGAAACGAACGAGGGCCAAAGCAAAAGACAGTAGACGGCCAGGATAGGACGCGAGTTTAGGATCACTCCACAGAGCCCAACCAAGGACGTGAAGATTTGGATCGATGCAGCGACGGTGATGTAAATCAGGATATCAGTGTCCGCGGTGTACATCACCTCTGCGTGCTCCCAGCCTGCAGTAAACTTGTGGTTAGAAAACCGCACGATTGGAAAGTGTTATTGCCTCACCTCTGAACCACGTGAGCATAGCATATGTCAGTCCCACAGAAGAATACCCAAAAGCTATCAGGATGGACATCAGGAGAACCCATTTGTGTGGTGTCCATCTGTCAGGTTTGTCGAACCCAAGACCTTCGCTCTCTTCGATCGCAGCAACCAACCCTCCGAGCGACCTGGGGTTGATACGCGGCTTTGGCCACTTTTGTGTCCAATTGCTGCTTGACGCAGGTACCAAAGCTGGCCGATTACGCACGATGGTTTCAGCATCAGATTTCCAGTCGTTGGTCCTTGTGAGGACCACGGTGGTGGAATCCGGACGTTTTGAGCTTCGTTGTCCGGCAACAGACGGCGCCAGTTTCGAAACCGAGAATCGAGAGCGGACAGAATTTTGTCTAGAGAAATCCGGAGTGGGGAGATAAGAGCTAAACCTGGAAGGGTTCCCGTCGCGTTCCAAGTCCAGAGATCTCTGCGAAGGTGTCAAGGGTATATCGCTCAAGTGCTGTGGATGATCGTCGTAGTGGAGGTCGTCGGGATCCGAGAACCCATCGCTGGCTGGATTAGGAGATGGTTCAGGCAATGGCGGAAGCGGCGCGTCCTTGAGCGCGACAACGCGCGTCGAAGTTGACCGAGGGGGCATGCTCCCATCTTCCGCAACAGTAGACCTCCTGCGGGACTTCCCAGCGACCACGGATGAGGCTGAGTTGACGCGTGTAGAATACCGAGAAGGAGCTCTGGTGGTGTCGAACCCCGGCGTGTCCTCCTGCGCGCCTTTCCCATGTGCCCCGGAACGTTTCCGAAGAGCCCGGTTGCTCTTCACAGAGCGTAAAGAGGACGGGTATCGATCCGTCATAGCAAAGCAAGTTTCCACGAAGGAGACCAAGTGTTCTAGACAGCAAAGAGGTTTGTTTTCTAGACAGTTTTAGCGCTGGCGGTATGCCCGACCATTTCGGCTTTTCAAACTCCGATCGCGGCCGTTCGGGCGCTTGCAAACAGCGGGCTTGAGCGAACCTCGGACCCCAGCCACCCAACAGGCTCCTCCTTCCTTCCTACGCACGCTCGTTTGCTCCAAGTCATTCTCACCTATGGATCCCGATAGGAAATCCCAAGTTTCTTCATATTACGGTGGCAGGCGGTCCGGCGACGCCTTGAACGACAACTCAGGCAACCCCGTTCGGCCCCAACGAAGTCGATACGACTCCGCTTCTTCGTATCAAAACCAGGACGCTGGTCAACCGAGACCTAGCACCGAGCTTCTGAACGGCGGTACGAGATCGGCGGGGTACAACCAGAATTCCTTCTTCGATGCTGGCAGGACTGAACCGCTCAAGGGTGGCTTTGACGAGGAGGATCCCTTGAGTGGGAAGAACGAGGGAAGCTGGGACGTCTTTGCCGATTTTAACAACGCTGGACCGAGATACAGTGAAGCGTTTGTTGATCCTGAGCCCAAGTGAGTGCATCGTGCCTCTTTTTTCCCAGTGGCGCCCCGCTTTTGGCCTCGGGTTGTTGATTCATACACGGGATAGATACCAGCCAGTTACTCGTGGAAGCGTCAAGCCTCTGCATGATGACTCGGCCAGTGCCACAGGCACCCAGGTGGAGATGGTCACAGTTCCTGTTCTTGGTCCCGAATGGAAGACTTCCGAGTTGCACGAGATGAGCCGGAGTGCAAAGAAGGAGCGGAACGCCGAAGATCGGACCAAAAAGTACAAGCAGTGGAGGAGAGGTCAGCGAGGTCTATGTGGACGCTGGTGCACCTGGAGGTTTACCGTCTTCTTCGTCTTTGGGCTGTGTATAGCGTGAGTTATGGTCTGGATTCTTTAAATGCCCCTGGTTGATCGCTACCGACTGTCGTTGTTTAGCGTCGGGATTCTCCTCGTCTTCTTCATCCCCCGAGTGCCCGGAATCACGATCAACCAAGACACGCCGCTCGTGCCTGCGACCGGCAGCTTCAATAGCTCCGTTCAAACAGAATTCATGACCGCCCCCGCAAACTTCTCATTCCCTGCTTTCGCGCAACTGCAGGTCGATACGGGATCGAACTTCATCCCTCTGCAGATCACCCACATGAACGCGCAGGTCTTTGATCTCGACACCAACAATCAGGTCGGAAACGGCGACGTTTACGGATTAAATCTCCCTGCGAAGCAGTTTGTGAACCTTCAGATGCCAGTCAACTTTTCGTACATCGCGAATAACAGTAGCGATATCACATGTGAGGTTCCCTTGCTGTTGGCGTTCTCTCGCATGCGGTGTCACTCATATTCTGACCTATTCAGGGGCGAACTGGCACAACGCCTGCAAAAACCCGGGACAATACGCCGACGGACAGAGACCAGGTAAGTCATTCTACCGTTCCTGGGGTGTCGTATCTAACTTGGATATTCTTTACTTCGCGTGGTATACAGGTCTTCGTTTCCGACTTATACTGGAGATGAACATCGCAGGGCTGATTGGAAGTCGGGCGACGTCAGCGCAGGTTACAAATGCGAACTGCCCGATCGAACTTGCGATGAATGCGTCTTGAGCAATTTTGTTGCTCATTTCCCCCCTCATCTTTACTCCCATCTGTCCCCTTACACTCTGATGCGCCCCGAACATCCCTTTTATCGCTGCTGCCTCATTCATATCTCCCCACCGGCCACCCCATGAGCATCTCATCACACGATTTGTGGACGTTTTTCTCATTTCCAACACCGAACATTGAATTCTCTTCGTGAGACGCTGTCTTTCTACTTTCACCATCTTATCATACCTTATCGTAGTTTATTTTTCTTATTTTTGCACCCCTTTACGTCTATGCAAACTTGTTCTTTGATTGATGTCTCGTTTTACTCAGTGATAATATCCCCTTCTTGGCTGGATGGGTCTGGCCCTCGATGGATTGGCGGTCTGGACACATCTGTTTGCACAGCCACGGGATGATCGATGCTCCAGTACTCCAGGAGAAAACTAACGCGCGGATGTGAGCATGGACCCCAATCTTCCCACCGTTTTTGGTGCTGTGGCGACCTCGATACATCATCACCAAAGGCGCCACCGTCAACACACGTCAGACGGATTTTATCCCTTCACCATCTCACCGGTGGCTTTGATGTGTTCGCCTCATTTCCGTGCTGTGCGAGTGGAGCGCGCGCTTAGGTATCACGCCCTAAACACGAGGTGATGTCGTATCTAACCTTCCTGGGGGCGCATTGAGTGTGCGGCGGTGGCGGTGAACCCATTGTCGCTCGAGAAGAGTTGCGCTTAGGAACGAGTACGGTCCACGTGGGGCTGTAATTGCACACATGTAAGGATATTTGCACCTACGGTACGTATGATCCGACCAAGAAAGCAGGGCAAGGGTTCGGGGTCATTCTGGATCAAGATTGGTAGAAAGCTTAGTTCCGTCCACCCTTTCACGGCCGATGGTCGACCAGGCCGCGCGTCACCTCGGCTACCTTCTATTCGTCTGAGCAACAAAGTCAGAAGGAGAGGACACAGATTTCGGATACGCGTGGAACTTGAAAGGTTGTACGGAAACGTCACTTTTCTTTTCCTTCTCCCGCGCGGGGGATTGATGGTAAAGCTTGAGGTCGAAGCCTCGGAGATTTAGAAAGAGTCTGATGAGATACAGGATCCGTCGGCGAGAGCTTCTGGGCGCTGCGAGAGCAGGAAATTGAAATGTTAGCGTTCGGTGTTTGAAGCGCTTGTGGATATTTGGCACATAGGCAAACGCCTGAAGATAAGTCAAGGCCAAGCTCTTGGAGGTTTTTGAGTACGGAAAAACAACCCAAAGAGCTTTTCGGGGGTGGAATTTCGCCGAGAATATCCGGGCGGATACGAAATCTCTATACAAAACAAACGGAAGCAACCAAGTTTGTACGGTCGTTGGAGCGTTTTGGGCCGCAAGTATTTCCGACCACTGCTGTAGCAGAATTCATCGACCGTGAGAGAGTGGTGAAGGTGAGGGCACGGTTGCAGTGTACCGGTGAGAGCGCCTCGTTGGTATAGAGGACGCAGGGGAGATGTCTCGGAGGCACCTTGTAACGAGGGCGCGAGTATCGTTCTCATGGATGCGGTCAGAGTAGAGTGGCGACTTGGCCCGTGTTCTTCTACCTATCGATTCGACCTCTCCCTCTGAATTCGAAGTTCCAACTCAACGCAAGGCGTGAATAACCGAAGTTGATCCACGGTTTTGCGGTTGAAGAGTGATTTCGGGTATGCTTCCAAGGTGTTCAGATCCCTTTCTAGATGTTGGGATGTCGGATAGCGTGCGAGAGCGATTTCCGTAGCTGATTCTAGGACAGGAGCGTCTTGTTGTGCCAACCAGTAAATGGGTTCTGTACATATATATAGAGTAGGCGTCCCACAGGGCGAAGGAATGAGACCGGCGCTCCGGGGTTTTGCCGAGCGGTTCGACTCTCCCAGGAAGATCAGGGGATGAGGACTACGGGCAGGGCAAGCGCGGTGGTAGTGAAACGTGCGAGGCCGGAGGGGGCGGACGCCAGAATGTCGGCGGGCGGCGGAAGCGATGCGGAAAAACCCTGGAGAAGACTTTCCATAGGTTTTAGCGAAGTAGGCCCAGCTTGGCCCCGTTATATGATGGAAATCTTGGAAATCTACGACAAAAGAAAGGGTAATACTTATTAGCGTCCGCACTGGCTGTGTGCCAAGAGAATAATCGGACAAACGATCCTGCGCCGGACTATCAGGGCGAGCCATACTTAAAGCCTTGGAGCTTGTAGCTTGAGCTTGAGCATTTCTGATATTTCAGGGGATGATGCGAGAAGGAACAAACGGGCGGGGCGTTCGCATATGGCATGGCAAGGTGTTGTAGATAATGGCTCCACCGAGATTGCTCCTGTGAGCGGCCATGGGATGTGGAAAGGTGCGACCGAACATTCCCCAGGTCGCAATGTCGCATCTTCCGGAGCGACTGGTCACAATTCTGCCAAGGAGGTTCAAGGTTCGGGCCGATGAAGGAGAAGTAGACGGTGGAGAGCGAGGTGAATTAAGGTGTATCAATTCCAAATACAGACCCGTAGCAAGCTTAACAAAGAATAGCACACAAGATACGGCGAGTGACTGACTTTGAAGCGAATCAATTATCCGCCAGTGTGGCAGAATCGAAAGCTCGGAAGGTAAATCGGAAGAATGTCGGCCTCCGAGGATTAGCCGCGCGACGTGATGGGAATCAAAACTCCGAAGTGAATCCTGCCCTTGGACGAGTGACGCGTCTTCCTCCTTACAACAGGATCATCCAAGATATAAATCGATACACTTCGTAGACTCCTTGTCTTCTCCTCTCACGATCCCTTACCGTTCTCCCATGGCTCAAACTAGATCATTCAACCCATACACAGAGAATGGCGGCACAATCCTCGCCATCTCTGGCCAAGATTTTTCAGTCATCGCCGGCGACACACGTCAGAGCGAGGGCTATAGCATCCAAACAAGATACGCCCCAAAGGTGTTCAGGCTGTATGTCCTTCATTTCTCCCAATTTTCTCCCCGATGTCAATTTACGAACCTCTGCGTGTCAACAGAACCGATCGCGCCGTCTTAGCGGTGAACGGTTTCGCGGCAGATGGTAACATGTTCGTCAAAAAGGTTAAGCAGCGCCTAGAAGTACGGTCTCGTTCTTCCACTCTTTGTGTCAGATGTTAACGACTTGTTATTCTAGTGGTACAAGCATGCACACTCAAAGGACATGCCTCTAAAGGCTATAGCTCGCCTTATCCAAACCATGCTCTATGCCAAGCGGTTCTTCCCTTATTATGTGTACAACATTCTCGGAGGAATCGAGGAGGATGGTCCGTGCTCTCGTTTCTCTTATCGCCATCTCACCCTCCTCAATATCTCCCAGGAACTGGTGCTGTTTACTCTTTCGATCCCGTCGGGTCATATGAGCGCGAGGCTTGTAGAGCTGCTGGTGCCGCACAATCCCTCGTCCAACCCTTCCTCGACAACCAGGCAAGCCCCTTCCCTACTTCTCCCGCTTTTTTCTTCCGTTTCTGATTCCACTTGCTTCTACAACCCCCTTTACGCCAACTTAACCCGATTTTTAACCGTCTGATGGAATGCCTTTTCAAAATTCTTATGGTGGTATACTCCTTCTACAGATATACTTCAAAAATCAGGTGGCAGCACCTGGAACGACCCACCCGGCCCATTTACCGTTGCCTGATGTATTGTCAATAGTCATCGATTCATTCACGAGTGCCACCGAGCGTCATATAGAAGTTAGTCGAATCCTCCCCTCGTTACATCTATCCCGGTATTGTCAAAACTTTGCTCACCTTCCTTTCTCTTTCGATCAGGTCGGTGATGGTCTCGAAGTTTACATTGTTCTCGCCAAGGGCAGGGACCTTCAAGACTTTGAAGCCATTCGGGCAAGGAACGTCCACCTTACGCAAGAACTCACGGTTACGGAGGACGGTGAACGGATCTTCGTTATGCGTCTGGATCTAAAGAAAGACTGAGCGTCGCCCACCCCCGCGTTTGCTACGTTCAATCCCTTTCTTTTTTCATTCTCGCGATTCTTTGAAGAAATCCCAAGAGCTGAAGCTTGAGGGCGGATGAGCCAATGTTGTGTATCAATTTATGGTATGCACCCATCTTCCGCATGCGTCCGCGTGGCAGCCTCATCCTGAGTTTTATCCCCCTTGTCGTTCATCGATGCCCCAGTTTCACATTACTCCCCTTCGCAATTTCTTCCCCTCCCAACCATGTGTATGTTCTGCGTAACCACCGTCGATCAGTCAATGTACTCTGTTGTGTATCAATGTTATTCGACAGCCGTCTGCATCGCTTTCAACCCAGTCTCATTGAGCAGTTGCTTCCTCCCTTCGTGGGTTGTATATCTCTTTACGCAGTTTGACTCTCAGAATAAGAAAGGATGGGCTTGCAGCGATGTGCCTTGCCTTCGTCGAGTTGTTTGTGGGCGGCCGTGATCATTTTCAGTTGTGGTACTTCTTAAGTTGGCAGCTGGGCATCCTCGATAGATTTTGTATGTAGATACAACGATACCCTCAATCGTAATGCCGGGTGGCACGAACCCCCAGAGTCCCACATATCCTTGGCCTTTCCCTCCGCTTTCGCACCTAAACACGATACGCTGCATTTTATATATACCGATTCCTTGAATGTCCAGAAAACGTGCTACAGTAGGATAAAAAGTTCTGCGCAACGAGGGTTCAACCAAATGCGCGTGCAAAGAAGATCCGGGCACTGTGTGTTCCAGGCTCTCGAGGCTAAATTATCTCGAAATCTGCCGGCTTTTAGGCGGAACGTAATCGGATTAATTGAGAATTCACCCATAGTGTCCGGTGCTTGAACTCCGCGAGCTCCCCGTCAAGAATCTGGCTAGTCGGTCGCGTCTACGAGAAGGGGAGCGCGAGACGGGCTCCGGTGGCTGTAGTGAAGGGGAAGGTGGAGACTGTGATGGTGGAAGGGGTGACCGAGGGGGTGGAGGGTTGTAATAACGTTCTTCGGGCAGGTCGAGGAAGAAACGGTGGACCTGTTCCATCGTAGGTCTGTGGTCGGGTTGGACAGACCAGCAAAGCTTCATAAGATCCCATAAACCTTCCGATATACGGTGTTTCTCCTCCCGCCCGTTTGGTCGAGGAGGGCACTGCTTCTTGCTGACCCTCGCGTGAATGACTGCAGCATCATGGGTGATGTTGGAAAACGGTACTTCTTCCGTGAAGCATTCGAGTATCAGCATTGCAAACGAATATGTGTCTGAACGCGTCGTTGCGCAGAAATCGTTGTTTTCGATCAGCTCTGGGGCTGCATACCTAACGATAGCCGCGGATGACAACGTCCTCGAGATCGTGTTCTCGTTGGGCTCTTCCACTGTGATCCCTGCTATTCCGAAGTCACAGATCTGCGGTTCACCCTTATCGGCGCGTGTTCAGCTCCTGTTCCGCGAGTGGGTAAAGGCGTAGAATTTACCTCCTCGGAGACAAGGACGTTATTCTGTGAGCCTTCAGCCAAAAACGATTGAGAGAACACCATCTAAGACTCACGCATTTGACTGTGAGGTGTCAGATCGTGCATAATCGTCAAGCTTATGTTAGACTCACCGCTCCCATGCACAACGTCCTTTGAGTGGAGGTAATTCAACCCAGCCGCGGAGCCACGCAACTAAAACGGCGATAAATGAGGTTCAATTTCACCATAATTTGCTATGGGGCCTACCAGATAGTTTTTGTCCGGTTGAGGATTCTTCTTGATGTAGGTGATCAGATTTCCATTTTCCCGCCAGGGTAATACCTAGGGACCGGAATTTGTCCGCGAGTTTTTTCGCTCACGATTGTTCACTCACCATGTAGAGGCGTGGCCCGATTTCAACCGTCCCTACAAAACCATGATAAATCTCGGGAAAAGAGCTTGAGAAACAAACGCACCATGGAGCGGCAGGATGTTTTGATGACGTAGCGCTGCCCAGCTCGGGAGCTCATGTTCGAGTTTCTGATGAGATTCGTGGGCAAGAAGCACAGAGAAGGTCAGCAAGAAACGAACCTCACGCGGTTTCTCTGGTGACCTGGTTATTCGAAGTGCTTTCAGAGCTACCTGACAAGAGCCATATCAGCTGGGTAGGTGTGGTGAGGACCCAGGCTCACTCTCTCGACGTTTGCTTTCTCCCCGTGTACTCCTTTACCACCTGCTTTCCACCCGTTGATCCCTTCCCCGCCTCCTTTCTCCCATAACCCCTTCCAGATCTCACAATGCGGCCCAGCGACAAAGGCTATCTCCCCTTTTTTTGAAATTTGGCCGTCCAGTCGCTTGACAGGCGGTGGTTGATTGACCTCAGTCGAATGGTTCTCTAGCGCCTCGGGTTCCGCGGTTTGACGTGGTAACGGTTCGTGGTTCTAAGCAACGGTCATCATCTACATCCCTGGTAGACGCAAAAAGACACTTGCATTATAACTGACCAACGTCACGACACTGGAGCTACCATCGCCTTCACCCCTCCGAGGGTGAATTCGTTCGCGACCCTTGCGGTCTAGAGGGCTTACCCCGTGATCGCCGGAAGAAGAAGCGGAGTTGGGCTGGATAACCGGACACTGGGACGACACCACAATTGAGGGGAATTCTGGCAAACAACCTGACGGAAATTTTGACACAACTTACAAAAGTCCCGAGCTTCTCAACGAAACCTGCGACACCCGCCTCGATATCCTTTCTTTTCGCTGACAGACCTCTCAGATTAGAGAAGGCGAAGACAATTCAAACTTACCCGAGCTCTTTGAAGAAGTGTTTCTCGACCAGCTTGCCAACTGTTGTTCAACTTCGACCAGCTCGCTGTAAGTTTACGTCAGCGGAGGGTAGATTGAGGGTGCACGACAAACAGGCCTTCTGAGATCGTTATAGTTGGGCTGTTGCGGAGTGAGGGAACGATCGCCGAGACGATTGCTAAGAATTGTGCACAAGTCCTCCAGCTCAGAAGTTTCTTTCTGCTTGGGGGACGTGGATCGCATAATCAGCATCTGAGGGACGAGAGAGAGGGACGGAACGACCTTGGCGACCGGCATCTTGCCGCAATGTTTGATGATTGACTCCAAGAGCGGCTTGACTAGAAGAATACGAAATCTCACAGAAGCTACGCTGCTTGAAACAATGTAACTCACGTGGACTCGCACTTGCCTCCCCCACTCCCGAGCTCATGGTGGTATCGATCTTGATCGATGATCGAATGATCAGCGCTTCCAGATCTCCCTCCGCTTGCCCACTCTCTTTCAACGATGTTCTTGAGCCGAACATCAATGACTTGACTCTCTCTTTTTTTCTGTGCGTTATCGGTCCTTAATGTGTCACGAAATCACAGAGGATACGAGTCTACGATGTATATACACCTGGCTGTAGTTGTTGTCTACTTGGCAGTTTTCAGCAGTTCGTTCATTGTCCGTACCACAATTCCAACTCCTTCCCGGACCATGGCCCTTTCAGCTTCCGGGACCCTGCTAATAATTCGGCCATCGAATTTGTCAGGATGAAAACGAAGTAGAGTCCCCCTGATCGTCTTGACCCTCTGCGCAGACTCCGAGCGTTCCATTTCAGAGCTGAACAGAAATTCTGATATGGACTCGGTGGTAAGGTCGTCCAGAGAGAACTTTCTACCATCGGAAGAGGAGTATGCAATCTGACAAGGCCAAGGAATATCCTGGAACGTGAGGGGCTGTCCGGCGGTTTCGCCAGTGGATAGAAGTATATCCCAGCGTGTGTCATAGTCACTGCGGGCGTTCTGCTTTGCTCTGCGTTCTCTCGACCGTTTTCGCCTCCTTCGTTCGTCAGCCTCGCGAGCCTCCCAGCGAGCCCGCTTGGATGCGAGTTGATCAGCAAGTTTCAGTCGAGCCTCCTCCTCGGCCGTTTTCTTGAGCTGTTCTTGGTATGCTTGAGCGTTCCGCTTCCTGGACAGGGTTTCCCGTGAGGGAAAACAGCATTTGCAAGCAAAAAACGAGACGCACTTCCACATTCCTTCCCTCATCCACTCAGCGTAATGCTCGTCATCCATCAGGTTAGGATCGCTGTAGACGACATCCTCTAAATCGGCCATCCCACTAGATTTCCAGCGGTGGGGGATGTGAGGATACGAATTCAGGTTACTCGTGAGGTTATCCAGCCTCTCCTGGTGGCCAAGCTCGTCCCACAATCTCTGCTGGAACTCTTCTTCTTCCTTTTTCCGGCGTTCCTTCTCCTCCAGCCATTCCAGGCGATCATCAGACTCGTAGTCCGTATCATGGCTGGCATCTTCTCGGGAGCCTGTAGCACGGCGTTTGGATCGGTGATGATCATCACGTGTGGAAGTGGAAGATGAGCCGTGAGATTCATACTTTTGCCCGAGGGGTTTAGTCTCCTTGCGCTGAGCTTTTCTTGCTTTGCGTTGAGCCCTTTCCTCCTCCTCCTCCGCAGGAGTGCGTTTCAGGCGAAGCTTGGGCATGGCGAGAAGGGCGTGAAGCGTGGATGTGGCGAATGGACAAGTCACGAGTTCGCCTTGGGCGGTTTGAATTGCTGATGTCAGATGACGCGTGAGGCGTGATTCCCGATTTGGTAGTGGGCGTTCCTAGCGCTGCCGCCTTGTCCTCCATTCTCTGGGTTCTGACTCTATGATTACTCAACAAAATGCGATCTCTAGGTTGCGATAGTAGGGTCCATTATGGAGGCGAATACGTCCCGGGGCTTTTCCCAAGTTTGCGGATCGATGGATATCTGAGGGATTCAACGGAACAAACCCCAAAACTGGAACCGACGCCGTGGTGATTAGCCATGGCCCACGTCTCCCATTGTTCTCTCACATATCTAAATGGGACCTCGCACCCATGATTCCTCGTCTGCCCCTTTAACCATAACCACGACCACTTCCTTGATCTCCCTTTTCTCATTAACCACTGAACTCCTACCTTGTGCCGCTGCTCAACGCCATAAAGTTAACGACTACCACAAGACTTATCCAATGTCTCTCCAAGGCTCTGATATTGCACTTCCACCCTCCTCAGCTCCCGCCCAGGAGCAACCGCCCACCCCCCCGAACCCCATCGGCGGCGCGTCAACTACCGACCCCACTTCAACAAAGAAGATTGCGGGCAAGAAGAAGAAGAAGAAGAAGGCACTGGCAAAGAAGGCGGCCAAAAAGTCTGAGCCTACCGAATCGATTGACGATCCTGCAAACCAGCAAGGCCAATACCGGTACGAGCCTTACCGGAAGGCCGATCCCACCCCGGAGCCGGAGGGCAGCCGCCCAGCTGACCTGGAGGAGCTAGACACACTTGATGCCACCGCCAGGGTGCTCTTCAAAAGTGATCGTGAGGTTCTCGAATACGTCGAAGCCCTGAACTACCGTGCGGCTGCCATCTTGGAATATGCCACCCGGACCGGGTCCCAGTTACATTCGTACAAGGGTGTCAGGGGGAGAATAGAACTCTTCGTAGACCAACGACAGAAAACTGGCGATCAGGGGACACACCAGCAACTGCCTGAAGATCCTCCTGTAGGGGTTGAGGCCCTGGGTTCTAGCGAATCCTCGGACGATGAAGATGACGTTCCGTACGTCCGTCAACCTCCTCATTTGTAAACGCGCCTGACATTTTAGCAGGAAACAAGACTTGTCTCCTACATTGATGTACATCCAAAATGCGAGTAGAACCGGCCCCATGGTCGGAGAGCACTTTCTTAAGTACGTTCAGCTGGAAGATCTCAATCGCCGGACGTTTGCTCATATGGACCTCTTAGGAACACACACTACCCCGATCTTTCTCGTGATCATCCTCGGCAGGTGCTTGGGTATTCCTCGCCTGAATCCCCTAACAACCGTGCCGAAGAAGAAAACCCCTTCAGACCGGAGACTCCTCCCGCTAGACAGCCTTCACTCCCTCCCGGCCACGAAGACGAAAACGGGCTCGAGTATGTGGAAAATATGATAGAAATGCGCTCCGACTTCTCGGTTCCTCCTCACCATGCCGATCTCGCGTCCGACGATTCTACGTTCAACCGCTCTGGAGCTGACCTCAGAATTGCCTCAGATACTGGGTTGCTCTTCCCGCTTCCTGATGAGGAATTTGATAGGATCTCCAAAGAGTTTAAGCGCGAGGCCATGAATAACGCTGCAGCCCTGGCCATGGGTCCGCCCACCAATGTCCCCCATCCCCGCCACCCACTAGCACAGTCATATATCCCATCTTCCTCTCCCGCTGCCACCTTTCAACTGGTGCCTCAACACCTCGTGCCTCCCCGTCCGGTTCTCCGCACTCCTTCGCCCTCTCGTGCCGTTCTCAACCGCAAACGCAAGCGCGTTTCCACACCGGAGGGTGAAGAGGAGAAAGACGCCGGGAACATTGCCGGTCCATCCGCCGCTGCCGTGGAGCTCGACCGTAGCACCTTACTTCAGGTCGAGGCAAGTATCAACGGTGGCAGGGTATCTGCTAAGAGACGAAGGCTCCTCACACATCAGCCAACTTGGGAACACGAAATGTTTCCAGAAGCCGGCCGCGTTCCCTCCCTCCCTCATGCAGGAGCTTTAACGCACGCCTCAGAACCTGCATCTCAACTTGCACATAAACAGGGCTCTCTCGCGCTCATCGGCACATCACTGATACAAAAGGATTCCGAGATCGAAAAGTCTCAAGTTTTCAAGATGCTTGGCGGGGTAGTCGAACAAGGAGAATCCGAGGATGAAGAAGATCCAACCGGAATCATAATCTCCAGCTTTGGGATGTCGCACTCCTTTCCTGCCTTGACCGCAGATAACGGCCAAGGTGCCTCCACGGAAAACACCCAATCCGGGTTGAAGTTGAAGACCCCTCAGGCTAAACCTCAGCTATCTGCAAACGCACCGGTTCTTTCTCCGGAAGACGTCTTTGGACCGGTTCTTCTAAGCGTCAAGGCCAATAAGATCTCGGGTAACTTGCCTGCAGCAGTCTCCCAGAATGACATGCACGGCAACAACGTCGTTCTCAACTCTGAATACGAAACCGCCACGGCTTCCCACAAGTCTACTCGGTTTAGCCTCAATGGCGAGGCCGAGGACAAGGAATACAAGGTCTTCCGCAAAACGCCCATCAGGCCTAGGACCGGGACTTCGTTGAGAGCTTCCGAAGCTAAAAAAGCGCTTGCTGCTGAAACCGAAGTCGAGAGGCAGGACACGCTGGATCCTCTCCCCCCCTCACCCAAGAAAAAGCGAGCGGTTGGGGCACGGGCCCGCAAGTTAAAAACCGCCCCTTCAGTCAAGCCTGAGCCCACCATCAACCCCGAAGGCGGAGTCCCCTCGATTTCTGCCAGCAACCCCCCTCAGAAACTTAGGAGGGGCAGATCTGCAGCGATTAAACCCGATGCTCCCACCGTGAAGGCCCCGGTCAGGAAGTCTACGCGCAACAAGAAATAGATTTGAACTTTGACATCGTTCCCCTGCTGGCCAGGCCAGTTATCCCCCTCCCCGCTATCCCGCCTCCATTGGCTTCCCATACTCCCTCTTTCCGGACTTTCGTCCGGCCATTCATCCCCCCCTCTCCTTCTCCCTTCCCGCATTCGTGAGTATTTTACTTTCATCATGGCCGACCTACAGCTGACAAATTTGTTGAACTACAGCCCCCGTGTGTTCCCCCTATCAACTCCGCACAACCTAATTGTTCCAACGCTATTTGTTTCATTTCACTTTTCTTTTTGCTGTTTCCCTTTCCCTGTGATAATTTTCCTCCAGCGATGGGTGTTGTATAACTTCGGAACATTGCACAAGCGATGATTCAGGTGCCCCTGTATCTTGTTGTGTATTAACGACATACGTAATGTATTCCGCAGAAAGAGTAGCTACGTGAGAGTGTTTGTACGCATAACTTAGAACTAATCCGAAGGAAGCGTGTAACAGCACTGGAAAGCAGTATAGAACCGTGCAAGAACCGTGGGTCGAGGTTTCCAAGATCGGAGACTCGGGTAAGACCTTCATCCATGATCCAACACCCTATTAGTTGGTATTGGAAGTGTCAACGGCGGCTCTGGTCTCATCAACTCCGCCAGATGAACTGACCAAGCTCTAAGACGGACATCATTCGCGTCAGATCACGCAGCAGCGAAGATAGAACGCCGTGAAGACAGGCTTTGGACTCAGTCGCACAAGGTGATCTGCTGGGTGAGAACCAGGTTAGAACTATGTAGTGATACCGAGCCAATGCCCAGGAAAAAAGGGGGGCAGAGAAACGAGAGGGACGTCCCATCGGCGAAGGCCTGCTTACTTCGTGGTGGACAAACCACCAAAAGTGTATTGCGTTCGACCCACAGCGGCTGGGGGCCCGCCCAGTAGATTAACGATGATGTTGAACGTAATGTGTGGCCGAATCCAATGCCTAGGCGTTCCCTCTGTAGATTCAGCGGTTGTATGGCCCGAACGCGGTCGTGCTACACGCAAGCGAATAAGGGTCACCTCAGTTCGGTTGCGAGTGAGTGGAAAGGTGGCGTGAGAATCTATGCCTATTTTCGTTCCTTTCAGTTCTCATCGTCGTTGCCATCGTCCTCGCAATCTTTCCCGACTTGCGCAGTATCTCCTGATTCCTCTCCCCCCTTAGCCTAGTTGCTGCAGACAACTCCCCCAATGTTTGGCCTTTCGCTTGTCGTTGCTCTCCTTCTCTCCGTCCCCACCTTCGCCCAGGTCACCAATGCCAACCTCCTGCCAGGAACGTGGTCAACAGGTAGCGGAGCCGTCCTCACTGGCCCGGTACGTTTCATTTTTTTTTGATAATCTCCCTGGGACTAAACAGACGGACGCCTTTCTAGGGTTTCTGCACCCCTGAGAACACGACATTCAATTACCCCCAGAACACTGGTGTCTCTGTCTCCTTGTGAGTACGGCCATTGAGCATACGTGGTCCCTCCGACTAACGTGGATGTCAAGTACCACTGACGGATATTACGAGCTGGCCCGTTATCGGTTTAAGAGCAACGGTGAGCCACCTGTCCATTTGCGACCCAAGTGGGTGTTCATCATGTTTCTGTCTGCAGCCACAAAGCACAAGTGCATTACTGGTGTCTTGAACTGGCACCACGGCACCTACGTTGTCGACCAAACCGCCGACTCCATCACACTCAATCCTTTCGGCGACGGATACCAGCAGATCCAGAACGTTTGCGAAGCGGTAACCAACTTCATCGAGAACTACAACCAGACCGAGTTCTACCCGTTGTACCAAATATTCCAAGATCCAACTGACGGTTACAAGCTTCATTTGTTCGACTCGACAGGTGCCCCATATGCACCCATGTTCTACAAGTCCGCGACCCCTATTATGAACCCCACAAAGTCTCTGCGTAACATCTCTAGCCCCGTTGGCACCGGATCCGTCAAAGTCCAGAAGAGGAACGCGGGAGATACGACCTACAGTCCAGCTAGTGCAGGGCTGACGGTTCTTGCTCTCATAGTCACGCTGGCTGGCGGCGTCGCTGGTCCGCTTTTTCTTTGAACGCTCGCTTCGTTCACGATACTTTTACGCGATATCGATAAGTTGCAGACCTCCATCCTCGCTTTTTATTATCTTTCTTGCAACCACCGGACAAGTGCATACATCTTTCCGCTTTCTAACCCGCGCTTTTATGTTGAGAGCATCCCCTCCCTCTCGCCTCTGGGCACTCCTTAATCGTCTTCTGGTACCACGCATATCTGGTAGTTTTCAGTAGTACACCACACAATCACAGCCTTGGATACCCATTGGCATTGGCTACATCCGATTATTCTTGTCGCAACCATCAGTTCGACAGCTTTCATAAGGAATTAGTGTTCAACTCCTTTCACGGAAGCCACGATCATCGGTTCACTTCAGTAGGTGAGCGAACATGATTTTTTTTGCTCGTAAGATGAAAACTACCGGATGTCCAACTGCTGTCCGAAATGTACGATGTGGAAAACCCGTGATACTGCCTTCCTTCTGACCTTTCGCATTGCTTTGGCCTTCCTGATCTGAGATCCTGCGCTTACCTTTTTCTCTCTCATATCGAACGGGTTACAAGCTGGTTGCATCAAGTCACAGCGCAGAACACATTTTGATTTCGCGTCTCCCGTCATCGCGATGTGGAGGAAGTTCATCTGGCTTCTCAACGTCTGTTTGAACCGTTGCTTTAGCCATGCTGGGGTTGGAAGATTACATGGCTGATGGGCACGAGCCTGGGGGTCTGACGACGTTGGAGGAGGGGGCTTGAGCGATTGGTGTGCCCAAATGCCTTATGCACATTGTTGTACCTCCTATATCTTTGCCTCAGGAATTGGGGAGCACTTTTCAATTTGTGAATTCTGCAAGGAAAGATGGTATAAGGGTTGGCGTAAGACAGTAAAGACATCCACGGCCATAGGACCTTGAAAGCACCGCATCCCGTCCGATCTGCGAAGTTAACCAGGGTGCCGCCAAGTTAGTACCACGGTGGGGGACCACGCGGGAATCCTGGGTGCTGTGGTTTTTTTAATCTTTTCTATTTCATTGTCGTTCAAACGTTCACCAATCAAGATATTTTCACTCCCGCTTTTTTCTCTATTTTCTTTGGACATCTGGTAACTTACGTATCGACAGGAGGGTAGGTACAATATCGTAGTGGCCGGGTCTGAGTCTCCTCGCCATGGCCCTTCATTCATTGACAAGCAGTAACGGAATCAATGACTTGGAGATGCCCGTGTTCTCGCCTCGCAAGAGGACATGTACAGTTCATCCAACCTCATCGACAGCCGACGATGGCACTACTGCTCTTATCTCGTACGACTTACAGAGACCTTTGATGGAGGGCGATTCCAGAATACTCGCTGGAGTTGGCAAAAGACTGCAAGTACGTTCTGAAAATATCGGTTTCGACTGGTTTCGTAAGTTCCGCTCTATCCCATGGAGATGCCACATCGAGCTTGCCTTGTTCCTAAAATGTGCAGGCGCCTTCACTAGACGCACATATTGATCTGAAAGGCAAACAGACAACGGGGATGCGTGATGCGTGTACAGGTGGTCACCAATCGACGGCCTTGCGGACTTGTCGTGCTCCACCATCGATCATTGACAGATACGTGTCCCCTCACCCGAATAACATCCATCAATACGAGACAGTCTACGGATGAGCCAGATGTGGTTCATGAATGGCACAGCTGACCTGACACGTGCTCTGGGAACGCCTCGCTCACAGGTGAATGCCTCAATTTCTTCCCCAAGACGAGAAAGGCGCACATATCCCATCCCTGAGCTAGAAAAATCAAATTGACTACGGAAGATATTGTACAACGTCGGAGACGAAATTCCTTGGCACACAAAATGTCTAGACTCATTTTCGTTCGAAAAGAGCAAGCGAATCCTCGGACAAGCAACTTTCCTTGCTGGTTCTCTCGTGGACTTTCAAGACCCCATTCTTACAAACGAGACTAATCCTCCCATCCGCTCCACCTTTCTTCACCCTAGTTTGGATCTCTCCCAATATCTTCCTCAGTTTTTTGAAACCCGGTTGCGCCTTGCTTTCGATCGCGACAAGATCTTTCTTTCCGATCTCACGCTTTGCGATCGAGAAAAACGTCCCGCCGCGGTGAACGGCCAGGTGATGATACGGTGTCTGAGAGAGGTAGAGTTGGGGATATGCGTCGCTCCAATCGAATTTGGCGGCCGAAATTTCTGAGCGGGTCGTCATTTCGATGAGGTTCGATTGAGGGACTTGAGTCCCGGCTCTCGAGATTTTTAGATCGGCGGAAGCGAGTGGGGATGGTGGTGGCATCGTGCTGGAACGAGTGTTCGTTCCGATGGAGAGACCAGACAGTGCTCCTAAGAGGGCATCTTCTGGGTCTTCATCCTCAACACCCTGTTTCCTGGTTGTCTTGGAATCAGGGACTTCGTGAGGAAGGCAGGCGTCAACTTCGAATCGGACGACCATCTTCAAGCCATCAAAATCCTAGGTGCAGATATATCAGCTCGGCAAGATCACAATTTTCAACAGGTAGACCGACGTATGTGACGATCCTGTGGTAACTTGTCCCTCTCTCACACCCAGGACCAGGGATAGTCATAGTCTCCTCGAAATTGAATCCATACGAACGGCGAGTTCCAGCCTGTTCTTTGGTGAACTGCTCCCACCGATTCATCAAGACGGTCTTGGAGCCGGCCAATTGCATGTCAATCCTAAAGTCCCTAGGTGGGTCTCCAGATCCGGCAATGATCCATCTCAAGAGCTTCCTCAACCCATTCCGGTCCGTCACAATGTCAACCGAAGACCAATCGAATGCTTCTTTAACCCCTGATTGGGATTCGACATCTCGGACCGCTTGGATGAGCGGGAGGAGAGCACGAGCTCCCATTCTGTGGCCGTTCTGGTCAACAAAGTTGTAGCCGTGGTCCAATGGTACGGAGATTGGAAGGGGCTTATCGACCCATACCCTGGGTGAACCTGGGTCAAGGTGAGTTTGGTCACCCGCGACTCAAAAGTGTGGCGGGGTAACAAAAAGTGTGGCAGGGCTCCCAAACTCACCAGGGACGATAATGCTAGGCACCGTTGACTCGATCCAGGTGTACGAACCGAGGAAGGCAAGATTTTTGGGCTGCAGATCTTGCACAGAATCCCGACTGTCTAAGGAAGGTTTGGAGATGACTTCCGTGGATGCCTTGTCGATACCATCATAAAGGTCTCTACTGGGTGGGTCCGGCCTTTTCCTTTCGTAGGCGTTCAAGGTATGACCTCCCCTGTGTGAACCAATATAGCCAAAAGGCCCTCTGTGGCCACGGGATGTCATGGTGGTGTGGATGGAAGAGGGTGCAAAAGCTGTGGCTTGTTGCGAAAGTCTCCTTTTGAGCGAACCCGATCTGGGTTACATAGATATCTATTGAAGAGCCCGCTAAAAAATACAAATAAATCCTGAGATCCGAAGGGGGCCAAGGCGTACTTGCTTAAACGACCGTCCGTATTTTCCCTCTGATACACTGGGTGACTATCCGTAGGAGTACATTAGATGAGAAACAAGATATCCGTCGTGGAAGGGTGCCACTAGCCGTGTTTCGCAGTGTGCCTGACCCTATGGAGCGGTCGGGGTCCTAACACTAATTGACAGTTCCCTTAAATGTCCTTAGGTATTCATCTGGGTTCAAGTGTACACTGTGTAGATCCTACGGACAGTCACCCACTCCCAACTCCATTGCAAACGAGACTAATTCGTTCCGTGCTTCCTAACGGGTCCTTGGATAGCCTTCAATGCCAGTTTCTTGAATGCTACCTGTGCAATCTGAACGATTGGCTCTACATATACCCCCGCCCGAATATCTCCCAAGTTAGAGACAGGCTAGATGGGGTTTGTGATTGACACACCTGACAGGAGACGCGCACCAGGAACGCCTCACTCGTCGGTGAATACCCCGTTTTCATCCCCGTGACGAGGAGGGCGCACATGCTCAACGTTACCCAGTCCCTGGGCTGAGTAGAAAAAGCAAGTCCGAATAGGACTACGGAAGATACTATACAAAAATTGGAGACATAATTCTTTTGCATACAAATCGCCGCCTAGACTTGTTTTCGTTCGAAAAGAGCGAGCGAATCGTCAGACAAGCAACTTTCCTTGCTGGTTCTCTCGTGGACCTTCAAAACCCCATCATTACAAACGATACTGATCCGCCCATTCGCTCCACCTTTCTTCACCCTAGTTTGGATCTCTCCCAACACCTTCCTGAGCCGTTTGAATCCAAGTTGCGCCCTTCTCTCGATCGCGACAAGATCTTGCTTTCCAATCTCACGCTTTGCGAGCGAGAAAAACGTTCCGCCGCGGTGAACGGCGAGGTAATGATAGGGCGTTTGGGAGAGGTAGAGTTGGGGATACGCCTCGCTCCAATCGAATCTAGCGGCCGAGGCTTCTGATCGGGCCGTCATCTCGATCAGGTTGGATTGAGGGACTTGAGTACCGGCTCTCGAGATCTTTAGGTCCGTGGTAGTGAGTGGAGATGGTGGTAACACCCCGCTGGAACGAGTGTTCGTTCCAATGGAGAGACCGGATAGTGCTCCCAAGAGGTCATCTTCTGGGTCTCCATCCACAACGCCCCGGCGTTTCTTGGTTGCCTTGGAACCCGGGTCTTTGGGAGAAAGGCATGCGTCAACTTCGAATCGGACGACCATTTTCAAGCCATCAAAATCCTAGGTTCGTGCGGATGTATCAGCTTTGCAAGACCCAAAATTTCAGCGCGGTGGCAAGTAGACGCACGTATGTGACGATCCTGTGGTAACCTGTTCCTCTCTCGCACCCAGGACTTGGAATGGTCATGGTCTCTTCAAAATTGAACCCATACGAGTGACGAGAGCCGCCCTGTTGTTTGGCGAACTGTTCCCACCGATTCATCAAGACGGTCTTCGAACCGGCCAACTGCAAGTCGATCCTAAAGTCCCTAGGCGGGTCTCCAGGCCTGGCAATGATCCATCTCAAGAGTTTCCTCAACCCATTTCGGTCGGTGACAAAGTCGGCGGAAGACCAGTCAAATTTGTCTTTCTCTTTAGTTCCTGATTGCGACTCGACATCTTGGACAGCTCGGATGAGTGGGAAGAGGGTGCGAGACCCCATTCTGTGGCCGTTCTGGTCGATGAAGTCGCAGCCATGATCTAACGGTACGCAGATCGGAAGGGGCTTCTCGACCCATATCCTTGGTGAACCTGGGTCAAGGTTAGTGCGATCGCCCTCGACTCGAAAGTGTGGCGGGGTGACAAAAAGTGTGGCAAGGCATCACAGACTCACCAGGGACGATGATGCTGGCCACAGTTCCCTCAATCCAGGTGTATGAACCGAGGCAAACAAGATTCTGGGGTTTTATATCTTTCCTCGAAGCCCGAGGGTCTAGGAAAGGTTTATGGATGACGTCGGTGGACACTTCATCGAGACCTTCGTAGAGGTCCTTGCAAGCCGAGTCCGACTTTGCCCTTTCAAAGGAGTTCGAGGTACGACCTCCCCTGTGTGGACCAGGGTGGCCAAAAGGCCCTCTGTTGCCGCGGGATATCATGGTGGTGTGGATGGAAGAGGGTGCAAAAACTGTGGCTGTTGCGAAAGCCTCCTTTTGAGTGAACCCGATTTGAGTTACATAGATATCTATTGCACAGTCCGCTAAAAATACAAAAATCACCCAGGAGAAACTCTAGAGTCTGAAGAGTGCCAAGGCGTACTTGGGTAGGCAACTACCAGCATTTTCCCTCTGATACACTCCCAGCTCCTTCCCGGTGCAAACGAGAGTTATCCGTCCGTTCGTTCCGTGTTTCCCAACGAGTTCTTGGATGGCCTCCAGCGCCACCTTGAGCTTCTTGAATGCGACCTGTGCATTATGATCGATAGGCTTCAAGTGAGGTTCTCCAAGGGTGTATTTCTTGATCTCCGAGAACTCGCCATTTTTGTGTGCGCCGTAATAGATGTGGGGTGTCTGAGACAAGAAAAGTTGTGGATATGACCTGTTCCAGTGCTTCTTCGCCCCGGAATATGTCTTGAGTTCGATCAGGTGTGATTGGGGGACGCGAGATCCAGCTCGGATGACAGCCACATGTGGGAAGCGCAGGGTGGGTTTGCTGACCGTTCGGAAGGTAGGTGTGTCTGTTCCCCAGGCTTGCGCACCTGGAGCGGATTTGGCGTGGTTCCTGGCGTTACCGGACTTGCGACGTGAGCGGGTAGTTGGAAAAGGCAGGCATGCATCAACTTCGAACCGGACTACCATCGTTAGGCCGCCGAAATCCTATTGGCAATTATTTCCGGTGTACACGTCCGGATGGTATTGTAGATGACGCACGTAGGTGATAATCCGGTGATGACCTGTTCCACTTTCACAGCCGGGAGCAGGGTGTGTGCATGCTTTCTCAAAATTGTAGCCATAGGAATCGGAGTGTCCGATTGTCTGTTTCGTTACTGGTGGCCAGCTGTTGATGAGGACGGTGTTATGGCCCGCAAGTTGAGTATCCATCCTCCAATGACCAGACTTGTCGTTCGCCCATGCGGCCAGCTTTCTCAGAGCGCCACGGTCGGCCACAAAATCGACTGAGGGCCAATCGAACTTGGAAGTCTTCCGGTTCGTGATGGTTTGGACTGCTCTGATTAGGGGTAGGAGGGTAAATCTCCTCTTCATGTGGTATCCATTCTGGTCAATGAAATCTCTGCCGTTGTCGCGGGGAACGATGAGCGGTGCGCGCTTCTCCGCCCATATCGGAGGACACCCTGTACACAGCGAGTGGTGACGCACAGAGTTGCACAGATCATCTAGGGACGAACGGGAAAATTGACTGACCTGGAACGATGATGGTTGGCGTGGGAGCATCGATCCAGTTGTACGAGCCAATATATTTCAAGTGCTTTGGCGCGATATGTTTCTCAATCCCTTGCAGAGCCGGGGGCGAAACGATCTCCAATGGGTGTTTGAGGAGGTCGCTGAACATCCATCGGTGAAGACGCTTTGTTCGAGGTGTTGGGAGCTTGGTGGGTAGACGGCCAAGCGAAGATTCACAGGTGCGATAGACAGGCTGCGCGGACATGGGTGGAAAGATTAAAGAATTAGATATTCGTTATCGATCGTGATGCTAATGGTCTGGAACATCAAACGTGTGTAAAAGGAGCACGGGCCGAGGGAAATGAAATCATCGAGCGACTTGCATTTGGCAGACATCAGTCCGAAACGTTCAGTAAGACGTATCTGGGGTGCGCTGATTTGTACGTGTAGTGTGTCATTGAAATGTCAATGAAACCTAAAATTGTATTCATAGCCAGTCGTACCGAAGGTCGGATGCTCCGAGTGACCGCTGCAGTGTTTGAGGGGGGCGAGGCGTATTGAACCAAAGCAAGGGGATGTCATTAATAGTGGGTGTACGCGATAGTAGGGGTGGCAAATGTACGTGTATCAGAAACCAGGAGGGACAATGGCCTTGGGCTGTTGTTCTGAACCTGGCTGAGGATACATCGAGGAACCGGCGAGCATCTGTAGAATTTTTTTCGATTAACGAGGAACGCGTAGAATCCAGATTCAGTGTACGTGCCTGTTGAGCGCCTTGCTGCTGGGCCAACATCTCTTTTTCTTGCGCGACAATCTTCGCCTCGTCCTCCAAACTGAGCGCGAGGGGAAGGCCGACCAACAACGCGGATGTTGTCACAATCCAGACGATGTTTCCAAAGATTTTCCCGCCTTTCTTGAAAAAGGAAGCGGTGGTGGAGACTGTTGATGAAATGGAGTGACGTGTAGAGGGGGGCACGATGTCTCTGAGGGCGGTGAGTCTGTCGTAGAGTGATTCTTCACCGAGCTCGGACTCTACGGAGGAGAGAGAGACTGAAGAGCCGGTGCGGGAAGAAGCATGGGAGGCGTAGGGAGAGTTGTTGACCTCGTCTTGGTCTTGGACAATTTCTACTTTGACCATCGTCGTCGATGCGTTGGCTGCGTCTCGTTTTCGGAACAAAACTCGGCAAGTCCGGAGGTGATTGATCGGGTAACGCCGAGATATTAAAGTTGCGCACGTGATCTCGGTACCGACCTCACTATTGCCTGATCGCCGGAGTTCTCTCTTGACTGTGAGGATATTTGCTCGGAATCGTTTCTCTTCGCCCGTGCGTTTACCTGCCGAGCGATGTTGTCCCACAACTCTTACCCTCATCCTTACCGTAACCTCTCTTTCTTTTCTTTTCTTCGATTAATCGTCTTCACATCTACTTTCTCTAGCTCCATCCATGCCCTCCCAATCCGCGCAGACCTACATTCATGAACTGGCAAAGACTTTGCCTCCACCACGGAAGCAGAACACCGCTTGTGATGCCTGCAGGTCCGTCTTTCCCTCTCCCTCTCTGCTCTTGCCCCGCTCACCACCGTTTCCCGACTCCCAGGTCACGTAAAGTCAAGTGCAATCGAATCCCCGGCAACGATAAAGTTGGTTGCTGATTTTTGCTCCGCTCTGCTCCCTATACTCCATGCTCATCTTCCTACTCAAGTGCCAGGTAGGCCCCCCGCCCGAAACCTCTTCTGTGACAATTTGGTCAACCCTCGATCCGTTCACCAGCATTGCCTCTCCAAGAATTATCCGTGCACGTCAGTGCCCACCTCGTGCTTTCCCTGGCTGAATTCTCACTCCCGTCTAGCCACTTTGTCCAACAGGCGACTGCAAAAAAGCGGTCCCGGGGACCGAGACCACCCCCTAGGCCAACAGATGGGTAAATTAGACCCTTGATCACTCCTCTCCTTCTTTCGCTTTCTGATCTGAAGCCTCCCGGGGGGTTCCCGCATCTTAGGTAAGTCTTCATTCTCCACATAGCTTTACCTAACTTTTACTCACATCTATTCATCTCAGCGACCTACCCATTCAGCCACACAGATGTGTTTATCCGTCCATCTCTCGTGAAACACCCATCACGAGTGTGTTGGCCTACATCTTTTCTCCGCCAACCTCAGCCATGTGAGTCCCGGCGGAAATTAACCAGCGACCCCCTCCCTTACGTGTTTCTGAAACAACGTGAACGGTAGAACCCTGTCGTCTCCATTCGATGACTGGGGTGTCGAGGCTCACAAACTTGTTGAGGAGGGTTTTAGGAAAGAGTGGGTCCCGGCGCTTCTTCACCACTTACATCTGCTCACCCCCCTCGAGGCTTGCCCTCGATCTCGTCGAAATTTATTTTCAGATAGTTCACACTCGATTCCCACTGCTAAACCCCGACGACTTCCGTAATCGATTCAAGTATGTCTCCTTTACATCATCCGATCATTCCCTGATCTTGGAATCCCCTCTTCTAGCGAACACACGGTGTCATCCGATCCTCTCCACCCTGCTCTCGTCGCGACTGTCATCGCCTGGGGTGCAAAATTCGCAGAGAACACACTTTTTGTTGCCGATCGACAGCGGAACGGTGGATCGAAAAGCCTATTTGCAATTGCTCTCGTAGACCGTGCTCGGGAACTTGCCGAGTTGCTCAAGGTCCATCGGATTTCATCCCCGGAACATGTAATCATTGGTTTACTCTTGGAACCATTACAAAGCCGTCAGTCCGATTCGTTCACTTTTCATTTCGTTGGATATTGATCTCCGCTCACCTGCATTTAGAAAACCCCGAAGACCCCACTTGTGAGTATCGCTCTCATGAATACGGCTCCCTTTTGACTAACCAGTCGCTCAACTGGTGCCGTCCTAGACTTCCACCGGTTTTGGCTTATTTCATCTGTTCAATCACTGCTAAACCTCCAAGTAAGAGAACTTTTCGTATTGCCAAGGTCACCTCCATTCTCAGCGTCGCCGTAGATTAATCACAAGAGCGTCATGTCAGGCCTCCAAGGCGATGAACATCGTGGTATCATGATCTTCGCTTGGTGGATGGCCGTACTCGCTGATGGTTATTCTTCCGCCTACTTCCGCAAGAAACCGATGTTGTACGTAGTGGATTTTACATCATCTTTCGCAAACAATCCACTGACTGAATGGGTCGCTCGGTCTTCCTTCATAGGGATGATGATGACTATGATATTGATTTCTATACGGCTGCTCCGATCTCTCCTCCGGACCCGTCAGATGACACCCAGAGGCTCGCATCTAACCGAGAACACCTTGAAGTATGTGTGATAAATCCATGTTAATGGAAACCCTTCGTTTCTAATAATCATCGCGTCAGTTTCTGGTACAGCGTATGCTCACTTATCCCTCATCCGAGATCTGAAACATCCATAGGGATACTACCGAGCCAATCACGCTCTCTCACGAATCGCGCGGCAGATTTCAAAATTATTTTGGAAACCATTAATTGAGTCGGATGGCATCCCCCTGGACACGCTCCAGACCGTGATGGATCTGTTATACGAGTGGAAAGGTTCATTCCTGCAGGACGTGGGAGTGTCAGGCGGGCTCAAGGGTGATTTCATCGGCGCAATTTCGGCATGTTAGTCCCATTTCCCTTCCTCTCATTTTTTCGAGCGGCTCACGCTGAGTTCAGGTGCAAGTGATGCGACTTATCATGTAATGTGGGTTATCGTCTTCGACGCGGTGGACGATTTCGGCATCAAAGAGATAAACGATATCACACGGAACCACAATCACGACCTTGGGCCTCCACAGATTTTACCATCAATAGACGATGTAAAAATGAGAGTGTTTGACGAAGCACTCCGGGGAGCGTCGAGGATTGCCGGACTGGTGGGTTTTTATCTACTCGCCCCTACTGTTGTATTTATTTTCTCAAATAATTCATTCAGATTGGGGTTTTGGAATCGCACCAGTATCTGGTCAGTCTTGTCGTCGAGTTGCACAAGAAACTTCGTGCTGAACATCCTAAACCAAACAGAGGTTAGATCCTGCTGCAATGTTAGCGCCCTGCCTCCACTCCGGCTTTCTCCTCGCGAGGTTGGGCAGGCCAGAGGTTCAAAGTTGTGTTTCTGGGCTGCAGCAGTACAGTTACGCCTACGAAGAGGCGGCAGAGCAGGCAAGCGAGATGGCCCGGATTTATAATGCCGGAGGGGAAGAGCTTGGACATATGGCTGGTGTCGGAGCCCATGGGCGGCTGGTGTCACTAAGCCCGTCGACTCCTGTCAGCGTCATGACGAACAGTTCTACGAACGGGCCCAGCGGCGGTGCCTATCTGTGATTCGTCAATTTCAGCTGTGGGGAGTTCGAGTTGTTCTTGATTTTAGTGTACTTTCAATTTTTGACTCCATCTATCGTCGCTGATTTATATCGCAAGATTGGATTAATCGGTAGAGGCATCTAATTGTTCGTAATTCTAGTATTTATATGACCGGACGTCCTCCATCTCTTTCACTCTCCTTCTGACATTCTAGAACACTGAACAACCGGGGATCAGCCCGAATTCAGTGAACAGGGTGACATGCCCGTCGCAGTGTTGAGCTCACCTGAATCAAATTTCTGAGATGCGTTCAAAGAACTGCTTCAACGTCCCTGACAGGATCTCTGGTAGTGCCTCGACATCTCGAAGAACGACATAATACTCGAACGGGAATAGGTCGAGGTAGCGCTCCATCTTGACTTCCATCACGCCGTTTGCGTTCTTCCGGACGACCCCTTGCTGCATAGTCAGGATGGAATTTTGCACGGCGTTGGTTGCTGACGAAGTCCCGACTTGGACGTGGGTGTGGAGAGAGTCGAGGATGACGAAGACGATCATGACCCTTTGTTCCTCCGCCTTCCTCAAAACAGTCTTGATCCTTTCCATGTCCTGACACACGCCATCCGAGACGATGATCTCCAGTTGCCACAAGTCTGCCGCAGACGCGGACTTCGCCGACCGACGATCACGAGCCTGTTCGAGAACCTGCAAGCTAGTTTCGACGAGACCAAGAAGGTCTGTCGCTTTTTGATTGAATCGGAATGCGTTGAGGAGGTTTGCTCCGGCTTGGTCGTTGAACGGACCGCTCTCGTTATCGAACCCGTGCAACACCTCGACCGTTTGTCCGAATTTCGCGATCCCGATCTCCCCGACTTCGAGCCTCGAGAGAGCACGAGACACGAGAGCGAGGGTTTGATATGCCAAATGGATCGAATGGGACTCGGCCATGGAGCGGGAGTCATCTAGGGCGATGAGAACTTGGTACTCGCGTTGGCTCGGCTTCGTGCGACGCAACCAGATCTTGTCTTTGGTGTATTCGCTCGCGATGTACGGAATGATCTTTTTCATGTTGAGGCGCTTCCCAGTGCGGTAATCGCCCTTGAGCCGGGTGGCTTGGGTGGGTTCGAGAATTGAACGGAGCTGTTCGCAGAGGGCATAGGAGAGGTCATGGGTGAGGGATTCATACCGCCTCCAGATGCCTTGTGCTCCTTCGGGAGGATAATTGTTGGCCTGCCAAGAGCGGAGTTCTACTTCGACATCTTCTGATACTTGTTCATCGGGGCGGGGAGCGCCGTTACGAGATTGATCATCAGGGGAGGGGTGCTTGCCCAGGGTAGCGGTCTCACTAAGGTCAGCTATTTGCTCCCGAGTTAGACCACCACCGATGCCGGTTTCTGCATCAACCCTTCGCGGGAGCTGGGGCTCGGACGACGGTCCCTGATCTTGGCACCCTTCGACTGCGGTATCGTCAACCTCCATAGGGGCTGTGTCGGTGACAGGCTGAGCTTCGTCAAGGAGCGTGAGGTCTTTCAACCGTGCTGCTTCTTCCTCTCCTGCGGCCCCGAGAGCTTCCATATCCTGGTCCTGGTCTTCCGGGTGAGAGTACTGGAGTTGATGGGGTTCCTGAGATGTCGAAGGGATTGACGTTGGTTCTGAACCGTCGTTGCTCTCCAGGATCTGGTCGAGATTGCGCCGAACCTCCTTCAAAGCATCTCCTAAACTTCGCAGTGGGTTACTTGTCAGCTGAGCGGCGGTCGTGGCACCTTGAGGATGGAGGTTCGAGGTGTCCTTTCCGGTGTCGTTGCCTTGACCTCCTTCGTCCTGCTCATCTTTTTCGTGGTCGTCGCTAGAAATACGTGAGAGCCTGAGGACGTGGACGAAGGAGGCGACTTACACATCTCGAGCCACTTGCTCCTCATCATTCTCTCCTGCCTGCCCCCCTCGGGTGCGTTTGCTCTCCTCTCCAGTTTGACCGTCCTCCCTGTTCGCGTCTGCACTCAGCTCAGCCGTTCCATCGTAATCCTGAGCAGCTCCTCCATGGAGATCCGGGTTGGTCAAATCGGGTTTCTGGTTGAGATCTGGGTCATCGGCATCGGTCTCTCCGGGTTTGCCGATCTGGCTTGTGTCTGGTTCGTCGTTCTCCTGGGCAGCCTCCTCTGATATCGAAACATCCTCTTGGTCTGGGAGAGAATCCTGCCTCATTGCCTCCTCCTCGAGGTCTCCTTCATCACCGTCGCTGATGCCGTCATCGTCATCACCCTTCTGCCCCTCGTCTTCACCCATCTGGAGGTCTTCGGGAAGATCGAGGGTCTCTGCCTCGTCAATCCGGTCTTCGATTGGAGCTCCCTGTGCGCCAGGCTGCTCCTCGTCCACCTCTGGTACATCCCTTTGCATGTCTGACTCAGCCATCTCTACCTGATCCTCGCATCCCTCTCCCTCTTTGTCCTTCCCCTCGTTCTCCTTAGCCACGACCTCCGAATTCCCCTGCTGCTGTATGGAAGAGTGGTCTTTCTCAAGTTTGTCATCAGCATCCTCGGGCTCCTTGCCTTGCTCGTCTCCCCACAACTTCTCATCAACAGCGTGCGGATCATTCACGTCCAGGTCTTCGGCTTTGTCTTCGATCTCTGATTCATCTCCCGTTTCATCGTCTTCTCCCTCATCTTGACCTTCTACATCCTCAAGCTCCCCGCCGATGTCCTGGCTCATTTCGATAGCCTTCTCCTCTCCGTCTTTCTCCCGCTCGGCGTTCCCTTCTTCTTCCGCGTTTCGTAACCCCTCCACCTGGCTTTCTTCCTTGATCTCCTCGCTCACGTTTTCCTTCCCTGTTCCTTCCCCCATTCCAACGCCATCAGCTGATTCTTTACCCTCTCCTTCCTGCTCTTCTCCCTCAGGAGTCGGTTGACAGAACCCATCGTTACAGATCCTTCGCATAATGGAACAAGAGATGTAGGTGAGCTTGAAGAGTGCATTCGTCCAGTAGTGATGGTTGAGCAGCTGACTGTCCATAAAGACAAGGTATCGTTCTAGGAATGGGAGGATACAACCGACGGCGCTGGGCGTCTCATGACTGGGAGCACTGGAAAGAGTGCCGAGCAATTTCTGAAGGTGGGTGGTTATGCCGTCGAGATTGAGTGATTGTGTGCATTTCATCACTTGAGACAGGCCTCGGGTCATGAAACGGTCTTCCGTGGTTGGGTCCTCCGCTGGATCTTTAGATGTTGCAACCTTCAAAACTTCTTGTACGTCGATGAGCATGGTGTCAACCGTCAACCCCAGCTGGGTCGCCGTGCTGTCTGGGTTGGGGTGGATTTCCGGTGGGTCAAAATGTGGCCATTGTACGGTATCGATCCAGCTCGACACCGGTGTCACGAAGTGGTAGGTAAAGGCATGATCCATGGCAAGATCTTTCAAAGTAGCTGAGATCCCTTCAGCCTGGCAGATCACGTTGGACAAAACGGAGACCTCCTCTGTAACCCGGATTGAGCTTCGTTCATTCGTAATTTACGAAAACTCGTACCTTGCAGCAGGACAGGAGGGGTGGTAGAAGTAGCTCGATCGTAGACTTGACGGATTGCCTGGGTAATGCTCTCTGCCGTTGCACAACTCGATCCGAGGGTAGTCCTAACGATATCGAAGTCGTCCCAAGAGGCTGTCTGTTGCAGTGAAGAAATTCCATCATTGACCTCGGATAGAGCCCCCTTAAGCCTATGACATGAATCTTTGGCGAAGCGAAGGGCCGGTTCGACCTGGTTCCCGCACGTGATGATGGTTTTGTCTTGAGAAAGCTCCTTGAGCCTGTGGAAGAACCCTTGGAGAACCTCAGCTTTTTCCAAAGCTGCAGCAAGGCTGTAATACGTGAGCAAAGTCGCTACCAAGATAGGCTTTCGACGCACCTTGAGCGTGATGCCAGCGAGCTGTAGAAAGCTGACTCCAATAAACCCACGGCTCGTTGGTACTCGGGACTCGTGATGTCTTGGTGATGCTTTCCAGCAGATAGGCGTATCTCCCCCAGCAAAGTTACCACGCGGTAAAAGTAATCTTCACCTTTGGTACTCCAGGTGGTCCAATGGGAGGGTGCAGAAATGATGGGTTGTTCCCTAACCCAGCGTTGGCTTCGGATCTGTGATAGTACGCCTGGCTTGACGTTACTAGAAAGCCCACTTCGTTTCAGCTCCCTCAGGTAATCACTGAAAGCTTTCTTCTTCCGGACCAGCAAAGCCTTGAAACCCTTCTCCCTCTTTTCTTTCGGTAGCGAAGAGGAGACCGTTTCCCTCGACAAGTCCTCCGAAGTTAGGATCAAGTCAATAGCGAGTGTTTCGATGTGTTCTGGCGATGAGTTTTCGATGAACTTGCGGAGGTCGCGTGAGAGCAGATGGTCGAACCTGGTAAAAGTGTGGCTGATTTCCGAAAGGCGCCTGACTCTGACTGACCAAGTAGGGACGTCTGGAAACGATGGAGCTGTGGATATCCCACCGGTAGGCGTAAGGTGGCTCTCAAGACTGGCGAGTTTACGTTCCGGATCACTGGGACTAGCAATTCCGAAGAGATCGTTGACAGGTTGCCGAAGTATCTCGCGGAACTTGTGGATTGACTTGTAAAGTTGGTGGTGGGTCTTCCGGGCACTCTGCTGCAGAGCGCGAACGTTGATGTCCCGCCAACTGGCCAGTTTAATGAACCCTTGAATCTCGCCTTCTTGAGCTGACCTATCCTTGGAGAAGCGTTCCTCGACTGTTGCAGAGAATTGGAGATAGTGGTTCCGTGTGTGGTGAAGAATGCGTGCTATCCGCCCAAAATCCACGTGCCTGAAAACCTCATCTTGCTGAGAGAGAATGTGGAGGTGGTGCTCGAGATCGTGGAGTAATTGAACCCTGGCCGTGAATTGTCCCAACGGAGACGTGTGTACGAATTGATCGATCAGAGGGACGACGCTATCCAGATACTTGGAAAGTGCTGAATCATCCGAAAGAGATTGCTCCGCAGCTGCGTAAGAACCGCGAATAAGCGTCTCATACATCTGGAACCACCAGTCGGCGACACCAGAAACGAAATTCGTTCTTTCGGTTTCCAGGAGTGACTTCCAACAAGCGAGTTCCAAACGCCTCCAGTCGACTATGAGCTCGATGAGGTTTTGTCGGAACTGTGCAAGGGTATTCTCTCGGTTCGCGTACATCTCCCAGTCGTCTGTTTGCAGAAGTAGTCGTTCTAGAGAGGCCAGGATGCGGGGCAACGGATCGGTAAGGGGGAGGGCTAACACCATGTCACAAGTATCCAGAAGGTGCCGCAGCACCATTTGGTCTGGCCACTCGGCGATGAGCTGGGAAAGCCGATCCCGAAGAGATTGCACGATTGGGGTAGCGCGGGATGCTTCGTGCGCGTTAGGTTCATGATAAAATCCGCCTTTATCCCCAGGTTGTCGCAACCAGGTGAGCCGGTCCTGCAGTAACAGCGATCGATACGGGATCCCTATGTCGTCGAGCGAGTGGTCGAGCTGGAAGAGGTTTTCTCTCAGGAATCCTGAGAAATAATCCCTGCCTAGTCTTTGAAAGGAAGAGAAGCCAGTACCAGGGGTTGTAGTCACGAGCATTCGGTGAACTTGAAGAAACTCGGTGCCGCTCGGGGTCAGGAGAGAGGGAGTCTTGGGGGGAGATGTTGGATGGGGACTATCGTCACCTTCGATGAGATCGGAGAAGTCTGGGAATAGGGTTAGGAACTCTGCTTCTTCCTCTTCCTCACTCGATGGCAGTTTCTTTGTCCGGTACAACGATGTTGCAGAAGTGCGGCTTGCCTCCTCTTTCTCCCTATCAGCCAACCATAATCCCACAAGAAGGTCATACAGCTTGACAGTGTGCAATGATAGCGATTTTCGGTCGACCCCTGAAGAGATCTCGAGAGAAATTGCGGATAATCCGAGATGGAGTGGAGTGGAGCGGTCGAGCTGACGGGCGACGGTACTGTCGATCAAAGTTTCCGTCTTCAGGATGGAGGGGACATGTATCAAAGCTTTTGAGAGAGCAACTGGAAGGGAGCTCGATGAGGGCTGAGTGAACGCAAGTCTAACACCGAGCTTCATGTGGAAAATCGCCCATATTATCGGTGTGCTGATGTCGTTGTATTCGGGGTAGGCTGTTTCTAGGCGATGGCAGAATCCAGAAAGTGTATCTTGAAACATTTCCTCTCTTGTGGAGAATTTGCGGGGGACGGCACCAACTGGAGGAGCCGAATAGTCGTCGAAGACGAAAAGTACTTGTGACACAAACTTCGAAACCTCGGTCCAGTACATTCCTAGCCTCTCCGTATCTCGATTCCAATGACGGCCAGTGGAGGCGATTGCGAGCCTTTCCTCGATATCGAGCAGTTGCGCTTCCAAGAAGCGGATGACTACGTTCGAATTACTCCCGGACTGATGTTTTTCATGTTGTACGTGCAAGCTTAGTTGCGACCGTGTTTGCTCTTCCGCAGCCTTCCAAAACCCGATCGTACAACGTTGGGCCGCGAGAGGATCGAGTGGAATGTCAGGTACGTAGGTTGAAATCACAAGTTTGCTGAAAGCAATCCAAGCGAGGCCGATCTCCCGCAGGGAGCTGTTGTTGCGTCGAAGCTGTGTGAGGGCCTCCACCAACGCCGCTACATGGGACTGGTCGAGACAGTCATGTTGGGCTGTGAGGACTACGTCGAGGAGATCCCCGACAGACTCAGAAGTACCGAGGTCTGGGATATTCGAGAGTGTTTGTAGCAGGTCGCAAAGGTCTTGAGGTTTGTTCCGGAGTGAGGAGAGAAGCTATTTATCATGAGCAAGCCGATTTACAAAAGCAAGAAGTTAAGCACCATGATGATGGCTTGCATGAGAAACCCGGTGAGCGATGTCTTTCGTGATGTTCGAATTCTGAGGCTCGATACAGCAAGCTTGAGTTGTGCATCCATGGTGCTCGCGTATTGCGCCATCTGAGAAAGGGTCACTCCGCTCAAGTCACTGTGCTGAGATGAGCATCTTCCGTGGTCTTTGGGTTAGCACTCACCACACGGTGACTGCATCTCTTGTCACAACTGGCAGATCAAAGTCCTGAAGTGACCGGTCAAAAGGAAGGTTACTGGTGGCGGGCAGGTACACACTTGAGCAGATCCCTCCATTTTCCAGGCGCTTACAAGCCACTGCATTTGCGCGCGGATAACATAAGGAACACCGGCTGTTGTGGAAGGAGTGAGCAAATATGTCGTTGCTTTGAGTAGGGCTTACACTGGAAGCTCGAAGTGGCCCACGATAACTGCTGAAGGGCGAGGACATTTTGAAGCGGCTGTGTGCTGTCTTGCACGATGAGAGCCAACAACTCCTTGGTGTATCCAATTGCAAACTTCTGGGCATCAGATCGGATCGAGGCCGCATCAATCCTGAGAGACATACATTCGAAGGTGCAGAATTTCCGGTGTAACCCACCGTCCGAAGCACATTCAATTGAGCGAGCCAGAACGAAGAAGTGGAGACCGTAGGGGGCGAGGAACGAGGAGAAGAAACTAGGAGCTGGACGGTAGTTCAATGCCCGGTACAGGGATACATTGAATGAACCGTACCTTCTGAAATTTCCCTTTGAGGTCTTGGACAATCTTGAGCTCATGGTCTGATAGAGCGGCTGGGAGGGTGCAAAGGGCGGCAAATTGGAAAGCTAGGCTTCGAAAACCTGGGCAACTTAAGGATATTATATGCATATTTTGAGGAACTTTCCTTGCCTGTGTTCCCGCCGATCGAACAAACCTTCTCGAGGACCTCCAACGATTGATCGGTGGTAGGTGGTGTAACATCTGTAAGGAAGGCATTCCAGATATCATAGAAGCCCCGCCCGGAAGACAGACGGAAAAAACTGTCCAGTTTTTTCGCCAAAACAACGACGCGCTCGGAGCCTGGCGGCGGGGTTTTTAATGCCTCGCTTATCCACCTTACCATAATCCCGACTGCAGAATATTCTATCTGCCTGTCCTGAACGAACCCTGACAAGTACTTGCTGAATTGGAGAATTTGGACCATCGTTGCTACCTAGTGAAGTGGGTGGCAGTCGTGACGAACAGGGACAGGTGTACGTACAGTAGCTGGGTCAGCAGTGGAGTGGGCTTCCAGGACGATTCCGGCTGTCTCTTGGACGCTATTCATGAGCGCGAGGACTTCATCAACGATTTGTGGTTGACCAAGTTCGGGTGCCATTGTAGAAACATCCCTCTCAAGCGATGCGATCTTCCCGACTTGCAGCTCTACGAGTAAATTCAACAGACCGATAACTTGCATCGTATAAGATCTATTATCCGCGTCCTCGGTTTCGAAAACAAAACAAGGCAGTGAATTGAGGGTAACGATCTGAGGCTATATACAT
Source organism: Thelephora terrestris (assembly GCA_015956445.1). Taxonomy (NCBI): domain Eukaryota; kingdom Fungi; phylum Basidiomycota; class Agaricomycetes; order Thelephorales; family Thelephoraceae; genus Thelephora; species Thelephora terrestris. The sequence continues at coordinate 422,186 of WIUZ02000022.1, read as the reverse complement.
GAATTGTATTCAGAGTATCATCTCGGGGGAAGCTAGACCTGATGCTGACCTGGAAAGACAAAAAATCAGATGGTATGTTCCACTTTCTACATAACCTTTGACGCAGGCGCAAGAAGAGGGGGGATATAGAGCTCTCGTGCAATGATTGCAGGGTGGACCGTACAATTGAAGACGAGCTAGGTTGGCCAGAAAATAACGATTCCTCCCAGAATCGAATGGCATAGGGCAAACAGGCTGAGGGTGTGGTTCGAGTGATGAAATGAAGAGATGCCTCCTCGGAGTTATGGGCGAAAGCCAAGGATACGGATTGAGAGAGAAGTGTGGCATGGATACAATCTTGAGTGATTAGCCTAGCGTCGTGGTTGGGTCCTGCAAGATCAACGCGTGTGGAAGTGAGACCAAGTCTAAACGCTTGCACTTTTGACAAATCCTGCATAGGATTCGCAGGGCGGGGGGGTGAGTCGATGAGGGCAACCTCTACTCCACGATTCCTCATTGCTCGAGAGAGTTCGCCGTGCTGAGGGTCGATAACCATGAAGAGTCGGAAATTCGAATGAGGTCGTATCACCTCAATACCACCATTGACGCTGCCCCTTTCGTTGAGCATTAGGACACCACCAGCTTCACAGAGAGAGTTGAGTCTGTCCAGAACTGATGGACCACAAAGGTTTGCACCGTCGAGAACCACCCAATGCCCTAGTTTGAGTGCTTGAACGAGGGGGCCATCAACCCATTCAAATCTTCCCTGAGTCGCGGCCGAAAGGAGTAAGGACCGCACACTGGTTAGTAGGTCTTCCTTGGCTTGATCAAGGGCAGTGCTTTGCAGGGTGGGTAGCCCAGAGATGAGATGTTCCAAGCGTTTCATAGAATCTCGGTAGTTATCGGTCCAAATCCCTTTGTCCAAAAGTTGTGCAAGGATGTTGCCACCTATAAAGTCAGAGCATCGTGTCAACTCGTCAACAAGCGCGTAGAACTTGTGTCGTAGCCCGTCGAGGCGGGTGTTGACATCGACTTGTTCAAAGCCGCCGAGAATATCTGTTATGTCAGTAGCTGGGTTGATAGCTATCTCTTGCAAGACATTTCCAGACAGGCTGGCGAGGATCCGTAAGAGACCACTCTTTCCGCTTGATCGTTCTCCTGTGAGTATGACGAGCCATCCTCTCGAAGAGCAGGTAGCGATGGTATCCAAGTATTTGAGGTTGGACAGAGAGAGCGGGGGAAGGGGCTGGTGAGGACAGGAGTTCTTACGAGTCGAGAGGTGACTTCCGATCTGGAGATAAGAAGGGGAGATGGAGGGATGAGGGGCGGGGAAGGTTGATTGGATTGGAAACGACTGCGTGAAGATCCGAACAACCTTTTCTCGGTCATCTGTATTCCGGAAGCGGTGCAGGTAGAGTGTGTGAAGGTATTCGGATGGGTGTGCAAAGCGTCCGTTGTTCTTCAGTAACGAACCCCAACGAATCAAGTCTCGCAAATTGAACTCCCAAGGCCCACCTTCACGAGCAAAAGACTTCTTCTGGACTATCTCTTCGTTCAACCGAGAGTTGAAGGTGATGATCCCTTTCAGCCATTCGACAGGATAGTCAGGGAAGAGGTGTCGCGAGATCAGCAATTGATCCTCCGGGTTGAGCTCCTCGACGTACACTTTGGTGAAACGGTTGACGAACGACTTTGGCAACCCCTTCCGGCCACCCCCTTGGCTCTGGGGGTTCTGAGCTGCAAATATGCGGAAGGAAGGATGTTTTTGGAACGAACGACCGAGCTCTGGAATGTAAACCGTTCCGCGGTGGTCCAATACAGAGTTGAGGCCCTCCAATACGGCTTGAGGAGCGAGGTTCATTTCGTCCAGTAGCACCCAATGGCCCTCCTGGAGAGCTCTGAGAAAGTCCGCATCCCTCCAGGCAAACTGCCCAGGTGCCCCACCTTCAACAGGGAGATCGGATCCGAAGAGGTCAATGAGGTCCGTTTGGTCGGAAAGGTTGATGCGTGATAGGACTTGGCCAGCAACTGACGCAAGAGCGGTGATAAGGCTTGTTTTTCCAACTCCGGGACTACCCTCCAGGAGAATGGGCTTCGTTAGCTGACAGGCCCTTACGACTCGCATTGCATTTGACAGCGTTGTGGGCGCACCAAAATTGAATGATGGCTGGATTCCTGACGTATTACCCTTTCGGACTGAGAAAGGGCCGATCTGAATTGTTTCGTTGCTGTTTCTGAGGGAGAATCCGAGGTCATTGGGGTTTGCGAGGGGGACCAATCGTTGGAGTTCTTGCGATGCAGATTGTTTGAGACGACCGAGGGATTCGAATGTGAAGGACGAGAATTGGGGAAAGGCACCGATTCCGTCGATGTAGGTCATACACGCAGCTTGATGCTACACCGTATATAAGCATACTACTGGGCGGAGGGTGGCAAGGGGCTTACAAATATCTCACCAACAGATAACGTACCTTGCTCGTGAACGGTATTGGAGAAGGCAATCCAAGCCTGTCTCAGCAAATCAGACAGACAATCAGCAGACGACGCGAGGATGGACGTACAAGAATGTCTCTGAGAGCGATGATTGATCTATCGGAAGCTTGGACGGCGAGCCACTCAACAAAGTCGAGTAATGGTTGTGTGAATGATCGCAACTCGTCATGTTTCCAGGATCCATCTGCGATAGTCTCCAAGTCGGTACGCTGATCGATAGAAGGGACCCAAATTTCGGTGAATCGGTTCCTCATAGCAGGGGAGAGCTCCTTTTTTCCATAATCTCCTCCGGGATTCATGGTTGCAACGATTTGAAAGCCATCTGCGCCACCAATGGAAGCCGTATCTGCAGACTCCCCGCCGCGTTCTGCTAGAACAATGGTCCGATTAGGTTCCAAAACGCTGTTGAGACGCTCTAGAACGGAATCGTCTGCCAGTGAGATTTCGTCAAGGAGGAAGACACCCCCGACCGTCATGGCGTGGATTAGGGGACCGTCGTGCCATTCGAACATGGCGGAGAGCCTCCGGAATTTCAACAATATATCCTGTAACGCCTGGGCCGAGGCGGGAGCCAAGGGTACCAACTTCTGGGCGGAGGCGATGGCCTTCTGAATGGCCTGTGTATCGTTTGGTATGTGATCCACTCCAAGGTCCGTGAGGATTCCGGTGGCTTCTTGGCTGGCCTCCGCTTCCAATGCGGCTCTATTACGAACGGGCCGGAGGGCCCCAATCAAATCCGCGGTCTCTGTGTTCTGATGGCAATTGACGGAATAGAGAGTTCGAGATTCAGCGTCGGCGTACATCTGACAGACCGACGTCTTTCCGCAACCCGTTTCCCCGACGAGGAGAACCGGTTCGTTGGACTGAAGCGCCCTCGAAACGAGGGTGTATAAGCGTCGCATGGAGCTCGTCCAAATGATGTGTGTTGTCGGGAGGTCCCGGCCGAGGAGCTCCGAGAACTCTGCGTCGCTAAGGTGGAGTCCGTACAGTTTGTCCACGTCAATGCGAACATTCAGCTCAGTCTCGATGACTTCTTTGACTACCGCCTTGTCTTCAGCACGACGGGCGCGCTCAGCAAGGAGCATGTACCCATTCTCCGCTAACCGTTGATAACCGAGCGCATCTCTGCCGGCCCACCGGAAGAGGTCACGAAGGGTCGCAAAACCGCGCTTGCTCTCGAAGACTCGGGTGGATTGACGACGTTTGGCGAGCTCTTGAAAGACACGAACTATCCGTTGGGCATAGGAGGGAGCAATCCTACATCGTTGGCAGAGGATAGTTTCCAGCTCTGCCTGAGGAAGGTCATCGAAGTACACCTCCAAGAACCGATTGCGGAACGCGCGCGACAAGACCTTCCTTCCACCGTAGAGGCCAGGCGGATTTTGGGTGGCGAACAATAGGAAGCCTGGATGTGGACGAACGACTTCCTGGGTCTCTGGAATCACCAGCTCGCGATTATCGTCCAGAAGACGGTTGAGGGCTTCCAGTACATCCGTCGGGGCGAGGTTGAGCTCATCCAACACGATCCATTCCCCACGACGCAAGGCACGGACAAGCAGACCATCCTGAAAAATGAGTTTCCCGGTGGTGGGATCCGATACATATGTTCCGAGGTACTCCTGAATGTCTGTGTGTTCGTGGTTGTTAATGCGTACGAAGCGATGACCCGTCCTCTTGGCCAAATATTCAATGGAGCTCGTCTTCCCGGTGGATGTAGGACCTTCGATGAGCACAGGGAAGCGTCGGCTGGCGACGATCCTCGCGAGGCCTACGAGCTTCTTTTCCACGGACGGCGTTATGATGTGTTCTTCTGCGGGATCCGAAGGGAGGGGTCCCCTCGCAAGGTAGAAAGGTCCAATTTTGATAAAGTTGTCGGTGCCTGGAGGAGGAACGGGTTGTCTGGCGAGCAAAGATCCCAGGTTCTTGACATTCGCGAGGATGTGTTTTCGGGCCAAGACCGTCAAGACTTCCGCACTCGATGAGTCCAGTGTCATGGTGAATGCCATGAGGCAACCTTCCCACAACGCACGTCGAAGACCAAACGAGTTTGTAGCGTCCGAGGCCCACATCAACGACCTAGCCAATGTTCGCATGCTGTAGTGAGGCCGACGGTTTTCACCATCCGCAATCTTGCGTTGGTCTGACAACTTCTTGACAGCTGTGTAGAAATCTGCGACATCCATGATAGCGCCTTTGTCCCCGACGGTACAGTGGCCGATGTACTTCTCGATGATGCTCAGGAGTGTATCCCGATCCGCGTCAGGAGATTGGACGTCAATTTCCATGAATCGAGATCTAAGGTTCGCGGGGAGGTCCTTCTTGCCTACGTCGGTAGCGGGGTTCATACAAGCGAAGATACGGAAATCTGGGTGGCGGGGGACGGGCTCTAATGATCCCTGCTCGGTGAGTGTGATCGAGGAAGTATCGCTCTGGAGAAGGCTGGATATGCACTCTAGAGTCTCTGCGCTCGCGAGGTTGATTTCGTCAAGAAGGATCCTGACTGACGCGTTAAAATAGAGATGAGTTAAAATGAATATAGTGGACACATACCAATCCCCCGAGCGAAGCGCCTTTACGAGTGGGCCTTCCACGAAAGCAAAGGCAAACTTCCCCTTGCCCTGGACATGTTGTACATCAAAGGCCCGAAGCTCTTGTTCGAACTCCTCCCAGTCCATCTCGGTTACGCTCTCGTTCGCCTCCTCTACCCTTGGCCGCTTCCTGGGTCCTTGCTGGTCAGCGTTCAGCTGGTCACCGCTGCCAAAAATCTCAATCCGTTGCCATGACCTCGTACACGGATTTACTCACCGAGATTCGTTGACAATCCTTGCTCGCAGTTTTCCTTTCGCGATTTTGATGGCTTCTGTCCACAGAGCGACGGCCCTCTTCCATTTTCCCTCGAGGACCGCCTTTCGAACCGATTCCTGGAACTTCGGATTCTTCTTGCTGCTCAAAGTGGCCCCAAAGAGCCTCACGAACGTTTCATAAAGCTTCACTCCAGGAACACGTGCATCGATGGGCTTGAAGCCACCAAGGATGTCAGAGGATTCGGTTTGTTGAGAAAGGTTTAGCGAAATCAACTCTTTCCTGAGGACGGAGGCCAAGTGGGTGACTATGCTCGTTTTCCCCGTTCCTGTTTCTCCCGTAAGAAGAATCGGTTCCCCCAGCAAAATTGAATTAGCGAGTCTACCGATCAGGCGGGTAGCCGGTTTGTGCATAGCGAACGGCCGAGAGTTTGGCTGAAGGATATCAGTGCCGGGGTTGGCGAGTAAGCGCGTTCGGTCGACCCGAACAGCGGTATTTCGGCCATTTACATCGCGTTCGATGTCGAATTCAGGTACCCGAGAGTGTGTTATTGCAGCTCGACGCTCCGAAGATAAGCACAAGTGGTGTCCGGCGACATCAGCTGCTTGTTCGAGGAACTGTCGGGCAGAGGCTGTGAGAGCTCCCATTCCGAAGAAAACATCGCGAGCGTGAAGAAAGATCTCTTCCCTGAGATTGACGTGTGTAAAGATGGTAGAGAGAAGCATGTCCTCGTCGTCGTTATCAACCTCCATTTCATCACCTGGGGGAGGGACAAGCCGCTCGATACGGGCAGAGAACCTTTCCAGCTCTCTGATCCCTATTCCCCGTCCTAAAGAGGGAAAGTCGTTGGCTGTCGTACACATGTCCTGCCACAGTCTCGTGATGGCTCGGGAGGTCCGCCCACTTAACCGGGGGAACTTGTTGTTCATAATCTGCTCGACCTCAGTTTGGGACGGAGAGGAAATGACGATTTCTGCAAACTTGTGGGAGCCAAAGAAGACGGATCTGGGATGTTTCCCATCTCTCGACAAGGTAGACCGGGTTGCGAATATAGCAAACGAGTCGTGCGCTGTGATCACCCCGTGTCCGGAAACGGTCAGTTTCCCCCGTCCCCCAATCCAGTTTCCAGGGCCAAGGGATTCGACGAGTGGTTTGATGACGCCCAAAACGTCATTACTCGCACGATCGATGTCTTTGAACATAACCCATTTCCCCTGCTTCATTGCCTTCACTAAGACTCCTTCCTTCCACCCGAATGTGCCAGGTCTGGTAGTGGAGGATATGTGAGAGCCGAGAAGAGAGCGAGGGTCAAGGGATGTGTCCGCCAAGTGGATCGTAACCACGTGGTTCTTGGAGCGGGGGTGAAGGAGGCTCGAGAGGTGGTGTATCAACAATGATTTACCGGAGGATGGGGGAGAAGTGAGGAGGGCGGGCTGACGTAGTGAGTGAAGGAGAGCGAGCTCACGCAAAGCAACCTTGGCACTTTCCGTCTGAGTCAAACCGGAAGGGGGAGAAGGAGATAAACTTTCTCGAAGCAGTAAAATCCCAGAGACATTCACGGTGAATGGGCTACTCGGGTGTCGATTTAGAGAAAGGGAAGGACCGGCAGGAATTCACCCACCTCAAATCACCCTCGGAAAACGAGCCCACTGTTTCCTCGGTCTCACAATAATAGTCGGGGACGTCCTCAGTAGGTTGCTTCCAGAAGTCTGCTATCCGTATTGCCTCGACTGCGGGCAACACCCATCCATCGAGCGCGTATATCGACCCTTCGGTGTTCACAGAGTAGGATATTGGACAATCAACAGTTCCGACATCCCCGACGTAACGTTGTTCCAACTTGATCCTTTCGGCCTCTCCCATGGCACTTTGCAGAAAATAACAACGGATGGCCAGAAGCCTCGCACCGGAATCGATCTCAGGAGCTGTGAATATTGTTGCGAGGGTGGATATGGGCCATGAAAAATGTTTTGGCAGGGTACGGTTGGCCTGGAGGATGCGGTAGTAGGATAACAGAAGAAAGTGAAGCCTTGGCTGATCCTCGGAGGGCGTTTGATCTTCTAAGTAATTCAAGGGCCCATTGGAACCGTAGGTCTCGTTCAAAAAGGCATACAGGATCCTGCGGAAAAGTGAGCAACGATAAAGTACGCTGAGTGTAAGGAACTCGCGGGAATAACTCCGGGTGAGGTTCGAGCAATAGACATAACGCCGTGAAAATTTCGTCCGTGCGACCACCGACGCGTAACCATCTCGCGCACAGGTCAAAAAGAATGGGCCTGAACTCGTGCGCGACGAGGAGCGTGAAAGCAGGGGTCGCGAGCAATTTGGAAAGAGCGTCGAGAAGTTCCCGGACTGAGGTGATGCTTTGAATATGGGAGGCGAGCTGGGAATTTGTGCCCAGTTTCTCTGATAAGGAGCGGGTCTGTCGACCCAAGTTCATTTTCAGCGGGTTTTTTAAGCCCATAGCCTCCTTAACAGGGTGCATAGGGTTGAACACGGGGAGGGAGACACGTTCGCCTCGATTTTTTTCGTGGCAAGAGAAAAAGGACGAGTCGATCGTATCCCGAATTCGGCAAATTTGATCTTTCATGGCGTCCACCTCGACAAAAGTGTTTTCCCTCCAAGGAAAGAGCCTCAAGCTAGACTCAAGGTCAGACATCGAACCTCATCTCGAAAACGTCGACCCGGCTGTCGTCGAAGAGATCCACCTTGGCGGTAACACTATCGGTGTCGAGGCTGCCAAAGCGCTGGCCGAGTTCCTCGAGAAAACAACCGTCTTGAAGGTTCGTGGCGGCGTTTATACTTGGCTTCCAAAAGTCAGTGGTGCTAATACCAATATACGCGAGAACAGGTCGCGGACTTTGCAGACATCTTTACCGGCCGTCTTATTACCGAAATACCTCCAGCGTTGTCCGCGATCTGTGACGCTCTCAGGGACAAGACCTCGCTTGTAGAGCTCGACTTGAGCGACAATGCATTCGGGTCCCGATCCGTCGATCCAATCGTTCCCTTCCTCAAGCACAACCGTAGTTTCCAAATCTTTAAACTCAATAACAACGGTCTTGGGCCAGAAGGGGGTACCGTGATTGCAAATGCCCTTGCAGAGTCTGCGAAACTGAGTAAGAAGGAGGGGAAGCCGTCCCAACTCAGAACCCTCATATGTGGACGAAATAGGCTGCAGGATGGATCTTCCGAGGCCTGGGCTGAGGCATTTGCTGCCCACGGGTCGTTGGTCGAGGTCAGGATGCCTCAGAATGGTATTCGGATGGATGGAATAGCGAATCTGGCGCATGGTCTGGCGCGATGCCCGAACCTCGAATACCTTGATCTGCAGGATAATACCTTCGGCGAGGTTGGCTCCGTTGCGATGGCTGATGCCCTTTCTGTTTGGACCGAGTTAACCTTCCTCAACTTTTCCGATTGCGTTCTTTCCAACGAGGGCGAGGGCGTCTCTGCCATCACCGAGACAATTGCGAACGGATCAAACCCCAAGTTACAGACCCTGCAGCTTCAAAACAACAACATGGAAACAGACTCCTTCGCCCTCCTCGCAGAGGGCATCTCAAAGCTTCCGAGCCTCAAGAGGTTGGAGTTGCAGTGGAACGAGGTGGACGACGACGAGGATGAAAACCTACAGACGCTCGTTCAGAGTCTCAAACAAAGGGGTGGCAAGGCTTTCTTGAATGACGAGGAGGAGGAGGAAGAGGAGGAATTCGTTGCAGGTGGTGCTGAGGCTGAGGGCAAGGATGAGGATGCGGCAAGAACTTCTGCTGCCGTCGATGAACTTGCGGATTTGTTGGTCAAGACGAAGATCGCTTAGGGTTTTACGTTATACCCAGTCCAATCTACATACAGATTCAATTAAATACGATCCCCCTAGAGGTAGTGTACCCAGACGAGAGTGTCTAAGTAGATGCTGGCTTGATGATAACCCATTTACCTTCCGCCTCCCCCTTCGCCTTGACATTACCCTTCTCCGACTGTTGTTCAAACCAGGCTTCCACAGTAGTATGAGAAGAGTCGAGGATCAGCGACCTTTGGAGCCACTCGGAAGTGTCGGTGACTTTGGGTAGGCATGTCATCTCCCGATAACCAACCCGGAGTATTGACCAGGAACGATCCCGCAAACGATTGTGCAGCGACGAGATTATCACGCGCATAGTTTGGGTATCAAGATCCACCGCCCCTCCACTCGATTTCCGTGGCCAAGATCCAAGTAGTGGGATGTAGACCTTGGGTCGTGTGAGAGACTCTACCTTGTAGTAGTTGCATGATCGAATCGCCCCAGAGAGAGATGCTAACCAAGAAACGGTCGGGGAATCGTGTGTGGTGCATCCCGAGGCAAGGAAGGCCTGGCGATAGCTGTAGTAGTCTCGTTGTGATGGGTAAGAGGATTCCAGCTGCGACAAGAGGGTGATTAAAATTGTTGAATCCCGTGAATGGGTTGACGGCTGAGAGGTATAGTAGGTTGGAAGCAGGTATGATAGGGTTGACGCAATATTGACAGCGGAAGAAAAAAGGATGGAGATCCGTAGGGATGTTTCGTAGACTGTCGAATTTGAGGCAAGGAGCATAGGGCTGGAACTGAGAATGGCAAACCTTCGGATGCAAATCTATCTCGTCGTTTTGTGGCCATGATGCCTTCTCGCAATTTACCTGAGAATCGATTCAGGCGGGACCAAGAATGCCGATCCCTGACGACGTACGGATTTGGATTAGGACGCTGTGTCGCGCTTCCCCCCTTAGCTTGGAGTCTGGGCAGCTTTCGGGATATTTCTTCAAATAGTCGGATATCTGGACAACCGCTAGAACACAAACAGGAGCACTCAATCGTAGACAGTGAATACCTTGGATTGAACGAAGGTCCAATAATCTTCCTGAATGTTAGTATTCTTCAATCTATCGGGCTGGGGAGGTTAGGTGATGAAGACTTGGATAAACCTGTGGACTCACGCGTCACCGTCCTTCTCAATGCCACTGCTACGACTAATGGAGGGCATAAGTGTCATCTGCTGATGTCTTGTCGCATTTTTATTGTTTCTTTTCGAGGGAGGGGCGTATTTTCGGGTAGAAGACATGAGTGTGGCTGGGGAGCGGGTCGATTGCGGTGTTACGTAAATCTGCTCAACGCGTCCAAATGCGGGCTCACGGTCAAAGTTGGTGGACGAACATCTCTCACCGCAACGCATCCTTCCACCCAAAGCCATGAGCGTCTGTCTCCGTCGGTTTTCTCACAACTTTGCATTTTAATAACTGCCTATGCTTTAGAACTTCGTCGCGATGGATGAGGACGTTCTCAGTGACGTCGTGCCATCCAATATTGTATCGCGTCAAGTGAGTCCGGAACAGTCTCATACTCGCGTCTTCTCTCAACAATCCAATTTCCAGCCCAGTGAGGGAGCAGACGGCGAGAGTGAATTCATGGACGACGGCGACACCAACGTTCAGGAAGAAGAGGAGGTCGATGAGTTGCAAAGCGAAGAGGATGTGAGTCCCCTCCGGCTCCGCCGTAACACTTCTGCAGGTTAACGTGGCGAAGGATGTTCCTCAAGCGACCACCTCAAAGTTGGCTAAGATGAAGAATGCCGTTGAGCGGACGCAGAAGAAACACAGGCGGAAAGCTGATGAGAGCGTGCTGCAGGCTAAGCGGGAGGAGATGGGCAAGAATAAGGTACCTCCCTCATGCCTCTCCTCTTTCTGGTGGCTCACCGGCCGCTCAAAAGATTTCAGACGCCGTCAAACGGTACTCTTATCTCCTGGGTCAGACAGAACTTTTCAAACATTTTGTGGACATCAAAGTATTGCTTCAATGAAACCCTCCTAGTCGTCACATTGTTTAATCGGATCTCTAGAAAGCTCGTGACCCACAGTATGCAGCACTTCTTGATGCACAGCCGAAGGCGAGGGCAAGGGGTCGTAAAAAGGTTGTGTAAGTTGTGGTGGGCATCCAACCTATTATGTTTGTCTGACGGCGCTCTCAGTGACAATGGTGCTCGCCATCGCAAATCCGAGAGAGAGGAAGATGAAGAGCTTTTGAAAGGCGGCGAATCCGCCGTCGATGGTGACGATCAACCCTTTGTCTTTGAAGAGTCGCCCAGCTGTGAGACCTCTGTCAAACCGTTTCCCATCTTGACCTTAATATGCCTCCCTCAGTCATCAACGGCAACATGCGACCATACCAACTTCAGGGTCTGAATTGGATGGTTTCGCTCCAACACAATGGGTTGAATGGGATTCTCGCCGACGAGATGGTATGGGTCCAGCAAGGCGTCCGCGTGCCCTCTTACGACCTTCCCTTTCTTAGGGCTTGGGCAAAACTCTGCAAACGATTTCATTCTTGTCTTATTTGAAACACTACAAGGATAATCACGGCCCTCACCTGATTGTCGTCCCAAAATCGACGCTCCAGAATTGGGCCAGAGAATTTGCGAAATGGACTCCGGACTTCAATATTGCCCTCCTGGGCGGTGGGAAGGAGGAACGTGCAGAAATCATAGCGAACAGGCTCCTCCCACAGGATTTCGAGGTCTGCATCACAACTTACGAGCTGTGTCTGATCGAGAAGTCCGCGCTCAAGAAATTCTCCTTCGAATACATCGCCATTGACGAGGCGCATCGGATCAAGAATGTCGACTCCATACTTTCACAGATTGTTCGGTCCTTCACGTCCCGCGGCCGACTGTTGATCACAGGAACCCCGCTACAGAATAACCTAAAAGAGTTATTCGCTTTGCTGAACTTCATTTGCCCCGAGATCTTCTCAGATTATGCGGATCTGGAGAGCTTTCTGCATAAGGACGAGCAGGATATCGACGCTGTGGAGGAGAAGAACAAGAAAGTCGTTGAGGCTCTGCATAAAATCCTCCGACCTTTCTTGTTGCGGCGTGTCAAGTCTGACGTTGAGAAAAACCTGCTACCAAGTAAGGCGTCTCTTTTTCCAGTATCTAATTATAACTGTCATTGACCTCACGATTAGAGAAGGAGATCAATATCTATGTAGGACTAACCGAGATGCAGCGAAAGTGGTATAGATCTGTTTTGGAGAAGGACATAGACGCTGTCAACGGTGGGCATTTACTTCCTCGAGGACGAGGACCATTCAATGACCATACCGATAGGCTTGACTGGAAAGAAGGAGGGGAAGACACGGTTAATGAACCTGGTCATGCAACTGCGGAAGGTCGCCTGTCACCCCTACCTGTTTGAAGGGGCTGTACGTTTGCAGGCCCGCATCTTCAAATCACCAACGCTAATGAGTCGATCAGGAACCGGGTCCGCCGTACACCACGGACGTACATCTCATCGAGAACTGTGGGAAAATGGTTATTCTGGACAAATTACTGGCTTCCCTGAAGGCCAAAGGGTCTCGCGTCCTCATATTCAGTCAAATGAGTCGAATGCTGGACATCATGGAGGATTACTGCTTGTTCAGAACATACAGTATGTCTGACCATGCGCTTTCACTGGCCAGCTAACACAAATCATATCAGAGTACTGTCGGATTGATGGAAGCACCGCCCATGAAGACCGCATTCTGGCCATTGACGAATACAACAAGGAAGGGAGCGATAGATTCATCTTTCTGCTCACCACTCGCGCCGGCGGTTTGGGCATCAACCTGACGAGCGCTGATGTTGTCATCCTCTACGATAGTGACTGGTGAGGGCAGATCTTTACTGTGATCCTGGTTCTGAAAAATACACAGGAATCCCCAAGCCGACCTTCAGGCAATGGACCGTGCCCATCGCATCGGTCAGACGAAGCAGGTGTTCGTCTTCAGATTCATCACAGAAGGCAGTGTCGAGGAGCGAATGTTGGAGCGTGCAGCTCAGAAGCTCAGGCTTGACCAGCTAGTCATTCAGCAAGGCCGGCAGCAGATGACGAAAGGTGAAGCAAGCTGTCTTCCTGCGTAAACAAATATTTACCCAATTTGAGTAGCCGCTGACAAGGATGAACTCCTGGAAATGATTGCACACGGTGCGGAAAAGATCGTTAACTCGACCGACGAGTAGGTTGTTCGAAAGGCCTTCCGAGGATATCGCTGATGATGTTCCAGCCTCATGATCAACGACGACGTCGATGCGGTCATTCACCGTGGTGAAAAACGGACAGCGGAGCTGAGTAATAGGTATGAGGGACTGAGTTTTGAGGACCTGAGCAACTTCAAGTCGGAAGCCTCGGTCCAACAGTGGGAAGGAGAGGATTTCCGTGCTGTACGTAAATCGCGTTGCCCTGAAGACTACCCGGCGTCCGCTGACTATTTGGCAGCGGAAACAAATGAACTTTAATATGCTTTCCATGCCGAAACGAGAGCGGAAGACGAATTACTCCGTCGACGGCTACTTCAAGGACGCGATGCGGGTTGGGCCAAGTAAACAGGAGAAAGCGCCGAAGCTCCCGAGAGCACCAAAGCAGGTTCAAATGTAGGCCGCCTTTGTCCTGCCATTTTTGACGTTTTTTTGACGTCTTGTCAAGAAATGACTTCCAGTTCTTCCCACCGAAGCTTGCGGAACTGCAGGAGCGAGAACTTGCTGCTTTCAAGGTGAGAAAGAACGGTAACCGGCCACTCCCACGATGCTTACGCCTTTTGAAGAAATCGAACGAAATTACCGCTACGGTGCGCGAGGCGGGTCAGGATGACTCAACGGAAGAAATAGAGAAAGAGAGGCAGGCCGCTCAGGACTTCATTGACAGCGCTGAGCCCCTGACGGAGGAGGAACAAGCCGAGAAGGAGTCGCTGATCAAGCAGGGCTTCGAGCACTGGAGTAAGCGTGACTTCCAGCAGTTCATCCGGGCTCTTGAGTCATACGGATGGTATGGCATTTCCCATTGTTGTTGAAATGTATTCGCTGACAGACGCCACTGCTGCAGGACTGAGGACTTTGAACTGCTCGCGTCAGAAATACCTGACAAGACGGCCTGGGAAGTTGGGGAGTATTACTCTGTCTTCAAAAAGAAATGGAAGACGCTTGGAGACCACGCCCGAATTGCCACTCGCATCCAGGAAGGAGAGGCAAAGCGGAACAAGCGGTCAAACTTGGAGGCCCTCTTGTCGGAGAAAATCAATTCTGTGGTCTATCCCATGCAGGAGCTTGAACTCAATTACCCGTCTACGAAGGGGAAAGTGTACAGCGAGGAAGAAGACAGGTACCTCCTGTGCCGACTCAACCACTATGGGATGCAAGCGGAGGATGTGTACGAGAGGATCAAGAGGGATATTTCGGAATTCCCAGTGTTCCGGTTTGACTGGTTCTTTAAGAGCAGGAGCCCCCAGGAGTTAGCGAGACGTTGCACGACGCTGTTGAGTATGATTGAGAAGGAGGCTGAGGCTGAGAAGGTCGATGGGGTGAAGAAGGGGACAACCAGTAGGGGAAAGGTGCGATTTCCTTTTTGTTTCAGTGCCTCGAGCGATGTTCATAAAAGCGTGATAGAAACGTGCGATTGAGGAAGTACAAAAAGAGGAAAAGGCGACCACGAAGGCTTCCCGGTCGAGCACTCCATCGACGAGCACTACTGGGGCCGGGACCAGGAAGCGACAAAAGAAAACGTGAAGATTGATCCTACTACTTATTCACGACTAGTATATTCCAGTGTTTGTCCTCGTAATGCTACTACTCCAGTACAGATGATATTATCTTGGATAGCCCTGATCCCGGCTAGGTCCCGGATTGGTGGACTTTGTGTGGGGCGCCGAGCAGATCAGGCGGTGCAGTAAGATGGGCAGGCCTGACCCACCGGTAATGGGCGCCAGATAGGGCGGTGGTGCTCCCTCGTTCACTACTCTAGGGCAGTGCTAGTCCTGCATTCGTACTCCCCGTGTACTGAACGCCAAGCCTCGAGGCAGGTGGGATATTAGGAGCCCAGGTTTTATCCTCAACTATGTTCGCCCTCCTTAGACGTCTTATGAACAGACAAGGCCCAGCCCAAGAACAAGAAGACTTCGAGTTTTGCACCTGCGACGTTTGCATGCGGGAACTCAGGCGGGCTGCTGAGAAGGAGGCCCTCGAGGCAGCAGCTAAACAACAGTTGATGGTGAGTATCTTCAATCCGGTTTACCCTGTTCCTCTCTTATCTATATTCATCCACCAGCCTGGGTCCTTTCCCTCAGATGGACAGGACGCAGGAGACTTGATCAAAGACCTCACACAGTACGCCGCTATCTCTCACAAATCCTAGACCTTTGGGTCACTGATACCTCCTCGATCCCAGCGGCAGCACCAACTTCCCTTCACGCCACTATCCCCCTGACGAAATCGACACAGATCAGATAGACGAAATCCTCAAATCCCATGGCCTCTACGATGGACAGCCCAACGCGATTCGCTATCGAGTCTCCTCAGGGAATGTCGTCCATTTTGGGCCTGGGGCTGAAGTCAAATCCGTACACCACCCTTCCACCACCTCCATCAATGTCACCGGAATTCCCCTTGATCGTTCTCGTCCAGTCATTCTCAAGGCTCTCAAAGATGCCCTGGAGGAGCGCAAAAGGTTGGCAGAAGATATCTCCATCGCGGACGTTCGTAGGGCGCAAAACTCCCCTTACACCACCGTTAGGATCCATGTTGGCTCTCGAGACCCAAAGAAGATAATGTCGAGATTGGACGGAGTCGAGTTATTTGGGCGAAACGTTTCCTCGCACCTATCCACCGCCTCGTACCCGAACCAGATGAAGGATATCTCACCCACCGAGCGCAACGTCGTCTACATATACTGGCGCGCCCCCGAAATGACCGCCACGGCCACATTCAACACATCTGCTTCGGCGATCACTTGGTGCGAGGAACACGACTACACCGTCATCGATGGCCGCACAATAAGAGCGAGGATCCGCCGCAGCCTGATGTCTCGTTTCAGGAAAATCGTCGAGATAAGGAACCTTCCTCCGACTGTCAAAGACCAAACGGTCAAGGAACTCCTTTCGGGCGCTACGTCTGTCTCGTTCCAACCACGGAACTCCTACAACGTCGAGAAAGCGCTCGCGAAGCTACGAAAGGACGTGGAGGCAATTGCCGGAGGCGAATTACGAGATTACCGGGAGGACAAGTCGAAGGTGCCGAGCGGGTGGATGGGAATCAGGATACAGTTTTATACGTGGCACGCAGCTCAGACCGTCCGAGATTCCTTGACCCAGCGGCGGAGATGGTTCCTCAGTGGTCACCGACTATCCGTTACCCTCGAAGAACCGTACCGGTATTCGATCTCAGTTGAACCCCTCCAGTACCGGGCTCAGCGGAAGATCCTGCATTCGATATGGGATGCTCATCGCGACAAACCTCTAGCGGGTGTTCGAATCATCACCGGCTCCCCTAACCAAGACGTTCGTGTCGAAGTCTACGGCTGCAATGAACTCGCCGTCGGAGTACTCAAGGTGCACGTGGAGGGAGTACTAAAGGGCCACCTCATTCCTGGATGCCATAGCTTCTTCGAACTCGACAAGAAACTGGAGTCTATCCAAGACATTGCCGCTCAAACCGACTGTTTCACCCGGTCCAACGACGTGACCCAGACGATCACCGCTTTTGGCGACGACGACAGCCTTCGAGCTTTCACCGAAAAACTTCGACTCTACATCAACAACTCAAACTTTTTCGGAGTAAAGCTGGAAGACTCTGCGACATCAGCTTTCTATCTCCGAAGGGGTATCCCTCTACTTGCGTCAGTAGTAGGCGAAGAGAACATCTATATAAAGGCGGAACACCCCCATCCCATCCTGACGGTTCGGGGTGGCGGCGACGAAGTGGCTCATATGCTCCAGTGGCTCCGTGACGAGTACATCGAAAACGCCAAGTCCACCGAAGACGCCGAGTCCATGGTTATACCTCCTGATACCACGTGCCCTGTCTGTCTTGACTTCCCCGAGGCGTGTGTTCGCCTCGAGTGTGGCGACATCTACTGCTACCCCTGCCTAAAACATCTCCTTCTCACAGGGATCACGGACAAGAACCCAGTCCTGACGTGTCTGGAATGCCAGACGCCGATTCCAGTAAATACCCTCCGAAAGTTACTCCCTCGTTCGGATCTAGAGGACCTATTCGAGCTGATATTTGACACCCACGTTCGCACCAACCCGGAGAAATTCAAGTTCTGTGGGACCCCTCACTGCACAAGGCTTTATATGCTCTCCTCGAAGGATTCGACCGACCCCCCCGCTTTCCATTGCCCGTCTTGTCTTCGTTCGGTATGCTCTGCGTGTCAGAGTGACCCACACGAGGGCGTGACGTGTTTTGAGTGGGAAATCAACCAGAACGCCGAGGTGCAGAAGGCGGACGCGGCACTGGAGAAGTGGGCCGGTAGGAAGGGGAAGGACGTTCATCGGTGCCCGAAGTGCAATGCGCTGATAGAGAAGAACAAGGGATGCAATCATATCAGGTGCCACTGCGGCGCACACATCTGCTGGGTTTGCGTCCAGTCGTTTCCTGATGCGGACTCTGTTTACACTCACCTTCGCCAAGCCCATTAAATGGCCTTCTCATTCACGGCTAGAAACGCTGATTTTTTTTTTCTATTATACCTCATCGACCCTCCAATGCCTTTACCTATGATGTACGCTTTCTGTTGTATGCATGTACTTTTATTTAGCCACATCGCGTTCATTTATGTAGATGCTCTGCGAGTGTCCATCCAATACAATTGACCGCTTGGTAAATCGCGAAATCGCACGAGGGATATCGATAATCGATGACCGTTAAAGTTTGTCAGCCTTGAGTCGCTTGTAGGATATAGCCTCCCGATATTTACTACTCGCTGTTATGTCCGACGAAGCTACCACATCACCACCGACACAAGACCCAGGAATAGGAGAGCGTAGGAACGTACAGGAATGAGTGTGAGACTTGGAGGGAAGTGCCGATATTGATGGGCCGACATCCTCAAACCAAATCACGTCGATCCACCACCTCAAGTATCCCCCTCTTCGTCATCTCTGGCAACAGCGCTCCTATGTACTCACGTCCCTCTTTCTTCCCTTCCTCTGTAGTGTAGATGACCTGTATCGGGATTGCATTCGTCTCCCACAATTGGATGAGAACACGGTCGAGATCCATCCACTGCTTGTCTACCGCCCCCCTAATGGCCTGTCTCATATTGACCGGATCATCGATAGAAGGGGCCTTGATGGGGATGTGAATCGAGACCCTCTGCAGATCCCTATGTTCAGACGTGAGGGTCTCAAGCGCTATAGCGGTCTGCACATCGAGCGTGCCTCCAAGCCGGAACACAGCCTCTTTCAGTCTGGTCGTTTTAGAAAAGTCTACCGAACCCACTCGCGTATACCCTGGTGCAGACGTAAATGTAAGCCAACTGTTGGTCCATAGAAACTAAAGGGGCAGAATTCACATAGCTTGGTAGAGTTGATATCGATGGACTCTAGGGTACCAGAACATGCTTCCATCGTCGCTACAGTCCACCGGGGGTCATCCCTTCCTAAGTACCATTTAAACTTAAGCATCCGAAAATGAATCCCATTCGGAAGTTCTAACAGTTGGCGTGTGATGGCTTCGATCCCTTGAACCAAATCAAGTTTAAGGGTCCCGGTCAATGGCGGAGAGGTTGGAAATTGGGTGATAGTGCCGTCATCTTTGTGGTCGTCTACCACTTGACCCGCCACGTCCAGGTCCTCGAGAAGGGGTAGAGAACAAACAAGCTTGATCAATTGTGAGGCAGAACAGGCTTCGTGAGCTACATAATGAGATTTGAGAACAAGCAAGAAGCTGGGTCAGGACACGAAAATTTAAATCCTTCGTACCGCTCAACACAGACAACCGCACAACGCTGGAAAACTCATCGATCCAACTGCCCTCTCCCACAACCGCGGTGGGAATGTCCTGTGCACAAGCGATGAAAAGAGAGCGGGTATGACACGCGGGCGAGTTGGCTGGATCCGGGAAAGTCTCTTCCCAGGCCTTGAGGTCATTGAGGGAACGGAAGGCGACTTCGCCGAAAAGGTGGTTTCGGGCGCATGAAACCCAGGATTTGGAGACAAGACAGCACGCTTTGAGTGTTTCGGGTTCGCCGTGGAGGAGGTCGACGATGTGGTCGCAAATTTCTGGTGGGAGGTGGGACATCGTGGTAGACAATCAATTCACTTTCGGCGTCGATCGAGATCTATACGGTCGCACGCCCGTCTGTCTGGGAGGGCACTCATCGTCGCGTTCTTGTACAACTACAAGCGAGGAGCCCACACTCCGCCCGGCGCCGGGCACCGATTCTCACCCGTAACCCGTAAAGTTTAAACCACACCATCACCCACCCCCACAGATCGCAATGTTTAACAAAGGCATTTGGTGTCTTAGCGCAATAAACTAGCATCGAAAAGAAATCTACGCTACCTTGTGCGAAGGGGCCGTTGTGCAATGTGTGGCATGGCCAGCCTCGTGGGTATCTGGGGTTCGTTCCAGCTATAATTCCACGCCATCCCTTATCTGTTAATTGCCGGATTAGTTCCATCGCGTTTGCCTCGCGTCCCCGTCCATAACTTATGTATAAGATCTATGAACTTGACTCTACGACCACTTATCCCCCTCCAAACATGAGCTTAATGTCAGCGAACACAATCTACGAGGAGCCGCGATCCAATCCTTATAACCCCAAGGGGTCAGACACTCAGATTCCCGAGATGCCGTCCTATTGGTCTTTCAAGGGAGACGAACTTCCATCGGATAAAGGGTACTCCTACTGGTGGTCCCTTCTGCACTCTGTCCACCAGTTTTTCTGCGTCATTAGTTTGGGACATGGGAGTTTGCGTGACGTTTGGAAGGTAAGCCATCCAGAGTGCCCGGATGAAGTTTGGGAGAAAGGCAGAAACGAGCTGAGGGAACGATTGAACAACATCAACGTTGTGGTACGTCCTCACCAGAGTGTCGATGAGTGGGCTGCCGGTCTTAGCCCCAGTGTCTGGCCTAGGCCGGTCTACTCCTTTCCGCAATGGTTGGGTTTTGCACCACGGATCCCCCTGGGGGTGCGAGGATCCTACCATATACAAACACGGGCCCCTATTGCGTTCT
The DNA here is from genome assembly GCA_015956445.1 of Thelephora terrestris. Lineage (NCBI taxonomy): Eukaryota > Fungi > Basidiomycota > Agaricomycetes > Thelephorales > Thelephoraceae > Thelephora > Thelephora terrestris. The sequence goes on along the minus strand of WIUZ02000022.1, from coordinate 401,910 downwards.
CTTGACATCGATCGGTCTTTCCCTCGGAGGTCTGATTGTGGGGTCTGCTACCGCATTTGTGATTCACAAATCTAGGGCCGAGTGGTTCCGCGAGGTTCGTTGTCCCTCTGCATTTGAACACCAGTATGCGATACCCTGCCCTATTCCCCATTCCCCATCGCCCTGGCGGCGTTTTTCATCGCATTGCGGAGGGTGACGAGTTTACCGAACAGACTATGATGGGTTCGCATCGTCGTATTTGGGCAACAACGGTGTTATTAGCCTTCCCATTCTTGTCCATCGGAGCTGCAACTTGTACTGCAGCATCTGGTGAGTTACCGACGTGTTTGAAAGAAGGCGGTCAGCTGAAATGAACCTTGGGCTTTTCTCTCTCAATAGGCTTGCTAATTGCGGCATCATATTCGGAGGTCACGTTAGTTAGAGTTGCTTGTTACGTCCTCGTGGTTCCGCCGATGACTTGCGCATTGGTATTTGGTTGGATGATGGCCATCAAGACGGGAGCCTTGAAGGAGTCGGTGAGAGCTTTGAAGGAGTCGGTGAAGTCGGTGAATTTGATTTTGGCTCGGACTTGCCGCCATAGGTGGGCTGAATTTTTTCTCCTATCAATTCGACCAACGCTAACGCTGGCATCCACTATCGTAGCTAGATTGACCGATGTCGTGTATGTTGTTGCTTTGTGTCGCAGTTTGCTCAAGGTTTTCGAGTGTTTGACTATTCGTAGGACTAGATTAGGCTATATATACATACATATATGTTGTAGGAGGGTGCAAGTAGTCGATGGATTTGACTCTATACTCTGCAAATCCTACGGATAGTCACCCACTGATGTGGGATGCACTAACGCCTGAAGGATACATAATTTAACGTGGAGACTTGAGACTATAAATTTCCCTCCCATAACAGGGGCTCGTAGTCAACATTCTTGGCGTAGGTCTAACGCACGAAGGCCCGGGATTGGATAAGGAGGCTCCGGCTCCCAATGTGGAAGACAATGATCTGCGTCGTTCAAGTTTCTGGTCGATCACCCGAATGTTCAATCATCGATCACCAACACCGGGCGTTTGCATTTTTCCAGTATCCAACGGGCCCGACGCGGTTCCGCGAAATCCCTTGCTCTACGAATGACCCGAGATCAAAATTCTGCCTAACGGCGAAATCCCTACATAATGCTGGGTACCATGACTTGCTATGCTAAAGATCGCACGGAGGCCCGGAGAACAGGGGGAACTGGTAGAAGTTCCCCCTGTTCTTCGTCGGTCCTCCGCGCATTATCCAGCATATAAAAATGACGAAGGATACTGCGCAAGGGCTCTCCCCAACTCTTCTTGAGACCACATTGTCCCCCACTCTCCAGACCATAGCTCGTCACTGTGCTTGCTTCTACCTCCCATTCGTGTTCAATCGTGACTTTTATCGAATACCACACATTCTTCCTGCGATTCCATTCCAACATGTATTCCCCTATCGTTTCCTCTACCTCCTATCCCACGGTCTCCGTCGTCGTCTCTGGTAGAATGAACGAGGAAGACCGTATCGACTTGATGCGTTTCCTGTTCATGGGACCGACCAGAACCGCGGGTGACAGGGGTCAGGAAGACATATGGGATGACGATGACTGGTTCGAGGAGGTGAGCGTACCAGAATTGGTTGCTGATCTTGATGATAGCTTCCTTGGGCTTGATATTGAGGAACAAGGTAAGGAGGCACCGGCGGTCGAGGAGGCTCAAGGGGAGGATCCTATCGATCAAGACCAAGAGGTGGAACTTGGCGAAGAGGTTGAGGAGACTGATGACGACGACGATGTTGAAGAGTGGGCCGCGTTACCTGCTCAAGGTGCGCCGTCGTTGTCTGTTAAGTCGCTGACTTTGTATCGTTTGCTCGGTGAGGGAGGATTCGCCAAAGTGTACACCGCAAGCCTCCGGGGTAGCGACAAAGTACACGCTGTGAAGGTTCTCCCCAAGTTCGATGAGAACGAAGATCAAGCCTTGAGGGAGCAGGATCTCCTTCGTCAGTTGATCGGGTGCCCTTTCTTCTCCCAACTTGAGGCTTCATGGCAATCAAGTTTGAACTCCTATATTGTCTCGGTATGCATCTTTCTCTTCGCCTTTTCGCTGAGCATTTGCTTACTTCTCGACGTTGTTTGATCATCAGCCGGTGTATCCGGGCAATCTCCGTGATGAAGTTGAGAAGACGTGCGGCCTCACCATCGATGTCGCCCATTTCTACATCAAACAGGTGCTGGCGGGCGTCGACTACCTCCACTCTCACTACATCCTTCATCGGGACCTAAAGCTCGACAACATTCTTCTTACACAAGACGGGCATGCCATAATCTGCGACTTTGGTCTCGCAACTATGGTTCTACCCGATGGTCGTGCTCGACGCTCCCTTGAAGAAGATCCCGATCAAAGCCTCCCCGGCTTTTACACAGAAAAGCAGTCGTACTGTTATGGTACTCCGCAGTCTACAGCCCCCGAGGTCGTCCTCGGGGATGACTATGGTCTTCCTTCAGACATGTGGTCGCTTGGTGTTATCATTCATGAGATGATCACCGGCCAACTCCCATGGAGGGGCGAATTTGAAAACCCCACGGAGCTGTACCAGGCAATCATGGCGACCGATCCGGACTTTGTGCCGAAGGAGTGGTTGGATGACGCGGGTCTGTGCTTGATTGCCCACAGACTCCTCCGTAAAGACCCATCAAGGCGACCTGCCATCGGCGAGTTGCTCTTTTCCCACGTGTTCCTAGAGTTGTAAGTTGTCTTCCGATCTCGTTGTTTCGACTCAGGGCTCACTCTTTACTAGCGGCGGCTGGGAATCAGTCCAAGACTTCTCGAAACATGGTGCGCGCTTCAGTTACTTCTGTAATCAAGCTCCTTCTGATGTTTTTTGTTACTAGGTCCCATCAGGCCTGACCAATTCTCGAAGGGAAAGAAGTTGAAACGGTTTTGGCCAGGGTGCGAAACCGAACGTGATGAGGTTACCGATGCCGGTTCTTCCTTTACCTTCACGGGGCCCGGGATTCTCCAAGAGATCGAAGAGCAGCGGTCATCGTCATCCGCATTGCAGCCTACCAATGTTCTGCGAAGGACGAAGGGTCAACTTGTCGACCGGATCAGGCCATTCCTTACCAGGATCAACACCTCTGACATCTCTGATGCGATGCCCCAGGCCGATCCAGTTCCTCGTATCTCATCGGCTACTTCTTATGGTAGCATCGATATCCCAGACGTTGAAGACCTTGTTGAGCTGCCATTCGAAGGCCGGGAAAGATCGCCGAAGTTCACCAGTGATTCTCTCGGGGATCCTTTCCCTTCCCTCGCGAATCTCTACTTGGACGAAAGCATCCTACCGCTGCCTTCTGCCGTACTTTACGAAGCTGTGCCTCTTCTCGTACCGCAACCGTTCTCTGAAGTTTCATCCCGTTTACCTTCTTCTGAAGCCACCAGCATGTATTCCTCGGATGACTACTTCTCATCTACGGATTCTCTGGGCGAAATCGCGACGAGCAGTTCTACGACTCCTCTGGCAGGGTTAAGGACGTTCGGGAGGGCTCAGAGCAAGAACAAGCAAGGACGGTACGTTCCGAAAAAGAAACTGTTTGGTTGGGTGGGTAGACTGTGGAAGCGTGGACTTGGTGGTCTGATTTCGTAGGAGGTTCGCCGCAGGAATGATGGGGTGAGAGCGGGATTAGTGAGGGTGCGGTGCGGTGCGGTGCGGTTGGTGCGGTGAGGTTGGTGCGGTGCGGTGGGTGGGGTGACGTTGGTGGGGTGACGTCGGTGTGGATGGTTGGCGTTTTTTATGAGGGGGACCTGCTCCTGTTGACGGGACCAGGGCCTCGGGATGTCAAAAGAGCCCAGTCGGTCGCATTCCGCAAGATCTGGTTCTGCTTTTCGAATCCGGACAACTTCTCTTTAAATCACTTTTCGTTTCTGCTTCAGACCTGCGCCCGGACTTTGCATTATTTCATCGCGAGCCTCGCCTACTTCTTTTTTCTTCGGCCTATTTGCGTAGAATCACTTTCTTCCGGACAACTTTCCCATTCCCAAAGACATTGTAGCGTAGCTTTTTTTCTTTCCTTTCATTCTGTGCGTCTCGGACTGGTGGCGGTGGGGGGGTGGGTGGGTGATGTCAACTCTGGGTGACATCTTTTTTCTTTCGTTATTTCCCACCGTCATCAGTTCCGTGTGCGTATTTGTTCAGAGCCTCTCTGGACATTGTTGGGAGCAGCGGACGTAGCTGAGACTGGGCTTGTAAAATAAAACCTCGTTTCATTTGGTCTGCGTGAACGGGAGCTTTTGACCGAGCAGTCGCGGGTCTTATTGTGTGCGGGGAGTCAATTTAGTGTTTCCATCATCCGCGTCGCGTAACGAACTCAAGTCACGATTCCCAAAAGAGGAAGAAGTTCAATGCACGCCACGGATCACACGACTTTAATCGTTTGTCCCTGGACTGGCAGCCTCATTTTCTGCTGACCCACGCCCCTCGACCGGTTCGACCCTTGACCATCCGCCAGCGCCTGCGTCTTTGACTTGACTTTGACTCCGCGCGTCGTGGTGATGGACGATGTGATCACAATCTTCTCCTCTTCTCCCACTCGCGACCCCCCTCCCCCCATAAATCTCGGGGTGATTGTGATAACTGACTCTGAACCAGAGGATCTGGGCAACGACGACATACCCTGGATAGGACACAACCAGGCAACCACAAAAGTCGACCCTTTTCACCGTCGATACAAGAACGCCGTGAAAGAGGACTCTCCGATGAACATCGATATTCCCGCCACAGTGGCTGGCCCCTCCTACCGTTCTCCTGCTCCTGATACCTTCTCTAATACGCCAGTTTCCCGCGTTCAACCGGAAGCAGACCCGCAAATGAATCAAGAAGCGGACGTGGACCCCTATTCGAAGCATCTCGCCCTCGTCATAGAGGTCATCCCCGACGTTCTACCACAACACGCGTTAGCACTAATCGAAGAGCTCTACCCCACTTACGGCGATCAAGTTGGGGAACGGGTTATTCAGAACCTGTTTGAAAATACCTCTTACCCGAGAGCTGAGAGGGACGTTGGGCCAAAAGGGAAGGGCAAGAGGAAAGCTTCGGAGATGGAATGCGCGGCGGAGGAACCTCCATCCAGGTTCAAGATTGACTTTGCGAGCCTGAACCGATCTAAGCCGACTGGGAAAAACTACCGGACGTTAGCCCTTGTGAGTTGCCCTTCTGTCAATAAACATGATCACTCTATCACATCCTGATAAACACCCCTACCGTTCAGAACCAACTTTGTACCGACTTCCCATATATCCCTGTGCCTTACGTTCGAAGTTTCCTCGCTTCAAACAATGGATTGTACGCCCCGACTCACATTCAGCTTAATGCACAAATAGAATCTGGCGCACCACCTTTCACTTTGAAGACCATCAAGACCAGTAGATCTGCGGGGAAGGGAAAACAGAAGGAAATGCAAGACGAGGAGTTTGAGAAGGAGAGGGCCTGGCTCCTACTCAAGGACGCCCATGTGGCCCAGGAGGTCCTTGACACCGAGCGATTTTTACAGAATCGAACACCAGGAAATGCAGGGAACTCCGCAACTGACCTGAATGTCCCAACTGAGGACGAGGGTGGCCTCGAATGCGGATGCTGTTTCTCACCGGCCCCTTTCGTATGTTTTCACATTCACATAATCTTCAACACGCGATTTAACTCGTTCGCAGCACAACATGATTCAATGTCCGGAAGCCCACTTATTTTGCAAGGAATGCATGGTCGCCTACGCTTCCAACCTTCTTGGCGAGCACAATTTCAAGATCGTTTGTATGGACCAATCCGGGTGCAAGCTATTGTTCCCAGAATCTGAACTCAAGCGCTTTCTGACTCCAAATCTCCTATCGTTGTATGAAAAGGTCAAGCAAGCGAAGGAGATCGAGATGGCCGGATTAGACGGTTTAGAGGAATGCCCACATTGTGACTACAAGGTCGTGATAGACAACCCGAGCGAAAAGCTTTTCAGATGCCAAAATGAAGAATGTGGAGCCGTGACATGTCGTGAATGCAAGAAACCTGTGAGATTGTTCCGTTTTGGAGTTTTGTCGCAACTAACCGGAGGAGAGCCCAGGATCACCTACCCAAATCGTGTGCTGGTGAGTGGCTGCCTCTGGCAGCAGATTGGTCAATGGAGCTGGATTCTTATCTTTCCCCAAGAGGTAGATGAGGACAAAAAGATCGACGCGCGTCACATCGTCGAGGAAGCTATGAGCAAGTGGTTCATTCGTGAATAGCACGACTTCATGTGACATTCCCTGTTAGCGAATGCACTCTTGCGAAATTGTCCCAAGTGCAACAAAGGTATGTCCTGACAACCATCCGCGATGACGGCTTTATCCGACCCTCTTCCCACAAAGTATTTGTAAAGGAATCAGGTGTTCGTCCTCTCGGTTACTTCATTCTACCACCTCCTTAGAAAGTCATTGCAGTGTAACAAGATGACTTGCCCAAACTGTAAGACGCTTTCATGTTATGTTTGTCGAAGCGTCATCACCGGTTACGACCATTTCAACGATGTCCGTCCTATCTTTCCGTATCATTTTCTTCCGTTGATGCAGAACGAACGCAGTCGCGACCCGGTCAGCCGCAAGGGAGGGGACAAGCGGGCAAATGCTCGCTTTGGGATAAAGTCGAGGAAAGACATGATAAAGAGGTATATTTGACCCCCATCCCTTTTCTTTCCGCGCTAAACGTTGTTACCAGGTCGAAGAAGCGCAGAAGAGGGCGATCGCAGAGTACCGGAAGGACCACCCAGAGATGGGCGAAGAAGCACTCAAAGTCGAGTTGTCCAAGGCGTCGGTTGAGGCCAGTGGCTCAAGGGGCCCGCGGCGGCGAGCACGTCGCCCGCCGCTCTACGAACCCATCGAACAGTTGCGTCCAGCACAGGTCCCGGAGTTCAATCGCTATCATCACCTATTTGCAGCCATCCACGTCCGGAACCAGGAGGCCCATCTACAACCACAACTAAATGCTCCACGATTGGACCCCCTCATGGCTAACCAACATCCACCAGAAGCACAAGAGGCACCTCAACAACATGTGGAAAACCCGGGAAGACATCAGGTTGACAATTTGGTCCACAGACGACGGATAACAAAGCAGCAGCGAGTTCTTCCGGGGAGATTTGATGGAAATAACTTGAGGAACCCACATCCAGCAGCGCTACGGGATGACCCTTTCGGTCCCATACTACCACCACAGGGGAACGGGGGAGGCGGTGTCAGAATGGATCCGGTTGACAGAGGGCGGGTGGATCAGTGGCGGAGAAGGGTCGTGGACCCTGGGGAAGGAGCGGCTTTATGACTAGTGCCGTTCATGGCAGGATCCCTAACGGGCCTCGTCATGTGTCTGGCGTGGTTGGCGTGCAATTTTCTGGTACCCTGAGTCACTTTGGGGCTTCGTACTACAGATCTACACAAGTCGTATAAATTATTCCGCACTGCTAAACCCGGAAATTTCCGTTCGGTTCCATCATAGCCAATGTTGTTGCGTTTCATCGCTACCAAGACTCACAGGAGAATCTCATTTTGCGAGGGACCTCGCACAAATGGTTGTAGGAAATGGCTGAGCACCACCTCTAAAAGATCGTTGAGAAGGTCATACCTCTATGGTACCTTCTTCGCTTCTATGCCATCCCTTACTCACGTTTAGTGGGCTTTCCAGTCCCCGCATCTTCGGACAGGATGCTTCGCAAATCCTTAGAAACACCATCAGATATCATAATATATGACTTAGAAGACAGCGTATCTCCCACACGAACCGACAAGGATGCTGCCAGGGATCGGCTGCTGAATTTCCTCTCTGTCAGTTCATGCGGGCGACAAGTAGTCCAATGATTGCATGCACTAATGATGCCAACTGCCAGACAACCGAGAAACTGCCTGCGCCAGAAAGGATTGCCGTGAGGCTGAACTCTGTCAATACGGAACATTTCGTGGAGGACATCCGGTGTGTTGTAAGTGTTGTTCTCTCAGGCAGTGCCTCCGCCGCTACCTACCGGTAGTTGACGAAATGAACCTTCAGATGAGCATCCCAGCTGTAGCAACCATTGTAATGCCAAAGGTAGACCACGAAGACCACCTAGGTCACGTCGAGCAGGAAATATCTCGTGTTATACACTCCAATCCTGGCTTTCGAACTCAGCGCCCGGAAACTCTCTCCGTTGTTGCTAGCATAGAAAGCGCTCAGGCCCTATGGAGGATTGGCGAAATCTCCCAATGGAAGTCTAAAACCGCCCGCCTGAGTGCGTTACTCGTACGTCTGGACTCGTTGCCGATGTTTATCTGCAGAGACTCACTCTCACTTCAGTTTGCGGCTGAGGACTGTACGTAAACAATTACCCCACCCACAGTAGATGTTTGGATCGAACCCTCCATTGTAGATTGTGCAGACACACGGATTGCTCGGACAAAATCCCGCCAGGAGCTGCTCTATACGCGCTCCAAAATCGTGGCTACGGCGAGAGCCTTTGGTCTCGACGCGATACATATGGTAGGCTACTGTTGGACCTCCAGCGCATGAGCTGAACTTTCTGTGGTTTTAGGTCTGTGTCGACTACAAGAACCTCGATGTACTGGCAGATGAATGCGCCGATGGCCGCCGACTTGGGTTTGATGGGAAGGTGCTCCTTTCGCAGTTCGGGTTGCGCCAAATGTCTCATTTTGTTCTCGGTCATAGCAAGCAATTCATCCTAATCAAGTTGATACTATCCACACCACATTCGTCCCATCTCCAGCCGGTAATCGCGTTTCGATGTTTACACTCGTTCTGCGCTCACTGCCTCTCGCGCAGAAATCATGAGGGCAGCGCAGATCCTCAAGGCTATGGAATCGGCTCATAGCAGTCACAAAGGCGCGGTTGGCCTTTTTGTGAACGGACGAGATGAAATGATCGATGCACCGATGCTGAGACAGGTGAGAGTTTTTGCACGCCCGCCTCCAGAGATGATCAAAGCAAACTCCGTGGCCAAAATAGGCCCAGCAAATCATTCAACACGCAAAGCAAGCCGGACTACCCATCGAGCACTCTAGTTGATTGTCACTCAGCGTCTGGGCGTCTACCAGCGAAGCAAATGTGAAGGTAGGATGCTTGAAGGAGTGAGGCAGGACATTGCGCAGTGGCGAGTGGCAGGGCCTAAACGACTGCGTTACGCCCCCCGTTGGTCAGGACTTCCAATTGCCTTGGGCTTTTTCTTTCCCCGTTTGCAACCTCCCATACCGTTTACACGCGACTTACAAAGACTGCGAAGATGGTAGTTAAATAACAACGCACCCGCCTACACGACAACGGGGAGGAAATAGTCGACGACTGGGGAAATGAACAGATTATTAAGCACACGGCAAGCAGGGTCACTCATAATGACGCAAGCGCCAAGACAGCGGGAGGAAGAGGCAAGACCGGCCCATCGGATACAGATGCATGGTGAGGGTGGCGGGGTGTCTGGGTTAGTGTCACGGCCCCTGTTGGCCTGAACTCCCGATCGCTTTGGGCATTTTTCTTTCCCCCTTCGCTAGCTGTTCGAGGTCTGCAGGCTTATAGTAGTGTGGAGCAACTGCCAATCGAATGCAGCGTCAGTATGCGGGTGCATCACGATCACCAGGCGAAAACCGTGAACAAACCTTCAAGTAACCAAGCAGGTTTGATCTCCATGATCTGCCTCATGTAGGACTTGGAGGTCATGACTAGCTCGTAGTACAGTACCGTCTTTGCGGGAGGTTGATGATTGAATACCGAGGACGAAGGATGTACGTAGACGGTCTGGTTTGTTTTGAGCGTCCGGTACGAATCACCGCTCTTCTGAAGCGAAGCCTAGGAATGCGTAGTGGGCTAGGGTAAGGTGCTAAAAGGCGGTGAGGCAAACGTACCGTGTTATAGAAATATCCCGAAGTAATCGCTTTTTGTATAGGGGTGATGTCCGTCGAGTTCGGATTGCTTTCAACAACGATCTCGACTCGTTCACAAAGTCCGGCCAGTTGATCTCTGATGTCTCGTGCTCTACTCAAACTCTTGAATTGCAAGAATTGTTCATAGCAGAACTGCTGGGAGTAATTTGTCTCGGCCCACCGTTCCCATACATTGAGAAGAGTGAAGTGGTCTCCCCCGCTCCTGACGAAGTTTTGTCGGGCTTGATCGGCGTGAAGTTTTTTATCTTTCGGGCGGTAAAAGAGGGAAGAGGATTCTGATAGCATCGCTATCATTGTGAGGACCTAGATGGGTCAGAAACAAGTGATGAGTTCAAGTTGGTGGAAACGAGCATTGGGATTTACCTCGTCGGTGCATTGATACTTCTCGCTCGCAATAATTGCCTTCGACAACATAGGATCCACGGGAAACTCTGCCATTCTCCTCCCGAGCTTTGTCAACTCCCCTGTATGCGTCAAGGCACCTAGGGCGTACAAAAGCTCTAGCGCCCGCATCAAGGTTTCACCGGGAGGTGGATCCATAAACTCGAACCCAATCAAGTCATTGATTCCAAGTGACTTGAGGACCAGGACGACCATCCCAAGATTTGTTCTCTGAATTTCCGGGACGGTGTTCTCTTCTAATTCGTTTGCAAAGGCCCACTTTGTGTAAAGTCTAAATGCCTTCCCTGGGCCAACTCTGCCAGCCCGACCGGCCCTTTGATTTGCAGAAGCCCTTGAACACTACTTTGATGTTAGATTTGCCTGCGTAGGTGGTCGGCAGTACGCACTGGAACGACAACCAAAGAAGACATTCCCGTCCTTGGGTTGTAAGAGTTTTGCTTGACGAAGCCGGGGTCAATCACAAAGACAACACCATCTATTGTGATCGAGGTTTCCGCGATGTTCGTGGCTAACACGACCTTCCGAGCACCTTCTGGTGTTGGTTCGAAAATTTTTGCCTGCATATCACTGGGGAGGTTCGCGTAAATCGGACAAATGATCAGTTCTGCAATCTTGTTGCCTAGTGCGCGGGCCGTTTCTTGAAGGTTTTCATGAGCGGCCTCAATTTCTTCTTGACCCTAGCCCCCACCGATTAATGTGTGAGGGATGAAGTAGCGGACGCGACTCACAGTAAAGAAAACCAATATGTCACCCTTGGGTTGTGTTGTATGGATCTGGAACACGGTTGTGATGGCGGCATGAAGGTAGTTGGCCTCTGGTTGGGGTGTATAGTGGATATCGACCGGGTAGCGACGGCCAGGAACTGGAATGGATGAGAATGCGAATAAACGGACCACGCGGAATGTTCACGAACCGTAATACACCGGGGCGTCATCGAAGTACCCGCTAAACTTTTCGGCGTCCATGGTCGCGCTCGAGATCAGCAGCCTCAAATCCGGCCTAAATCGTACGATGTCCTTGACGATGTAAGTATATGTCTGAGCAAGTACTATCGGTGAAAAAACACACCTTGACAAGAGCGAAGAGAATATCCGTACTCAGTGTCCTCTCGTGAGCCTCGTCGATGATCAATGCGGAGTACCCAGCGAGGTCCGGCTCCGTTAAGAACTCTCGTAGAAGCATGCCATCCGTCATATACTTGAGCACGGTCTTGTCACTAGTGCAGTCCTCAAAGCGGATGGAATAGCCGACTTCATAACCAACTTTTGTGCCCATTTCTTCGGCAACACGAGCAGCGACAGACATGGCGGCGACACGGCGAGGTTGTGTGCATCCAATTTTCGTACCATTTGCAGTGTAACCGGCCTCGTGCAGATATTGGGGTAATTGGGTGGTCTTTCCCGAGCCAGTTTCAGCAACGATGATGAGAACCTGGTGTTCTTTGACCGCGGCTAGAATGTCGTCCTTGAACTGATAAATTGGGAGGGACTTTCTCGTATCGTCGATCGTTTTGGCTGTGGAGCGAGTTAGCCAAAGAGAGAGGCAGAGAAGAGTGGATAACATACCTCGTTTCTGCGCTTCTTCAACCTGCTGCATGATGAGCTTGTCCCTTGCACTCAACTGCTCACCGCTCATAGTATTCTCCATGACAAACTGAATCGTTTGGCTTTCATCAAAGACATACTCGTAGTCTTCGACGATCTCCTGTTTGTCCATTGCGCCGGTACGGAAAGTGGAATGAACTGTCTGACTGTGTTCCCACTGGTCGACATCCGTGATAAACTGGTCATCCTTGGGCTTCGCTTCCTCGTAACGTTGGTAAAGCACGCTCTCTTTCTTCTTCCTATCGATCTTGCCCTGTTCGGTGAAATAATCCTCAGGAAGTTGGTAGCCCTCCACCTTGTCGTCGATCTTCAGGCGGGCCTCGACAAGTTCCAGCAGTTGTTTCTTCCGGTCCAAGGCTTCCTGCTCCCTCCTGGTGACTTTCATGCCCCGGAAGAGAGCTTCCTCATCAGCAATTTCCTTTCGTAGAAGTTCGATTTGCTGAACTTCTCGTTTCGTGAGGTACTGTTGACGGGAATGCTCTCGGAGAGAAGGCATGGCGAGAATGCGGGCCTCTCCATCGTCTGCAAGGCGTCGTCGTTCTGCAGCCTCTGCAGCCGCTCCCGCGCTGACCCTGGACGAGCGATCCTCTACGAGTCGTTTGGTTTTGTCGCGGTCGCGTTCGCGCATACGTTCCGCAAAAGCGTCTCGTTCCCGAATGTCCTCCTCCCTAGCTCTTCGGGCATTCTCTTCCTCGTCCTCGATCATAGGCGTCTCCCCGTCCTCGTCAGACCGGTGGGTACGTCCGTGTTCCTCAGCGCGTAATCGTTTCCGGGAAACGTCATCTTCGTCCTCGTCACTCGCCCAGTTGTCGGTAGCCTCTTTCTTCCGCGTATGTCGATCTCGTTTTCCATTGGAAGGCTTGTCCCTAGATGTGGACGCGGGAGAGAGCTCTATTACGCTGTTGTCAGCCTTGTCGTCGAGTAAAAGTTGATATCGCTTCGATTGTAGAGCTTTAGATTCTGCTTCAACGGCCTTCCGTGAGGATTCAGCGGAATGTTTATGTTTGGACTTCCGGGGAGCTTGTTCGTAAAGTTTTCGGATGAATGTGTGCGCAGCGGGAGTATTTGGGAGACCTGCAGCTGTGAGGGAGGTGAAAAGAGCGTCTGGCGACTTGGAAGAACTTGCTGTGAAAAGAATCCGATTGAAAACGACGCGCACTAGAGAAACGAGGGAACACCCACCTGACGCTATGACAAAGTCGACGGTACTTTTGTCTGACAAACCAAGAAGCTGGATGCAAATTTGTGTTAACTACGGCTCTTGAGCGCTAGGGGTAAAACAGGACTTGCCTGGAGACAGTTGTCGCTGACATACCTCTGGAGATCAGAAACCATTGAAGAGGAGGGTGAGTGTAAGGAGAGTGATCGAGATCGTGAAGGTCATCATCACATTACATATCCAACGGGGTCAAAGTACATCGAGCTACACAAATAGTAGGTTCATTACAGAGCCCTAGAAAGTGCCGATATACTCTCCAATCCTCTCCCTGTTGTTCTGGGCTATGCACTCGGCGATCCAAGTGAGGCTCCTGATTTCCTGTTCCTTCAATTTAACGTAGCTGTAGAAAACAGCATACGAAAATTGTTGGAGGAACGCAAGTTTGTTCAGGTGAACCTCTTGCGCGAAGAACCTGTCCTCAAGGTGAGAAGCCAACCCGTGGTCTTCGTAACCATCAGGATTGCCATTACTCTGGCCCGAAGATTGGGTAGAGGTCTCGAAGAAAGAACGGTACTCCGGAACGTATTCCACCGCAGCTCGAACTTGTTCCACGTCATCGGCTCGAGCGAGATTGTTGTTACCTTCGGGGAACAGCCGTCCAATCGTCGGGAATAACTTGGCACGACGCTCCTTCGAGAGGTCCGGTCCAAAGGAATTGATCGTGATGTTGATTACCCGGCGGTCAGCCTCGAAAGAGAGAATCCGGTGCATGATGTCGGATGTGGGTGAGCCGAGAGAGGCACAGAAGTTGTAGAAATCCTCTAAGTATGCCTTGTAGAGCGTGTTCCTGATGATTTCAATGTTGAGGGCATCGAGGTCCGCAGCGGAGAGACACTCTCTGAAGTATGAAGCTGCAGTAACTTGGTCAAGAACTAGAGTTCAGATGTGTTACGGATGTAACGCACCCAATGGTGTCTCCACCAATGCCGTGTGATACAACTCCTCAACATTGCTGGCCACACACAGCGCAGGAAGAGTATCAAATACTCCAAGAGGGTGACATCTTTCCAAAAGCTCGTGGGTATCGCGCTCGTGGAGTGTTCCGGTAATGAGCAACACAACATTGTCGATCATGTACGCATATCTAGAGCATACAGGGCAAATTCAGCACAGAGCCAACGCAAGGAACTTAGCGAGAACGTACGTGATGTAGTCCAAGAACTTGCTGAGCGGTTCCACGGCATTTGTCCTCAGAAAGTTGAATTGATCGACAAGAACCTGGGTGGCCTTTTCGGCAATGGTCGAGGTGGAGATGGGGGATGGCTCGTTGGCAAGAAAGTTGCCGTAGTCGGTGGTTGACAGCTGAGTTCTAAAGTCTACAGAGAGTAAGGCATGGCAGGTCGGTTATTGGGGGTAGACGGGCTCACCTTCTAAAGTTTCGCATTGTGTGAGGTTGGAATAGTGACCTTGGGTGAGGAGGCCAGCCTTGTAACCTCTGAGAATACCTTCAAGGAAACCTGTGGAAACCTAGATAACAGAGTATCAGACTAAGGGTCGCAAGCGAATTTCAGGCCGACTGACGTTGAAGAAGAGGGCTTCCATCGTCGCACCAGACTGCGTGCTGCCCGCCGAATTTCCCACGAGTGCTTGTACCGCCGTCACTCTCTGTTAATCTAATCTTTAGCAGAACCATGGATATAACAACCATAGAACTAACCATCGAAAAGGCGACGGGATACATTGAAGCGTATCAGCTCCCGACAGATGTCGCTTCTGTCCCCCTTGACCACAAGTTGGTTGCAGAGCACGTCGATCACACCCTGCTCAAGCCGGATGCTACGCCTGCACAGATCACAGTGCTCTGTGAAGAAGCGAAAAAGCACGGCTTCAAGGTTAGGAATCATCATATCCTGCCAAGTAAAGTATTCATGTTTTACAGAGCTGCTGTGTGAGTTCATATCACATCCCTCTTGTTGCCTCTCTCCTGTCTGGGTCATCATCGATCCCGTGTGCCGTGGTAGGCTTCCCGCTTGGCGCGTGCACTACTTCCACCAAAGCGTTCGAAACAACTGAAGCCATAAAGTCCGGTGCGAAGGAGATCGACATGGTCATCAATATCGGTGTCCTTAAATCTGGCGACCTTGTGGAGGTATACAACGACATACACACTGTAGTTTCCGTTGCCGCGGATGTTCCGGTGAAAGTTATAATCGAGACTTGGCTTCTGACAAGGGAGGAGAAGATTTCTGCCTCGGTCATCGCTGCCCTCGCAGGGGCTGCCTACGTCAAAACAAGCACTGGGTTTAATGGGGGAGGTGCTACCGTGGAAGACGTTGAGTTGATGTACCAAGCTGTGGCCTTCAGGAAGGGTGCTGTAAAGGTCAAGGCTTCAGGAGGCGTCAGGTCATTCGAGTATGGCTGATTTCAATTCCTTGCTTCCCTCGACCTCACAGTTTTTCAGAGCCGCAGTCTCCATGTTGCGCGCAGGAGCCGATAGGCTTGGTACATCGTCTGGTGTTTCGATCGTCGCTGGCGCAAGCACAGCGGCCGGTGCATACTAAGTAAAGTGGTTTGCGTCCCACTCTTCTGTATTATACAACAATGTATCATCGGCCATCGCTTGGAAGTCCATTCGCCTACACCAGACACTCCAAGTGGAACTTACGACCGCCAGCCCAAGGACACTTCTAACGCGCCAAGGGCCTACTGAACCCAGCCTAGGCGAAATACATGAGGTCGTTCTTCTTCTTACTTTGCACTGTTGCAAGGTTGTTAACGCTGTTCCAAACAAGTACGGTGGCGAACTTCCTTACCTTCGGCAATGCCAGTCAGGAAGTGTTCATGCCCCAACTTCGTGGCACCTTCCCTCAAAGCAATCATACCCGCCTCAACGCAGACGGCCTTCAGTTGCGCGCCGTTGAACTCGTCTGTGCTCCTCGCGAGCTCTTCAAAGTTCACGTCGCTGTTTACCGTCATCTTACGGGAATGGATCTGTAGAATCCGAGCGCGTGCGGTCTCGTTTGGTAGTGGGAATTCGATCTTCCTATCCAAACGTCCGGATCGGAGAAGGGCAGGATCGAGGATGTCAATCCGATTTGTTGCAGCGATGACCTAAGACAATGCACCAGAGTCAGCTAAAATGGTCTGTTCCCCCGGATGCAAACGTGCCTTGATTCTGTCGTCACTGCTGAACCCATCGAGTTGGTTCAGGAGTTCCAGCATCGTCCGTTGCACCTCTCGGTCACCGCTTTTCTCAGAGTCGAAACGTTTTGTACCAATGGCATCCAGCTCGTCGATAAATATAATCGCGGGCGCTTTCTCTTTGGCGAGTTCGAAGGCGTCACGAACGAGCTTTGCTCCGTCACCAATGAACATTTGGACAAGTGAAGGGCCGGCAAGCTTAAGGTAACATGCATTTGTTTGGGCAGCACATGCTCGAGCAAGGAGGGTCTTTCCTGTGCCTTCAGGGTGTCCGGTCAGGGATAATGATATCCTGAACAGTGGGACGACGTACCAGGTGGGCCGTACATCAAACAACCTTTTGGAGGTTTGATACCCAAGGACTTAAATCTATCCGCCTGCTCCATGGGTAAAACGATAGCCTCCACCAACTCCTCGATCTGCTTCTCCAACCCGCCGATGTCGGTATACGTATCCGTCGGCCGCTCATCGACTTCCATAGCCTTCACCCGGGAATCAAACTCTGCAGGGAGAGTGTCAAGGATTAGATACGAGTCTTTATTGACTCCGATAAGGTCTCCGGGTTTCAATTTCTCTGCAGGGACGAGACCGATGAGGGGAAGGAAGACGGTTTGGCGGGTTGAAGTCTTGATAACTGCACATTTCCCTTTGCGCATTGAATCGAGATCTTGAGCCGCGCCCTCCTCTTCACCATCGGGATCTACGTCTAGAATCTATGATGACGGAGCAGTAAGCTCGAGCTCGATGCATGGCAAAAGCGCACGCATATACAGACCTCGACAACGTTTCCAACGAGATACGGCAAAACCTTATTCTGCTTTATTTTCTCGCCGTTGTCCCTGATCTTTTCCTTCATAACATTCTGTTCGTGCTGTAACCTCATGGTTTCCGATTTCATGACCTACGAGGTATACAGATCAGACCGCGAACGATTCGGTTGAGCTAATATCACCTTAATATCGTTGTCGATGAGCCTTGTCCGGGTCTGAATGTCCTCTGTAGGGAGTGCCATGATTTCCTCCGGGATATCGTCCCAGTTTTCCTCCGGTGGCTGGTCTGGTGCAGTGTCCATCACCGCGTCCTCCGTTGGTCTCGTCTCTTGTGGAGTCTGGCCGAGCAACGGCTGCTGCTCGTCTGGCTTTTCGCCCGTTGGCGGGTCGTTTGGGGGTTGATTCGGGGGCTGGGCGGAAGACATTGTCGGGGAATGGATCAAAAGAGTACGCGCGTCGATACCGTATATGGTTGCCACTTGCTTGAACGCGGCTTGCCCTTTGGATGGCGACAAACACAGCCAATCCCGCGACACCGACCGCAGAGGACAAGGCAGCATTTGAAGCTGTCAGGAAAGATCTTGCTCAGGCACTCACGAGGAAGCGACATGCGGATAAAAAGCTCGTTAGTCCCGACGCTCCTCTCGCTCGTGGCAGCTCATAATTCCATTCAGGCCGAAGTAGAGGTTCAATTGTATCAGCTCGAAGCTTCGTACCTAACAGAGACCACGACAAATAGTGGTGGAAATATTATCACAGGTTTCGAGAATTATTTGAAAAACCAGGGCATCGGTCGCAGAAAGTTTGAGGTCACAGACAGCGATAGGATGTTCTCTGCTAGCAGTACAACGTATCAAAGGGTACGTATCGCCCGAGATGTGTTTCTACCATGGACTTTGACCTTCTGCTACCAGTCTCTCGAAATAATGGGGGAAGGCGAGGAATCTACCGCAACACAAGACGATTACAAAGCTACCACCGTAGTGGTCCCACCAATCAAACAACGAGACGAGGTGGCGGCAAACATGAAGAGGGTTCGCGACAGGGAGTACCAGAGGGCAAAGAGAGCCGAGAGGAAAAAACGCAGCGCCATAGCAAGCGACGACGAATCGGTCACTTCTGCTGCAGGAAGGAAGCCCGCGAAGCGTGCAAGAACGTCGGTTATGAACGATGACGACTAGTTATGATCCTCATATGTCGAGTGTGTCGAGAAATTCGTTGACGGATTTTCCATCCAGGTTCTCTCCCTCTGGATCCACCCGTTCCATGCATCTTACCGCAGCGATTACGTGCTTCGGTTCTTTTGATTTAACCCACACCCTTCCATTCAATCCCACGGCGGCATCGAGCGGGAATTTTGACCCCAGAAGAGGGATAAGGAAGTGGTTCGGGTCGAGGAGTCTGTGGTTGTCTTGTCGGAACTCGGTTACTCAGTTATCATTGTTCCAATGTCACTCACTGTCTGCACGTTTTCAAGCTGCAGCTAATCACAAATCCGCCTTTGAGTTCACCGTAGCCTTCTGATTTCCGGGTTTGTGCATCGAAACATTCGAGCTCCGGTTCCATGTCTTTGTGTGATAGGGAAACGCGTGCATATAACAAAGACCCGACCTAGAAAATTCAGTGGAAGTAAGACGGAAAATGATATTCAAACCACCTTGAGGTTTGGCCTATTCCTTTTCGTTGCGCCCTCAAAAGCAAGTGCATCGAGGTTCGCATTGTGTGGACCGCCGATATCTACTCTGAAGCCTTCCGCGCCGTTTTTCCCAACGACAACACCAATGACAGCCTCCTGGGCGGCAGGAACATACTGAAATAAATTAGAATAAATTCAGGGAGATTGAGTTGGATCTCCGGTACTAACCCGCCGTGAATTTGATTCGACATACCACTTGCTTCGGTTTGAATTGTGACGGAGTGTACCAGCCTTGGTGGAGATCAAAGGCCCACCCGGAAGCTGTAGCAGCCCTGGGCCGAGTTTTAGGTTAGGGTGTTTGGCGTTGACCGATTCGCCAGGAAGGACGATGTCGGCCATGATCAGCGCAGTCAAAGAGACGTGCTTGGATTTTACCGATCCGCATCGACCATGAGCTCATCTACATTATTTGAAAACTACCCAGAACTATCTCGGTTATCGTATGTTATTGCGCCTGTGTGAAGCCTCAGTACTCAGTGTCCTAATCGTTTGCAGACGAGATGATCTACAGGACTTGTTGCATGATCAACAATACTTCCAGGCCACTTTCCATTCCTTGGAGCATGTAAAGACCATTTATCGTGCCCAAGATGAGATCGTTATGGCCAACGAAGCCATTGCCAGTGAGCCTTCTTGATGTTAACAACACAGATACTCTGAACTCGTTCAGAAAATAATCTTTCACTCCAGGATGAGCTGTACAAACTGAGAGCAGAAACACAGGCCGCATTCGATGAGTCCAGGAGCCTCGAAGCGAGATGGAAGAGTCTCGAACGTGAGCAAAAGGAGGTTTATCAAGTCCGTCTCTCATCGAATTTCTGGTATTAGAACCCCTTTAATCATCAAAGCGCAGAGGTTTACCCAACAATTCTTGCTGCTTAGACTACGCCACGCAGCTACAGCTCAGGATGAGGCATCTGAGAAGGTAGCCAGCGATTTCGTCAAAGGACCTTCCGATGGACCCGCGAATGGCAAGGAAGTCGACGATTTCGTCAAAGACTTCCGGGAGATGCGCAGGGTGTACCACAAACGAGCTATCTTTGTTGAAAGGTGGACTAAGGGGGATGTTGGCTGGCTGAACGACTAAGTTAGATTCTAATGCTGCCTGACTCTTGGTGTATCTATTATCCTAGATCTCAGCTTCACACGACGTAGTACTTGCTCGCAATGGTGATTGTTCGGAGCGCCCGTGCCTACCCGGAGATCCCGTTGGGTTTGACGTCATGAATGTTCGTCTCCTTCTTCTCGCTCAATGTCCACCTTCGTCTCAATCTTCGTGCAAGACACTGTAGGGAGGACCCAGCTACCCGCAACAGATCAACAACAGCCCCAGAATTTCACGTCAGGTGCTACTTCTGAGACCAAGCAAAAACTCCAAGATGCGTTGCTGGAACTCAATAAACCAACCGACGAACAGTCGATCCTAGCTGCTTTGATCCTCTTGCGCGACACAACTGCACCTTCGAGTGACCCTGAAGAAGAGGTTTTGAAACAAGCTGTCCTCGGACGGGCCGTCCTCGGTGTGTATGCTGACGCGCTGCACGCGTACCTGGACCAGGCTACCGAGGCCGAGACGGAGGCTGAATGGTGGGACAACATCGAGAGGTCCCGGTACGAGCTGACGTGGTACCTTCTGCAAAGTAACGGCTTTGAGTGTCCGCCTTACAATGATTCTGAACACACTTTCCAGCTCTCCCGGTTCGGTTATTAAACCTATTCCGAACCGTTGCAAGCGCCCTTCGGGAACATAACATCCCAATCACGCTTTCTTCATTCAATCCAGCCTCCATACGTCAAGTTTTCCCGACGTCGGTCGACAGCCTTCACTACAATGCTCTCACCAAAGCCATGTTCCCCCATCTACACCGGTACACCTTTACCTCCTTTTCAGTTCTGCGCGTCAGGAGGGCTCAGCCTCAGCCCCGAGCGAAACAGTCCTTGACTCAACTGTGGGACGAAATTCTCAGGTGCCATCGCGCCATCCTGTCAACGGTCACCCTTCCAATCGAACTGGCGAAACAGGAGTGTCGTTTAAAACGTCAGGAGCTTGAGAGAATTCGAGACGAACGCGCAGAGGCCCTCGGCTCCCTCTCAGAGATGCGCCTTTCCCTTCAGGACAGCTTTGAAAGTGACGCGGGGTGCCCTCACGACCCGACCGACTTGGGGATTGAGCGTTATTCGCCGCTCATCGACACTCTTCGACGCAAACTGGATGGGAAACCAACACAACTCGGTATCAGACCGGGGTCGGTCGAGCGTCTCCTCGACTTGTCAATCAAAGTTCTCCCTGGTCACAGAATGAAGAATTTGTCCATCTTCGCTGAAAACAAGCTAAAAAGACCATCGAACTTGGTACTGGCTTGGCCAAAGTTGCTCTTGGGACCTCCGCTCCTCTTTTATGGGCTCAGGTTATTATATACGTCCAGGGCTTCTTTACAAGAGGTCACAAAAGATGCACGGGACACAATTTTGGGCCTTTGGCAGGGGTGGTTGATCGACCCTTTGAAAGACGTGCTCAAAACTGTTAGGGCCGGTGGCGAGGGTAGCGTCATCGTGCAGAAAGAGGCTGTTGCGGCTGATCTGGCTGTAGGTGGCGTATTAATCAATCTGGCCTCGCTGATCTTTCCCCATCAGTCACTGGAGCGGATGGCTCTGACCCTAGCGAAGGACAAACTTCACTATTCGTCGGCCCAACTGAAGAACCTCTCGAGCGCTATCCGGCAGGGGGATCTCACGCCGATTCTGAAGATATACGAGGACGATATCAGAACACCATTCAGATCCGCAGTTACCGGAACCTTGCTGCGGTCCTTATTTGTTCAAGTCCAAAAAGCCAAGGTAGGTGTTTCCTGATCTCCAGGAGCAAGTAACTCAAGAATCGTTCAGGTTGACATCGACCAAACGCTCTCGGGGATTGACAAACTGCTGAAATCCCAAGAATTGACGTTCGCATTCGTCGGCGTTGCCCCGGTTATCGCCATCACCTACGCTGTAGGCGGTCTCCTCGCGCGGGTTTGGGAGGGAGGTAGGGGGATTGGAAAATACGGCGGTCGTCATCGTCGAACAATTGCCTGGCTTGTCATGAGGTGCGTGGAACAGTTTGAAACGTCATTGCGCAATGTTGACCCCTCACATAAGGCGGATTGAACGTCTATTGGTCTTCCAACCCCACTCCCACCATCTTACGGATGGGATTGTAA
Organism: Thelephora terrestris; assembly: GCA_015956445.1. Taxonomy (NCBI): domain Eukaryota; kingdom Fungi; phylum Basidiomycota; class Agaricomycetes; order Thelephorales; family Thelephoraceae; genus Thelephora; species Thelephora terrestris. Next base: position 379,931 of record WIUZ02000022.1, on the reverse strand, counting down.
CTCCGCTCGATCCAGGAGATTCTCTCCCGCCACTCACTTCCGGTCTACTGTTGTTATCTGTGACCCAATTGAGATACTATGGGGAGATGTGCCTCCCTCCCTCTAGCAGGATCCGGGAAGGGTTTTTGGAGGACGTTAAAGACTTGGAAGACCCGAGGCTGGGTAGAAACGAGAAACTCCGAGTCCTTGACCGGATGTGGAAGAGCTGGGGCACTACGTTGGGATGGGGAAACCAGTAACTTCTGTCCAACTACCAAAAGGGTGTTCATCCCATTGTTGTTGATGTACATACAGTGAAATATCGGATACGTTAAAACATTTGTTGGAAATCCATGCCCATGCGCGAAGGGCAGCCTTTACCGACGCCTAGCTACAGGATGGGAGGCGCATGGCATTACAACTTGGTGCTAAACTGGGTTTCCGTGACTCCAGATCCCATGGCAGCGGTGGATGAGATACCACCGGTGATAGTCTTGAGCAGGTTGTCGGCGTAATCGGCACCACTCCACTTTTGGTGTGTGAGGACGTCGCAGCCGATGTCCCGCTCCTTGCGCTGGATGAGCTCAACATAGGCTTTCATGCCCTCGGCAGCAAACGATTTTGAGAAGTGGTCGCTGATGTAAGCATTCGAGTGCAATCCTCCGAGCTGCGAAGACAACGTAGGCAATAAAATTACGAAAAATTGACGCGGTGGCTTACGGTGATGAACTGCCAGATGAATCCAAGGTTCGCGAGATCCCATACATAGCGCTTCATGGCGTCAGCCCTGAGTCCGGCGGCGTCCCAGTTAAACGATGGGCTGAGGTTGTAGGCAAGCCAGTGTCCTGGGTGCGCGGCGTGGACACCGTCAGCGAACTCCTTGGCCTGGGCGTAGATAGGCTTCTTCGTCTCCATCCACAGTAGGTCAGCATATGGCGCGAATGCAACTGCCCTGTTTATCGCGCATAAAGTTCCGCCCTGGTAGCGGTAGTAACCCTCCCGAGTCCTAGGAGAGTCCCAGTCCCAGTATGGCGAATTTTTGAGACCGAACTCCGTCTTTGCGACGTGGAGAGCGTCGAAGTAGGAGAGATGATTAATGCGCTCGAGAAACTGTGATCTGCTGGAAGAGTTGCCTTGTAGCTGGACTGCTTTTGCGAGGACTGTGGGGAAAGTTTCAAGAGCGGCGGATTGGATCCATTCGTCCTCGACCACCTGAAGTGCATCTCCAGTCTTGCCCGCCTTTTCGGCTTCCAGCATGACCTTGACGAGGGGCCTCAAGGCGGGGTTCGTCGAACCGAGGATGAACGCGTGGTCGCGCTCGTCGACGTTGGTTGTAATTAGAGTGGCAGCCTCTGAGTCGGTCCGAGCAATGACAAGATTGTCAACACCCATAATATCGAATTGAAGGCGGATAGCAACGAGACGATTTATGTGCTCCTGAATGGGGACAAGAACCTTGCCAGCCATGTGCCCACACTTCTTAGTCCCTGGGGCCTGATCCTCGATGTGGATGCCAGCAGCGCCCTTCTCAACGAAGAGCTTGGCGAGCTTCATAGTGGCGGTGAGACCACCGTGGCCGGTATCAGCGTCAGCAATTATTGGTCGCAAGTAATCAACGACAGGAGTCGAGGCAAGTTCTCCATCGGGGAGTCGAGTGCGAGCTTCCCTTTGTTTCCTGTCATGGAAGAGCTGGGCAGTGAACAAATGCTCGACCTTGTTTGGGACGGTATTGTAGGGGTAATCTAGCGGAGTGATAATGATTGTCAGCTTGGAGCACAGTAGACAAGATAGAGACGGACCTGCGAGATCAGGACCAGGTTCGTGAGTGCTCGAGGCGGTGCTCGAGGATTGCCATCCCGAGACGTAAACGGTTTCGAGATACTTGGCCATCTGCGTCACTTGAACCGGATCCAGACTGAAAACTCATGAGCGATCCGAGTTGGCCGTACAGGCCATACTTGCTTACGCTCCATAGGTGTGAGATGGGGTTTTATTCTCCGCATGCTGGGAGAAGATACACCATAACTTCTTGGCCAATACATCAGAAGGGTAGGAGATGCGAATTGAGCCCCTCTTTGAAACGACCTGCTCAGCGGTGTACGGTCGTTTGACGCGAGCGAACCGTGGGCTCTAGTAGCAATATGTCAGGTGATGATGTATGTTAGAGGGAAGATGTGACTGATGTTACCTTCCACCGCTGTTCGACCTGGGAAACTTCGGACTTGAAAGCTGCTCTCTCGTTAGACATGATTACTGGAGGAGAGGCGAAGAAATGCTAACCTGAGTTTCAACCCACCGGGGTTTTGTGGGAGGTGGACGAGTCACATGTCAAGCTTTCATGTGATTCATGGTTGCCGCAATAGGCTTTTCGGATTTCCTCACGACCGACAGGGAGGGGGTCTTGTGTTCTGTCCGATCAAATGTTGGCCGCTAGAGTTAGTTTTCGGGGCCTATCGGCGCTGTTACCAGTTTGGGGTACTTGCCGAAATCATAAATGGAGGGGATTCGCTCGGGCGAAATTCGATGTCTTCCAGGCTCCGACCCCTTTCCATCCAGGGAACCAGGCGTAGTTCTGTGTCGGAGCAACGCTCGACTTGATATGAGTTGCGTACCCGAAGGTTCACCGAGGCGTACACATGCGTGGTGTAAGCCGAATGGACATGAGAATGACGCCGTTCAGCCAATTTTGACCGATTGGCAAACAAGACCCCCCTTGAGGTGGTGAGGATATATTAACGAGAGGTAAATTATTGCTCGTGGCGGTTACAATAAGGGTCGTAAAGCGTCATGACTCAGTGGCCGACTCAAGTACAACTACTGCCTCGCAGAGGCGTGTGCAAGTATATAGGTATAGATACATGAAGGACCTTGCTGAGGGGCGGTCAATCCCTGATAGATCCATCCTCCTCACAGGTCTGGTAAGTCGAAGACCCCCGCCCAAAAGAGGAAGCGGGGTAGGTACTATCCGCCAGCGTCAGCACGGAAGCCGTTGAATTCAGAATACGTTGTGTTTGTTGCGAGGACCGGCTCGACTGAGGGAGTTCGTAAGGTTTAGAGGTTTCTTGACGTTCAGAAGGCGCGTTAGGTCGAATGGTTTCGGTTTCGGTTTCACAAGGTTGAGAAGACGAGGATCGGGTATCAGGTTCGGAGGTCGTAGAATATATCTCGGATTGTTGATATTTTACGGAAGGGGTTTGGGAAGAGAAGGTAGGAGCGAGTGTCGACTGGCGGACGAGAGGCGAGATCACGGGGGCTTCACTATGGGATGAGGTTGATGATCGGGAGATGTACACGGGGAGAGATCCATGGCATACCGCAGTTGAAGTTGGTCGATGCAAAATCCTGTAGTGATCGTCAGCATGGAAGTAACTCGGGAACAACGTGTTACAAACCTTGTTCGGACATACACCTTGACGGATGCTAGCCAGCCAAATAGTTGCTTGGCCCTCTCGTTCGGAAATAAACCAAACGCGAGCACAAGGCTTGAAGATATCCAGAGCCACCGCAATTCGACTGCAGTGCGAAGTTGAGGGTTACGCAACCACTGGTCGGTAGTGAGAATATACACGGTTTGGAAGTCGTGATGAAGCGAATTAACAGAGATGTTCGAATTGTCGATGACCCATGCCAGAAGGAACAAGGATATAGAACTGGTGCAGACGATTCCGATAAAAAGGGAAACGTATAGTCTCAGAAAGCAATACAACGTCAAAGTTTCTGGCGATGCTGGGGACGTTCGTGGTTCTCCTCTGGGTGCCCAGATAGAGTAAGTCACCAATCCTTGTAGATCGTTAGATAAAATTCTCGGGCAAAGATTTTAAAAGATTGAAATACCAAGGTAAGCAAGCGAGGCGAGATTGAATAGAAGTGGCCAAATGAGGACAGCGATCAAGGGAAACAACGAAGGCGAGATGCTGGGGATACATCCTGCCTGCTCAATGAATATGTAACGCCGATCTGTGAAAAGTATTAACGAATCAGTGTGATGTGAAGCGGGGTCTCAGAGACAGACCTTGGACGATGATATCTAGGGGGAAGACGGGCGCGCATTAGCTCGAGAAAATATAGGAGACTCGAGGTTGTGACTCACGGACAACAATGATCAGTGCTGGTATACCCAGCATAAGAGCGAGTTTGCAAAGGAGTTGATAGAGTCGCTGAAACGGGAAAGATGTGAGAAAGGAGACCATTGGGTTGCTTTATGGTATGCGCACTTTGTCTGGGATGGAATTCGGAGAGGAAATGGTCATATATAGACGATGCAAGACACAAATTATCGATGCGGGGACTCCAACGTATACGCCAACCATCAATTTTATGGCTTTGTAATGTCAGCACACTTTGACCAGATAGTGGAATTGAAAAGTTACGCACAGATGTCGCACCAGATTTTGGCATTCATAGCGAGGGAATTCACGAAGAAAACGAAGCAACCTATGAGAAGCCAGGAACTGAGGAGAACAGAGCTGATATTCATGCTGTTCGTTTGCCATGATAGGCAGCAAAGTGAGAGGATGCACCCAAAAAAAGCGGCGACAATAAAGAGAGCGAGTTCGGTAGATAGCGTCATGAGGTGTACAAGTGGAGGAGAGAGAGCGGCGGGGGTACATTATTTATACAACCCGCCTTAGCCCAAGCTTTTCTACAACACATTCGGCGGACAACAGACGGTTTGTTTGGTCATATTTGTCGGCAAAATGCACTGTGGTCTCCCGCCATGACGTAAATTTCCTAATTTGTAAAACGATGGATGGATGCACAATGATCTCAAATTTAATGAAAAGGTCCAATTGTTCCAGTCACTGAAAATGCAGTGCAAGGGCTAAAACGAGCATGAAATGTGAGCTAAAAAGTACAAGAATCAGATTCAGTTCCCAGGTTCGATGCAACACGGATGGTGTCAGGAGGGGGCACCAAAGGAAATGAAAACTAGCAAGGGTATCATGGACGGGTGGTTAGGATGTGGTGTGAAAGGTGCATTGGAAGAATGCGGTTCTGTGTATATGCAGCATTACTGAAAATGAGTGGCCCCGCGTCTAAGTCTCTTGTGACCCGGGCGGAGGCCTAAGATCTTCAACCCTGTGAATGATGGCTCATGCGCTCGATTGGCAATAGTGAGTGTTGGAGACACATGGAAACGCGTGGAGCCTCCTAGGTTTCCAACTACTATTGAGCTGGTGGTCGTTGGGACAGGTTGCTCGTTGTCCTTGCCTCCTACGGCGGTGGGAGTTCCGTTGCTTGGGCTGTTCTTGCTCATATACCAACCCAGGGTGGACGCGCCCACAATGGCCTGGATGGCGGGATCAGATTAGTAAACAACAGTGAGAGTTGATTCTGAATTCGTACCAAGACCAAAAATATTGCACAGACCCATACCCAACGGCTAAAACGACTCTGCCCAACACTTGTCTCTACCAACCAGGTGCTGGATTTTTCTGTAAGAAGGCTTTCGAGCCGAGAATCTCCAAGAGACGTACCTAGGTTTGTTGTTCTCTACCTTCGCAACCATGCTAAACCTCCTCCAAAATTGGTCGCCGTGTGCCCCGCGCTTTGGCAACAGGGTTTCTTCCATCTCTCCTCGCATGATCGGTTGTTCCTGAGTAAATTTGACGGTAGAAGCTTTCGAGGGTCGAGCAAAAACCGGGGCGATGGGAGTGGAAGGAGGCTGCAGTGGGTGCGGTGTTTGTGGTACTGCGATTGCTGGAGACCCGCGATCAAAGACATCTCCATGGAGGCGTCCCACTGGTGTTGCGACGGGGGATGGGTGGTTGAGAGTCAGTGCTGAGATATTGGTGGCATAACCGGGGCGGGGAGCCACTAGTGTAATGGGATTGGTTTGAACCATTTGAGGATTGCGGAAGGGATTGAGGTCATCCTGAGCGTCTGGATCATTGCGACTGCTTGGAAGCATAAGTTCATCCAACTTCAGTTAGGGCGAGAACAGAATAGGACAAACGGACAAGCTGTGTGGCGAAGACAGGTCGCGACGTGGGTGTGTGATTGGTGGGCCAGTCTCATAGATAGGCTCTGCGTCGATGAAGGGATTTGTTCCACGGGGTGGAGGAGCCGGATATTGTTGGCGGGACATACGTTGAGGGTCGAACGTCGAACGTTGAATCTGGCGAGTCAGATATACCGGACAGAAGGACTTCGCTGGGAAAACTAAAGAAAGGAGGAGACGAAGACAAAAAGAGCGTGGGTTGAAAAGAAAGACAGCAAGCGGGCAGGCGAATGAAGAGGAGGAACAACGTCAAGATGTAGTAGCACACCCGATCTGGAGTGATGGCAACCTATTTGATCGCGAGGCGTGGTAGACTGTCTCCCGTGCTGGTCTGGGCCAGTTCTAGCCATGGCTCTCCGGACTCCAAGCTCAAGGTTTCGAGTTTTGCCAGTTACCGGGCAAAGCAACGCCGAAGGCCCACATCTGTGGAATATGATCGACGCCTACGATTAACCGCAAGTCATACAACAGCGTTATTTAACTACAACGAATCCTCCACCGTAAAAACTATAGCGACTAAAATCAAGGCCATTCATGCCGCCTTTCTTATAAGCGCCCACTTTCAGCGCCTTCCACCAACTTCATCTGTGAGTTTTAGGCGCATGTCGTCAGATATAAGGTACAGGATTTTTCACAGTGCTCATCATCACATCTGCTTCATTCAAAAGACGTTGCCGAGATTTCAGAGTAGTTAGGCCTTACTGCAAGGAGGCTTACTGGAAACTCTTTACTCGTCCGGTTCTTTCAGGTCAATGTCACCTTCAAGGTATCACTTTGCCTTGGCATCATCTGAAAGTTTGGAAATATCCTTGATACCACGGAGAAAAGCGACCATAAAGGAGCCGAAGAGGCCAACGGAGGCCACAGGGGTGACGGTAGTCAGCACCCGGAAGGAAAAATCGACGATCTCTCATATCTACTCGACTCTAAGGTTCAAATTCAACCGTTGCATTATATGTGTACCTGTGATGGAAGTAGCAGCAATCGCGATGACTGGCTTCAAATTCAAAACAATAGCTATCGCAAGGTAAAAATACAGTAACTGAGCACAAACACAGAAATCGCCTCCAACCGAGCAAAAGCAGTATAGGGGAAATTTTCTGAAGTAGGAGCCACCATAGCCACCTCGTCCCCCTATGGGTCACGCCCTGCCCGAAAATAATACCTGCTGGATGCAACACATAGGAATGATCAAATCTCGAGGTTCGATGGGGACGACGAAGGAGATACCAGGATCGTCGCCCCATGTTGTTCCTTTGTTCTACTTGGCAGTTCTGTATATTGAATGTCTTGTGAGTGCGGGGTGGAAGGCGACAACGATGAAGACCATATTCCCTCGCCACCGTCAGAAATGATAACAGATGCGTTGAGGATCTGATCCAAATCGGCTGTTGCGGCGCTGAGCGATTGCATTTGCTCGTAGCGGTCCGGGTCGTGATTTTGTGGGGTTGACTGAACGAAGTAAGGGGAAACTGGCCGACTCGTGTACTTTTCCATCGGGTAGGGCATTGATTTGTTGATGATGGTGATCGCATTCCATGACGACTGGGCAGGTTGTGTATCAGGAGGCGGAGCGACTCCCGGTTTAGCGAAGCCGGGGCCACGTTCAATCCCTCCCTGTAGTATTTCTCCACGGGCTCGGCTGCTCCGCCTGTACCGCAGGAAAAGGTGTAGAACGACAAGGATGGATAATAGCGTCACAACGCTGACGATGGAAGCAACGATCCCTGTCACAGCTTGCCTAGTAGGCTCTCAGAAACGGGGTGGGCCATCGCAAAGGTGAACTTCACTCACTTGGATAGACCAGCCTGCTTAGGTCTATTCGGGCCTTGCTTGGCCGGTGGGTCAGGAAAACAGCTTTTGCTACTAGTTGCGTCCCCCGTCACGGTTATCAGGTTTGTAGACTGGAGACGGGCTGACTCGTCCCTGAATAGCAGGACCACGGGCTGGCCGCGGAAGGCGACCATAGTGAAATTACTCGTCCCAGGGTCGGTCGGCTCCTGTATTTGATCAAGGGAAAAGGCCTGGCCATTTGGTACAAATAAACGGACTATAGGCGGAAAGGCACGAATCGGATCGAAGGTGACGTCGAATGGCTGACATTGAGAAAATGGCGGTCCGGGAGTGTAGGTTTGTGATTGTTCTGCTGAGGAGATGCAAGATGTGTCCCCGGACTGTTGAATCCTCATGATGTCTGACGTATGGCCCGTGCTCCGGCCTTGGGAATCATCGAGGGACGCTATGAAGGTCGTCCCTGCCGGGTAGGGAAGGAACGTGATAGCGACTCCGGTGCTGGTCTCTGAATCCCATTCTGTGTTTGGAAGAGGGATCGAGAGAGGTACAGCTGACGAGCCGAACGGCACTACCGTAAGAGTAAGAGGAAGGGCTGCTGGCTGGGTGCCCGAGAAAGTGACGTTGAATGGCCCACACTGTTGGATGCTAGAAAAACGGATGGTCCTGAAAGCGAGGACTGACGAAAGAAAGAAGAGAACGAGAACAAAAGACAGCATTGGCTGCCAGTAAAAGAAGAAATAAGTGAACAAATAAAATAGCCTCTGACCCGGAAGCTGAGATGAGGAAGAAGAACAAAGCTGGCAAACAAACCCGCCCAGCCTTCTGGGGGAGCAACATGAGTGATCGAGACCGTTGCTGATCAAATTCGGTGGCAATCGACAGCTTTCCTTTTCCGGCATCATCATCATTGACATCCGCATTTCCCCACACCCACTACCGGCCAACTAATGAACGTGTGGAATAGGACTTTCATTGCCATCGGATGCCACTCGCGGAGATTTGCCTCTCAGGCTCCGGCTTACGGCCATCTCCCGAGTTCCCAGTCCCCGTTCACTCCCAAACTCAAGTTCTTCAACTCGGTCAACTCGGACGGATCTAAAATCCCAACATATCGTGTCTTGGATGGCATTGGAATTCCTCTGGAGGGTGCAGAGCTCCCCAAGGTACCTCAATTTCACTTACATCCCTCGACTCTTTAATTTCCTTGCTCCGGTCGGTAGATTGACGAGGAACTTGCCCGCAAATTGTACATTATCCTCGTTCCTCCCTCAAACCCTGCACTCAATCTATTCCAGATACGAGAAAATGCTTCTGCTACCCACTATAGACACTCTCATGAACAATGTTCAGCGTCAAGGCAAAATCTCGTTCTATGTGTGTTCCCCCCTCCATGTCTTGATGTACTGTACTTACAATGTACGCAGATGACTTCAGTGAGTACAAATTGGTGAGTCGAATCCCGAGATTCATCGTTTCTAGCACGGAGAAGAGGCTACGATCATCGGCTCTGCTATGGCTCTTGCCCCTGATGACGAGTAATCCCCTGTTTCGTTCATTCAATTCTGCGTGCTTACGATTCCTAGGGTATTGGGTGTGTAGTTGCCGTTACAACCCCAGAGTTTCCTAGTGTTTATTCCCACTAGGCCAATACCGCGAAATGGGTGTTTTGCTTTGGCGCGGCTTTAGTGTCGACGCCGCGATGGCGCAATGCTTCGGCAATGAAGAGGATGCGGCCACAAAGGGTCGCCAGATGCCAGTGGTAAGAAACACTTGTGACATTTTTCCGCAGTTTTTTATCAACGGGTCATTCAGCATTTTGGTTCCCCAAAGCACCACTTCCATACGATCTCTTCCACGCTTGCCACTCAGATCCCACAAGCTGCAGGAGTCGGATACGCGATCAAGCGTGATCCCAAACGTCGGGGAAAGAATTGCGCAGCTGTATTTTTCGGTGAGGGTGCTGCATCCGAGGGCGATTTCCATGCAGGAATGCTATTGGCATCCACAATTCCATCTCCGACATTATTTATTGCGAGGAATAATGGATTCGCCATATCCACACCATCATCAGAACAATATTACGGAGACGGGATCGCCGCACGAGGCGCAGGATACGGTATTGACACTATCCGGGTTGACGGAAACGATATCCTGGCCGTCATCGGCGCGATATCCGAGGCCAGACGGCGATGTGTTGAAGGCGGGAGAGGCGTATTGGTAGAAGCAATGACTTATCGGTAACTCCCTTGGATATCAACCTCGTCCCTGGCGACTTATATTCGTTTGTAGTGTTGGACATCATTCCACCTCTGATGATTCTTTTGCCTACCGCCCCCGCCAGGAGGTTGAGGACCGAAAGAATGTCGATAACCCCATCGTCAGGTTCCGACTCTTTATGGAGAATAGGGGGTGGTGGTCGAAGGAGGAAGACGAAGCTACAAAGGAGAGGCTGAAGCAAGAGATTATGACAACCTTCAAACGTGTCGAGAGACTGAAACGCCACGAACTCAAGCAATTGTTCGAGGATGTTTATGGCGGGGATGAACCGTGGAACCTTGTAAGTTGTTCCCATTGCCCCTTCCTTTGTATATTGACCACTTGCCAAGGCTGAACAAAGGGAAGAGCTATCCCGACTCCTGCGGAAGTACGGCGCAGACTGGAAGCCATGGAGGCAGGAATTGGACAGGTTCAGGGGTGAAGGGAAAGAAATGATCGATAAGTAGTAACGTTTGGACAATACATTAAGCGTCAAGACCATCCGATAGTCTGTACCAGTACATAGCATTCCTTTCAATTCACGCATTACAAACCGTTGTTTGGTGGCCTGCTAGTGTGTTGACCGCCGTGGCCAATGCCTGCCGTGCGAAATTTGATCGACTTGAGTCTTCTCTCGTTGAACTCCGCATTATTACACGCGGTGGCCTCCATCCTCGAGTGCACCACAAAGCAATTCACCTGCCTCGAGTAGTGATGCACAACAACGGCAACCGACGACCGAGTCAAAGTCACCAGTATCGCCCTTCACAACCGTCCTCTGACCCAAATCTTGGAAGATATGTCGCCGATTCTGTCCAAGACGCTCGTAGACTTCTCGCAGTTTATCCTTTCGCGTCTGCGACCCCGACAACACATGGTTAGCTTTTGACAAAATACACATCTCGCGTAGTTCTCATTTCATCTCAGTTGCACGGCACCTCAGCAATCTCACCATAAGTCCCACCTATATGCACCCTCAATACGGGCACATGGAGTACTCTGACAATGAGTACGCAAGCGAGCTTCAATACTTGACCGCGGGACGTCCAAACCCCGGTGATGGTGGCTATTGGGAGAATACCCGAAATGAAGCGGTCCGATACCTCACGGAGACACCATCTTAGTGCGCAGAGCGAGACCATCCAGGTCTCCACGAGTTGCTGATTTTCTACCTCGGCAGTAATTACGGCTACCCTCAACAGGACCTATCAACAATATGGCAGACAGGGTACCAACCTAGTGAATTTGCTCAATCAATATTCCAACACACGGTTTCCTCTATGCCATATGCGTACCCGACCCCTCCGCCAGGCATCGCACACTCATCATCGTCCCTTGCAAATGCTTTGCAAGAACAACCACGTCCGCCGCGGAAGGTGTACGAGCCAGAGACGTCTACTCAGTTCTTCCACGAATTCGTTGCAAACAAGACAAAGGATCTCTCGATTGGAACCCCTTCCATCGTCACCCCTACTCCCTTCTCCAAGCCCCCAATACCAACTCCCCCCGCTACAATCCCTCCAGTGTCATCTGACAATGTGCTGCCCCGCGTTCAAACCCCGAAGTTGGTGCCCAGGACGACGGAAACTCAAACCGTGACCCCCAGGAAGAGAAAGCACGAGGATACAGAAGGTCCCGTTTCGAAACAACAACCTCCGCTCCACACTTCCGCGAATTCCCCTACCCCCCAGATCCAGAAACATCTCCCCAGCATGTCTAGATTCCCGAAGAAGAGCCAGGTTTATGTTGAGGTACCCCCGAGGCCCAGTGCCAGGAAGAGCCAAGCACCCACACCCAACCCGCCTGCAATTCGCGAGACCTCGCAGACCAGCGGTAGCCGATTCGACGGTATCAACTCATCTGCCGGGTCAGTCGCTCAGCACCGCAGCTCTTGCGCAACCAGTAGCACCGACGGTCGCGCGTCTCCCGTCAAGAGAACAGGTGGACGGGACGATAGAGGTATTTTGTCCAGATCCTCAGGTTCAAACTCTTCTAATGCTTTTCAAGCCCCTTTCGACAAACTAGAGTCGTTGATCGACGATATTTTTGAAGCGGAGGACGATCTACCACAATACCCCGACCCTGGCGATCTTCGGCATGACCTCTTCTCCTTACATTTAACCACCAACTGTGCTCGCCCTTGCCTCAACCCCACTATAGTATCCAAGATTACAACCATAGTTGGAAAGATCTCCCGCCCGACAAAACGCAGGCCTCCAACCTCACGTGGTCAGAATGGTGCCCCAAATAGTGCTCGCAAAGATGACGGACGGATGTCTTATCTGGAGGTTCCAAAAATTCTTCGACTTCTCAAGATACTCGAGCGATCAGTTCAGATCGGAGAAGATCTCGATCCCTTCAAAGTTCCCTCAGAGCTACAAACCTCTTCCAAGCGTTCTGTTACCAAGAGATCTGGTAAAGGGTCGAAGAGGGCGAAGGCTTCAGAACTTGACCCGAGTGAAGATGCCAACTCCGTTGTCGACCCAGAACCTGATGACCAACAAGACGCAAGCGTCAACCTCGAAGGCCTGCTCAAATGCCTGACAACAGCAAAGGAGAGCATAATGGCTGCAGAGTGTTGTATTTCAATTTTGTCGAGCGACCGGCTTCCTAAGCAGGTGCGCACTCATACTCTCCAATGGGGGGCAATTTGACAATTTTCCAAAGGTTTATTCGGAAGAACTTATCTCGACCTGCTTTAGTGTCGTCAAGAACCAGCTCAGCAAGATAGTGTACCCATTCGTTGAAGCTGCAACCGACCTCTATGGGCAGGTCCCCCCGATCTTACGCACGATGGTCCAAACAAACTCTGTGGAAACCCAAGCACACCGCGGTCTCATTGCCGAGATATTTCAGATACTATCTTCCGTCGTGCCTAGGATCAATAGTCTGATACGTGCAGAGTTCATCTCACTCTCCGATGTGATTATCATCCAAGCAGTATATATCGCAATCGGTCCTTTCTTTATTATGGAGCCTACTGCCCCGGACGGAAAGGGAAAGAAAAGTAATGTCGTCCATAATACGCTTGGAAATAGCGCGATCAAAGGGCTGCGACTTGATGCGTTGACCCTCATTAGAAGCGTGGGTCTTAATTGCCTTTTTCTCGCATTCACTAACGAACTTTGACGCAGATTTTTGCCTTTCACGAAGAGCAACGGTCGTGGGTTATTGAGGAAATACTGAGCTCTCTTAGCAAACTCTCGGATGCGAAGCAGAAAGCCGGACAGTTCAGGTGAGTCACTCATTCCTGGGTTTGGATTTGATTTTCCATTTGCTGATACCTCAAGAGATTGCGAGATGGGAGGACCATTCGCACGGTCTCTGCTCTTCTCCTGCAGCTGGTCCAAACTTCTGCGCATGATGTTCCTTCGAGAGCAAGAAAGATAATGAAAACGCGACTCCAGGCACAGGCAACACAAGAAACCACACCGAGTGATTCTGTCGGATTCAGCGATGATGACATAGAAGTAGCACGCATCTCCCGACTCACCGCGCGCGCTAACCTACCAGCGACCAGGAAATCAATCTTTACACTAACGGGCTGGAGTCAGCCATCAAGTCTGCGAAGACCATCGTCCTTTTTTTGACACAAAGGCATCACCCATCGAGATTTTCATACCGTATCTTTTCTGATTCCTTATTCCCAGGTCAGGCAAGACCAAAGCTACAAAATCGAGCAATGAAGCAGAATACCGTGCCATATTCGACAACTTTATCTCCGACCTTCTTGCCGTACTATTCTGGCCAGAATGGCCTGCTGCTGGACTGCTGCTTGGTATCATCTGCAAAGTCATGGTTGGTTGTCTTCTCATACGCTTGGACTTACACTGATTGTCTTGAAGGTTGGGTCGCTAGACGATGTGAAGACAAATCAGAGTGATACAGGTGCTGCTCGATCGATGGCACTGGACCACCTTGGCGTCATCGCTTCCCGCCTAAGATCAACTTCTCTCAAATTCAGTTCCAGGTCTTCGACTGAGCGCGGTGGGGATCGGATATTGAAGCCAATGGAAGAGGTATCTTGTCCACTTACTTCTCGAATGAAACTCTACTTATCACCTGGAAGATTCATTCTAACTTGACCATCTCCGAGTTGGATGCACGAGTCTCCGCGCATCAAGAGATCTTTTCGTTCTTGTGTAAACACTCTTCGGAAGACCAGTCCTACGATGCAAGTTCCCCCCTATCTTTATGTAACTCGACTAACGTTTCTGAAGAGTGCCCGAGAACTCACAGGGGCAATTTGGGGGCAAGAGCTCGCTTGTGTGCTGAAACAATGTCAGGGAACCATGACCAGCCTGGGTAGTTCCCACCCAAGCCAGGGCCTTATTTCCTTCATATCGAAGGCTAAATCTTCGCTCTGCGATGTTTGGGTCGAGTCTTCGGCAGATATTTTTGATCCAGGGTACACCACCCTTTTTCGAACTAAACTTCACGCTCTGACCCTTCTTACAGCTCCGAGCAAGAGGCAGCGTACATGGACCGCCTCTCCGAAGAAGTAGGAAGTGTGCAAAGCCTCAAGGGCTTATTCCTCCCCATCTTGAACGTCGTACTTGTAGCTTTGGACGCGCCGCCGGTTTTCATGCGTACAAAAGCTCTCCGTGCCCTGGGTCAAATCCTGACCAGCGATCCAAGCATACTCTCCATGGTACGACAACCCATCACAATCAATTCTCACCCTGACCTGGTTGCCTTAGAGCAATGTTCGCAGTGCTATCGAAATTCATTTACTTGACCATTCTACCGCCGTCCGTGATGCCGCGGTCGATCTTATTGGGAAATACATGATTGACTCACCAGTTGTCGCTCGCGAGTATTATCCAAGGCTAGCCGAGCGCGTGGCGGTACACCATCTTTTTCGTTTCCTCGAATTACTGCTCACATGGTTTAATAAAGGACACTGGTCTCGCTGTTCGTAAACGCGTGATCAAGTTGTTGAAGTCATTCTACGAGGTTTCGGACGATACTGCCCATCGCATAGACATCTGCACGAAACTGACAATGCGTTGGTTCGACGAGGACCCTAGTATCAAGGAACTGGCTGTGAAGACACTAGAGGAACTTTGGTTTCATGATCCTTCTGTCGTGGGTCAGAAGCGCGAGCGCAGTAAAGCAGAGGCATCCTCGACGGTTGCTGTCATCATGGGCGTCTTGGCAGGCTTTAGGGAGAGGCAAGCACCGCTGGAAGATATACTCCATAAGATGATGCTTGAGAAGCAGGAGTCTGACATTGCGTTTCTGCGGTCCCGTTACGTCGAGATTTGCGACACATTAATTGACGGACTGGTCGACGCCTCCGATGTCCCGGGCTTTGTGAGTACACTGCAAACCTTCTATGCAAAACGATTGCTAAGCCAACACAGACAACAACCAACAGCATACGAACGATACACTTGTTCACGTCTGCATACCCTCAGCTATTGACCGCCTCGAAGGCCTCGACGCTTCTTCCGTACCTTAAGAGTGCGATTTTGGCCATCGAGAAGAAATCTAAGGACGATAAGACTACACCCTCAGAGGATGAGCAAATGATCGCGGACTACCTCCTCAAAATTTTCCGAGCAGCCATTCCCCATATGCCCAAGACCGCGACTGGTTTTGGACAAGATCTGCAGCTTGCTCTACAGCCAATGATCCTCAAGCCGTCAGCAGGCCTCAACGTAAGTTTACTTGTCTTCTCAAGGCGATGTTCAGCTCAACTGTTGGCTCAGGGACTGCAGGAGACTGTCGCATGCATGTGTGTAGTAGTGCAGTGCCTGACCCGTGACTTTCTACGCCTCGTCAACCTACTCAAATCGTGCAACGGTACTTTGCCTAACGCTCCTTGCTCGCTCTGGTCTCACCCTCTGTAGGACTACTCCAAAAGTTTGTCGCAAGACCTACCAACACCCAGCTATCACCTGGAGATAACAGGAGCCTCTCTATGCTGATACTGATAGTGTCGTTGTTATGCGAGCATTGCGACTTCGATCGTCTTAGAGAAGAAAGAGAGGGTATGTATGAATTACAATCGACAAAGCAGCGGACCTAATTTGACCATTCTTGGGCTAGACGTGAGAAACGTTCTGCAAGCAGTCTCCACAGTAAGCAAACACTTCATCGGGTTCACCGCTAGCTCTCACCGCGTGGAATCCTCGGTTGTGTAGAGTTCAATTACGGATCACATATATACCATGCTGGTTCGCCTCTACGACAAGTATTTCGATTCGACGTTGAAAGGGCGTCTTTTGCAATGCTTAGGTAGTAATTTGCGCCAACTCCTGACAACCTCCAATCCTGATCGCCCCTCCTTGCACAGGCTTTCTGTTTCGTGCCCAACCCTCGTTGATGACTTCAGAACCTTCCACGAAAATCATGGACAATATTTTCCAGTCCGGCTCTGACGAAACCAAGGGACGCATGTTGAAGATTCTCTACGATTTCCTTGTCTCTGAGGCATCAAAGATCGCCGAAATTGAGAAGGAGAAAGGTGCGATCCTGCCAATGTCAAACGGGTCTCGCTAAGCCTGGTCATAGGGTTGAAAGTTGCACATGGTGATGAGAAAGTCAATCTTGCCGAGCTTGTTGGAAATACGGAGGACTTTGCTGAATCCGGGTTTGTTCCGTCCCGGTGCCTTGAATCGACCGGAAGCTGATCCAAGCGCGCAGGGTCAGCTCGGCGGTCCTGCAACGGTATCTCGATCCGATCCTCAAGGCTGCTCTCTCTCCTGTTCCTCAACTTCAGGGAGGGGCCATAGACGTCCTTACATTTACGATCAAACAGGGTTTAACTCATCCGCTCCAAGTAAGCAAGCACTGGGGTTTTTATGAACCTTCCTCACAAAGAACCCTAGTCGTTCCCGGCAGTCGTGGCACTAGAAACGAGCCCCGTCCTCTCCATCAGCAATCGCGCGAGCTCGTTACATCACATCCTACACAACAAGCATTCATCCCTATTGAATTCCCGATATATTGTCGGCGCGAGGTCATCCTTCGAGTACCAGAAGTCACTTTGCAACGATGATGCTGTCCGAGGTGGGCAATTTGCCATCTTTTTATCATCTTTACAGATAAATTCATGGTTACCATCAGGATTTCGAATCGCCCAGAACACCCCAACTGCTTTGCTGCATGGCTGGTACTCCCTCGTCCGGGAGAAGCGGCCAGCAAAGTTAGACTTCCTACGGGCCATGTCAAAGGTGTTTGACATGCAGGAAGTGACAACACAACACGACATTTACTTTGCAAGATACATGGCTGATAACCTTGCAACCTTCGAGTATAAACTCCAAGAGGATGTTCTCACAGTCGCCAAATATCTGACATCAGTCCTTTCCACTTCTGGGACACAATTGGTCGAGATAGTGGCTCCGGCGCACTTGTTAACACAACTGCATGGGGACGGCGATGCAGGTCAAGTACAAGCCGTAGTCTCCAAGAGTATGCTTCCATCGATGCAATCTTCCGTCATCATCTGCGTTGTTATGCTACTCAAAGCGTATCTGAAATCAACATACGGCATATCGGAAGAGTGAGCTATAGTCCTAGTCAATCACCCGGTCCGCGCACGCCATTGACATCTACTCAGGAAATGTGTAAAGTGGGTTATAGGAAAGAAGACGGCAGTGGGCGATAAAACCGTCGCTCGGCGGTCAACAGTCGGAATTTCATGGGAAAGGCTCCCGTTTGCGACTAGGCCGATTTCCACGTTAGAAGATATTTCCGAGCAACGAGCAACGGTGAGTGAATCCACGCCTACAGTCGGGTCGTTGGATCTGATGGAGGTAATATAGTTCCTTAGGATATGGAGCGAAGATGGTGTCAATGAGGAGGTCGAGGAGTGAGAAATGGAATTGTATTGATAATTTCGACCTGATGGACAGGCTTACCGAAGAAAGATGGGCACTAAGCCCGTTTTTCTCTAAAGCGGGTAATGGTATATGAGTGATAAGGATGTGATGGGTCCGAAAGATGGGTCCGTGGTCAAGGTTTAGTCAAGGCTCGGTCTGTCTGGGAAATGCATTCTACCGGCCTGGACTGAACCGAGGTGCCCTCGGACCTTCATGGGACTCGAGGCTCTGAACCGATGGATTTGTGGCGATAGCTGCTTCCAGGATAGATTCAATTGCAGGGCATGTGGCACATTGTTCTTTATCCTCGCTGCCGGGGGGTGGTGACCTTGGTCGCCCCACGGCCCCGAAAGTTGAACCGCCGAGATCCGCGCCATCGGACGGGACGGGTGGCAACTCGGTGAGCGGCAAGATCGATCAATGCATCATACATCACCGATCACTGATCAGGAACTCGTCCTCGAGCGCACGATCCGACTGATGTGCGACTCGGCCATTCCCCCAAAGTATTCGGTTGTTTGAGACTATTCAGACACAACCTCGAACAGAACTTTTTGACGATCACGTGTCATTCTCACTGTCAACGGACTTTTATCCGGCAACCTTGCGTGTGTTCTATTTTGTCTCATCCGGCGCCGACCGGTCCATCTTTGTCACGGTCAACTGCTCGATAAATTTCCTCTCAAACCCAATCGAAAGGAATGATCGAAGATGCCTCTGTTCGGCACGGCGCGCTCATGCCATGAACAAACCTGTCCACTTTTGCCTGCCTCGAAATCAATAAGACTGCGCTCACCTGCTCGGAGTTTTTTTTCCTTCCCCCTTATACCTTGGATCAGCCTATCCCCATACGCTAGTTCCCTCGGGCTTCAAGGAATATTCAACTGTCACATATCCATGTCGGTGCGGCCCACGCCTGGTGGTGTAAGTGGCTCAGCATGATAACGATTCACTGGCCAACCCCGCTCTTCCAGTCCCCGCCCCAGTCTCTTTATGAGCACGAGGTTTCCCATCGACTCTTCCGCCCATATACAAGCCCAAATCATAATGTCACTAAAGGCCGGTATATCACAAGTAACGACCCCCGTGGCTATATGTGCGTTCTTTCAGTTGTTCTAACCCATGACACCCTCTGATAGAAGGCAGCCCCGTGTATGAGTACCCGCTCCTAGGTCAGTGGATCATGATGGACATGGATGACGGGTATATCCTATGGACTGGAATTTGGAAAGGTTCGTACAGGTGACTGGCTACGTAGGCATCCGGCCAAGTCGCTGAGGGATCATACCAATTTTCCAGCGCTTGGACACTCAAAAGGTAAACTAAGCTGTGTGCTTGGCCGTTCCATTGACCCGTTTGTTCTCTAGCTGATATTGTGAAAATGGTGGAATCGGAGCCAGAACTTGCCGCGCGCATCCGCAGGGTTCGTGGGGGTTACTTGAAGATTCAAGGGACCTGGATGCCGTATGAGGTAGGGTCCCAGCCGTTACCTTCGATCAGCGATTAGCTACTTATCTATAACAGGTCGCTCTCCGGCTTTCTCGCAGGTAAATACGTCTACGATCTTTGATCGTATGCATAAGCTGAAGGTTGATAAGGGTTGCATGGCACATCCGATATGACCTCGTTCCCCTATTTGGGTGTGTCTAAGGTTCTCCGTCGTTACCAGCTGACCTGAAACCGGTAGCGATAGTCCAACCTTCCCCGACACTTGTATCGCCCCTGACCAGCCCGGGTTCGGTCAAGTTATTGCTGGGGACGCGCGTAGGCGCAGAACTCGCCGGGTCGCCGGGCCAGCGAACGCCAGCAACCACTCATGGAGTATTGTGTCTCCTGCTCCTCCGCAGGGCCACTCGCCTCCCCTCCAACAACAATTTTTTGTTGGAAAGCCGCAGGATGCGACCTATCTCTCATCCACCTCTCGTGAACTTCCCCTTCTTCGATCACCTAACCCTCTGACGCCGACATCACAACCAGAGTCAACTCGTTACAATCCGTATCAGTCGTCTTACCTCAGCCAGCGGCCGGAGACTCATGTCAGCCATCCATCTGATCAGTCTCATCCCCGGCGGCCGGCATCATCGTCTCCAATAATCCGTGAGGCACAAAGGGGCACCCTTCCTCCGGTTCAACCGTCGTCATCTAATTACGCGGTTACCCTTCCATCCGTCGCGGATTTGGTAAGGTTCAATGAGATAAGAGATCGCGACCCACCCAAGACAATACTCGAGCGTTTGAAACACGGGGACTCCTCGGTGCATCATTCTCTCAAAACGTTAGTGGCTCTCCTTTGGTCGTGGACTCTTTGGCTAATGGATGTGGGCTGCATAGGTCCCTACCTCCGAACGAGGCGTTTTTCCCCTCGTCACCCTTCTCGGCCCACCCCCCACGTGGAGAGGCTTCTTCCGTTTCGGCACATGCGAACCGTGATCAGCACGTATACGTAACCGAGGAACCGCAGATTCGCGATCTGGATCATTCCTCGAGATTCAAATCAGAAACTTTCGGAGAAATGTCGGGCGGTGGTTTGCCCAGAAATGACGAATCAGACTTCTCTCGGACCATTGATCCTGACCTACAAAGCAGCAGCGACATGCCTGTGCGCGGGCCGCTCAGACCATGGTAACAAAATACTTTTGCATCCGTTCGTGACGTCCAATGTTTCCTATAGGCACCATTAATTGCGTAGTTCTATTGTATCTTGGTTCTTAGAGAAACTGTGTGCGAAAATAACTCCGAGATTGACAAAACGATATTTCTCTGAGGTATATAAGGGGCCTAAGACTGTCACAGTGAATTGTCACTGTGCACCCGACGCGGGAAGATCAAGTCAGAGCCTAAAATCGTTACAATGTAAGCACCACTTCAGAGAACGTAATGCGGTTACTTACCCAATGACTCTCATCAGAAGGTATCCTATAGTGGCCACAACCTGCAAGGCACAATCAGATTTAGGAAAGGACCCCAGCCTCTACTGAGATTGCTTACAAATGTTGCGACAATGCTTGCGGGGACACCATTCTTCAAAAAGTCGACGTTAGATAGATACAGCTGACCAAGTTCATCTTCCTGGGTAGCGCTGGTCGTCATCGTCAGAGACGCGAGGATCTCGCTGAAATGGAGCTGCGCTTACGCGGTTTGGTTTGGAAACCCCGACACAGGCATGCCCATTCCAGTCGAGCAAATTAGTCCAGTCAAGAATATGAGTAGATTGGCATGGTTTCCGGGAAGGTTCTTGCCAACTTCCTTTGCGATGGGAACAAGCAACACACTGGCGATCGTGTGGCTGACAAAGGTTGATACGACCTGTGGGGCACGGGGTTTAGCCAGCCGTGATTGTGGAAACTGAAAGTGCAAACCAATACGATCCCAGAGAGCACCAAGACTACCGAATACAAAGACATGTCCGTTATGATGCCCCGGATGAGCTCGTCCATCACGTCCAACAGCCCGCTGCTGGTCACTCCCTTTCCAAGAGCAATTCCTCCCATTGCAAGGAAAACTACAGTCCATAAAAAGTGCTCGAAGTCATCCTAGATCATGCGTTAATCATCGATACCAAAAGGAGCCAGCATCTAACAGGTACCTTCTTTAAAACCCCAGTCGAAAAGAACGCAACAATAGGAATTATGGCGATTATTCCCATGTCTCCAACCAAAGATTCCATCTGGTGTTCCACACACCAGAGCCCGATGGTCACAAGGCATACAAACGACACCCAATACTGCTTCAGAGTGAATGGCTCCTTTGCTGCGCGAATCGGTTTGACTTCGATATCGGGTTCTGTTGGATCGGGGGAACGAGCGGGGTTGTAGCTGACAAGCAATAACCACCAGATCAAGATAATAGACACTGTAGACACAGGTATCGCGACTGCAAACCATCTCGTCCAGTCGAGGGGCGGGTCCATGTGTTGAAGCGCAATCAGGTTCTGAGGAGATGAAATCGGGGAAGATTGACCTCCAATATTTCTGGGTCATGGCTGTTGAGTCAATAGAAGAGTTAGCTTGGAGACCCACATACGCGGCAAGAGCGATCCCAAGCTACGGATTCAGGAATCAGTGATGGGGGTCAGGTTGAGAGGGAGCTGACTCACGATCAGACATGGCGCAAAAGTCGACTTCGGTGGAAGCGTGCGGAGTATAGGCTATCGAAAAAGGGTGAGTGTGCCTTCGCTTTCCAGTAAAGAGAGACGAACACGGATAAGTGTAAAGCACAATGTCGGAGCGGCAACATTGCTAAGCGAGAGTCAGAAAAGCAAGGAGGCGGATCTACATCGTCTTGCCTGATCCACATGCTGGCAAAGCACGAAACCCCCATAAACGCAAGTAACACTGTGCTCGGACGCGTACCGGCCATGCTCAGCACCCTAGTGATGAGGACGCGGTCTATAGCAGTCTTGCTTAAGGCGGATGCGATAGTAAATCCTCCAATCAACAGCATGATGGTCGGGGAGAACATGACAGAAAAGATATACCTGATCAAGGTGAGGATGACGCAGACCTGGGGATTTAGACACTTACTTGGTGGCCTCCGGCGTTGTCAAACGAGTAACAATGCCATCCTCACCCGTCCTCCGTATTACGCGCAAACATACCAGAAGTAGGGGCATTAGGATTGACGTAACAAACAGAGGTATGGCCTTTATGCCTTGATCAGGGGATATTTCATACAGAATGGGATTATCTCACCTCTGATGCCCACAATATTGTCGCGAAGACCAGAATGGCAAAGCATTTGTTAGCCTCTTCCCCATCCACGGTCTGGATACGCAACAGGGTGAGGAATACAGTGACCGCAATCGCTTTCCAGATGTGTCGACGTTTGAGCTTCAGGTGACCCAGAGGAGTCTGAATTTCGACGGCTTCCGCCTCTTGCTGAACTGCCAATGTACCCCCAACAGTTTCTGAATCACCGTCCCCTTCCCCCCTACGTTCACGACCAATCATCTGTCTCCATACGGTGTCGCGCTCCCAGGCAATGTGTTCGCGCTGGTGAAGTTTCAACTGTCGCTGCGCGGCAGAGACATCTTCTTTGGTCACACAATGAGAATAGAGGTGGAGGAGTTTGCGCAGTGCTGCAGTGATCCTGTCCTTAGATGCTTGGGTAAAGGGAGGTGCATGTTCTACAACATCATGCAAGTATCTGTCTTTGAGCTGAGGGATGACTGTGAGGACAAGGATTGCTGTCGCTGGGAGCGTCGCCCACCTCGTTGAAGGTGACTTTGTCATACCTGATGAAGCGGTTAAGGAGCAAAACACCCAAGTCCATAACCGTGCTTACTTTTTCAGAATTTTCCTGAATCCTGAATAGTTGAGCTCGACAAACGATTTAAGAGAGGATGTTGAAACATAAAGGTTGGTGATCCTGCGCTTGAATAGGAGCCTTACGTCCCATGCATAGTCAGTGTCAGAGGTCCACACAGTCTCTGGAACTTGTGCAGAGGAGCCGCTGTGGGTAAGGGAATTCCAAGTGTTCGCCAGGGTGCGGGCGGACACTTTTGGAGATTTCCCTCGCAGGGAAAGCCCAACGCGTCGGAGGGATGAAAGACTTGCATCGAGATCAGCGCCTTCCTCGCTGGAAGATAAGCTCAATCGTCGAAGGGTCGAATTCCTTCGCTTTCTTCCTGGTCACAGTCTCGGCAAATGGTTCGCGAAAAGAAGTCAACAGCGAATTACAACACCTTTCTTGCGAGGCTTGGGAACCTCCCCGTGTTGCAGCAAAGTATCACCCTCCCCGTCTTCGTCTTCCTCATCTTCATCCTCTTCGTCAAACTCAGGGTAGTCGCGCATTTCCGCTTCATCCTGTTCTGCGACTTGTGCTTCTAGGTCCTCTATGTCTTCGAATAATTCTGTTGCTTGCGACTCATAGAAAAGAGTGATTTTCCTGAGCTCTCGATCAAGGTATTGACTGAAGACTTCGTCGGTATCGGAGTTGCCGAGAAGGGGACTACGCTGAGACTCAAGATCGTGATAATTTGTGTCTAGGCCAGACTGGCGCTTCTCGACGAGGTATATCTGCTTCTTGAGGCCATCATAGCTTAGAAGTGTGAGGCAATGTGGTTTGCTCGTCTCAGAGTTGCGCTTACTCGATGTAGTCATCCCACCATTCGGAGACGGCGTTGAACTTGAGCGATGAACTGAACAGGGTAGGGTTGGTTTGGCGTGAATTTCCCTGTAAACTCGAAGACTTGGACGAACCTGAATTTCATCGGAAGGTTTGCAGTACGAAATGTGGTTAGAGGGATAGACTCTATCGTCGCTGCTGCAGGTGGTCGTAGGGTGCGAGTGGGGGTCGGGTACCTGGCGGGGCGGCCCGAGCCATGCGGATTTGGTTGACATACCCTCATCCGCGTGGCCGCCGGACTGGTGGCAAGAATGGATTCGAATCTCTCGCTCTCAACTCCCGATGCTTTCCCTGTCTTCCCTTATGATAAGCCGTATGATATTCAGCTTAGTCTCATGCAGCACCTGTACGGTGCAATCGAGGACAAGGCTGTCGCCGTCGTCGAGAGTCCGACTGGGACGGTGAATTCCTAAAGTGCATCCCGACGACCCCAATCTAACGATGCTCCTCCAGGGTAAAACAGCGAGCTTATTAAGCGCGACGATATCCTGGCTACTTGACGATCATGAGCGTGCCAAGAAGGGTCGCCTCACCGATTGCCTTGCCACCGACGATCGTAAGCCCCTCCTTTGTACCAACCAGAATAAAGTCTCATGATTGTGACACGTAGCGAACGACTGGGTCGCGTTACAGACGTTAGATAGGCGGCGACGTGAATTAGACGCAGAGGAAGCCGAATACCGAGAGAGACTTTTCCGCGCTCGGAGGCGAGAAGAAGCCATGAAACGGATCGCAAGCGGACGAGTGGTGAAACGCCAGGTGCGTGGCCAGGCACTATAGAAGTACAGTGAGACCCTTACAGTAACTTTTTCAAGAAATTGTCCCATCCGGATGGGAAGTACATTCCAGACGAGGATGCATTCTTGCCAGATGATTCCACAGGGCAGGAGGCTGAAGACAACATCGACCCGAAGGTCAAGGCACTCATGCAACGGTAAGGCTGCTCGCTCCTGCCATTTCTTCTTGTCGAACTTCCATAGGCTCGCGAATCATGGCACTTCAAGGCCCAGCGCGGAGGAGCCAACGTGCACGAAAGTCTATTATGCCTCCCGTACACACTCTCAGCTAGCGCAGGTCATAGGAGAACTCCACCACCTCAGGATTTTCAACGCGACACCCCAAACAAGTGACGAAGCAGACGAGCGCACATCTACCGTTCGAGTGGTCTCGCTCGGGTCCCGGAAGCAACTGTGTATCAATAAGCCGCTGATTGAATCTAGCGGCGACCTTGATGAGAAATGCAGAGAGCTATTGGCGGGTTCGTTGTGGAAACACCCTTTGACGTTCTTAGTTGACCAGTCAAAGGAAAACCCGGATCCGGTTGTAGATTCCTCCCGCCAAGGGAGGATGAGACACAGCTTCTCGAATTTAGAGACCAGATTCTGGTATGTACTTCACCCCCTTTCCGTATCACGACCTTAACCTGCGCTAGGCGATACCGAAGGACATCGAGGATCTTGCAATCTCAGGAAAGCTGGTAAACGTTTGCCCTTATTTTGCTTCTCGGAAGGCCATCAAGCAAGCTCAGGTGCGTTTATAACTGGTTCCCTCACATTGGTTTCGCGTGCCTTAGCTGCCGTTCACAAGCTTGTGGCTCTGCCTTACAATCTATTGTTATCGGGCGTTGCCAGAAAAGCCCTTGGTATCGACGTCACCAACCAAATAATAGTAATCGATGAAGCCCACAGTGCGTTCGTCATGCCTGATGTGTTAGATTATCTGACTTCTCAAAGATTTGGTTTCTACGCTACTCTCATTATCATCTGTTGTCCTTGGTTCCAGTGTGATCAGGGTATCCATATCCCAGCTCGATGCCTACCTCTCCAAGTTTCGCCTGAGACTATCTCATGATCACCTTTTATACTTAGAGAAATTACGGGTCTCTCTCAACGCCATTCGACAATTCATCGTAGAATGGGAGAAAGGTACACCAGGTCATGGGGCTCCAAACTTGCGTCCGACGGAAGTCATGTCCACAAGGGCATTTGTTGGAAAAATGGGGAAGAATATCGAGGGTATTAATTTCTTGGACATCAAGTCCTACCTAGAGGACAGCAAGGTACCTGCAGTCTTTATGTCCCGAGTTTTACCCTAATCTTTTCCAAGATCGCCAGAAAGATCGCCAGCTACTCGGACGACCGTCAGCTTCGCTGCTTTCATTGTATTATAGGTTCTCATCATTCTCTAGAAACTAAGAAAGGGGTTACTCCTCCTCTACATGCCGTGGAGTCATTTCTCCTTGCATTGGCGAGCCCGAGCGATGGTGGAGTTTTCTCCAACGTTTTGATTGCCTTAATAACGCCCTTCTAGATGGTTGTATCATCCTGTCCGCGGAATCAAGGGATCGGGTGGAAATCAAATACCAACAGTTAAATCCTGCAAGTCACTTCCGGGAGCTTGCAGATGCTGCCAGATGTATGATTCTCGCCGGAGGAACTATGTCTCCTGTAAGGATACGGTTTTCAACCCTTGTCTTCTGTCTCATGCGCAGGGATCTAGATCCCCGCTATGACGAACCAGTTATTTCCTGATGTAGACATCAAAAGGATTCGGCCATTCTCCTGTGGACACATCATTCCTCCCGCAAACGTTCTGGCCGTCGTAGTACAAAAGGGACCAAGGGGCGGCCAGATGGAGTTCAAATTCCAGAACCGAGAAGATGGAGCGTTGGTACGGCGCAATCGATAAATATCCGCTCAGCTGAGGGTTGATGACTGTTGTCCCAAAGTTTGACGAGTTGGGGCAACTGCTTGTAAATCTCGTCAACGTTGTTCCGGCAGGGGTGGTGATTTTTTTCTCATCCTATCACGTCCTCGACACTGTGCGCAAGCTGTGGATGGCAGACAAGACGTTGGAAAAGATTGGAATGCGTAAAAAGGTAAATGTCGTTGGTCAGGGTGGGCCTGACTGTTCCTGAAAGCCAATTGGGAGGTATTCTATGAGCCAACGGAAACAGCCGAAGTCGAAAGAGTCCTGAGGGACTACGCAAAAGAGATCCAACAGTATGTGGGTGATATATTCGTCAGCTTCTTCATCACACAGTATTCCTAACTTCGACACAGCGGGGTTCAGGTAAATGCAACGGGGCTATTTTGATGGCTGTTGTCGGGGCGAAGTTATCCGAAGGGTTGAACTTTGCTGACGATCTAGCCCGTGCCGTAGTGATGGTTGGGCTCCCGTACCCTAACGCGAGCTCGCCGGAGCTGAAAGAGAGGCTGAAATATGTAAGCAACCTGTCCAAACAGAAAGGCGAGAAGGAGGACGCTGGGAAGGAACTTTACGAGAACTTGTGCATGAATGCAGTGAATCAGAGTATAGGTGCGAAGTTCCCTGCCAAACGGGCCCTGACTTATTATTTCTGTCGGAAGGCCGCGCAATCAGGCACCAAAAGGACTGGTCAAGTTTAGTTCTAGTCGACACCCGGTACTCGTCACCTCGGATCCAGCGCAAGTTGCCTAACTGGATTTTGCCTGGTGTAAAGATTACTAGCACGTTTGGGGCGACTATGAAGGCGTTAGGAGAGTTCTACAAGGGCAAGCGATGATCGATTCCAATGGACTTTTGGTGTGCTTCTGCACACTTATGTGAGAGTTGGCGCGCGCGTATTCAATTCCACAGCGCATCCAGGGAGGGGCGCGAAGTAGTTTGTGGGCAGAGGGAGAATCACCTCTACGGTGCCCAAACGCGGGTGATATAAACGAATACACTAATGCCTATCCACGGCGAAAAATCAAATGACTCTGTTGGACCGGAGCTTGCTGATTTCTTCCGATGAATACCCCAGTTCTGTCAGCACCTTGTGAAGTTCAAGTAAGGATCTACCCCATGAATGCAATAAAACGGGTATACCTCAGTCGTGTGTTGGGAGAGCCACGGTGGAGGCCGCGTAATTGGCATTCTCCTGCCGTTATACGACACCGCAGGAGCTACGAGTTTGATTTTTCCAGCTCTCGGATGCTAATTAGAGGTATGTTAGCGACAGACAAGGGAAGGACCAATGCGAATGAAATTGATTACCTCTACCTCGACGACAATCTCACGCGCCCTTGCCTGTGGATGGGCAAACGTTTCCGCTATGTTGTTAATAGGTCCAAACGGCACGCTAAGGAGATGTCAACTCTGGGGAGGAGCACGAGCCGTCAGTGGCTCACCCGAGCCCTTCGAATTTAGAAAGCCAATAATTCCGGGTGTTCTGTAATAATACGTCTGTGATGATCTTTACGAGCGCATCACGGTTCTCGACTCGTGCATTATTGTTAGCGAAACGAGGGTCGGTCAAAAGCTCGGGCATGTGTAATATATTTTCAACGAGTTTCTTGAACTGGAAAACCGCGTTAAGGTAATTTGCAGACGATTAGCGGAATACACACCTGTTTTTCGTTACCTGCACCGATCATAATAAACCCATCCTTGCAGGGGAAGAGCTGGTATGGGACGATGGACGGGTGAGAAGTACCGTGCCTGCTTGCTTCTTGCCCCGCAATTAAGTAGTTGGATGCGATATTTGCTAACCCCGCAATCTAGACCGACTGGCGTGATCCCTACACAAGCTAGGCGGGGGGGAAAGGCGTACTTGGGACTCGAATAGGTTGCAATCTACCCACACACCCTTCCCGGTCTTTTCCCTCGAGATCAATGCTGCCATAATAGCACCGTGGGCATACAAGCCAGTGGCTATGTCTGTGCTAGCAACGCCTACCTTGCATGGTGGGCGATCAGGCTCACCGGTGCTGTGTAAGAGAGATCAATTATCTGTGAGCGGCGAAGAGTGGATCGGAATGTCATTGTTACATGTGCATCAGTCCCGCTGCGGATAGGAGGTGAGTAACCATGAAAACCGAGTGCGCACATGAGTGTACCTTCGCCTTCAATTACGACGTCATATCCTGCAGCCCCTCTATATGGCCCCGTCTGACCATACCCTTTGGTAACGAGGTGAGTGCGGCGGTTCCTGGAGAAGTCGCGAGAGCAATATTACCGGTGATTGAAGCGTAGATGAGGCGGGGGTTGACTTTACGGCAATCATCCCATCCTAAACCAGCCGTAGCGAGCTTTCCGGAAACAAAATTCTCGATGAGAATATCGGACCGTTCGATCAACCGATGCAAGATCCCAAGTCCGGCCGGTGTTTTGAAATCCACAGTGATCGAACGCTTGTTGCGGTTCACAGACAGGAAGTACGCCGACTCTGGTGGCAAGTGGGAGCTTTCCATAGGGGCGCTATCCAGCAGAGGTGCCGCGGGAGAGCTCCAAGACCCTGAAACGCGTTATTATCAGCAGGGAGAGGGATCGAATGGGGAGAGACTAAACTGGTATCGTCTCCCCGCGTTATTTCTTCGACCTTGATTACATCGGCTCCAAGGTCGGCAAGCAACATCGTTGCTGTTGGGCCTGCCAGGACACGGGTGAGGTCAAGGACCTTGACGCCACGCAATGGAGGTTCAATGCCACCCAGGCGCGGAGCAGATGGATGTGCGTGGTAGGGCTTTGAGGGCCATTTAGTTCTGAACGGAACACAAGGGGAGAAGGAACGCCGTATGATACCTAGCGCAACCGTGGACATAGTTTGTCTGAATAAACGATTGCTTTTTCGAAAACCACAGGCGAGCCACCAGCGCCTCGGGTAACGTGACTTGGAAGGGTCCGATAAAATGGTCGGACCGTTCCTTGATGCCCCGACACCTCGCTGCGGCTCTGTCCTCTCATAGCCCCTCATACTCATGTTCTCCCGTCCTATCCTCCGTAGGTTCCCCAACCTACGTCTCCGGGCGTCGCTGCCAACGACTGTTGCCCTACCCCAATCTCGCGGCTTTGCAACTCCTTCTGCGAACGACCTTTTCGCAAATGGCACAAATACGTATTATGTGGAGGAGATGTACCGGCATTGGAAGGGGGACCCAAAATCGGTTCATGCGTCTTGGGATGTCTACTTCTCCGGCTTAGAGAAGGGCCTGCCTAGTTCCGAAGCTTTCCGGCAACCTCCCAGCGTCGTGCCAGCTCCTTCAGACGGCGCGCCCGCCCTCCACGCAAGTTCAGGTGTGGAGCTGGATGACCATCTCAAGGTATCAGTGGCTCTTTGTTGTGTTGGTTCCGGCACGCTGACAAGCTTCCCAGACACAACTCCTCGTTCGTGCCTATCAAGTCCGTGGTCACCACGTTGCACAGCTCGACCCCCTCGGTATCCTCGATCCCGACCTCAATGGAGTCAGACCCCCTGAACTTGAGTTGTCACGTTACGGGTTCACGGAACGCGACCTGGACAAAGAGATTACGTTAGGGCCTGGCATTTTACCCCATTTTGCGACCGAAGACAGAAAGACGATGAAATTGGGAGAGATAATTAAACTCTGCCAGAGAATTCACTGTGAGAGTTTCCGGTGACTTTGCTGTGGATTCCTCTCACGTCAAGTACCCAGGCGGCGCGGTTGGAATACAGTATATCCATATCCCAGACAAGGAGCAGTGCGATTGGATCAGGGAACGCGTCGAGATTCCAAAGCCATGGAACTACACCATCGATGAGAAACGGATGATCCTCGATCGTCTCATCTGGTCCGAGTCATTCGAGAAGTTCATCGCGAGCAAGTACCCCAACGAGAAGAGGTTCGGTTTGGAGGGGTGCGAATCCCTCATTCCTGGGATGAAAGCCCTGATCGATAGGTCTGTGGACCATGGCGTGAAGCACGTGATGATTGGCATGCCTCATCGTGGTCGTCTGAACGTACTTGCAAATGTCATTCGCAAACCGATCGAGGCCATCCTCAACGAATTTTCCGGTACCGCCGATCCAGAAGAATCATCAGCTGGCGATGTCAAGTACCATCTTGGAGCCAACTACATTCGCCCCACACCATCCGGAAAGAAAGTTGCACTCTCCCTGGTTGCGAACCCGTCACATCTCGAGGCTGTCAACCCTGTCGTCCTGGGTAAGACTCGCGCAATACAGCACTTCGAACGGGACGAATCTCAACATGACACTGCCATGGCGGTTTTGCTACACGGTGATGCCGCATTTGCTGGTCAGGGCGTTGTCTACGAGACCATGGGATTCCATACCCTTCCAAACTACGGCACTGGCGGAACCATTCACCTGATCGTCAACAATCAAATCGGTTTTACCACTGACCCTCGATTCTCCCGATCCACTCCCTACCCATCTGACATCGCCAAATCCATTGATGCTCCCATATTCCACGTCAATGGAGACAATGTGGAAGCCGTCAATTTTGTCTGCCAACTCGCTGCTGACTACCGTGCCAAGTGGAAGAAAGACGTCGTCATTGATATAGTCTGTTATCGCCGATACGGGCACAACGAAACAGATCAGCCAATGTTCACCCAACCGAGGATGTACAAAGCCGTTGACAAGCAACAAACTCCCCTGACCCAATACACCAAGTTTCTTGTTGGTCGTGGTACTTTTACGGAGCAGAACATCGAGGAGCACAAGAAGTGGGTCTGGGGGACGATGGAAAAGGCCGCTGAAGGAGCGAAGGATTATGTCCCTACGAGCAAAGAGTGGCTCTCCTCCAGTTGGCAGGGATTCCCCTCCCCACGTGAGCTCGCAGAGGACACTCTTCCCACCAGGTCTACGGGCGTAGACATCGATACTCTCAAGAAGATTGGTCGTGCGATTTCTTCCTACCCCCAGGGTTTCACTCCACACCGTAACCTTGCTCGAATCCTCGCCACAAGGGGAAAAACTGTAGAAGACGGTCAGAATATCGACTGGGCTACTGCTGAGGCACTCGCATTTGGCTCCCTAGTCTTGGAGAAAAAACACGTTCGTCTTTCCGGTCAAGATGTTGAACGAGGAACCTTTTCCCAACGCCACGCAGTAATTCACGACCAGAATACTGAGGAGCAGTATATCCCACTCGATGATCTCAGTGGCTTCCAAGCAAAGTTCAAGGTCTGCAACTCATCCCTGTCCGAATTCGGGGCGCTTGGGTTCGAACTTGGGTACTCGCTTGTCTCTCCCGACTCGTTGACCATCTGGGAGGCCCAGTTCGGCGATTTTGCCAACAACGCACAGTGCATCATTGACCAGTTCATCGCTTCCGGAGAGAGAAAATGGCTGCAGCGAACGGGGTTAGTGATGAGCTTGCCACATGGGTACGACGGGCAAGGTCCAGAACACTCAAGCGGTCGATTGGAGCGCTTCCTCCAGCTCTGCGATGACCACCCTCTCGTATATCCTACCCCAGAGAAGTTGGAGAGACAACACCAAGATTGCAACATGCAGATCGTATACCCCACGCAAGTACCTTCAGTCGTAGCTCGATCCCTCGTTGATCTGACGTTCTCCCTCCAGAACCCCAGCTAATTATGTCAGTTGATTGTCTGCCAGCTTTGAGCATGTGCTGAGAGTTTTGCTAGTTCCACGTTCTCCGGCGCCAAATTCATAGAGATTTCCGGAAACCTGTGCGTACTGCGGAGCGTTCTTGCGACTTTCATGACTGACACCACAACAAAGCTCATCGTGTTTTGGTCTAAAGCCTTGTTGCGAGACCCACACGCCCGTTCTTCGTTAGAGGAGATGACGACAGATACAGCGTTCCAGCGATACATCCCAGATCCTCATCCGGACAACTTGGCACCACCCAACGAGATTCGAAGACACATATTGTGCAGCGGTCCGTCCCTTCAGTCGTGTAACCGCAGCCAATTTTTTGAATATATTCGTCAGGTCAAGTCTATCACGCTCTCATCAAGGGGCGCCAAGATAAAGGCATAAACGATGTGGCGATTAGCCGACTCGAACAGATTTCACCTTTCCCATACGATCTGGTGTGTCCTTTTGCAACTCATTCTCATTCCCACCACTCACGCCGTAGCAATGAAGATCACCTCACACCTTGACAAATATCCAAATGCAGATATTCTGTGGTGTCAGGTATGCCCGTTTCATCGTTCCCTCGCGGGATTTTGTGTTTATCCCCTTTAGGAGGAGCCTTTGAACAACGGGGCTTGGACATATGTCGCGCCAAGGATCTTGACTGCCGCAAATGAAACACAGCACCATCAAGGGAAGTACCCCTTGTACGCTGGACGGGAACCAACAAGCTCCGTTGCAACAGGCTACAAGGTTCGGTCCCTCCCACATCTATCATGTCGCGACTTATGCCTTCCCCCAGGTCGTACATAAAAAGCAAATCGAAGAGTTTTTGGCGGAGGCGTTCGCATAGGGACCACTTACTCGATATACATGTTCTGTCGCTCATGATCTCCACTCCATATATAATACAGTGATCAAGCGGTTTTCTAATAATCCAACCTCAGGAGTCGCCTGCCTCAGCTTGATGGGCCATCCAGGCCCCATACCGGAGAGTACTGTTTATTCACCAATACTCCGGCGGACAGCATCCAAAAATTTGGCCTTTGGGTAATTGCCTCTAAGACTAGATCTAGCTTGAAACATATCCGGGCTTCACCAAGTCACCCACTGATGCTGGACAAAGACGATGCGTTGCGAGAATCATTAAAACGGCCAGAGTACTTGTGCAGGTTGGCAAATCGCCTTTGCCTGTGTCCTTATGTGGAATCCGCCATACATATCGACCTTTGGTCGCACTCGAGGCCGCCATTTACATCTCATGCCCGGGTGATAACCGAGATCAAGTCTACCCGCCACAAGAGTGGTGGTGTTCAATACTCTCGATCAAGCGATCGCCGAGCTCACCTTCAAAGTTAGTGCTTGAGATACATACTTTTCGCAAAATCCGTTACCGAATCGAAGTTGGTTATCCGAAATATGTTTTTAAATTTTGCGTAGCATATGATATTCTGGAGAAGACTGCTTCCAGAAAGTGCGACCTGAACTGAGTGTGGAAATCTCGTATCAGTTCCGAATGGAGCCAAAATTTGGCCCCAGCGCTTGTATTTCGCTTGACGATCACGTGCGCTGTTTCCATCTTTTCTCGATCGCCCGCTCAGTTTCCAGGTGAATGGAGCAACAAA
Source organism: Thelephora terrestris (assembly GCA_015956445.1). Classification (NCBI taxonomy): domain Eukaryota; kingdom Fungi; phylum Basidiomycota; class Agaricomycetes; order Thelephorales; family Thelephoraceae; genus Thelephora; species Thelephora terrestris. The sequence goes on along the minus strand of WIUZ02000022.1, from coordinate 345,983 downwards.
AGCATAAACCGCACAGACAAAGCCAGTCCAGAGCAACGGCGGACAAGACAAACGGCAAGGGAGGTGCGCCTACAAGCTTCAACGAGAAAGTGCGACGGTGTTTGTGGTTTTCGATGCGAGCTGACAGATATTTGTTGTTCAAGGCATTTGCCCCGAGATCAGGACGCAGAGCGGATAGGCAGGCTCGAAGGACCGCCGAACGGGATCAAACGCGCCTTCACGTACCCCTTGTTAATCGGACACCAGACGATGATCCTCCTCCAGTCATAGTGGCCATTGTCGGCCCGCCTGGAGTGGGGAAAACAACACTCCTCAAGAGCCTCGTCCGAAGATTTACGAAACAGACCTTACAACGTGCCCAGGGCCCTATCACCGTTATCAGCGGAAAACGGCGCAGACTAACGTTTTTGGAATGCAACAACGATCTCAACTCGATGATTGACATAGGAAAGGTCGCTGATCTAGTTCTATTGTTGGTGGACGCATCCTTTGGGTTTGAAATGGTGCGTATTAAGATTCTGCTGGTGGCTTCGACATGAAATTACCGAATGTTTGCTAGGAAACGTTTGAATTCCTCAATATACTGCAATCTCATGGTTTTCCAAAGGTCATTGGTGTGCTCACCCACCTTGACCTGATCAAAAAGACATCTACTCTTCGGGACACAAAAAAAGCTCTGAAAAAACGATTCTGGGCAGAAATTTATCAAGGGGCAAAGCTTTTCTACCTTTCAGGTGTCCTCAATGGCCGGTATCCTGACCACGAGATCATGAACCTTTCAAGGTTCATTGCCATCATGAAATTCCGTCCCCTCGTCTTTCGGAATTCTCACCCATACCTTCTCGCCGACAGAATGGAGGACCTTACTCCTCGAGAAGAGGTTCGACTGTCGGAAGGAAAATGCGACCGCAGAATTATCCTATATGGGTATCTCAGAGGAACAAATCTACAACAGCATTCTAAAATCCACATCCCTGGTGCCGGGGACTTTACAATCACTTCTTCGACCCGGCTGGAAGACCCCTGCCCTCTCCCAAATATCGGCTCAGAGAAACTGCGGAAGCTCAGCGAGAAAAAGAGGTTGATTATACACGCCCCAATGAGTGACATCGGAGGGGTGATGTACGACAAGGACGCAGTGTACGTCGATGTACCTGGAACCTTCGCGAAGGGGATTAACGAGGGTGTGTGGTTTCTCGTCCGACCCTTGCATGCCTTTGGTAACAACGACCATAGCTCCGCTAGGCGAAGGGGAAAGGATGGTGTTCGCTTTGCAGGATGCTTCAACCACTCTACAAGAAGTCACTTCCAATAAACCCATTCGTTTACTCGGGACTTCGACAAGCGGGCTCGCAACTGGGGAAGTTCCAACTCAGACGGATCAAGGCTGGGAATCTGATTCAAGCCGCCGAGACTCGGATTCGACCCTTTCCGACTTGGAAGATACAAGTGCCGATGCCTACGAAACAGACGACCTTTCGGAGAGACGTTCTATGAAATCTATTCCACCTGCTTCCCCAACCGAATACGATCGCCGTTTATATTTCGCTGGGAGTGACTCAGATGATTCTGAGGAAAATGTTTCTCAGGAAAACTCTGCCAATTCCGTTACTGGTGACTCCCCGAGCAATGACGATCCAGAAATTTCGGAAAACGACCTCGATGACGCTCCGCGGTGGAAATGCAATATTGGTACCACTACACTCACGAAGTGTGGTTCGGGAGCGCGTCCCTCGAGGATAGACTGGTTCAAATTGGTGTACTCATCGGCTCTGACGCCCACACAAATCCTTCAAGGGGCTGCCCGTGTGGATCCCCCTGACGCCGAAGATGATTTCTTTGTTCCAGTACCGGGTGGCGGCCAGATCGTTGAACAACAGGATGCAACCAAAGAACCCTCTATCGTCAATTCAAATGAGCGGTGGAGTGGCGTAGGCGCTTTGGACACCATTCGCCCACAGTTTATTACAGGATTGGGCGACTCTTCAGATCAACGTAGGGGAAGCGAGGAACCAGACGTCGAAGGAAATTTTGAGGATCTCGAGCCCAATGTGGACGGAGGTGACTCCCCTAGTACCATTCAACTTGCCAAGAAGGAATCTTTGCGACGGAAATTCGACGAGCTATACGAAGATCCGGGCGCGTCGGGTAAAGGATTCTACGACGAGCGAAAGGAGGAGATGGCCAAACAATCAGCCCTCAATCGCGAAGAATTTCAATCCTTGGACGAAAATATGCGCGCGGCAGTCCAGGGGTTCCCTCCGGGATCGTATCTCCGGATCGAAGTTGAGAGGGCCCCTTGCGAAATGGTTGAAAATTTCGACCCAACATACCCTATCATCGTCGGAGGTCTGCTGGCAGCGGAAGAACGGTTCGGATTCGTACAGGTTCGATTAAAACGGCATCGGTGGTTCTCACGGACCCTAAAAACCAATGACCCACTGATCTTTTCCCTCGGGTGGAGGCGGTTCCAGAGTGCCCCCATCTATTCCTTGGATGACCATTCAGTTCGAATGCGCCTGCTCAAGTATACCCCTGAACATATGCATTGTTACGCGACTTTTTACGGCCCTGTGTCACTCCCTAACACCGGGTTCTGCGCATTCAATTCTCTAACACCCGAGAGCAAAGGGTTCAGAGTTTCTGCAACTGGCGTCGTCCTTGACATCGACCGCTCTGCCAAGATAGTCAAGAAGCTCAAACTTACCGGTGTGCCGTGCAAGGTTTTTAAGAACACGGCGTTCATCAAAGACATGTTCACAAGCGCATTGGAAGTCGCAAAGTTTGAAGGCGCAAGCATCAGGACAGTTTCGGGGATACGTGGACAGGTCAAGCGTGCCTTGCCAAAGCCTGACGGCGCCTTCCGAGCGACTTTCGAGGACAAGGTGTTGATGAGCGGTGAGCGATCACTTACTTCACGAAGTATTTTGTTTCTGATGACACGTCCCATTAGATATCGTCTTCCTGAGGTCTTGGACCGCCGTACTGCCGAGGAAGCTCTATAACCCAGTCACTTCCTTATTGCTTTCAGACAAGAGCAGTTGGGCAGGGATGCGCCTAACAGGAGAAGTTCGGAGATCGGAAGGCTATCCTACCCCATCCAATGCAAACTCCACGTACAAGCCGATAGCCAGGACCGATCGACATTTCAACCGCCTGAAAATCCCCCGAAAACTCCAAGGAGAGCTCCCATACGCATCGAAAGCCAAAGTCATGAGACCTCAGGGGAAAGCCACATATGTGCAACGGAGGGCAGTGGTCTTGGAAGGAGAGGAAAAGAAGGCCATTGCCTTATTGCAGCAAGCAAAGGCATTAAGGAAGGATCAGATCATGAGGCGGAGACAAGAACGCGATCGAAAAGCAAGCGTTCGCAAGAGGATAGCAGAGAAGGAAGTTTTGGAGAAGGAGGGAAGAAAGAAACGCAGCAAACAGGAGCACTTACGGACCGCAGGCATCAAACGCAAAAGGGACATCGAGAGCGACGAGCGGTCGCAGCGTCAACGGATCTGACCAGCATTCTGTCACTCGCGCAGAGTCGGATCTGCAGTTACCATAGATAAACAGTAATACATAACACATGAATGGCGTAACAGGGTCGTAAAGTCGTCAATCGCGAACTGAAACGAGTGTGGAAAAACCAGATACATCATGGACCAGGTCGTCAAATCATCGTATTTCTTTGTGCCGAATCTTCTCATTTACATCCTTCCAAAAGGCTTGCCACCTTGGGCTCTCGTGCCTTTTCAGTGAGTCTCCAGGGTTGTCCTGGTGTGGGCCGTGTCGCGATGTGCTGGAGACGGAAGCATCCAAAGGTGGCGTGACATTGACATCGCTAGCCGGGAGCTTATGAAGCAGTGTCGTGTTCTGGTGAAATCGCGGCATCAAATCTGGACCGTGTCTGGTCGGACTGAAATCCGTTGTAATGTCCACTTCGCGGTCGGAGTAGTCCGGCAAGTCATACATTTCAAGGTCCGTCGAAAGACGGGACCGAGAGTCAACCTGATGCGGATCTTTTTCACCGAGCGCATGCGAGTGCACACCATTATCCGAAACCGTCGATGCTGAAGAGTGTGTCGAGAGATTAGGACCAACCCCTGCCAACCATGGGTGAGGATTCATATGACGTGCTTCTCCCTTGGAAATGTGTCCCGCCTCGGTTTCTGAATCCGTTGAGTCCTCGTCATCAAGCGGACGGAATTTGATGTTTCCTCTCGCTTTAGTCTTCAAGATACGATCATTCCCCATCCATTTGTCCCTCTTTCCCTCGCGCAAGCAATTTATATCTGGTTCCTCCAGCGAAATAATGGGTTCAGGTCCGAGAAATTTGAACGGAGGTTTGCTCCAGATAGCAACCACGGGGTGGAAGATTCCCGCTCTGTTAGATTCCTCGGGAAGGTTGGCAACATATTGGGCAAGATAGCTGTCCCATTTCTGGGGAGTTCATTCTGATTAGTAGCCTGCTGTCGGTAAGGATCAATGACGGACCTGATCAGGGTTTTCTCCAAACTTGGTTCTGAGCCACCAGTCGGTGCTAACTCCAAATGCCAGGAACAAAAAGAATCCCGCGCTTAATCCCTTTTCCTGTGCGGTCCCCCATTGGATGTCATTTTGGACCCACAAACGTTCCCAGACATTGGACCAAGGTTCTATACGGGTGAAAAGTGCGATGGAAATAACAAGGCCAAATGAGCCGGCTGCTGAAGACGATATCCGAAGGAGTACTGGTTGGAGACGCGGAATGGGGATGGGGGTCAGGGCTGCCAACGTTGAGGAGAACACCGCAACAAGTACTATGCGGGTAAGGAGAGACGGATGAATAGTGACCGAGACTGCGAGCGCTAGAGAAGTGCTGGCAAAACCCTTAGATGAGTCAGACATTTTCTAATCTTCCAAACGTACCCTCCACATAAACCCGAGGCAATGAAGGAAAAATATTTCCACCTTCCCGCGGCGACCGATGTGGCCAACGATGGGAGGAGCCAAACAGTCAGATAAGAGGCCGGTTTCAGGGTCTGGGATGGGGTGACACTTGGTATGAGGAGGGATAGGAAGGTGGCGAAATGAACTGCGAGAGTGAGGCTTCTGCTGGAGTGGGGGGAAGTAGTGACAACTCACTGCCGAAGAAAAAACCGGTTAATATGCCACCCAAGCCCCCCCGGAAAAAGGAAGCAACAAGCCTGGATGTAGACTTTCGTTTATCCTGGAAGACATCACCCGTTGGTGCGAATGATCTCGTACGATCCAATGTCAAGAAGGCTCCTGAGAAGGTGAGAACAAAAGAGATGAAGAAAAGAGACAGGGCATATGGCAAGAGATAGCCATTCGTCGGTAGGAGATCTGTCAACCGCACAGCGGCCATTCTACCACTAGCCAAGTCGTCTGGGATCTGGGGGGGAAGGGCTGGGAAGGGTGACCCGCAACCACGGGAATATCCGATCGTTCAATTATGGCATCACTTCCCCCCCTCAAGAGAAAAAAACAGGAGGCTGGGTGCGAGACGAGCAAGAAACGGCCGCCCTCTCACGTCGGACATACGGCACGCTCGTCTTATCGAGATGAATTGCCCATCGCCCAGGGTGCGTTCTTGGCTTTAGGGTTTTTTTACTCAGCAGTGAACAGAATCGTTCTCAAGGGAAACCCGAGATAATTCGTGAGTTGCAACGGAACTCCGTAACTATACTTGTGGGCGAAACAGGCTCTGGAAAGTCAACCCGTGAGCCAAGCAGCCACATATTCTGCACATATTCACTAAATCGCCGAAAGAGATACCCCAGTACATCCTCGAGGCCGGTATATCACGAGGAAAATGCATTGCAATCACCCAACCGAGGCGAGTCGGTGCTACCTCCCTCGCTGCTCGTGTCGCTACGGAACGAGGGGTTCCGCTAGGCACATCTGTCGGATATTCTATCCGTTTCGACGAAAATTACTGCCCAAGCACGAAGATCAAATTCATCACGGATGGAATGTTGGTTCGGGAACTCATATCCGATGCGCTCTTATCTCATTACGGTGTCATTATCATTGACGAAGCACACGAAAGGACATTGCGAACAGACGTCCTTCTGGCGAGCCTCAAACGAATTCTCCAGCGGCGCAATGGTTTACCCTTGGGTCACGACCAACCTACAAACCCTTTGAAAGTAGTCATCATGAGCGCTACGTTGGACGCGCGCAGGTTCAGCGATTTCTTCGGCGGGTATATACATCTCTGCCAGTTAGATGTATACCTACATACTCATGCAACCCTTGCAGCGCAGAACTGATCTATGTCAAGGGCCGGCAGTATGCCGTGCGTATATTTCACACACCAGCCGGCCAACCGGACTTTGTGGAAGCGGCTTTGCGTACCTTCTTCCAGATCCACACCAGTAACAGCGCTGGGGATGTTCTGATATTCCTTCCTGGCCAGGAAGAGATTGAAAACCTCCTTTCTTCGATAAACTTCTACGCACGCCAGCTACCCCAAGGAGTGATGCCGGTAACAGATATGGACGACCCTGTGTCTCACAATCTCACAACTCGACTAGGTCCTTGTGTATCCCATGTACTCCTCCCTCCATCCGTCACAACAATCGAAAGTCTTCGAACCCACGCCATATGGTTCCAGGAAGTGCATCCTCGCGACAAACATCGCCGAAACATCGATTACGATTCCTGGTATCAAATACGTTATTGACACAGGAAAGTGTAAGGAAAAGCGCTATGTTGCTAAGGAAGCTAGTAGCGGTAGGTTATATGCTCTGGTGGCAAACGGCCTCAATTGATGTCGTTCTCACAGGTGTAGACACTTTATTGACCAGAGACATCAGTAGATCTTCTGCCATGCAACGGGCGGGACGCGCAGGCAGAGAGGTTTGTAACCTTTTCCTCAACAGGGGGGGGTTCTGATTGATTGACAGGGGGAAGGGTTCTGTTTCCGGGTGTATCCAATGCATGCATTTGATTCGATGGTCCCAGCGCTGGAACCCGAGATCTGTAGATGTGATTTGACTGCAGTTATTCTAGAACTGAAATGTCTGGGTCTTGACGTGGAAGGGCACGATTTCATGGATGATCCAGACGAAGAGGCAGGTTAGTTTATCAGTGGTGACGTCCCTCTAATAGACGGCCTCTAACACGATTATAGTACATTCTGGACTAACCACTTTGTCTATCCTCGGTGCTATCGATAAGCACCAAAACCTCACTGACGCAGGAAGGAAGATGGCAGAGCTACCTGTCGACCCGAAATTTGCTCGTACGATACTGGCCTCTGGGGAGCTCGGGTGTTCCAAAGAGGTCATTGATGTTGTTTCTGCGTTCTCAGTCTCGTCGAGGTTATTTCTAGGGACTCCAAGCAATGACTCGGCTGCGGTTGACGCACGGGAAAAATTTAAACATCCTTCTGGGGACCACTGCACGATTCTGAACGCCTTCCGCGCTTATCAGGAAGTCGTTTCTTCAGCATCTAGTGGGGCAACGAAATCTTGGTGTGCCGCGAATTCCCTGAACGAACGAGCTCTATCCGAGGCCATGGAAATCCGGCGCCAGCTTCGAAAGATCTGCGGGCGGATTGGGATCAATACAGATATCTCGTGCGGTAGTCAAGTGCAACCTATCTTACGTTGCCTTGTTCTGGGTCTGGTACAGAACACTGCTTTTGTCCAACCGAACGGCCTTTATAAACAAGTGATGGGCTCTTCGGTGAGTTATGGCATCTCGCTGGGTCGGCTGGAATTATTCATGGGTGATCAGGTTATGAAGATACACCCGGGTTCAGTGGTTCAAATGTCTCACCCAGCAATTGTTTATAATGAACTTGTGTGTATATGATCCCAATGGGAGAATGATTTTACCGCTGACTTATGCTTATAGGTCCTCACAACTCAAATGTATGCACGAGGGGTTTCAGTTATATCTAAAGCAGAGGTTTCCAGTGTGTTCAGCCATATATCTCATAAATTTTGACGTGTTGAATGTGTGCAAGCTATCAGTAGTCACTAATAAACCTGGTGATATCTTTCTGCAGTTTTGTACTTATCTTGGTCTCAACTTCCTTTGACGCATACATCAGCAAACCACCTGCCGAGTCAGCAAGGTTTCTAGGCCACTTTGAAGTTGTTTCAAGGGCCATCAGTGATTGAGGGTCTTCTCCATAGTGTGTTATCTAGTTTTGTAGCTTTCTGTCTTTGATTGAGAACACCTTTTGATCCCACTTTCTGTTGAAATGAACAGGGAATCAAGATTGAGGTGTGATGGTTTTGCTGCTTTAACTCTCTTTTTCCTTTTGTTCTCTGTCTCATCCATCATGAAAACAGTTTTTTTTTTCAAAGTTGAAAAGTGTCGAAAATGGTCAAAATAGAGTGAAAATAGAGTGAAAAGCCATTGCTTGCCGAAAAGGCCCTTAAAGTGATCAACACGGCAAAGAGGGTCCAGCACCCTGCCCAAAGCCCAACTCATCTCTGAGACTTGAGTCCAACACCAAACCAAATGTCTGACGTGACACTCATTACGTTAGAGTAGCCAAGCTATAACTGTATTGTTGTAGTTTAACTAAAAATTCTCTCGAAACATGGAGTTATACAATTCTTTCTCAAAAAAGCAGTTGAGGCAGAACTCTGTGCTACATTCCAGGCTGTTTTTTGCTGTCAACTTTGAGTCCACTTTGAGGCCATACCGTGGAATCAGGGGAGTGGGGATCCAAGCTTGCGAGAGCAGGACAACATCTCCAAGATGAGACCTGTTGGCCCAGGTGGATTGTTTCACACTGCCCTGTGATGGGATCAGGACAGGTCCCCTGAGATGTGCTACCATAGAAAGTGGGCTGCGGAATGATATTGAAGTGTTCTGCATAAGTGAGATATGGACTAATGGGCCATATGGTGAACTAGCTGAACACTCTGTGTAGTCGGAGACCTCAGATAGAGTGAATGAGCAAGTAGGGGTTGGTACTGGCTGAGTGTTGCGATCTATACAACCACCAGGACAGAAGATCTGTCCTTAGTTGCCTAGAGAAGTTGGAGAATCGCTGGGGAAGTACTGCAACGACTAGAGTGAAGCGCGAGGAGCAAGGAAAAGCAGAGTGGGATGGGAAATGAAGTTGCAGAATATTGTGATGGAGAATTGTTGCAAAGGTTTGAGAGTAGCAGAGTAGGCAGGCAAGAGAGTAACACTAAGACACAACAGAGAAAGAACTGGAGACTTTAGAGAAGCGAACTGGAAAACTGGAACTCGGACTGGAACTGAAACTGGGGGATCTGAATCAATGCATTCAAGGCTATCTAGGACACAGTATATAAACACTGGAGACAAGGGGTTGTGTTCCAGTCCAGAACATCACAAGTTCATTGCAAGGAAATGGATGATGTACCTGGCAAAAACCCACCCAGTACATTGCAAACACATTCTGAATTTTCCAAGCTGATTTCCTTGCAGAATTCTGGGACAGAAAATGGTCAGTACATTCACAGTGTTCCAGTGATGTTCCCATTAGATAATCCATGGGTACGTTCAGAATTTTCCCAAAGAAAGTAACCTCGATGTCGCCAGTCGGCGCATTTACAATGTTCCTGGTCAGAAAAATTCAAAATGCACCCAAATGGTGTATTTGCAGTGTTCTGGGGTGGTACCTCCAGAATGTACTGGTGCTGTCGACTGTGATGTACTGAGTTTGGCAAAGGTCAGGAACACTGCAGGAACACTGCGAGGAAACTGGAAAAACTGGGAATATTTTGAATGAACTTGTGATATTCCCAGTTTTTCCAGTTTCCTTGCAGTGTTCCTGCAGTGTTCCTGACCTTTGCCAAACTCAGTACATCACAGTCGACAGCACCAGTACATTCTGGAGGTACCACCCCAGAACACTGCAAATACACCATTTGGGTGCATTTTGAATTTTTCTGACCAGGAACATTGTAAATGCGCCGACTGGCGACATCGAGGTTACTTTCTTTGGGAAAATTCTGAACGTACCCATGGATTATCTAATGGGAACATCACTGGAACACTGTGAATGTACTGACCATTTTCTGTCCCAGAATTCTGCAAGGAAATCAGCTTGGAAAATTCAGAATGTGTTTGCAATGTACTGGGTGGGTTTTTGCCAGGTACATCATCCATTTCCTTGCAATGAACTTGTGATGTTCTGGACTGGAACACAACCCCTTGCCCCCACTGAAAGGAAATCCTAAAATCTCCTAAGTAAGCGATGTCAAGGATAGTTGAGAGAGGAAGTGGGAACAGAAAAGTGAAACTGAGGGGAGATGAGTGAAAGGGGTGACTATAGAGGAGAAACAACAACAAAGGCTGAGTAACTAAGAAGAAGGTGATGAAGGGTGACAACAGCAGTAGCATCAGAAAAGGTGGCAGGCACCTTATTTCGTGATTATTTGCACTTATCTGGTAAACAATGACAACATAACCTCATTATATAATGTAGGTCATAATTTTATATATGTTGACACAACATTTACAATTGGGGACCCACAACTATTTGGCTGGTGGGAAAATAATTTCAAGGCCATTTTGCTGATGTAAGGGAGAGCCGCATCATACAGGGGAAACACAGGGGAAATGGACTTGAAAGAGGAAGATGAAGGCAAGAGTAGCGGAGGCAAGTGCTCAGAGAACAGAATGATGCGGAGAATGGAACGGAATGATCAATAAGAAAGGTGTGAGATGAAGAGTTGGACACAGGACGACAAGAGAACTGGGGATTGGCAGCGGGAAGACAAGATGGCAATGGGGACTGGTGATGAGAGACTAGAATGAGAGTTGAAACAGTGACAAGAGGCTTGGGGAAGGAGGCATCAGGGATATCAAAGTCCTGGTAAGTCAAGAAGCAGGAAGATGGAGGCTAGAACGCAGGGATTTGAAACGGGGTTCCCGGTAAGGTGATGAAAAGCAGGGAAGGGCATTCGTAAGACAATAAGATGTTCCAATGAGGGGAACGAGGATCGCCTTGAGGCAGTCATGAGGCCAGGAAGCTGCCGGAACTTAATAGGTTTGAGCAGCCAATGGGAAGAATCGGGGAATAGCTGATTCAACGGTGTGACGACAGGGTGGAAGATCATTTGGATCTGCGCAACTTCATAGCCTGAAATCTGTCAGCATCGAATGAAGGAAAGAAAAAAAAAAGTATCCCCTAGCCCTGGCCCTGAGGCCATTCCATTTGAAAGGAGGACAGTTTCGTACTGCCCAAACAGCCAGCCTTTGGTTGCTGGCATGGCGCTGACCTGTTGCAGATCAGTAAACCCCTCCACATCACTTGTACGCATCTGCATCCAGACTGAGTATCACGCCTGAAGGTGGGTGAACGGTAATCACTGGGGGCAAGGGGTACTTACTAGTGGGTACATTGTGAGTTCATTGTGAGTTTTGAAACCATTCGCCCGGTTGTTACCCACCAGGTACTTTCTGGGTACTTTTTGAAAGATACCCATCAATTCGCCCGCATTTTACCCACTGGGTGCATGGTGGGTACTTTGTGAAAGTACCCACTCAGGAACCCAGTGGGTACTTCTCAAGCGAAAGACCTGGTTTCTTTCCCAATTTACTTTCCAAAGTGCCCATCACAAACCTGAGCCACTTGTTGAGAGTTCTTTCATAAAGTACCCACCAATCTGATCACAATGTACCCAGTGGGTTTTTTTCAAAGAACTCACAAAGAACTCACACTCTGGCTCAGTTTCACCACAAACTCTCAAAGAGCCCATTGAGTATCTGGTTGAGTACATTGTGATCAGATTGGTGGGTATTTTGTGAAAAAACTCCCAACGAGTGGCTCAGGTTTGTGATGGGCACTTTGGAAAGTAAATTGTGAAAGAAACCAGGTCTTTTGCTTGAGAAGTACCCACCATGCACCCAGTGGGTAAAATGCGGGCGAATTGATGAGTATCTTTCAAAAAGTACCCAAAAAGTACCTGGTGGGTAACAACTGGGCGAATGGTTTCAAAACTCACAATGTACCCACTGGGTAAGTACCTTCTTGCCCCCAGTGAATGCAGCATTGGGGGTGCTGATTGTTGCTGTTCAATCTTGGCTATGGGAGACTGGAGGATTCACAAATGATGGATGTAGTTGGCAAGGGTGGGACAGAGGTCAGGAAGCTTGAATTCAATAGTAGCCTCTTCAACAGTGATAGGCTTGAGACTGAGATGATAGTTGAGTTGGAATGCCATCGTGTCAGTGTACATGGTGTGGAGAGGGAGTGGCATCAACGGAGTGACATTTGCAGATAGCCACACAGCATGAGCAAACAGATTTGGTTGAGACGGTGAACTAGTTGAACACTCTGGGTAGTTGGAGACCTCAGACAGAGTGTACAAGTGAGTAAGGGCTGGGTTCATAGACTTCCCCTTTTGGCTCTGTTTCACACGCTTGCTCCTTCCTCTCAGTAAGACTCATCACAACATTGTTCCAACTTCCCAATGCCCCATCTGTTCCCCTACCTCGCGTCAGACTCTCGTTTATCTCCTTCTATATACTTGTTTTTATTTTCCCACTGTTTCTCCATTTGTTTGTGACTTTGCCCATCTCTTTTGAATAGATCGCGCTATTGTTACCCATAAATACTCTGTACTAGCTAGCTGAATGAAAAAGAAACCCCCTGGGCCTCTTCACACCTCTTTTCCCTTCTGCCTGAACAACCTGATCATCGCCAACCCCTCGCTCTTCGCTCTGACATCAATCTCAATAGCCCTCTAGCCCCATAGCCCACTAGTCCACTTGTCCCCTAGCTCACCGCCATCATCTAGCAAGGAGTTCACTAGTACGGAGTTCTCTCCCCTCATTGGGGGCAAGAGCTTATATACCCACCAGGTACATTGTGATTACATTGTGGTCACAGTCAACAAGTGATCCCAATGTGCCCAGTGGGTAAAAATCAGGTACGTTCAAAATGTGCCCAAAAATGTGAATTTAATATTACCACTGGGCAAATACTGATCACATTTACAATGTACCCAGTCATGTGACCATAATACACCAAAACACATGTCTTAGGCATATTTTGAATACATTCAATTCACATTGTAAAATCGACAACATTCAAAATGTGTTCACAATGTAATCACAATGTGCCCAGTGGGTATTTGGGCCCTTGCCCCCAGTGCCTGTCCCAATGACTTCCTGACCTACCATGGTTCCCTCTCCTCTATCCAGCTTCTCTCCCCTTCCCGACCTCTGCACAACCAGTGACCCCTCACCTTCACTCCTGCTATTCTGGCCGTGTTCCGAGTCCACCCAGATAGTAGCAGCTTACCGTAGACAATAAGATGTTCAGATGAGGCGAACAAGGATCGCCTTGAGGCAGTCACGAGGCTGGGAAGCTGCCAGAACTAAATGGGTTCGAGGAGCCAATAGGAAGAATTGGAGAATAGCCAATTCAACAGCACGACAACAGATCTGAATGAGTCACGCCTTGGTCATCTTCTTTGGCATCATCAGCGTCAGCATTTGAGCCACTTGGATTGTTGTCCTGCTGCTCTGGTGGGTTGGTGTGGTGTGAGTGGAGTTGAAGCTCATGAATGGAAAGTACAAGGTTGAAATTTCTGTGTTTCTCAGAGCAATTGAGCCACATGCAGATTTGTGGGTTGTATGATTGGTTGTTGCCAGACCACCCAGGAACTCTGATCTCTGTGATGTGTGCATGCTCTGTGGTATCAGCAGTCCATTGCATGGTCACTAGGAACAATGGCACATTACAGCTCACACTGGGGGCAAGGGCACCTGGAATTGGTGGTCAGACATGTTGATTGCATTGCAATACCATTTTTGCTGACATGTCAAAAACATTACAGAAAAATTTGTTGAGAACATTCCAAATGGAATTGATGGACATTGGTTGGATTACATGCCAAGGTAACATTTGAAATGTAATCAACCTGGAATCGGCGATTACATCTTGATTACATGACACTGGGGACAAACCCCCACTTAGTCACCAGGTACTTTTTGAATACATTGTGGTTCCATGTCCAATGCACTAACACTTTGCTGGGCAAGAACAAGTTGAGTTCTTTCAGAATGTACTAAACACTGTGACTACTACTTCCCAGCTCAGTACATTGTGTAAACATTCAAAAAGTACCAAATTGTGTGACCACAATGTCCCTGATCAGTAATTGTTCAGTACTTTTTGATTGTGTCAAAGAAAGTGATCAACAAGTACCTGCACTGCACATTGTGGTTTCAATGAAGATTTACTGGGTCATGTGACTACAAGGTACCAAACTGGTGAATGCTGAGTACTTCTAGAATGTCCTGAGCCCATGTTTTCAAATTTTACCTGAGTGGCTCAAAGAAAATGTGATGACACAGTACTGAGCCTGGGTATATCCTGAGCACTTTTTGAAAGAAACTAAAATATACTGAATCCTTTCAAAAAGTGCTCAGGATATACCCAGGCTCAGTACTGTGTCATCACATTTTCTTTGAGCCACTCAGGTAAAATTTGAAAACATGGGCTCAGGACATTCTAGAAGTACTCAGCATTCACCAGTTTGGTACCTTGTAGTCACATGACCCAGTAAATCTTCATTGAAACCACAATGTGCAGTGCAGGTACTTGTTGATCACTTTCTTTGACACAATCAAAAAGTACTGAACAATTACTGATCAGGGACATTGTGGTCACACAATTTGGTACTTTTTGAATGTTTACACAATGTACTGAGCTGGGAAGTAGTAGTCACAGTGTTTAGTACATTCTGAAAGAACTCAACTTGTTCTTGCCCAGCAAAGTGTTAGTGCATTGGACATGGAGCCGCAATATATTCAAAAAGTACCTGATCAGTAAGTAGGGGTTTGTCCCCAGTGTCATGTAATCAAGATGTAATCGTTGATTCCAGGTGCTCTTGCCCCCAGTGTCAAGTTTGGGGATTTGGAAGTGGTCCAGCAGCTTGTTTCCCTTCCCCACAAAAGCGTGAGCATCCAAGATGGATTGCTTGTAAGTACAAAAAAGTTGGAGGGAGGAGGTTATTTGAGTAAGTTGATCATCATCAAGTTGGCACAACTGGGCGAGGTAGCAGAGGTCCGTGAGGCCTCAGAGAGCAATGATGAAAGACTGTGGTGCATTTGCAGCAATGACACGGATGAAATGCCTCTCACTGGGAGCAGGGGCATCTGGAACTGATGATTCCATCTTGATTACGTTGATTACGTCTCAAATGTTACCTTGACATTTAATTCAACTGATGTCACCAACTCCATTTGAAATTTCCTCAAATTTTTCCCAAGCAATGTTTCCTGAATGTGCCCAGTGGGTATATTCACTAGGAGCAAGGGCACCTGGAATCGGTTATTATGTCTTGATTACTTGGAGAGTTCATGTGCACTTCCCAATAATTGTAATTGCCAATTCCAGGTTGATTACATTTCAAATGTTGCCTTGACACTTACCCAGTGGGTACATTGTGAGTTTTAAAACCATTTGCCCAGCTGTTACCCACCAAGTACACGTTGGGTATTTTTTGAAAGATATCCATTGATTTGCCCGCATTTCACCCACTGGATATATGGTGGGTACTTTTTGAGTGAAACACCTGGGTTCTTTCACAATTTACTTTTCAATGTGCCAATCACAAACCTGAGCTACCCATTCAGTTCCTTCATAAAGTACCCACCAATCTGATCACAATGTACCCAGTGGGTTTTTTTCAAAGAACCCACAAAGAACTCACAGTGTGGCTCAGTTTCATCAAAAACTCTCAAAGAACTCTCAATGGGTGGCTCAGGTATGTGATGGGCACATTGGAAAGTAAATTGTGAAAGAACCCAGGTGTTTCACTCAAAAAGTACCCACCATATATCCAGTGGGTAAAATGTGGGCAAATCAATGGATATCTTTCAAAAAATACCCAACATGTACCTGGTGGGTAACATTCCACTCGGTTGTGGAGCAATTATAGCCCTTCATATGGAAGGAGCTGCAAACCAATTTCACGGAGAGTTGCACAAATATACTTGTCAACATCACTTCATTCTGGTTGGATCACATCCCTGTCCATTGGTTGCTATTCAGGAATATGTTGAAGGGAGGCCAAGGTCAAAGATCATTGGACATTGTGCTGCCAATCACATCCTGAAGGACCATGTCGTTCTCTGGCTTTGCATGAATTTCTGAGTTGTAAGAGGATAGGACATGTACAGAACTCATGAAAGCATGGATCAAGTACCCACCATGTACCCAGTGGCTAAAATGTGGGTGAATTGATGGGTATCTTTCAAAAAGTACCTGATGGGTAACAACTGCACAAATGGTTTCAAAACCCACAATGTACCCACTGGGTAAGTACCCTCTTTCCCCCAGTGTCACAGCCCAGACAAGTTGTCTACTCCTGCAAACTTACAAAAGTGCGTATTTGGGAAAGATGTGAGTGGCTCCAAATCGGGTTTGTGTTGTGTCGCTTTTGGCATATCTGACTTACCAGTGTTTGGATTGTCCTTGCCCAGATCTGATCTCCTTGACATCCACGTATGATCCTCAAAGCATGTCCGATTTTTCCCTGGATCTCAATCTCCAAGGTGCTTGGTTGATGCAGCAGTGTATCAAAGGTCAGCCTCAGCATTCTTCAGATTCCGAGGGCAGAAAAGAGAGATGGTAGAGGACAGGAAAGAGAACAGTGAGGGTTTTGGAGAGCAGAGTTAAAAGATTTCAGCGCTTGCGAATGGAATGTGTGCTCAGGTATTGGAGTTCGGATATAGGAACTTTACTAGTACGTAATAGATCCGATATAAGACAAGAGACTTCTATTATGATCAATCGTCCTCATCCGGATTACATAAATATTGGTCAAGCACTCTATTCCAAGTGCTTGGGGGTGATGGGAGGAAGAGGTGGTAATTTATAATGGAGCAACGGTTTCAATGCTGGGAGTGGAACTAAAACTAGGCCTGTTTGAACAGTATTTTGTGATGAGGCTCGTGATTTTCTATCAGCGCAAATGAAGCTCACATTCCCTCCCAGACATCAGATACCCTGAGAACTTTCACAAGCGCATGTATCTCTTGCAAAAAGCTTTGCAAATTGGCCCTTGGGGTGTTTGAAGGGTGAGGGATATTTGCTGCCCTCCAGCCGTCTGCTGTGTGAGATATTCCAGCAAGGGCTGCCAGTTGCCTCGCTCCAGTGGAAGAGTTACTGAGGGTCTCCAGCCAGACGGTTCTTCACTCCCCCTCAGCCTCCTCCGCTTTCTTCTCCTCCTTCGGAACCGCTCTCTTCTTCCCCTCCTTCTTCATCGTGAACTCATCTTCGGACTCAGAGGATGAAAGAGCCTCAGATTGCACTGGAGTACCTGGATCCTCGACGATCTTCTCTGGGTCCTCGACCATGCTCTCCTCCACCTGAGGACTGAGGACTCGAGGTTTCAACAGCCCCGTGACTGGTGCACTATCAACTACCATGGCGCTGTTCCCGAGCAAGCGAGCCTGGAACTTTTGGCCAATGTCCTCCCAGGCGTCTTTTTGTGAATCTAGCCTCATCCTCTGAGAATCTTCGGCGAGCCGAGCACCTATGAAATCCGTGTACCATTCCTGGATCATCATCCTTGGGAGCTCCAAATTGTTGACGATGTCATCGAACATCTGAAGGGATTCTAGCCCCCTCCGACTGGCACCCAGCTCGGTTTCCTGCACCTCCACGTTGCTCCCCTTGGAAAAGGCTTCCTCTGCCCTGAGTCACCTTCCACTCCTCATCCATGGCCTCCGTTTCCTCGCCCTGTGTAGTGGTGGTCGGCGAATTGGGAGTCACCTCCTTCCTCTTCGGGATATGCTGCACCAGAGTAGGAGGAACGAGAACGTATGGAAGCTTTGCTCTCAGCGTAGGTCTCCCAGTCTTCGGAGTCTTCGGCATCTTCACCCCCAACGACAGAAGCCCCTCCCCACTGATGAGGTTCTGCTGGACCACATGTCGCAGGTATTCCACAACTGGGCCATACGGCTGCACCTCAGCTTCCCGGCACACTTCGAAGTGCCTCACCTAGGTTTCTTCGTTAGTAGGAAGCTCTTTTGCAAAGGAATCCCCAAGAAAACTCACCATCCACGCCTTCATGAGAGCAGTCCACGTTCTATCCCCGGTACTGAGCTCCTCGAACGTGCTCAGCCTCCACACTTCACGAACGGACTCCCAGATCCCCGTGGTCGATGGATACGTGGCATTCACCTCCTCGAAGGTCCATGGCGAATCGTTCTCGATGGACGGGAACAAACCTCCCTTCTGATCAATTGTGTCTAGAGGACTGAACGGAGGGAGAGGATTCCCCTTAGCATCAGACGGGAACCAGGTCATGGAGAGGGAAGAAAAGGTTATCAAGTTGGCAACCAAGGACGGTTCGTTTTTAAAGTCCCAAGGAGATGTCACAATGTCGAATCTCCCATTCTCTGATTCCTTCCTATTGGTTGCTCGACTCCATTGTGTTCTGGACCCTTCCCAGCCTCGAGACTGCCTCTAGGCAACCTCCACCCTGGTCACCCTGCTCTCTGGACCATTTTCTATTCCATCAGTGCTCATAACTTTATTCCATCTCAACCTTTAGCTCAGACCTCTCACTGGGGGCAGACCCCTACTTACCCAGCAGGCAGATTGAGGGTTTTTTGAGAGTTTTTCAACAATTTACCCAGATTTTACCCAGTGGGTTAATTGTGAGCAAATTCAAAACTCATCCACCACTTTTCCCTCAATTTGATTGGTGGGTAAGTTTTGAAATTTTTCTCAACAAACTCATTAGTTTGCCCATAAGGTACTCCTTTGAGTAAACTCTAAATTTTCTTTCACAGATTGCACCAAATGTGCCCACCACATGTTCATTCAAAACCTGCTCACAATATACTCAGTGACATACCCACCAGGTTCTCTTTGATGTGATCAAAAAAAACTCTGATTTGCTCAGTTTTATGACAAACTCCCAACAAACTGTTTTTTTTTTTTTTTTTTTTTTTTTTTTTGATGCCAGTTTATAGTGCTGAGGTAGTACTACCTATGTTACACTTTGCTATCGTATGGTCTACTTGCATCTTTGGTGAATCACGAACATGATCGAACATAACAGCGGGGGGAAAGGGAAACAGGAATACAAGGTATACCTGACGCACAGGGTAGTTATGGTACCAAGGCGTGGGAGTCCTGGACCAACGGGGGAAATATCAGTGTAACACAAGGACACTAATCTACGTGGGGAAAGTGCGGGAGGATACCAAATGTATATAGAGACTTGACGTGCAGATTACCCGTTTAAAACATCTGCTGCAAAGGCTTGCTATGGCTTCTGCGCTGTTTTCTTTGGTGAGACCCAGGCTTTGAGAGTGCACCTGAGGTTGCCAAAAGCGGTGAGAGAGGTCCCGATGAGACGTTGGGCGCATGTCCCATCTGGGTCTTCAAAGGCAAAGGAGATTGAGGATGTTTGGCCGTTTGTGAAGTTCTTGGGGTTTCTTATCCATGAGGGGTACTGTCTGATGATGAGCGACGTATAGTTGGGGTTATGCGTGGATAGTTCCTCGTGGAGGGCTTCTGGGGAGTAAGCGGGTGAATCGGGTTCCTTGCCGGTGAACACATGTGACAGGGTCACACGAGACCATCTTGTGTTGGGGATGATGTCCTTGATAATCAGTAGATTGGACGTAATTGATGCCTGAACAGCCTTGAGGGCGTTAACGAGGGCAGAGGGAGAGGGTGCCTGGGCGCGGACCACTAGGTTTGATGCTGCGGTCCACTTCACGCCGACCACACGGACGTGCAAGTGTTTGGGATGTTCGTGGAGGGATTTGTTAAGGGTGGTGACCAGGTCAACAAAGGAGGGGAGGCTCTTGGGATCTGTTTTGCCTTTAGTTTGAATCACTGCTTGTGGAAGGAGGTTCCTTTTCAGGGGAGGTTTTGGCTGTGGGGGCTTTGATGGAGGGGGTGGGGGAGGGGGGGTTATGGGAGCAGACACTTTAGCAGCGTCAGCATAGCTTTTAAGGGAGGCTAGAGTCTCCACTTGTAGATTTGTAATGTTCGCCTCCATTGCCACCAACGTCGGAATGACATCTGCAGCAGGTTGGGAGGAAGGTTGTGGTGTGGTAGGGTTGTTGTTGGTGTTGAGGTTGTCAACTCCTGTTCAAATAAATTGGAGTTGTCTGAGGAGATTGTCTTCAAATCTGGAGGAGGGGTAAAGGATGGGCCAAAGGGATTGGGAAGAGTCGTCATTGAGAATTTCAAGGATGCGGGAGATGTAGTAGTGTCGTTTGGATTGTTTTTGGATCGGGTCATCTTCCTCATCTGCACGTTGAAAAACTAGCTCTATATCACTGAGGTTTATTTGGAGAGGTCTGATAACGGTTCGTTCGAAGTAGTTGATGGTGTCTACATCTGGTGGGACAAACGAATTAGGCGCCGGAGGGGGAAGTGGTGGTCGAAAGAAGAGAGCCATCCCAACAAACTGTTGCAGGACACATTGGGAGAGTAAAGCCAAGTTATATTGATGGGATCAACACCACTATATACCACTACAGAAATTCCCACAATCACATGATCAGATCACATAACTGGCTGTCACAGCTCACTCCACCACAAATCCACTGTGTATATGTTTGAGCATGTTGAGGACAGATTGGTAATTTGGGAAAGAACTCTGGGTGAGTGGCTCAGATCATGTGATGGACACATTTGGTGCAATTTGTGAAAGAACCCTTAGAGTTTTTTCAAAGAAGTATCTCATGGGCAAACTGATGAGGTTGTTGGGAACAATTTCGGAACTTACCTACTGATCAAATTGAGGGAAATGTGGTGGATAAGTTGTGAATTTTCTCACAATTAACCCACTGGTTAAAATCTGAGTAAATTGTTGAAAAACACTCAAAAAACCCTCAATTTGCCTGCTGAGTAAGTAGGGGTCTGCCACCAGTGCGCTGAGTACAGTGTTTCAGCCTGATTAGATGCTGGGTTGGATGAAGTCTACAGGAACTGTTCATCTCGGTATGTCTGTAGTAGTTTCACCTGTGTCAGTTAACCTTCTCAACACCATCTCTCTCAAAGCCTCCTTTCTGCCGCCAAGCATTCCTCTACAATCCCCCTCTTTCTCTCCAAATTCTTGGATCTGCCCCTGTGACAGGGTTTTACTTAGTATGTCAGCATCCCATTCACCCTGTTCCCTTCATGAAAGAAGTCTAATTGTCACGGTCACTAAGTAGCTGTTGTTCTCCTCACAGGGTACACTCAAATTTGTCAAAAGGAGTCACCCTTATTTTAGTGTACCATTGCTGGTGAGGCACAGCCAACTTTCCATTGAGGTGAGCCAGAGGCTGTTAATCAGGGGGCTTTGTGCAAAAGAAACTCCACTGTGATTGTGGCGCCACAGCCTGAGTGAGGGTGTCAACGCTATAAATATGACCAAGCATTTTTCATTGCCCCCACCTAGCTTGCCTCCACTCATACTTGCTCTCCATCAGGTGGGCTTCCTCTTGTCAGGTCTCTTTATTAGAGTGGGCTATGACCACCCATTGCAGAACCTGCCCTCTCAAAAGTGTGCCATGTTTGCAGATGGCCACCCTCTCGAAGGACCGGTGGACCCCATTCAATACAGGACTGACAACAAATGTCGCCTTCACACACTCAATACTGCCCCAACCAAGCGAAACAAGCTGAATTGCATGGGTAAAATGTCTCTTACGCTGTCAGAGAAATTTGCCCTCATAGGAACAAGTTCCTGAGGGGCAGGGGTATGGGAGAGCCTTGTCCTCATTTGAAAGACTTCTTGAGGGGCGGGGATTTGGGAGAGGCTTTTCTCATCGGAAGGACTTCCTGAGGGGCAGCAGTTTGTAGGATGCTTGCTCTCATTAGCTGAGCTTGTGAGGCTCTAGATTGCTTGGGGCATCCAAAAAGCCTAGCTTATGTCAGCAACTGTAGTTCCTTTTTTGGTAATAGACCTTGCTTAGCTAATTTCCGCGAGTCGGCTAAGCATGCGCTCACTGCAACACCTGTTGGCCTCAAAATATCTGGCAACATACAAAAATCTGGGGAAATCTGGGCACAAAAATCCAGGAATTTTTCGAAGAAATCTGAAAAAATTACAACCACCAGCTATCTGAAAGGGACTTATACATCCTTCTTCACGGGTCTCTTCCAGGCAATATCGCTCACTCAAAGTTTCTGAGGGTACCTCCGATGAGGTTGCATTTGTTCCATGCCCAGGCACTATTTCTTTCCTCCAACGCTACATTGGAAGTCCTGATGAGCTGGAGGATCCGATCTTTCCCTCTATGAATTCTGCCATTGGTATGATTTTAATTCAGGCCAATACAAAAGGTGTGGTGCTCATGGGGCAAAACCATATGTAGTTGATGTCTGGCCATGATTTGTTGGTGACCCTGCTCATGCTGAAAGCTATGAGAAGTTTTGTTGTGCCAAAGTCCTCCTCCACCACCCACATTGTTCCTTTGACAACCTTCTCACTGACAACATCCAAAGCTGGACCTCCTTCTACCAACACTGCCAACTAAACTGCCACCCCATCCATTACAACCCTGATCCACTCCCAGAAGCAGTAGAGGAGGAGCCAGACTCTGATACTGAATCTCTGGGGGGAAGTGATGATGATGAACTTTTACAAGATGCATGGATGGCTGAAGCAGGGCGTGCCCCAAATGCACGTGTGGGTGGAAACATTAGTCGGTTGGGTCTACGTGATATTGATGAGCAGCACCCTTGGACCCAGTCAGATTGGACTGAAGAAGAAATCACAATGGCTGCAGACTGGATAGAAACCCAGAAGAGATTGGGAGTGGCTCCAGCCAATCAACTACCTGGAGTCGATTGGCGACTCCTCCAGGGTGAACAGAGAGAGGTGTTTCTGCAGGTTCCTGCATGGTACAAAGCACTACTTGGAGCAGAGCAAGATGCAAATGAAAGCCCAGAGCCCCTTCGGATCAATATTTATGGAACTGCTGGAACTGGGAAGTCATTCCTCATTAGTGCCATCTCTACTGAGTTGCAGAACCTTGCTATTCATGAGAACAAGCCAGACCCAGCCCTTGGTTTCTTTCACAATTTTGTTCACAATGTATCCTACTGGGTGCCTGAGCCACTCATTGAGAGTTCTTTCATAAAGTATCCAGCAATGTGTCCACAAAGTTTTCAACCAGATACTCAATGGTTTCTTTGAGAGTTTGTTGTGAAATCCAACCACATTGAGAGTTCATTGTGAAAACATTAAGAAGAACCCCCTGGGGACATTGTGGTTGCATTGCTGGGCACTTTTTGAAAGAACTCTCAATGAGTGGCTCAGGCACCCAGTAGGATACATTGTGAACAAAATTGTGAAAGAAACCAAGGGCTTCTTTCACAAAGTGCCCAGTGGCCGCTTTGATGGATACTTTTACAATGTATCCTGCATGGACCCACAGGGCACATTTTGATCGAATTGATGGGTACTTTGTAACAGTGATCAAGGTGGACCCACTGGCCACATTGTGGTCACATTGATGGATACTTTGTAAAAGAACTCAGCATGTACCTCCTGGCCACAGGCTGGACACATTGTCTAAAAAATCACAATGTAATCACAATGTAATTGCTGGGTAAGTGACCCCTTGCCCCCAGTGTCATGGGTCGATGTTCGTTCCAATCATTCTTGGGTCTGACAAGACGACTGTCTCCGTCGCAACCGGTCAACACTCTTATCATCCCGTTTACCTATCTGTTGGGAACGTTCATAACTGCCTTCGACGGGCGCATAAGGCCGCCCTCGTTCTAATCGGCTTCCTTCCAATTCCCAAAGGTAAATGATGTATAACCTAATCATTGTACGCTCAAGCTAATGAGACCAACAGGTACTCATGATGACGCAAAGAGCGAAATTTTCCACGACTTCTGTCGTCATCTCTTTCACGGGTGTCTCGCTGTGGTGAATGACAGCACCAAGCCTTACATGACTATGTGGGACATCGTTCGTTGTGCTGACTACCATTTCCGCCGTGCAATCTACGGCATTGGCCCACACATTGCAGATTATCCTGAACAATCACTTGCTGCAGGTGCGTGTATGGATGGTGCGTAACGTCTGTATCTCCTTACTGCCCATTACACTTGAGTGAAAACATATTTCTTTAGGTGTGATGCTAACCACACAGACCTCGATGGGTTGCCTGCTGTGCTTCGTACCCTCAGGCAACTCCTAAGGCTCTCCAATACTCAGAACAAAGATACTCTCTGGTACGGCTATGGCATTGTGCCAGACTTCATGGTGAGTTCTGGTCTGCTGCTGAACCTCCCTTATCTTGACCATTGCTTCGAGCCATTCACCGCTCAGTTCCCGCGTGCAGATATATATGAACTGCTCATTCCCGACCTCCTCCACCAGGCCATCAAAGGGACATTCAAGGATCACCTTGTCACATGGGTTGACACTGGGGGCAAGGGGTCAAATACCCAGTGGGTACATGCTGAATACATTGTGATCACAGTCAAAAAGTGATCACAATGTGCCCAGTGGGGAAAATTTGAATACATTCAAAATGTACCTGGCCATGTGAACCCAATGTGCCCACTGGGGACATTTTGATTGCGATCACAATGTACACATCAATGTGATCTCAATGTGCCTGCTGTGCACATTTTAATTTCTTTCACAATGTCCCCATCAATGCGTTCTCAATGTACCCAGCTCATTACATAATAGTTTCTTTCACAATGTTGTCCACAATGTGTCCAGCATGTGGCTGAGCCACTCATTCAAAATTCTTTCACAAAGTATCCAGTGGTGTGTCTAGAATGTGTACAGCCATATACATAGTGATTTCTTTGAAATTTCATGATGAAATTGAACAATATTGTGATTACATTGTGATTACTTCAAAACAACCCCCTGGGGACATTATGGACACATCACTGGATAATCTTTGAAAGAATTTTGAATGAGTGGCTCAGCCACATGCTGAACACATTGTGGACAACATTGTGAAAGAAACTATTATGTAATGAGCTGGGTACATTGAGAACGCATTGATGGGGACATTGTGAAAGAAATTAAAATGTGCACAGCAGGCACATTGAGATCACATTGATGTGTACATTGTGATCGCAATCAAAATGTCCCCAGTGGGCACATTGGGTTCACATGGCCAGGTACATTTTGAATGTATTCAAATTTTCCCCACTGGGCACATTGTGATCACTTTTTGACTGTGATCACAATGTATTCAGCATGTACCCACTGGGTATTTGACCCCTTGCCCCCAGTGTGAAGAATACCTCAAGCTGGAGTACGGCCTGTCTTGGGGGTCAGAGATTCTCAATGAAGTCAATCGGAGGTTTGCTTTCACCCTGATCAACTTCTCACTTACCCTGACCTCCTCTCCAGAATTGCTCTTGTCCCTCTATTCCCTGGACTTTGCAGGTTCAAACAAGGGCGGAACTTCCAACAGTGGACTGGGAACGACTCTAAGGCATTCATGAACATTTTCGTCACCTCACTGGAAGGCTTTGTTCCCATCGACATCATCAAGGCTCTCACGTCATTCTTGGATTTCTGTTATCTCACACGTCTGGACACTCACTGGGGGCAGGGGCACCTGGAATTGGTGATTACATCCTGATTACATGGTGAGTTCATGTGCACTTTCAATGATTGTAATTGCCGATTCCAGGTTGATTACATTTAAAATGTTACCTTGACATGTAATTCAACTGCGCCCACCAACTCCATTTGAAATTTCCTCAAAATGTTCCCAAGCAATGTTTCCTGAATGTGCCCACTGGGCACATTGTGAAAACATCTCATGTTTTTGAGGGCATTTAGATTACATCTTGGACGATGTAGTGCCTCCAGTTCTGGGGATGTGGGATTCTGAGGTTTGCTGTCCTCAGTCCTCATTCCTCCTCTTTGCTTTTCCTCCCCTTCACAACCTTCGCAACTGCCTTCGGAACCTTCGGAACCTCCTCCTCTTCGCCGGAGCTTCCTCTTCTTCGCCGGAGCTTTCCCTCCTTCGCCAGAGCTTCTTCTCCTTCACCAGAGCTTCCTATTCACCAGAGCTTCCTCTTTGCGAACTTCCTCTTCACCGGAGCTTCCTCTTCTCCAGAAGACTTTCCCCTTTTCTTAGTTCCCCCTTTATGATGACTTTCCCCTTTCATGACGACTTTCCCCTTTTCTCCTCTTCCCCTATGACTTCACCATTGCATCATAGGTCCCTATTTCACAGTTTCCCTCCTTTCTTCTCTGGATCCTTCTCAGAGCAGACCTTAGTATATATCCTGTACTAGCTACTCTGGAGATCATTGCGCTCCATCCTATTGAAGTCCAGTCAGCCATGTTCCCCTCCTCCTAGTCTGAAGCTTTGCTCTAGTCCCCTCGTCATCCCCAGTGTCTTCTTGCTTTCCTCAGTGTCTTTCCCTAGTGTTCTCTGCTCCCCTCGTCAAATCTTCCCTTCGGAACCCCTTGGAACTCTCTGCTTTTCTTGCTTTGTCTCTAGCTCTCTTCTGGTATCTCCACCTTCGCGCTTTCTTCGCAACTGTTCCCCAGCCGCTGCTTGGAGTTCCTTGACACTGCACAACCTAGGACCCACCTTCACAGGAACTCTCTGGGCCTTGATCCTCTGCCACCACGGAGGTCCACCAAGAAGAACCCCTGTAATGGTTATGATATCAGACTTCTAATCTGAAGGTTCCGGGTTCGAGTCCTGGCGTGGGTTCCAGGTGAACAGGGATTCTTCTTGGTGGACCTCCATGGTGGCAGAGGATCAAGGCCCAGAGAGCTCCTGTGAAGGTGGGTCCTAGGTTGTACAGTGTCAAGGAACTCCAAGCAGCGACTGGGGAACAGTTGTGAAGAAAGCGTGAAGGTGGAGATACCAGAAGAGAGCTAGAGACAAAGCAAGAAAAGCAGAGAGATTGCGAGAGTTCCGAAAGAGTTCCAAGGGGTTCCGAAGGGAAGATTTGACGAGGGGAGCAGAGAACACTAGGGAAAGACACTGAGGAAAGCAAGAAGACACTGGGGACGACAAGGGGACTAGAGCAAAGCTTCAGACTAGGAGGAGGGGAACATGGCTGACTGGACTTCAATAGGATGGAGCGCAATGATCTCCAGAGTAGCTAGTACAGGATATATATACTAAGGTCTGCTCTGAGAAGGATCCAGAGAAGAAAGGAGGGAAACTGTGAAATAGGGACCTATGATGCAATGGTGAAGCCATAGGGGAAGAGGAGAAAAGGGGAAAGTCGTCATGAAAGGGGAAAGTCTTCTGGAGAAGAGGAAGCTCCGGCGAAGGAGAGGAAGCTCTGGCGAAGAGGAAGTTTGCAAAGAGGAAGCTCTGGTGAATAGGAAGCTCCAGCGAAGAAGAAGAAGTTCCGAAGAGGAGGATGTTCCAAAGGAGGTTGCAAAGGTTGCAAAGGGGAGGAAAAGCGAAGAGGAGGACTGAGGACTGAGGACAGCAAACCTCAGAATCCCACATCCCCAGAACTGGAGGCACTACAATGGACACTACTCAGCCGAGGGGACGATGGCCGGTCCAGGACTTTGATCCGTACACCGAGTTTGTTCCTGACTCAGAACCAAATTCTGATACGGAGGATCTTCCTAATTACGATGACTTGTCCGATGTAGATCCGAACGAGATTAGGGAGCAGAACTGGGCGAACGAGGAGTTGGTGAGGTCAGCCTTGGAGACGGTACAAAGGATCCGCAGAGATATTGATTAAATAACTCTTTTGTACTGTGGCTCCTTGGAATCAATCTTCTATCTTGTCTATTGCACGTGATCCATGAGTCGTAAAGCATAATGGTTTTCATAAGTCCAATCCAAGGGTCAGATTAATAAGCCGGTTGACTTCTGCGAGAGGTCAGTGCGCGACACTTATTAATACATCCCTTGTTGTCGGTAGCCTGAATATCTACTAGTCGTCCAGGGGTAACGGAGGGCCAGGTAGGGGGGATCTTCGTATGAAGGTCCGCTGGTACATGTTCACGTATTATACCTCGGGTCTTCTGGGGTATCTTGACTAGTAGCACGTTCCACGTATTGGACTTTGAGTCATTAAGCATAGGGCATATTGTATAATAAACAGTTTACCGCCGTGTTTAGGGCAAAGCACCAACTGACTTAGTGGTGATGAGGCGTTAAATAAAAGGGGGTAAATGGCAAAATCATCACAACCAGTGGGAGTGATGATGCGGAGAGTGTTTTGGTTAGCAACAACAACGGCGATGATGACTACGGCCAAGACCTCGACGCTGACAATGACAAGGAAGAAGCAGGCCTGGTTGATGGCCCCTCCACAATGAGCGTCGTTTCTCTTGCCCATAAACGAGGTAAATTTTGTTTCAATATCTACATAAACAACTGTTCTCATGGTAGTCCAGCTCACGGATATCCTCTAGCCTCGTTTTGGGAACTCGGCCGACATATCAAGCAAGCAAATCTCGAGGCTCTTGTCCGGTGTCATGCTCGTGGGTGGTGTAGTGTTATGTTCTATACAGAAGATAACTAGACCCAGTTGGTTCGCTTAGAGACTAAGTGTATAGAAGCTAAGCAGGCTGGTTGAGTAGTCTATGAACGCGACTAACAACTCCACAGGGTGAGCGGGGTTCCTATTTCCGGCTCTCGGACCTGATGAGTTTGCTGAGGGATCTACTCTGTGAGTGTGTCCTTCAGTATTATTCCAAGGGAATCAGACGTACTATATCACTCAGTTGTTCCTGTTCCTTGATTAGACGCTTATCTGGTGTGTGGGGGTTTGGTGGTGATTTGATGGGAATGGAGTTCCTGATCTAAGGGGAGATCAAGAGTGGAGGGGATGATCTACTGGGGTAGACCAAAGGGGAGGGGGAAAGAGGGGGGTGCTCAAAGGGTGTGTTTGAGGCTGAATTCCTAAGGCTGTGCTTTGATGCTGTGCTTTTGATGCTGTGCTTAGGGCTGTGCTTAGGGCTGTGCCTAAGGCTGTGTATTGATGCTGTGCTTAGGGCTATGCCTAAGGCTGTGTTGAGGCTGTGTCGTGTGACTAGACCTAAAAGGGAAGGTGTACACTTACACCTGGGGCTGTGCTAGATATGTTGTAAAGGTGACAAGATATGTCGTAAAACTGGGAGGGTATAACTGATACCCTAAACTTTGCTGCAGATGACGTCTAGTACGTCTTAACTGATATGTCTTCAATAATCTTCAGATAATAAACCTATGTCGAAAAATATGTCGTGAGTCCTTGTGGTACTGCTAAATCTGGCTGTCACTCAGTTAGTCACTTCTCTGAGGTGGGGTTATCTGCCTAAAGTTTCAGACTTTAGTACTACAGATACCAAGATTCCAACGTCTCAAGTGTACTAAGCTTATTCAGTTCTTCTGACTTAGAACTTCTTCTCACAGAGGGTAGGGCTAAATATGGTATGTGATTGCTCAAAATCACTCAACCACACAGTCCTAAGGGAATTGAGGTAGATACTTTAGAGGGTAGATGTAGAGAGAGAGGGTAGATGTAAAGTGGGGGGGGGAAAGAGACACTGAGCAAAAGGATGCTCAGCTGATGTGAGGATAGAGCAAACTGTGCTTTTTTCCTGAGCAGTAGGTACCTGTTCTTCTCTTAGAAGTGGGGTTGAGGTCTATATATACTATTTTACACAAGAATGTTCCAGAACATTCCAGCACTTTCCACGATGTTCCATAATATTCCGTCATGTTCCATCTGCTTCCACAGCATTCTTGGTGTGACAAGTTATCACATTTGTGACGTTCCGTCACCTTCTAGAATGTTCCAGCACTTTCCAGCATGTTCCAGGAAGTTCCATGATGTTCTAGGGCTTTCCATGGCTATCTGATCTCTTGATCTAATCTGTAGGATCCTTATCTTATCTTATCTAGAATGGATTATAATTAGACTTTCTGTTATCTAATCTTATCAGGCCTAAATAATTCTTTAATCATTCAAATAATCCATTGTTCAACTTGTTGACTATAAATTGTGCGTAAAATCGTAAATAAATAATGATAATCCTGGGGTCCGACACCGGCTTTTCTTGTTCTATCAAGAAAACCCTGCCTTTGCTGAAACCCCTTCAATTTCTGCCTGTCCGACTCTCGATGCCGTCCAAGAAATCCCTGTCTTCCATTCCGCCAAGGCTACCTTCCGCTGATCTAGCCACAAAGCCTTCGGAGTCCGAGAGGGCAGAGATGGCAGTTAGAAGGTCGGGTCCTCGGTTTAGAGGTGTGAGCCTCTAGGGAATCTGCAGGAAGCGAATAAACGATGAGAGGGAAAGTCGCGATGCAAATCGGGAGAACGAAGTGGAAGACAACAGGGAAACCAAAGAACAAAACTATTGATAGCTAACTAAGGGAAACGTCGGGAAGCGTCGGGATAACAAGGCTGAAAAGCGGGACACCAGCGGAACACCAGAGACCAGAGGGACGACGAGAATGAGGAGGAGACGACGAGGGAACCGAAGGGAGGACCGTAGCAACGCTGCTAGGCCTCAGAAGAGAGAGAGAGAGAGGAAGAGAGAGAGAGGGAACGCTGCTGAGTGATTCTGTGGTCTATCGAATACAGGGGCCTTTATATACAATGCTAAGGGCTCTGAAAACGAAGGGAACCAAAGGGAACGAACCAAAATGATGTCAAGAGACCTTATGACGAGTCTATGACATAGGGAAGGCGGGGGAACGAAGGGAATGATGAAGGAAAGGAATGTGGTTGAGAAACGAACCAGAGGGAGGTCTGGAGTCGCAAGCAGGGCGATCGATCGAGACGTGATCGGAACGCAGGGAATGGAGATAGGGAGATGAAAACCAAAGATATAAAACGTACTGAAAAGTCGGGACGCGATCGGGACTGATCGGGACGTGATCGGGAGGGAATGTGAAGGAAACAAAGTCCTAGGGATACTAAATGCTAAGAAACGCAGGTCGCAGGTCGCGGGTCGAGGGGGTGCAGGTCGCAGGTTGCAGGTCTAAGTCGCAGGTCGCAGGTCGAAAGGGGAAAACGTCGGGACGTCGTGATGTCGCGAAGGGGGATAAGGAGAGAGGGAAGTGTAGCGAAGCAAAGGGACAGGCGAGTCCTTGTCGGGACAGTCGAGAATGCTGAGGGAAGTCATCTAGACCTCGCGCAGCGGTTGTCGATAGTCGAGAGAAGGTCGCGATTCCGGATAGTGTCCGAAATACAGTCACGACACCGCGCCCCAAGCAACAGTTCCGGCATTGAGGGATATTACCGCGAGACTATCCGGTCCACCTTGAGGTGGCAAACAAGTGGTATTACCACACCCTGACGGGATCCTGTCCTCCTCACTACTGGCTCAGACACCACTGGAGTACGAGGCCTCGAAGTTGCGAGGGTGCATTTCCTCTTTTTGTTCATGCTCAAAGAAGAACTTTTTGAATGTGCCCTCGTCCACGAATACTGCAAGAGCTTCACCGACTCCGACCCGGACAACGGCCTTTGGATCTTTGAACCAGATTACAGTGATGGTGGTTTCATAATCATGTCCGTTGTCCACCTTGATTCCATTGTCCGCGCTGCGCATCTATTGCCCGTTTTCAAGGATAATACTCCAATGCCCAGGGAGATCAATTTTAGTCACACACTTGATGTATTCAGCACCTTCTATCTAAACAAGTACATCGATTATCACACTTTTGAAACCCTGACCTAGCTACTTGTTGTCTTTACCGCTCCAATTGACCCTGAATATTATGTTCTTGATTGTTTTCTTGCTTGCCAATAACCTTGTTTGGATGTGCCCGATAAGCTGCGGTTGTCGAAAATAAGTGTGATATAACTTCAACAATTTTGAGCAATTAAATTAAGCTGGAATAACAGGGTGCCTCTTTTACTGATGTGTCACCCCTTCTAGGTACCATCCTCTTCTGAACTGCATCCACTTGCCTCTGAGCTTGAGGTTGGGCTCCACCCTAACATATTTGTTGCAAACTATGCCTTTTTGCACAGATAAAATCAGTACATTTGCAGTACATTATGTACTTACCATGTACTAAAAATTATTGCTTTTTTTTTTTACAGTACAGCTGAGGCAAAACTTGTGGTGTAGGAGTTTGAGAATTTGGCTTGGGAATTCAGTCATTTATGGCTGTTTTCAAAAAGATAGACCATTTTCCGTCGGATACAGCCCCAGGTTTTTGTCCCCGCCGTTCCTTTGATTCTCGGTCCTCAGGGTTGCCAACTACCTGCAGTCGATGCCAGGGATGTACTACCATTTTCTGGGGGGTAAGTGAGTTACATTGAGGGACTTGACCCTGGCACCGTGCATCATGCCAGGATGCCGAGCCCCAATACCATCAAAAGGTAGATAAAAACCTGGGGCTGTATCCTACAGAAAACGGTCTATCGTGTTGAAAACAGCTGTAAAAAAATTGACCTAATGAGGTCAAAACCGGGTGTGTGGGAAATCCGCATGGAGCCAAAATTTAGCAGAGGGTTGCCTCCCCACACTCCTGACTTGACCATAACTTGACCCACCATGGCCACCTCAATTGAGGAGTGCGCTAATGACGACTTGAATGCCCTCATTGCACTGAAGAGCAACATCGAGGACGGGATTGAATCCCAAGCAACCATTCTAAGGGCAAACAACTCCACCCTTGATTCACCACTCACAGATGGTGATGGATTCCCCCGTGCAGATATTGACGTTTGGGCGGTTAGGCATGCGCGCGTGAGGATAATCCGCTTCCGGAATGACTTGTCCACCCTAATGGACAAGATCGCAATGGCCTTGGAGCGTGTCCACGCTTCCCAACTTGCACGTCCCGAGACCGACGCGAAAACGCCCCCCCACTCCCTCCTCCCATTTGCAAAGGTCGATGCCGTCGCTCCAAATAGCCCTGCTCAATTGGCTGTGAGTTTCTACCTTGCCCAGTCACCAGATACTTTTAACGCCACCAAAGGGACTGCGTCCTGGGGATCTCGTCATTAAATTTGGCCCGCTCGCGGCGGGGAACATCAGTGGCTCCCTTCAGCATATCGCGCAGCTGGTAGAACGCAATGAAAATGTTGTCTATCCAGTGTACCGTTATACCTTTCTAACCGTAAATGCTCCAGCGTCCCATCCTGCTTTCCGTCTCAAGGGATAATCAAACAATAGTCGTGCAGCTCACCCCTCGGCGTGATTGGGGTGGCCGTGGAATGGTTGGGTACGTTACACTCTTTCTTTCCTTCATCAAGTCCTGACGATAAACCAGGTGTCATATTGTACCATACACCACACTCTAGGAGTCACAGGCCCATGACCTCAATGATGTCCCCATCCTCCACATCCGCTTCTCTTATCTCAACTTCATTGTCGAGTTTGTCTCCGTCAATAACGAGCCGAGGACCAGAAGCAATTATGACACTTCGCCTCCCTCGGTTCCGAACCCTTGTACTAGTGCCATATTCCAGGTATTCGTTAGCGAGGCCAACCTTCCTGAGGTAGGCTTTGACTATCGACCCACACTTCGTCTGTGGTCGGACAGTCAATACGACACCTTTAGGGGACTTTACCGAGCGAAGCGTTAACTTGAAGGTGTCATCTGCTACATCTCCGATGCTACCCGTGTCCGAGCTCCCTTCTCCGCTCTCTTCACTTTCATCGACGGTGGCGCGCGAGCCAGAAGGCACGCGCAAGCGACTATCCTTAAGATGTTCGTAGGTCCCGCCAAGGCAGGCATCTACAGATATGTTATTTGAAGTCTCAGAGGATTATCGAAGGGAGGTTACCAAATTCGCCGTCTGACCATATGCCCAAGGCTGCAGGCGAGACCGACGAGTACACTCTATTGCCCTTGAGAGCAAGTACAATATCATCAGGCAGAACACCCATGGCATTTGCGACCGTTTTGAAAACGTGACGCAGATTTTCTGACTGACAAAGATAAGAATCGCGACCTCATTGAACATGCTTTAGAAAACATACCCTGCTAGCGCGGAACGTCCACCTGGGTGGCTTTTGGCTCCCTTCGGACGGATGGTACCTCCACTGAACGTTGATAATGACTTCGTGGGGATGGTCATCTTCTCCCATCCGGAAGGGAAGCGAACTGCCAGCTTTTGTAGAACGTAACACAATCGACGCCAGTTCTGGGTCAAGTGCCTCTGTGTCATCCACTTTGTGGCGATCGAGACAAGAGGGTTGGGGAGAAACCGAACGACGGTCGGAGAGACCTAAAGCTTGCCTAACGTACAATAAACGAGGGGGACTGCAGCTGAGCGCTCAGGGTTACCTCACTAAGTCTCGTGCCTTCATCTTCTGCTCTGGAGCGAGCTCTGGTGGAGGTGTGATGGACCTGGAACGACTGCGGGGTCGATTTGGATTCATTGAGGGTACGGAAGGTACGAGTTCATTATCTGAATCGTCGATATATAGTGCCTGTGTTCCCCCATCGTTAGACTGAGATTTTACCCTGCGAGGACGCTGTTAATGGTTGGAAGTGCGCTTGATGGTGAAAGTGGGTACTTTTTGGGAATCAAATTCTTCCCACCTGGTTTTTTGACGGGATTGCATTGATCTTCGTTATTTCCGGAATCGTAGTCTCCGTATGATTCGTGTGCTGGCTAAATATCAGACTGTCACGAGCTGCGATTGAAGAGGGAGCGCACCGCTAGGTATTTGGTTCATCTGCTTCCAATGTGCAGTGGTGAGGTTACCGCTCTTGATAAAGATCGAATCCTCTTCATCTTGAGAAGGAGGTATCTCTTTGAGAGGCTGGGAGTTGTTTCCTGAGCGCACCTTCGGCTTTGGTCGTGGACGGGGAGGCATGATCGGCGCCTGCCTCACGTGATGGGCCCAAATCGATCGCGGCAAGGACTGTGACATATCCTCTTGACGCGCTCTCGTTTACTTCCACCTTCGATATGGCCACAGATCAGGCATTCCTAGAGTCTGGCGTTGATGTCCGTCCTTCAAAACGACCTAGGCTCTCATCGACGCCAAAACCAATGCCCGAGCCTTCGCCTCCCTCGCGTGCATCATCCGTTGTTCCTCTCCCGCAGTCCCCCAGAGAACCCGTCCTACATTTCAGACCTCTTCCATTGCCCTTGCTCCTGCTTTCCTTACCAGCCATTTTAATTCTTCCTCCAAATCATCCACTTCATGATGAAAGTCTTCGTTTATCCGTGGTGGCATTACGTAGGTGTCTTCAGATGAAGGCTCTCTCCCCCGAGATAGAATGCAGGGCGTGGACGACCCTGGCACAAGTTGGTTTGCAGGTGATAGGTAGCCGATTACCTGCTAGCTCCCATGAGCGACACGCGTGGGCTCGAAACATTGAAGCAGAGGTACGGACAACCATGTACTTGCGGGGGCCTAGTTGTAACCCAATTCCTATCCAGGTTGACCGAGCAATCACCAAGTGTGTACGTTGTGCTTCTTACCAGAGTATTGGTCGTGTTCATGACTCTTTTTTGGTAGAGCGTGCTAGCTCAGCAGGTGACTTATCCGACACCGAGTCGAAAACCGCGGCTGACAATCCGCAGCATTCTTCGCTCCAAAAATACAAATACCAAATAACCCTTGCTCATGCACAATTTTCGCTTTGGCAACAAAAGCCCAAATTTTCCCTCACCCTTCTCAGGCGGCTCGCGACCTCTATTACTGTTCAAGATTCCCCGCAAACAGGATACCTTGTTCTCCTGAAAATGATCTCTCAGCACCTTTCCCTCAACGAGTTCCATATCGCCCTTACATTTGTGGATAAATTACGAGACCCCTTCTCCAAGCACCAGCATCCTCATATCACATTGCTATCGCACGTTCTTCGCCTTAGGATCCTTATTATAGGGGGGTTTTGGCCTGACGCTGGGCTGGCATCTCGCACAGCAGAAGACGCACTTGGACTTCGTTACGAGACAAGCTCCACCTTGGAATCCGCTGCACCTACATCGTCCGCCACTTACGTCGACTTCGAGGATCGATTTGAATGTGTCATGGCACTGCATACTCTAGTCTTAAGCATTGTCTACTACGCCAAGATTGGGATTTCTTCAGAGTCCTCTGTCCGACTCTCGCACCTACATGCTCTACTCGACGGAAAAGCTCTCGGGTGCTTAGGGGATGGTAGTATCAAGGTATATCACGACTATCTTCCAAGATTGTGAACCTAACTTCCACCAAGATCGATTTTCCAGCTGGACCCTCCATACACATTGAAGCTACTCACCCGCGGGTCTTTTACCTGATGGGGTTCCTCCTTACCAGTGCCTCGAAGCGTGATGCCATGGGGAGAAAACCCCGGCGAAAGATTTTTGCGATTGAAGGTTTGAAAGCGTGGGAGAAAGAGCTCACAAAGTCGCTTGATTGTATGGTTCCATCTTTTGGCAGCTTCTTCTTTCTCATCGGTTTGCAGGCCCATCATGGTGGACCATTGCCGATATAGACCAAATACAAACACTTCTGGCAAGAATTAAGGCCGATATTTTGTGTGAGTTGGTGGCGGTTTCTGTCGTTCGGAATGAGTTTGATGCAGCAAACAAGGTGAGACTCTTTCCACTGGTACTGCCCCCGCCATTAACTCATATCACCAGGAACTCAACGTTCTGGTTGCGCACACTCGCACGTGGGGTGTGTTTGATGAGTTCAGTGCTCGTATCGCATTACACCATGCTCACCTCGCACATTCGGTGGGTAAAAGTACTGAGGCCTCAGCATACTACGTCGTTGCATCCGCTCTCTCAAAAGTGGGTAGTTTTGTTGACGTTGCAGCCACTCTTGGACGTGCGGGGCTATCTATCGGACTCTCGGCACACTCTCCGGCTTTGCCGGCTCAGGCGAACGGAGAAACCGTCGATACATCGCCGATTACTCCCAAGATGAATAGCGAGGAGCTCTTGGCGTTCGGTTTAAGAGCTGTCAGGCTCACCAAAGGCATGGGCGGCACGCTGGAGGCTGCTGGAAAAATCATTCAGGCTGCTACATCCACAGAGATTCTGAGGGCAAAGTGAGGTTTGATGTTGCATCTCTTCCCCACCTTGCTTATTTTCTCCAGGCAGTATCTAAAGGATGGCTTGAGCAAAGCCAGCAAGTCGCAGGATAATCACTTAAGAGCTTTGATCATGGCGCTCGTCTCGTCTCACTATTTCCATACGGCTTACGATCAAGCCGAACAAGTACTTTCTACCTGTGAACAGCTCGCTGCTGGGTTGGGGGCTCCCACGGACAAGATGAATTTGAGCCTCACAGCGTCTGGAAACATCCAGTTAGGTATCTGGGTGAGCGAGCGGACCTTAGGTTTGCAGTTGGATCATCCTTCGCCTCATTCGGTTGCTGACTACGCCGTTGAAGAGCTGTACGGCCGGAGCGGGAAGGTGGACATGTTGCAGAGTCAAAGGAAGAAAGTCAAGATTCTCCGCGACGCACTTGCGTCTTTTCAAAGAAGCAAATTCTTTGGCTCCTTGACTGTGATATAGACATGCAGTTACTCTACCATGATACGGATCCCCATTCCAATGGCCTATCTGCTACAATAATATGGTTTAACGGTGTTGGGGACACCTTCAATCTGTTGACACATTTCTGATCAAAGTACGGGCGTTATTGACAAAGGCGCGAATCAGTTCGTCAAATGCTCCTCTTTCGTGTTCTGGCACATTTGGATTGCCGCGGTTCGCCGCAGTAGCGAGCAACAAAGCAGGTCGTGCGACCTCGACCTCCAACTCGTGTGTGACCTGGGGTGATGAGAGAATCAATTCATGACCCATTGTCGTGGGAGCCTCTCACTCTGACTGTGCCTTGGTTGCTTGTCACTTGTGTCAAGTCGATGTTGAACTCCTCGTGCAAGTAACTCATTCGGTCCTTCCTTCGTGTGTGCGTCGCGGAGCCTAGGGGATGGGGAACTGTTCTGCGTTTCAACTCAAGTCTAATGCTTGCTCAGGGTGTAAACAGGATCACCTGGGATTTCGATGTTCACTGAGATACGCCAGTCCGCAACCCTCTTAGGGCAGTAAATGTTCAAATCTCCGAGTCTAATCTTTTTGACACACTCTTTCACCTCGCCAGTCCTTTCGTCTCTGGTGACCCTGATTTTGTCGTCAGGCCCGGACGACGAGTCTGGACTCGGATAGAAGGAATCAACAAGGTAAAGGTGGGTATAGTTTAGCGGCGTCAAAACGGTTGATGGCGGCGATGTCTTAAGACCGTTGAGCAGTACGTTGAAATGTTGGTGTTGTTTCTGTATCGAGTGTGAGAAGGAGAAAGGGTCCCCCAGCTAGCAACGTGCGCACCGAAGTCATGTTGGATTCGAACCTGAAATCGCCAAAGTTGGGGGAGAGGACTACAAAAGGCGTGTGAAGGTGTCGGAACCGTGGCCTTGCTGAATGGCAGACTCACTGGTTTCAGTCAAGACGGGGAGGTTGAGCCTATTCCCTGATAATCTATCCCTCAGAATCCCTATCTTGGCTTCCACTTCGACCGTAGCCCCCGGCGTATCTCGCGGGAGCATTCCGATCAT
This sequence comes from Thelephora terrestris, assembly GCA_015956445.1. Classification (NCBI taxonomy): domain Eukaryota; kingdom Fungi; phylum Basidiomycota; class Agaricomycetes; order Thelephorales; family Thelephoraceae; genus Thelephora; species Thelephora terrestris. The sequence continues at coordinate 307,622 of WIUZ02000022.1, read as the reverse complement.
GTGGTAGATGAAATCTGCGACTTCACGGATGAATTCGTCCATCGGTTCAACACCTAAGATGGATAACGAAAGTGGTGGCATGTCGCTGAGAGGAGATGTAGCAGAACTATGAGGTTTGTGAACATCCGTCCGAACCCGTTTTAGCGGACGCGAACCATCTTCGATCTCCATCTGTGTGCCGGAGATGTTTTGGTGAGCAGCGGATGAGTAGATGTTGAAAACCACAAGGATCGGAATCGTGAGAATTTTGATGTCCATCAGACCTTGGTCTACTTAGTACGCTATGGCCACGTTCATATGTCGTGTTCATCGGTAGAGGGAACCTCCGTTTCGCGTCATAAAATACACATGAATCTCCGGAAAAATGTTCCATTGCTCGAACAAGCATGAGCGTATCACAGTTGACCAGTCTTGTGTGGGCGCCAACGATGTGATGAAAGGTTAACCGAAGGCGGTCATCATTGTGAAAGTCACAGAGCGCGTGGATTGTTTTCACAAACCCAACCACTTTACTGTGGGAAAACTGCTTTCTTCTGTTTTTTTTATAATCGCGCCGAGGACATCATCTTCGCTTGCATGCCTTCCATTCGGTTGACACACCGCTCCCAATAACAGCAAAGGCTCTCCTGACGCGCATTACGCCGTTGGCTGTGGCCGCATCGCGTAGGAGGACGAAAACTGCATCTGCGTTATCCACCGGAGGCGTCGGTCGAGGGAACCCCCTCTCTACGGACACGTGCAGGGGGGGATGAAACTGCGAGACATAATGTAATAAGGAGGAGATGCGACGGGAAAGCATTCATAAAGAATAGAAGGAATGGGAAAACTAGATTGTGAAGGGTTCGTTACAAGGACGGCCTTCTTATACACGCGGCGCACTTAGAGGCCTGCTGAGAATTTGTGCATGCGTATATGTACCTAGGTATGGTTGTCATCACAGCATGCCCTCACCCAAGGGAATCTTTGATAACCGGAATTTTTAGCACTAGTCGAGGCCATCTTTGTTAGACGAGCCGAACAGAGCTTCGCTCTCTTTTAGAAAGAGTTTGAATATCTTGTTCTGGTCAAAACCGCGGGTATAGTATGATTGTCAGCTTATGGTTGACGGTGTTGGTGGATGAACCCACGAATTCCCCAAACGTGACTTCTCAAGTCTAAGGTCTCTGGATACCTGGTGTCAATGGACAGAAACCAATTTCTGGTGGTCGGGGCGACAAACCTATGTGAAGTCCATCGTAGAGTTTCTTTACTTCTGCCCGTAGTTTGGCAAAGTCATCTTTTGCAACTGTAGTTTCGCTCAAGGACTTGAGATCCTTTTCGACTGAATCAATTTGCTTCAGGTGGGTCGAAACCTGCTTGTTCTGAGATGGGGGTGATTGGAATAGGGAAACCACTAGCCTTGACCGCCGTTGCCTGAAGTTCCTCGACGCTCGCTTGAAGGATAGCAGAAGCTTGTTTATATTCGTCTACCAAGCGGTATGCTGCGTAAGTCGAGGCAAGGGAGAATCCTAAGAGAAACCCTATGATGCTGCGCGCAAACATTGCTTCAGTTGGGTCCGTTGGGGATGCAGAAGAGGTGATAAACACGAACCCGCCCCTAATTGCGCCTAGTGGTTTCCTTTGAGCCAGATTGTTTCCAAGGTTGGGTATTTGGTGTGCAGTCCCATCCGCTGACCGTAACAGATGAGAAGTAGAGAAGAGACGGACAAGACGAGGATGCCTGATCATCGTTGTTTGATTCAGCCACATTTAACTTCACCCCCATTGGTGCTTCAAGCTTCAAGGTCGATATCCAATACTGAGCTCAATGCCTGCGAAGCGCAAAATTCAGGACAGTGAAGGAACAGGGGGTTCTGAGCCCAACGGTAGAAAGAAGGGAAGGATTCAGGAAGCTCGGCAGATTGTAACACAAGTACACACCCATGCCGCCGACGGTACGCGTTTTATAGTCTGGACCACGATTATACTTACAACCCGAAAGGGAGCAGCAGCAAACTTCCCGTATCCCTGGACGTAGAGAGGTTCACAGATGTGTGTCTTTATTGTTTTTTTACAATATGCACCCCCCTGATGTTGGTTAGGCACGAACTTTCGAAATCACGGCTATGCAGGATGCAATAGGGAACGCCAGGTGACGCCGCCTGCAGAACCAGCATATGCGTTTTTGACACTTTTCAGAGCTGGGTCATCCAAGAGGTCATGGCAGAAGCTTCCGCGTCGCCTCCGCCGGAGGGCGGCAAGTCATGATGTACGGCGAGTTCCTGTATATCTCCGGGACAAGGCAAAGACGGAGGTAAGGCCCCTATTCACCATGTAAGATGGTGACCAACTTCCCCAGATGGATCCGCTCCACAAGAACGCTCCTCCCAAGTCCAAATCGAAGACACTCGGAAAAAAGAAAACCGTTCCTCGTACGGAAAAGTTATCAAAGCGTCAACGTAGGCCTCCCCACCAGACAAGTGCGCTCGTGTGGCTGATACATACGGTTTTGAAACTAGGGGACAAACTTTGGCTGGAAACTCACATCTGGCACGCCAAGCGTATGAAGATGCAAACTCTATGGGGATACAGATTGGTCGGTCTCACCCCAAGCCAGGCTTCTCGAAAGCTCACAACTCCTGCTAGGCACTGCATCCTACTGAGAAGGCCTTTCGCTCGTCTCACAGGGCTTCCAAGCATGGCTGTATCTTGCATGATGCCTCCTACCACGAAATAATCGAAGTGCGTGGACCCCAAGCGCTCCTTGTGTCCCTGGTAGACCTCTGCTGTGAATCATCAACGAGTCCCGGGTCAATACGTTATTTGACTGGTGCACGCGCTTGCGAGGCGTTATTATACACCCCTAATTCTTATCCCCACGACCTCGTCGGGCCCGTTACCATTCTATGGCGCCCTACAACGCCACTGGAACCCATCGACCTGGGTCACTCCCAAAGAACTGTCTGGTTCATCTGTCACCCCTCTATATCTGAGAGCGCCTTCCGAGGTCTCATTATTTCATCCTCCTTTGTGGTAGAGGCATCAAAATCTGACAATAAAAGAAAACACAAAGTCGAGGTGGTCGACCTTCGGGGAAAATACAATTTCTTCGAACTTATGGGACCAAAGTCCAGTCAGGTCATCAGAGGAGCATTGGCTCCAATATTTGACGATGAACGCAAGGAATTCGACCGAGTGAGCTTTACTCCCTCTTTTTCTCCCAAAATTCCAATGTGTTGGACTGTGCCCACTAGTTTTGGGATCGACTACAGCATTTGCAATGCCCCGGTGGGCTGCCATCTGGTATGATCATCGGTCTGAAAGTCCATGACCCGAGACTCAGGTATGCGCCACATCCAAGCCCAGAGAAGTTCCTCTAACTTGCGTCAGCTTTCCGCCGGCCAATACTTCCGTCAAGGTCCCGAAAGTATTACCGCCGCAGCAATCCGTCGACCCCTCGCCCCGTCTGGCCTGTTCCGAATTATGGGAGACGAGTTGTGCTCCGCAGGCCAAACCTCGCTTTTGCAAAAAAGACCTCGACGAACGGCGCGCAAAGGTTAGACCACCGGCCAAATCCTTGACCGCACGCCATATTTACCCGCCGTAGAATCTGATTCCCGGAGGCAAGCTTAACCCGCTCCACGAGGACGACCAAGTTCCCTTGCTATTGATCCGATATTCGATGTCCAGCCAATCTGGTCTGCAGCCGATGCATGGGTGGAAGATGGTCATCCCCTCTGGTTGGGCAATGCCATTCCTCACCTCCCTGACCTACACGGGAACACTAGTTGGTGGCCAGCAACAAAGGGACACCCAGATGCTTGAAGCCGGGGTTCCACGATTCCCGCATGACTTTCCCACCACTGAACCCTACCGGGAACATACAGAAGCGTGGGAAGCATCGGAAAGGTGCTTGTGGGAAAGGACTCCACCCGCCAAACGCGTGAACTATGAACGGTTGGGGATTGACAACCCTTGGAAGGCAGACTGGGGGAAAGTGCTCAGCCGATGCACCACGACGGTTGCAGGATATGCCCCGACCCAACGGGATGTGACCCATCCGTGGTTGTTGAACAAATATCTGGCATCAGCTGTGCTCGATGGGACCGCTGGTGCATCAGACCCTGCGGCATGGCTTTATGCGAAGCTAGCCGGAATCCGACTTGCTCACGGGGACACTGGGCTGAGTTTGGAGACAAGTGCCAATGATCTTTGGCGCGACGCATTGGTCCAGGTACAGGTGGAACTGCATGGGAGGGGAACACTTGGCGATCTCGCTGCTATTTACCTTCTCCGATCCGATGAACTGCGGACCTGTGGGTCTTCCTTGGAGCGCATTCGAGAGGTGAGATTTTCCCGCCGGCTCGCTGAGGCAGTCCTGAAAACGATCACAGTCCGTCGAGCTTGAACATTCTCTTCAAGATGTGATGATCGGCTACATCACGTCAGGAGCCTACTCCCTTTCGAGAGGGCGGCCCTCTGGTATAGGCACGGTCGCCTTGTCTCAGATGGTTGGAGTGAAGAAGCAAATGCTGGCGTAGGTTCTCTTATATTGCACTCGCTCATACGCTGACGTCTCCCGCAGGATATCCAACCCAGGATATATGGTCAAAGTTCGAAACAGAAACTCAAACTCGTGCTACTTGGCCAGAATCCAGCTTGTTCATCACTTGAACTGAACGGTCATGGAATACCATGGAACGGTTCTCGACGGAGACGCGGAAAAACTACCTATATGGCTAATACCAGAAAGTTACAATGTTGTAGATGGAAACCAAGAAAAGTCAAGGGCTTAAATCGTCCATTTGCTCACGGCTTCCTTCACCAGCCGAACCATTTCCTCCCTCGCATGCTTTTTAGCGTCGTCTGTAATACCCTCGAGCTCATTTAAAGCACCAGGAGAAACCAATAATGGGTTGAACTCGAGAAAGAAACCGTCAACAGTTGGGACTGTAACATGAACTTGTGCAGGAAGGGGTTGTTGTTGTGGTGGACCTGCTGCGGTTGGATCGACAGGATGAGTGGAGCGTGTATCCTTCAGGTGGGAGGGTTGTCGGGATGGGGGAGTACGGGTGGCTTGTTGGTTGGGCCTGGGGTGGAAGTTGGAGTGGAAGTCGAGCGAAGAAGGTTGTCTTCTGATAGTTATACTGTTGACTCTTCTCAATGTTGAACCTACGCCACCGTTTTTGTTGCTTTCGTATTCTGTCTCTTCTCGCACGCCTGGCAGTTCACCACCGTTTACAAAGTAGCGGGTTTGCCCTGCCAATTCCCCCCTTTGTTGAAGAGAGTCGAGGTGGTGTTTGGGGTATAAAGGGGCACCGTTTGAGATCGCTGGGTTGAACGTTGCTGATGATGGGGGGCGACGTGAACTCTGTGGAGTAGCGGACGTTTTCGAAGGGGGAGAGGACCGAGCCTTGGCAGTAGCAATGCGGCCATTTCGTACATTGGGTGAGGGTCCTCTAAGCGGCGGTCGGGGGGGAACCTTTCTTTGCTGTTGACGGTGTGTTAGAACTTAAAGCGGTATTGAACAGTTGACTTACAGTTCCCGGAGTCCTCAATAGGTGGGATTTCGTGGGAGAGAGGTACCCAGCTACGGGGATCATCTTGCGGGGGGTTGCGGCAGAAATTCGAGCTGAAACAGTCGTTGAGAAGACGAGGGGGGCGGAGCGGAGCACATTTACACTCACGATTTTTAACAGCTCGAGATGATTCGTCACTCCTCTCCGGGTCGGCATCTTGTGCAGCAAGCCACTTTCGCTTTTTTGTGCTGCGCTCTACACCTGCAGCACCTTCAGCGAGCCTATCCATTTGCAATATCTTCATGCACGTCAAAACATCGCCATTATACTTCGCCTCCAGATCTCGCATCTTTACACCAAGAACGATGCGAGGGATCCTGGACAGGTAGCCCTCGTTGCGGCTTCGAAAGCTTTCAATCGCGTCCGACAACCATGCTTCCAACTGTTTCGTCCGGTGTTCGACTGTTGGGAAGAAGGTTGCACATCGACGAAAACGTCTTGAAGAGTATTGACTGTACCTTCAATGTCCAAGTTTGCTAGCAGTTTTTGCTTGTCTTTGAGAGTGAAGCTTCGCTTTCCTGCAGAAGACGAGGATTGCATGATGTTCGACCTCAGGGACTCTAGAGCGGATTTGAAGATGAGGCAAGGTGGACGAGGCACGTGACGCGACAGTGCAGAACGCCTCCATCATAACATATTACGTCAGCTGGTGCCGAGTCAAAAGTCGGCCACGATGATTCTACATGCTGATTCAAATCTTCACGTAGCACGCAGAACACACACAGGATATTAAACATATGGCCGGTGGGTTTGTATATTAAGATAAATGGATGTAGCATGATAGACGGGGTCGGCATCATAATTAATAAAATCAGCCTGATTCTTTATCGGACCCTATCACCATCCCTGGTCGAAGTTTCACCAAGTAAAGGCTCGCAGCTCGCTTGCGATCTTTGGGACTAGTATACTAGGCACCTGACGATCAGGTGGCGCAGCGAAGTCCCCCCCGCCATTTGCAATATTGTTAGCATTTACTTCCGATGCCCAGGCTCAAAGAATAGCTGGGATGTTCTGGATATTATATTCTTTGGAGAGTACACGTCCACAGTTTCATGAAAAACCTCCTTTTCCAGCAGAAAGTTCTGCCCCAAGTTTATAACCCAGTACCTGACTGTCGTCAGCTCGAGTGATATCGAATGGAACCCCTTAATTACCTTGTCCCAGTCCATCTTCGATCGCGTCATTGGTAATGCACGACGAAGGGACTTGTAGGTTTTTTCACTCATGCCTTGATATGTTTCTGTGAGAGAGATTTGATACTCCCCCTCTTCAGATTCGACGAGTGCGAGCACTTTTGCAGCAGATGGTGTGGGTGATGACTGTAGGATGGTGGGAGGCAACGGCAATGACACCTCGTGATTAGCTGATAGCTGAACCTATTGTGCATTTATTTCGTGAGGGGCAAGGATGCATCGGATATGATAATCGGACTCACGTTTCCTTGTTCGTAATAATGCACGTTAACCGCGATACTTCCTTGCATCAGCCTTGACTCAAGGTTCACCTCGTATTCCGACCTCCACCTTCCCGACCTAGGGTCCCATGGTGAGCGTGATTCCACACGCGTGAAGCGTCCAAAGTGCATACCAGAAATTAGAAGGGTTGTATTTATTGGCTATAATCTGGATGATGAACACTGTCGGACTACCTTGGTAAGAAAACACTGCTGCTGTTCCATCCGAGAAGTGAGAGGACAGATATGCGTGGACTGAAGCCTCCAGTGCGGCCCTGCGGAATTGTTTTGTGAGGGTCAATACTGGATTTGAAGTGAAACTTACCGGAAGGGCTCAGAGGCATCGTCAGGCTCGTGAGGTTGTGGATCGGAAGCTTCCTGTAGGCAAATTGGTCAGAGGAAGGCCCGAAGCGGTAGAAGTCTCATACAAGAGTCAAATGGTCGAATTTGAACGTTGTGTTGGACCGTGGGTCGAGGAAACGTTCGCTGGTGTTCTCATCGTCAGAGGGATTGCCTACGAGCGCGATTTTACTGATAATTGACTGGAGTCGCTGAGTCCTCGCTACCGAGTAGAAACTCCTGGGACGCACTTGATGATCGGTTCCTGGGACGTCTACGGTGATGAATTGTGCAAGATTATATTCTCGGAGAGCTGGGGCGATGCCCTGCTGCAAGGAGTCGTCATCGGCGATTATGTTTCGAACATCTGCAGGATAAGATCAAGACTTCTGCGTGGAGTGAACAGTGGACAAAAGCATACCGTTCAAGACGTCGTTGATCTCACCCGGAGGTGATTCGAGCAGAAATTTGGAGACAGCTTGAATGCGACCTGAGGAGTCCATGCTTAGATGGAGGCGAGTGCGGAGCGCCAACCCGTCCGATCTTTCTCTCGATCTCCCATGACCAGAGTGCGGCTGTATGTCTATGACCTCAGCAACGGTCTTGCCCGTCAGCTGTCCCCCTCCATCATGGGGAAGCAAATTGATGGGATATGGTGCGTATCTTTGGCGCAGTGGCAGCCACTTGCTTACCGCCCCATCAAGGCATACTTCAGTTGTGGTCTTCGATAGAGAGATTTTCTACGGCAGAGGGATACAAACCGCCAGTCCGGGGGCTTCACACGTAAGCTCACCTCAGCACCACTGAATCGTTATGTCTAAGCGATCTTTCCCAAGCATGGCCAGCCACTGCAAGTACTTGACATGGGTGAAACCGCTCTTGACGAAGATACCTTTGATGAATACTTGGTGGAGATGATGAACCATTACACTGCAGAGAAGGTCTGATCTCACCCACTGCCACGGATAGACGTGGAACTTGACGATGGCTTTAGTATCACCTCCTTGGTACACGAGAAACCCAGGCAGTTCATCGTTCCATCCCGCTGAAATTCCAGGCTAGACTTCAACTGTAATTCTTTCACAAGCGATTGCGTCGGTTTCCTCACAGGAGGGACGGTACCCTCTTGGATCAAAGGTCTGGTTATCCATTGTTTTACGTTCATCGCACCCATTTTGTGGCATTTATTGCAGACCTCCCGTCGGACTTCCTCTCCACCGATTTCGGTCGGGCGTTACGACCCACGATCGATCGTATGTATTCTGGACCAACCGCGGAATCATTCCCATCCACAAGCCACAGTACTTCTGGGGTGTCCACATCATTATCGCGATCCACAACTACAGCATCTCCCGTCCTGAACCCCGGTCCCCCCACTTCTGGGCTGACTTCCATCGCCTCCCCGATACACGTCTCGACAAATTTGGCATCATTCCAGTCTATATTGACCTCACATCGTGCCGTTGTCGCGTTTTTTACCTCTGCCACCTGCGGGCCTTGTCGCTTCATCGAACCGACTTTCGAAGAGATTGCCGAGCAGAAAACCAGAGGAGTGGGGTCTGGTCTTATCGCTTTTGTCAAAGTCGACATACAAGTAGGTGCCGGACACCAATTGGCTTCTCGGTATTCTGTGAGAGCCACACCCACCTTTATAATGTTCATAAACCAACAAAAGGTACGACCTGAACTATCTTCACAGCACATCGGCTGAAAATATGCTCAGAAACGTGAAATACGGGGCGTTAATGCCCCCGAGTTGAGGACACAGGTCGATATGCTCCTATTTGAATCCTTTCCTCGTGAGCTATGTCTGCTTTCCTCAGTCCATCATCTGACTTGATTACTCAACTCAGCTCATGCCCATCTATCACTTTCTCTGCCCCATCTGGAAGCAGTGTCAACAACGCCAATAATGTTCAGGACGATTGGTTCTCTCGATGCCGTGGTCGCTAAACTCTGCCATTTCATCGATTCCTCGGCACTCCCGGAGGAGGAAAAAGCCAGCATAAAGGACACAATCGAGTCTGGGATTTTACCGTTTCTGAAACTCCAGATCTCGCCCCCTGGAAAATCAACAGTGAAGCCGCTTTCTTCCTTGTCTCCGATGCTGACTAAGTGGGCGCACGCCTCAAAGTCACTCACCTCCGCACTATCGACCGAACAACTCTTCCCAGTAATCGATCTATGGCGCATCGGTTTCCTTAGCGCAACGGTGGGGACGTGGGTCGCGGGAGAAAATGCCAACTCTTCTGGCGTCTCCCCTAACATCATTTTCGAGTTTTTGAAGAAGGCAGAACTCAAACCTCTCCCACGGTCATTCGTCCTCACTCTCCTGAAATTTTTCTCCAATGCACTTGGTGCGCTTCCACTGTCGCGGCAACTACTGGCACCCGGTCCACTCCGCGAGAGGCTCACCAGCCTCGCAATCTCGCAATTACTTGAGGAAGACAACCAGGTCAGGGCCACTGCCGCGAGTCTGGTTTTCAATATCGCCTCCTGTACTCAAGCACAACGGGCAGAGACGGGGGGGAACAACTCCCTTCCACCAATCCATGCGGGATCGGATACCGACTGGGAGATTGAAGTTTTGAGTGCGATTATTGAGGGGATTAGACGTGAGGAAAACGAGGAAATTCGTAAGTCTTCTGCTGGTTTGAAGAGACATGCCGTTAAAACCGCATAGTTCATAGGTTGGTTGCCGGTCTCGGACTCCTCCTTCGGCTATCTCCAGCATATGAGAGTCAGTTATCGCAATTGTTGGAAGTCTTTCAGGTCCGGAAGTTGCTGGAGGAGAAAGCATCCTCGGTGGCGAAGAAGGCTGACATCGTCGAGTTGACCTCTGAGGTTGGCACAAAACTTTGCCCGTGATACATGCATTCACTGTACCTTTGGATGTCTCGAGATTCAATTGCAAAAGCGATGTTACTGGACCCTGACGGTACTCTCTCGATTGCCCCCACGACTGCAAGGGGGGAGTCTAGTGCTTTGAAGGCCGAACGAGGTTTAACTGAGACGTCGTCTATTTGAAGTAGCAAAGGATTGCGGAATATTGAGAGGGAAGTGAAGCTGGGGGAGGCGAAACGAATGCTCATCGCCGAACTGAATGGATTCGATCCCTGCGAAATCAGAGGCGCCGGGCCCGTAAACTTCGATCACTTCAGATCACACCACTTCTTTCTTAAATACCTGCCACGCAATGACCTCAACTTCAAAAGACGTCTACCTTGTAATTGGTGGTAGTGGGTTTCTAGGCCGCCACATCGTCAATGCATTATTGGCGAGAGGAGATACTGCCTCGGTTTTCGACATCGTGCAACGCTACCACGACGTTCCTTTCTACTCTGGGGACATTACTGAACAAAGCTCTATCTCTGAAGCTCTCACAAAGGTCTGTTCAATGAGCTTTTTATTGATTCAGGTTGCTCAAAATGTCTCTTAGAGCGGCGCAACGTGCATCATCCACACGGCTTCTCCACCTCACGGACTGGACGATGACGCGTTATACTGGAAGGTCAATGTGGAAGGTACATCGGCCGTCATAGCCGCAGCCATTGCCAACAAAGTCCAAAAGCTTGTCTTCACAAGTTCTGCCGGTATTGTTTTCGATGGCTCCAACATCATCGGCGCCGACGAGCGTCTGCCTGCCCCAGAGAGAGCGATGGATGCGTACAATGAGTCTAAAGCCAAGGCAGAAGAGATAGTATTAGCCGCTAATGGAAACGGTGGTCTTCTCACTGTTGCTCTTAGGCCAGCAGGAATCTACGGGTGTGTCCCGTTTCTTCAACGTACATGACTATGCTCATTATAATTTCCAGGCCTGGGGACAGGCAGGTCATGCAAGGCTTATACGAAGTCTACAACCGGGGGCAAACGCATTTCCAGATCGGAGACAACACCAACCTTTTCGATTGGTCTTATGTCGAGAATGTCGCCTACGCCCACCTTCTCGCGGCGGACAAACTCGTCGATCCTGGTCCAGAACGAGATCCCCTTGAACCATTGTCACTTTCTGCTGAAGAAACAGAGATGCTTGACAGATATCTTCCTCCCATTCGACTCTCGACGGGGGACCATCGCATCCCCACATCGGAGGCACGGCCTCCAGGCCCCACGCTTCAACAGTCCCCGGAAAGCAGTCGCGTCACCCAAAACTTCTACGACCCTTCGTTCCAGCATCAGCCTCGTCCCATAGTTCGTACCAAGTTCGACGCCCTCTCCGAGACAGCGCTCTCCCGAGCGGAAACTTCCCCGTTGCAAGTCGCTGGACAAGTCTTCTTCATCACAAACGGGGAACCCGTTTACTTCTGGGACTTTACGAGATATGTGTGGAACGAACTTGACAAGATTGTCGATCCCGAGGGCAAAGAAAAAAGATTGGAAAAACGAAGGATCGTGTTCCCGCAATCTCTCGGTTACGTTTTCGCCTCACTTGCAGAGTTTTGGGGGTGGCTACGGGGGAAACCCCACATGTTTACACGCTTTAGGGTTGCATACAGTTGTGGTGTGAGGTGGCATAACATTGAAAAGGCTCGGAGGGTCCTTGGTTATGAGCCTCAGGTTGGAGTCGAAGAGGGAATCAAACGAATGATCACGGTACGCTACGATTTACGTTTTCAAAGGTTACGACAACTTACGGACATCCCCAGTGGTGGAAGCAGGAGAATGGGCCGAAACCCACTTAGGCAGAACACCAGAGTTTGTGGCATATATTCGATCTGTGGATGGCAGGGTGTTTTTGGATAGTAGCGCAAATATTTGTCTCAAGTCCTGCTATAATATCTCTTGGATGATATGTATCATACTCAAGTACAAGCGCGGTGGCTTGCGCATGATATTACGTCGATCACTCGGAAGTTCAAATCTGTTCACCGTGCTCACAGCGCCTCTGAGCCGTCTGATAGCTGTTGCTCTCAATGTCTGTCAACTATCGCAAAAATCACCCTTCGGCTCTCGATGTAAGTTTTGGTGACAGCCCTCCTGCGATATCAGATACGGAGGAAGTAGAGTATAACCCGAACAAAAGGGGTGTCGATTCGGTGAGTTATTTCTCTCGAGGGGGGGATAAACTAAACAGTGTCATATCAGCAAGAGCCAGGCACAACTCAATCAGATTTGCCTCCGAGTCCGTTCTTCATGTAACAGCACCTCCCCTTACTCACAGACATCTCAGGTTTCCGACACCAGGAGAGTATCCCGAGAGAAAGTGAGGACACCCCCATCCCTGGAGAACCTTCCAGTCGTGGGGAAAAACCGGTTCGGATCTTGAATAACTTTACATTTTTCTCGCGGGGACGGGGCGCGTTCACGGGCCTAGACGATCTCGCCCACGATGATTACAATTTCACTATCGAAGGAATTGGCGAAGTCTTTACTTCCCACGGCGACGAGATGCCCGACGAGGACGAGGACGTCGACGAACATACTCTTCTCCACCTGACGCCGATAGTAAACGCCTCAATCGATTACGAGAAACACAACGAGTGCGTCGTTTCTCCATGTAGTCGAATAGGATTTCTCATAACAGTTAGTCCCATTTACATCGAAACGAGCCATGCCTGGTACAGACTTGGTGTGCCCTCCGTCGAATATTTCCCGCTTTATGTCAAGTTCTACACGTGTCACCGGATGGCCCAAATCGCAGTTTCAAGCCTGCTGGTTGACATCTCTGCTGCTGCCACTGATCTCCTTGCCGGAACCACCAATCTGGATTACACGATACTCGGGAGGGCGCCGAACGTCCGGGACCTCGTCGAGACGGTATGCGATCACTGCCCATCCCAGTACATGCCACTGAATGTCCCTAGTTGGAAATGATCAAATCTGTCATCAAAGATTATGCTGGGTTGACCCTCGACGTTTCAAACAGGCTGCTAGAGTGTCCTCTTCTAAAGTCGCTGGGTAATGGGTCAGCATCAGGTGGGCTGCTACATCAAACAGAGGGAAAGCGTAGAAAGGTGGATTTACCGAACCTGCTGAATCCCGAGCAAGCCGTCCTACAAGTGAAAAATCAAAATCAGACAGTGGTGACCCCTTTTGTATATCACCTATCGCAGGGATTATTTCAAGAAGACCCTTACCAGGTCGACTTTGGGCACCACGAGTATGGACACTTGCAGCGTGGACCCCGCCAGGAAGTAGAACTGGTTGATAAGCTTCTCAAGAGGTTTTGTTTGGGCAAACGACGGGTCAGGTTGGATGCATTGCACAGAATCGATGGAGGTAACTTCTTTAGCAAAGGCCAGGTTGACGACGAGATGTACGATGTGGGTCCTGGACTGAGTACGAGTGCGTGGTGTTCTTGCTGACAACATCAACCAGGTTGGGGACACTGTGGTTTTAGCGATGGATGGGCTCCAGCAAAAACTTAACGAGTACTGCACTCAGTCATCATGGCCGGACAAAGTCGCTGATTACTTCTGGTAGGGAGTTTAAGCTTATTTGATTTTCTCTGCTAAACAGGGAGATAGGCTCGCCAGGCTCATTTCAATAACCGATAATCTTGGGAAAAAGACAGCCCATGTCCACTGGCTTGAGCACTCCTCGAGAACCTTTCTAGAGGAGTTGTCAGATCCAAGAGAACTCTTCATGACTCAACTATGCGATGATGTCCCCTTTGCAGAAATACTTGGAAAGCTCCTATGTGGGAGGACATTGGAGAGTAGTGCATCCCACACAGCCCTCAAGCCATTCTTCTATTGCAGGTGAGTCCAACTCTCACCAAGTGTTGGCATATTGTGCTGATATTGAATGGTAGGATGGAGTACATTGAATCCAAGGGTGAATTCGTGGATCCTCCAAAGGATATACCTGTTCCCAATGAGCCTGGGTTCTGCATGAACTGTGTGAGAACTAAGGTTGCTGAAGCAAGGAGTTTTCCACACTTCAGCCAGGGTGGTTTTGAGCTTTATGGGGCTCTCTATCATCAACATGATTTCCTGCATTTCAAAACAGGGGACTCAACATGTGGTGTTGGGCAGATAATATCTTTTGAGCAGGGGATATCAGAGAGAAGAGACCCTCACATCAAAATTCGGCTACTGGGGAGGCTTAGTGATGTAACCGGGAAGCCAGAGGGCACATTGAAGGATGAAGTAAGACTTTCTTTTTCATTATTCTTTCAGGGTCTAACTTTCTCCAGAATGAGCTATTTTTAACAAGCCAGGTCACTGAAATCCCATTCTCTGCAATCATTCAAAAGGCATATGTCCTTGTTCTCAAAAAAATTGGAGACCTTCAGGCCTGGATCAAAGCTTCCTCACAGCACTTTTTCCTCCAGTATTCATTCCCTGCCCTCCAGAACAGTCATTGGCCTTGCAGGAAGGTCCTAGACAGCTCAGATGTCCATGCATGTCTCCCCTGCCTTACACATAGGAAAAAAACCTTGCTCACAGAGATTAAGCAAGCCACTCAAGCCCAGCTGAGGGCCCTTGATATTTTTGCCGGAACAGGTGCCTTTAGTCTTGGGATGGTGGCTGCAGGAGTGCCACTCAAACTTACCCATGCAATTGAAATCTCTCCTAGTGCTTCAAAGTCATTAAGGTGAGAGTTTCTCATATGAAAGTTTATCTCCTGCTAAATGACTGGGCACAAGTGACTATACCAGGGGTGAAAACACCATTGTTTACAACCAGTGTGCCAATGAAATGCTTCACTATGCAGTGAAGTTTTACCATGGTTTTTGGGAAGAGGAAGACCACCCGAGTTGCATCAGGACAAAGTCAAGGGTTCCAACTCCCCCTGAACCTGGCTCTATTGATGTAATTGTTGCAGGTTTTCCCTGGTAAGTTGGATGTCTTGAATTAAACTTGGAATAATAATCATAATAAACTCAGCCAACCTCATTCAACCCTCAACATGTTTCAGAAGGCAGATGACAAGAAATCCAACTTGATACTCAACCTCCTTTCTTGGGTTGATTTCTTAAAGCCAAAGTTCTGCTTTTTTGAAAATGTTAGGGGGTTCCTTCAGTTCTCCCTGAATGCGACTCAGCTATCCCAATATCGTGTCAGTGGTGGGATAAAGATGGGAGGCCTCAAGTTTCTGGTTTATGCATTGCTTGCAATGAAGTGAGTCTCAAATCATCTTGTAGGGCAGATCTAACCTATAGAATATTAGTTATCAAGTTAGGTTCTCTCTGCTACAAGCAGGGCACTATGGTACTCCCCAATCAAGAATTCGATTCTTTCTGTTTGCTGCTAAAGTAAGCACCATATTTTGGGAATTAAATACCAATGTTTCACTTGCATAGGCTGGTCAAGTCCTTCCTGAACTACCTCAACCAACCCATGCCTTTCCTCAAGCAGATAAGCTAGAAATCAAGCTTCCCTGCAGCAACCCAATTGCTCCAATCAAGACTGGGAGGGGATATGCTGCTAGAAAATTT
Source organism: Thelephora terrestris (assembly GCA_015956445.1). Lineage (NCBI taxonomy): Eukaryota > Fungi > Basidiomycota > Agaricomycetes > Thelephorales > Thelephoraceae > Thelephora > Thelephora terrestris. Next base: position 291,889 of record WIUZ02000022.1, on the reverse strand, counting down.
ACCACTATTGCTGATGCAATATCAGATCTCCCTCGGTTTGACTGGTATTGGTGAGTTAAAGAATGATAAGCTCTTGGCTCTGCTCACCAACCAAGTCACCAGTGAAGCAGCAGGCTTATCCACACCCAACGATGACCTTGGACCTGCCAAATTCAAAGTTGATGAAACAAGGGGGCGGGCTGGTTACATTAATGGAGAGGTTATGTATGATCAGGCTCCTCAAACGGCATATCAGAAGTGGTGCAGAGAAACAGCAAAACCCCCAATGGATCTCCAACATTTCACTCAATCATTCAATAGAGATACAGTAAGACGGTAGGTTTTCTGAACCCCTTATCAAAACTTTTCTCATTTTTTTCAGGGTGGTTGAGCTGCCTCTAGAGCCAGGAACTGATTATAGGAGTAAGTGTATAAGTCATGTTTTATTCTCACATCCTGATGTAGTTGCATTTAGGCCTTGATTTGCGGCTTCAACAGTACCAAACATCACACCCTCTATCTGCTGTAGCAAAAGGGGGGTTTAGAGCAGGTGCGGTTTGATAAGTGATCTTCCTTATTCTATACTAACACAACCACCAGGCCCATATGGACGTCTGGACAAAGATGGCTACTTTCACACAATTGTCACTAATGTTGAACCCACTGCAAAACAATCCTGGGTTCTCCACCCATATGTGAGGTAAGTGAAACTACTGTCTAGAAATTCAGTTTATTGTTGATCTTGCAGATTCAGTGTCTCCAATCCCTGGATGCAAATCACTCACCTCTTGAATTAGTGCAGAAGGATTGTTACAGTCAGAGAACTGGCACGCCTACAGGGCTTCCCAGATGCCTACACCTTCCATTCAGAAGGTGGTAGTGTAAAAACCGTGAGTTTCTAATTTTGTACTTTGCACTTGCTTCTAAGGCCATTCCAGATGCACCGGCAAATTGGAAATGCTGTGGCATGGCCTGTGTCACTTGCAATTGGCCAGCAATTTACTTATGCTCTTCTACACCAGAAGAACATTGGACAGTAGATTTTACCCACAAGTAGTATCTAGTGCCTGCATTCGAGATCCCTACTCAATTGGATATGATATCAATCAGAATGTTCCTTCCGCTAGCTTGGCTCTGATCAAATAAGTTTAGAAGATGCACCTCAAAGTACGTTCCACATTCTGATACCTCCTTCAGCCAGGTATACCTATCCCAAATAATGAAGCTCTCGACACATGGGCCCAGTAGACAACGAAGTGTGTGCAGGGTGGACAACTGTTTTTCTAGACGGACGAGCTTCTCAGGAAACAGCTCCATGCCCGGAATGGGGATCTTGTGCATTTTTTCCAAAGACATCCGGAGGAATTGGTCCCAACGCTGATACAAGGCATTGTTCACCCTACCCAGGCGCCTTTTCTCGGTGAGACAGCCATTTGTGGAGTCACTCTCGGTAGTGGCTACTTCTAGAAGTGCCCTCCAAGAAACCTTCCGGAGCGCAAATGCTGCCTGTGCTTTGTGATCGAGCCACGTTGATGGGACTTGCGCTGCCAGTTGGAGGTGGGAGGGTGATAGGGGGCAATCACCACGAGCGACATCAGAATACAAAGTAAAATCTGGGTTATGAACTGTTAGACCTCCGCCGAGCATTACGAAGAGTACCAACCTTTCTCCTCCATCATATTATAACAACAGCCTACGACGAACGCCGCTTTAAGAGTCCAACCGTGCTTTTCCCCGTTGCTCCCGCGCATCGCTGACACGGACGTGCGGAGGATATCGGCTGTAAGGCTCCCACAGGCGTGGAGAGCAACGAACACTACGGAAGGTGGATGCAACTCCGCAGTCGGAGAAAGGGCTGTAATCCATTCGTCCACCGATTGAAGGAGGCTGTTCGGAGTGACCTTAGCAATCTTGTACGTTAAAGAACCTTGGCCACCCGACACCTTGCCGTATGAGCGTCGCCTCTCGGCTCCGTTTGCTTGAATGGCCGACGAATCTAGGGCCAATACATGCATCCCAAGAGCCCGTAGGTTCCACGAAAGATAACCCTAGTCATCTCTTCTCAGACGGGGTACAACGATGCAAATGAGAGGCATCACCTGGCCGGCCCCGATGTCAACGACGTGATGAGCACCTTTGAGAGCGGAGGATGTCCTGAGTACTTGTGTGATGTGTGCAGTCATGGCTGACACCTCATGTTGCTTCTTTGGCGACATCCCTTGCCTGGGAGCCTGGCGGCCCGTGTCTGTGTTGGCGTACTGGATTTCATGGGATTGAGAACCATCCCCGGCCGGCACGGGCGGGAGCCCTTGACTCCGGGTAAGTTGAAGAACTTTGACGTTGTCGATCAACTGGGAGAGCGAGCTCGGAATATTACTGCACGGTCTTTGCCCCACCTAAGAGAAAACGAAAATCAGTTTGAGAGCATGAATCCAAGTTCCGAAAGACTACATAATAACTGAGAAGTTCAACCCACGGCTCAGGTGTGGAGGCGGCCCAATCCCACCACGTCTCCCATTCGGGAGGTAGCATGAAGGATGGCTTCGCGACATCATTTGGATGTGCGACAAACAAGGATTTTGGGAGAGAGGAGGCAAGAAATTTCTGGAGACAGTCTAGGTATTGATCCGAGGGCATGGGAACTGGAGCTGCAAGCTTCCGATCTGCATAACGTTCATGATGCCTGATGCAAACCTTGTGGCGGTATACACCAGCGGACTGCTCGCGGTGCTCACTCTTACCTACTATCTTCTGCGACCAGCGTCACTGAATCCTCCCCAACCTCAAAAAGAGGACGCCAGTCCAAAACCTCGCACAGGCAGCATCATGCAACCCCCCAAAGACGATCTCGCCGAGCCATTGGATATCCCTTACACTCGAGAACAACTCAGGGAATTTGATGGATCGGACCCTACAAAACCCATCTACGTCGCCATTAAAGGTACCCTCGCCGTTACCCCCAATCTTTCTTCCCACTGATAAATCGGAAGGCACGATATTCGACGTGAGCAAGAAGGTCGATGTGTACGGCAAGGGAAAGTCGTATAACTTGTTCGCCGGAAAGGACGCGTCAAAAGCCCTCGGGATGTCGAGCCTAAATTCAGAAGACGCGGTTTCAGACTATAGCACGCTCTCTGATGATGATAGAAAAGTTTTGGAGGAGTGGTATTCATTCTTCAAGTGCGTCTACCGCCTTCTTGTTTTCTCCTTTCCCAAATACCCAACTATTCCCCAGGAAACGATACAACGTCGTTGGCAAGGTTGTCGATTTGCCTCCTCAGGGCGCCAGCCTCTAGAGTATTTGGTTCTTCCGTGAAAATACTACCTGTTCTTTCCAAGTCTTGGCATGAACGTCCAGTTGACGGTGGACAGAATGTACTCTTCTGTGTGTCGTATACTGGCTTACGATGTTGCCGGGACGAGCGAGCGTGCTCTTCCAGTGAATGGAAACATCTCCCTGACCTGTATAGATTCGAAATTGCCAATCGAGACTGCGACTTCGTCCCCTGCTCCTATCTAGGTCTGTACTGAGTGTTGTACAAACGAACAACGCAAATCAACCAGAAAACCTTCCCTCGTGCGGCTTCACGACAACACCGTCCTGAAATATTACCGGGCCCTTGGGCATCTCCTCAATCAAGTCTTTCGCATCTTGGTCTAGATTGGGTTCGTCCTCGAAGTTGAAATCCAGCTCCCCTCCGTACGCCTTTGGGATGTTCTCGTTGTCGATGAACTTGCGTAACTCGGGGCCGGGATTTTGCCCTAGCACGTGGACCTTGTTCCTCGTTCCCTCGTCAAACCAATTCTGTTGAAACAAAGTACAGTAAGTCCTTGGAATAGATGACCATGAAGAACCGTGTTCGACCTTGATCCATCCCCACACTGTCGGAAAGAAGGATGGTGCGTTCACGACCGCGGTGGTGTGTAGTGTCTCAGGGTAGTTGGATGTTGCTAATGCGCTGGCTTCTTGTAGATGACCTCGGAGGCTCCACAGAGATTTGAAGGAAACGTTTTCAAGGTCGACAATGGTGACTGTGGAACATATCGGCGTAGGGGATGTAGAGTGAGGGAGATGGGAACATAATTGATGTGTGAACCGTCCCAAGAACTCCCACAAAGCGACTCTGTGAACGAGTACTGAGAAAAATGGAACATATGTGTTAACGCAACAGACATACATGCGTTGGTATCTCCTCTCAGGCTTGACCGCGAATATTTCTTTAGACAAGGGTTCTAATGATGCCAGCCGATAAACGTAAAGCGGGATCCCTAACTGGAAGTGTGTTTAGTGTACTGTGACTTTGCTGGCGAACACAGTTACTTTGTCTCGCCTACCCGTCCATCGAGGGTACAATCTCTTCGCCGACTCCATCTCATCGGGGTCAAACGTCGCATACAAATTCTCTACATCGTGCTCCACCCGCCAGGCACAGGTGTCGGCAAACTGTTTCTGAGCTTTCTCGACATCAAACTTCCGGGCACGGAGGAACCGTCTGTAAGAGCCAGGGTGTCGATAAACCTGGAAAAAGACGGCGAATCAAGGACGTACAGTAAGGTTGTATCGTCGTGGGAGGGGCGACACCGATCGTCCGACTTTGGGCTGTACAGGTTCGTTTTCTCAAGATTTTGCTTGAAGATCTCCAGGGTCTTCTGCTGAGATGCAGTGAGATGACCGAGGTGACCTGCGAGTAACTTTGAGTAGTCGGATCCATCGATATCCTGGTGTTGCGGTTCAGACATATCCCTAGGGTTCAAGGTCAACTTCCATCCGATCACTACCGAACTAATGATATCATCATCATCTCGATCGCCTGTCGTAACTAGAAAATGCCGATTTGACACCGGCAGAAACCTTGCTTGCGGAGAGAAGTTGATCAGAGCCACCTCCGGAACCTTGTGGCTTTCCAATGCTCTATCTCCGATTTGCTGAGACTGAGACAAAGCGGAATCATCGCGGCTGAGTTTCGCGTTGCATATGCCACATCTAAAGGTGACAGCTGCTGCCAGAAATTCAAGCCGTAGAGGGAAAAAATGATATTGAGATTTCGTTTAGAGGTAATCAAGTTATGGATGTTGCACGTTCCCAGTCGCTCTATGCATTCCCGACTGCTGACAAAAACCTCTCAATGACAGCTTTTCCTTTGCGGAGACTCAACAATGATATCCGCTCATTTGGGAGATGTGCTTGGTCCTGCATGAAAGAAAAGCTTTGAGCAAACTAGCGCACGGAGGGGCTGTGTTCCGCTCACAGAACTTTGGCCGAGAGGGAGATGCAAGGCATGACAGCGGAACTCTTTCTCAAGGTACGGAACCGATGGGATGGACTGCTCGAGAGTTCAACATCGACCGAGCGCATTTGGAGAACACTTACCCCTCCTTCCCTAATCCGGAGTGGGGTCACGCCCCATTCATCTCTCACGGAAGCTTCTAAGAACCCGAACCATTCATCATCAAGTCTACCCAGCCACCAGTCTGCCTTGTGGTCGATTTTAACCTACGAGGTGGCGATTAAGAGGTCAACAGAGGGGAAACAATCCGGAACCGGTACCTCGATCGAATTGGGGGACATCGATTCGGAGAATATCGCCATCAACGACTCGCACAGGTTTCCTGCAATGGTTTCCAAGTTCTGGTCGGGTACGATGCGTACTGATACCTGCGACTTTACCCGAGAAGGGATCACCGTGGGATCTAGGGGAGTTGGTAGGTTGAGCGCGTTTATAAGAAAAGCCTGGGAAGTGAATAGCCTACTCCTTGGGCCAGAAACTTGTATGTTATGAACAGTGAACGATGGTTCACGCCATTTAGACGAGAGGGACTCGGTAGGTCGTTTCGTGATTGAAGTAATCCTCTCGTACAGCTCAGATTCCTCCTGGGTCAGAGGACGGACATGTTCGTCTTCTCGACTTTGAGGTAGGAGCGACGTCACCGAGGTAAGCTGACTTACAGAACTGGGGTATAGCCACTTTCCCATTCTCGTCTGTGACCTTCGAAAGTAATTTGACCCTAAGTAGTAACAGTCAGTTCGTCGTATTCGTTGTTTATATAAGAAACTGTGGTCAACATGTCTATCATCGGCTCTGGTGTTGCGCCCCCTTCGACTCCAGAATGCAAATCCGGTCGGTCGTTGAATATCTAAGAGCGAGACAAGCCCAAAGGTAAAATTTGTACCGGAAAGACTATACCTCGATACTGCAATGAACGACTCCCCTCAGGCCATAGGTAATGCACGGTGTCGTTTCGTCAATCCAGGTTGAATTGCTGGTATTTGAGTTGAGAATGCCATATACAAACCGAGCCAAAGGAACCACCTGATAAGGATTGCATCGATTTCACCAATCAGGTCCTACTCGGCGCCAAATCAAAAGGGTTCCTCTGGTGTATATAAGTTTCTGACCTTATTTTTTTGAACGGCCTCCCTGAATCCACCGCTACCGGACTCTTCTTCTCCCTCAATCATCATGACAAGGTCAACGTTGAGCGATCTCCTGCGCAATAGCTCTGCTGCAGCACATGCGACCGCCATGATTGGTCCTTTATTGTCCGTCGCACCGCGTCCGTATAAGTACCCGTCCCTTCCCGACAGGCTGAATGGGTCTGTCTCCCAGTCACGAGCTGGCGCCGCCATAACATCGTAATGGCTTCAAGGGTATCAGTCGGGATAGTATATCCGTGAGAGGTTTGTTGTGACATGCCCATAAAATAGCACGCGTTTTTTCGAAACACCATGACCGGCCCCTTGAAATGTCGCTAACACGAGAGGGTTGGTTGTTTCGCCAGTTGAGACCTAACTAAAGGTCAGCAAATGTGCAGTTAGAGCACGAAAGCCGCCTACAAGGGCGGAGCGTGACGCTCCGAGCTGATTAAAGCATTTTTTGAGCCATATCGCAGCCTGACGACAATCTTCTCGGTGTTGGGGACTATTACTGACACTGGGAATCGAGATGAATCTCGAAAGAGCGTACAGCATAGTGTCTCGCAAAAAATGAAATTAGAGAAAACTGGCGGATCGAGTGCAATTCCACCAACCATTTGTGCTTTCAACCTCCCGCTGAGTTACTAGACGGTGGATTCCGCCGTCCAGTGTGCCTCCGGATCTGGGAGTTTCGATGTTCCATACCTGGGGGAAATGAGCGTCAAATTGGAAGGGGGACTTCTGGTGCGTGCCTTTATATATCCATCATTTGCTCCAGTTACCAACTGAAATTGACCAGACTCGTCGCTGTATGTTACCACCGAAGATAGGATGATACTATCCGTGTGGCCATCTAACTCTGCCGTGCAATCGAATGATGCAGACCATCTCTGAAAACGTTTAAGAAACGATTTCATCCCCTCCACCTTCCACTCACCTGAATCTGGCCTCTCGCCGACACGCTGTAAAGATCGGAATGCAACATAGACAGGGAAAGAACCGCAACATTCTAAAATATTCGTCAGGATTTGACTCAATCGAAGTGATTATTTGGTTATTGACCTCGTGGACTATGATAGTCCTCACAAGTGTTTTGGTCTCAAGGTCCAAAACCTTGATATACCCGTCCTGACACCCGGCATAGATGGTCTCCTTCCTCACTGCAATAGACAAGACTGCGCCTTGACCACAATCAAAGGTGTATTCCAAGACCGGCGCAGGGGAAGAGCAATTCCACAACTACTCCCGCCGGTGAATCAGGCATCATACGATGGGTAAATAACTAACCTTCACAGATTCGTCTCCACTTCCCGTAACGAGGTATACGCACGAGTATCCGTCCGCGTAGAGGAGATCGTCTGATCCCTGGTACGGAGAAGGCGAGACTGCCATACAATATACATACCCATGATGGGCGGAAGAGATTATGTTCGTTGCAGGTATACTGAGCACCGTACATTGCGCTGGTGGTGGGGTGAGATTCGACGACTGCGTGGGAACAAATGCACTTGGGGGATCCAGGGATTTCGTATGTTGATATTGAGGGTGGCTACCTGCAAAGAACTTGTGAACAGGACGCGGCTGAGAATTGGGTGGGGCCATGACCGGATCCCTCCCGAACTGGATCCATTGGATAGATGTGTTTTGGCACCCAAAGTAGACGGTCTCGCGGGACTGTGACCAGGCAAGCGAATAGATATCACCAGCATCTGGCTGAAGATACGGGTCTAGGACATAGAAAGGGGCCAGACCAACTGTATCCCAGACCTAAAACATTATCCATGAGGTACCAAACCAACGCAGGGATCGAAAAAACCGTAAACGCACCCTCACGGTACTATCCGCTGACGGTGGGTGAGATCAGGTGACACATATTGGGCGGGCGATGGAGCGACGTACCAGAAGAGCTGATAAGCCACTTTTTTACGATGGCGTACTCCATGGCTAGGACGCTCCCCTCATGACCTTTTAATGTTGTTTTTTTCGAATACAAATTGCGGTCCCAAACCTGTGCAATGAAAGTTTGTCACAAGCCCATGGCAGAGCAGCGGATGCAAAGTACCAGGATGTCTCCTGATTGCCTTCCACCAAAGATATACGATTCAGTTGCAGCCAAACAGAGAATGGAGCTATTCGGCTGGTGTATTGAATGAAACAAGCGGGGTGGAGTCGCGACCGAGCCTAGACGACGACTGAGAGACGCGGGCGCAACGGTAAAGTCCATCACGGTCGATCGTGCGGGTCAAGAAGCAAGAGTTTTAGTTGATCGATGACCAGCATGTCGCCCGAAGACACCACTGCCAGCCTAAAGGCAAAAGACTTCGTAAGACATACAGATCAGAACGAATACGCTCAGCTGATGGAAATATGTCAGGGGAACGCCGCATTCAAGGCGGGGGATTTTCCTGCGAGCATCGGTCATTACACCTCTGCGATACTAGCGGACCCAAACAACCCTACGTTTTATCTCAACAGAGCAGCTGCATATCTGAAATTAGGCAAGTACGTGGCTTGTAAATCCAGCCCTTTTAATTGCCAATGCCTCCTCCCACAGATATCAAGATGCAGAAAGAGACACCTCCTCGACGTTAACAATCCAGAAGGATAATGTTAAGGCATTGTTCCGTCGTGGTCAGGCAAAGATGCACCTGGAAAATTTTGAGGGATCTCAGGATGGTAAGCCCCAATCGCTGCGTGTCCTCCCTCTCTAATCATGGTCTTAAGATCTGCGACGAGCCCTCGAGTTAGAGCCTGATAACCCCTCCGTAAAGGAAGAGCTCCAAAAGGTTCAAGCGCTCGTGATTGAGCATGCGAAACGGCCTAGAACCGCTCGCCCGGCACCGTACCCACCAAAACCACGGACTCGTCGTGTCCCCATAGAAATCACCGACGCCCTTCCAACCGTTGGTCCTCAAGACGATCTCTTGGTCCCAGTCTCCTCCCGTCCCCTCGACCGACCGTCACCGACTGCGTCATTGGCGAACGTTGCCCTCTCACCAGGTTCAAGGACTCCAGAAAACAAACAGCTGGAACAGAAATATCCCCAGAGCACATCTCACGAAACAAAGCAGACGAGGAGCACGAAGTACGGGGGAGGTATCTTCAGGCCATCTGGCTCTCATACAATATTCACGCCGGAAACCTCTTCCGCGCCTCGCATGAAACCACAGACAGACCAACCTCCTTGGCCTGCGATGAATCTAGCTGCGTTTACAAGATCGTGGAATACATTGACAACGGACAGACACAAATGGGCTTTACTTCAACAAATCCCTCCTGCATCCTTATCAAGTTTCTTCGGATCGTCGCTCGAAGCGGACGCCTTGTCTTCAATGCTCAGTACTCTCCATACGGTGCTCTCTTCCGGCGAGTCCGAAGAAAGCTTGGTCCAGGAGTACATGATGTGCCTCCCTTCGGTTCCCCGCTTCTCGCTAATCTACACCTTCCTGAGCCGCGACGACAAGAATCGTGCCAAGGAAATCTGGACATTGTTAGATGTTGCGGGTGTTGCGGGCGATGAGAATCAAGGCACCAAGAAACTGTGGGGTGTATGAACTTGGAGAAAAGAATCAGACTCTTGGTCTTTAGTTTACCGACAAATTTATGCCCCAGGACAGTATTGCTCTACATGATTGCCACAGCAGAAATTATGAGATAGTGGGTTTTAGACCTAATTGTGTGTTGGTTCTTTGCTGAGCGATTCGAGCGTCTCTTTCTCTGGTGGCGGTGCTGCGGATTTCAAGCGCGCGCCGCGAGGCATGGAGTTGTTGGAGGGTCAAGGCAGGGTCAAGGGTTACTATCGATCACGTAGAGCCCGGACACCCCAAAAGGGGTGTTCGTAGATTAATTATGGGGGGCCACACACTCCACCTTGACCCTTGAAAATTTCAAAACCCAATGAAAATACCTTAAGCTACCTATGGTAAAATCCACGGCTCAGTGGAAGAAAGGGGTCTGGAGTTATTCACCTCTCAAGTCAAAACGAGAGTTCGGACACTCGTGTGACGGATTCTGGCTGGGAGGTAACGCACGGTCACACGGATCAGCGAATGCCGCGTTCAAACTCAGCAGCTGCCAGTCAGGAAAATAAACCGGATTTTCGTACGAGAGGGCGACCGGACGCCCTCCTTTGTTCGATTCCCATCAATTCCTAGATCGGATGTATTAGCTGTGGGTGGGGTGCAAGCGCATTAAGATGTGTGGGTACAACTAACGAATCACGCTATGAACCTGTAGTTAATTAGGGAGAGAACTACCACAAAAGTATCACCTGTAGGTCAACCGTGAGGGGGGTATGAGTAGGAGGACGGGACGTTGCAGCCAAACAGGATTGATGGCTGGACTGTCAGACCTGTCAGGCGTCCGGTCGTGTGTGGACTTTCCGATCGGACGAGAAAACTAAACCCTCGCCAGCGGAGCTTGAATAATCCTTCCCAAAGAGGGTGTCCGGACAGCCTTTTGTCACGCCCAAACCGTCTCCTCCTTTGCCACCTTGGATATGCCCCCTAACCAGATAGAACTCTCCGGAAATTTGGATTTCTGGCGGACAACTTGCAATACTAATTGTTTCCCAAGTTTCAAGTGCTCCGTAAGGGTGTAGAATTAATCCGGTCAGATTCTGTATCAAAACTTGTGGATTTTGAGACATATTGATCCCACGAGCCCCAAGCACATAAAATAAAATAAATCTGACTTGATACATCTCAAGCCTACGTATACTACTACACTGGTGAATATTTTCAGCAAGGCAGGATAGGTTTTGCATGAGATATGACCGGGTGTCCGAACTCTCGACGCGTCCGAACACTACGTGATCGATAGTACATATGTCGATGTTGCGCAGCTTGGAAACTTACACCGATCTATTCGACTGAGATGAAAGTTTGTTCTCTTAAACGCAATGTGGCGACCCTTGCCATGACGGTTACATCGTCGGTGAGTCCAGTTTCGACGACGCCAGCCTTGCCAAGTCAAGCTTCTGGAAACGTCGGCCCGGGATCCTCCAGAACTTTCACGGTTACAAACCACTGTCCTTTCACGATTTGGTGCGACCGGAGACCACAAGAATATGAAGAACACACTGAAATCTCCTACAGGCCGGCTTTGTACACAGACCTAAACGTCGCCAAATCCGTACCATCCCAACCCACAGGCTGGGAACAGGCCTCTGGCACTACAGTAACCTTCACCGCCCCGTACAATTGGACTGCGGGAAGGATATGGGGGAGAACTGAATGTAACTTCTCCGTAAATCCCGGCCCGAATTCGTGCGCTACAGGCGGCTGCAACGGTGGTTTACTCTGCGACCCAAACACCGGGACGGTGCGTACGAATATCGATCTCTAAATGTCTGTTATCGCTGATGACTATGGCCTCCAGGGCATCCCTCCAGTTTCGGTGGCAGAGTGGACTCTCGGTGTGAATGGCCTCCCCGACTACTATGATGTCTCGTTAGTGGATGGGAGCAACCTCCCTATGACGGTAACTTCCAACAAAGGATGCCCGACCGCCTCCTGCCCCGTGGATCTAAATCCTGCATGTGAGCCAAATCCAGTCTTTGAAACGAATCACCGGTACAAGGCGTTTATGTACGTATATATAGGCCCGTCTGGGTTAGCCTACCGAGACCCGAGCGGTGTGATTGTGGGGTGCAAGAGTGCATGTTTCGCGAATCTGAGCGGCAATCCAGGTTTGTTGCCTTTTACCTCCTTTGCGATATAAATTGAATTGGATGAATTGACTAGCTAACTCTCCGAATTGTTGTTCGGGATCATTCAATACCCCACAGACGTGCCCCGCAAGCGGCGTGAGCTACTACCATTATTTCAGTAAGCCGTTCATCTAGTCTGTCACCTTCAGTCACTGAGTGTTTGCTCCCATATGCAGAGGATCAATGTCCGAATGCTTATGCGTATGCTTATGATGAGAGCAGCGGAACCGCGCTATGGACTTGCGACTCTAACCTTTCATCGGACTACACCCTTGTGTTTTGTCCTTAGATGCCAGACTGTATTATTTCCGCCATACCTCTAGCACATGTACCCGGATTGAATGCATCCCCGTCTTTGAAATTCGGATGTGACACCTGGGGTGGTAGAGGTCGCATCCCACCCATGGCTCTGTTCCTCTGTTGCCAGAAAGCAACAGTGCAGATCCTCCAGGGGCGGTGACCTCCAGACAGATTGCGCAATACTACTGCGGCTTGGACAGCCCACAAGGACAGCCCATTACGTACAAAGTTTAGTTGGAAAAGAATATTACTAAGTTACGACAGACAGGAGGTGTCTAATGGAGGACATCCATCTCTTTTAAATTACTACCAAGGTTGTCCGGGATCGCGTGTGTAGGGTCAACTTGGCTCAGGAGTCGCCCACCGAACAGGACTGGACCATTCTCGACCCTGAAATTATTTATCCTCGCTTCAACCTCAGGTCGGAAGTGTCTCATCAGACCCTGGATTGGCCAGGCAGCAGCGTCCCCAAGAGCACAGATGGTCCTACCCTCGATTTGTTTCCTGTGCGAAGCGAGGGGAACCAATGGATGTGTAGAGATAAGCAAATGCATGGATCGGTGATCGAGGGAAAGTTACTAACGTGAGTTCCAGAAGCATATCAATCTCTCGTAAGTGTCCACGGCCCTCGGCGATTCTGTCCATCATTTTCATCATCCAGGTGGTGCCCTCTCGACAAGGCGTGCATTGGCCACACGATTCGTGTTTATAAAACTGGGGTGCGAAACGGGAGGGGATGTCAGGTCAAACTCGTGTCGTTGGAAGGCGCTCAGAGAGCAATTAAGGGCACCCACGTGTGCGAACCTCGCAATCGCAGCGACGATGTCAGTTGATCTGTCCATGACAATCACGGCACCGGTCCCCAAACCAGTCTGAGCATCCTTGAGGGAGTCATAATCCATCCTAACATTGAACAACACAATTGGACTGGCCGGAAATGAGTGTGAAAAGGGGTTAAAACGTACAGCACCTCGGCGCAAACGTCCTTAGGGATGACAGGAACGGAGCTTCCACCAGGGATGATACCTAGAAGGTTGTCCCACCCCCCACGGACACCGCCACAATGTTTTTCGATCAAATCTTTGAGGGGGATACTCATTTCCTCCTCAACAACGCAAGGGTTATTGACATGACCACTGATACAGAAAAGTTTTGTTCCTTGATTCCGATCACGACCAAATCCAGCAAACCAACTGGAACCTCTCCTGCAGATCGTAGGGGCGACTGCGACAGTTTCGACGTTGGCGACAGTTGTGGGACAACCGAATAGGCCAACGTCGGCAGGGAAGGGCGGTTTTAGTCGGGGTTTGCCTTGCTTGCCCTCGATGGACTCGATCAAGGCCGTTTCTTCACCACAAATATAGGCGCCGGCTCCACGGTGGACATAAACGTCGAAATCGTATCCGGAACCGCAGGCGTTTTTACCAATGAAACCGGCCTTGTATGCTTCGTCGATGGCTTGCTGCAGATGGGTGGCTTCCTGGAAGAATTCACCGCGGATGTAGATGTAGGCGGCACTCGCGTTCATACTGCGCCCAGCTACGAGACAGCCTTCGACAAGTTTGTGGGGGTCCCCGCGGAGAATTTCACGGTCCTTGCAAGTGCCAGGCTCCCCCTCATCGGCGTTCACGACGAGATAACGGGGTCTATTGAAACCCCTTGTCAGCCCAGTGTCTAAATGTTTGCTATGACGGCATACCGGGGATCCTTTTCCCAACCAGGCTTGTTCATAAAGCTCCATTTGAGACCAGAGGGGAAACCGGCACCGCCACGGCCACGAAGGCCGGAATCCTTGATGGTTTGGATGATCCAGGAGTCGCCCTTGAGGATTATGTCCTTTGTCCGATGCCAGTCGCCGCGTGACTGATGAGAGAGAGATGAATCTAGGGTATCTAAGAGTGAATTGGAGACATGCACGTACCAGGGCGCCCTTGAGGCCGTGATCGTGCCTACAGTATGCGTTTGTAAAGATTCGGTCCTGATCCTTCAGGCCACCGTAACGCCTGACTGGAGGGTCGTGGACAGTCGCGAAGGAACGAGTAAAAGGCCTGGCTGCTGAAGGCCGTGTTAGAATGGGCGAGGTTAGGGTTTGGGGGAGAATGAAGAGGAAGGACGCTTACCGGCCTTCGTCAGGTTGAACATGAAGGAATGAGTCGGGAGATGGAGCCAACCAATGAGAATGAGGGAGAAATAAATCAGGCGTGTGTCACCCAAAGGGGAAAGAAATGATCGGGAGATGCCGAGCGGGAGGAGGGTCTAGACCGTGAGACGCGGAGCGCAGATTGCTTATAAGGATGGGGGGGAGAGGGTGTGAGAGAGGGAGGAGAACTACGAGACAAGAGGACGTGCAGCAAGCAGAAACCTGGAAAAGGATGATTCGGTTCGACGGCGTCCCACCAGAAATTATCCAAGCTATGTGCACGCCAATGCACCAGATTCTTCTCCCTCCTCCTGCTCAACATCTCGGTCACCTTTGGCTCGGTTCCTTTGCTGCCATCTCCGACAATGATCTCCTCAGGAAACACCGTATCACTCACATCGTCCAGGTCATCGACGTTTCATGGCTTCCCCCCGTTAATGACCCAAACATGACGGTCACAAGGATCGACATCATGGATATTCCTTCAGCTGATCTCAAATCCCATCTCGATGCGGCTTGCGCAGGGATCGAAAAGTCTCTCACGTCCGGGAAGAACGTTCTCGTTCATTGTCAACAGGTTCATTTCACATACCTCCCTTCCAAAACCCCCACCTTACATCTCTCTCTTTCCCAAGGGCATCTCTCGCAGCGCTTCTGTCGTCATCGCATATCTCATCAAGAAATATGACATGTCATACGAGTACGCTTACGCCTTTGTGAAGAGGTATAGGGCCTGCGTCGAGCCCAACTCTGGCTTCGTAAAGTGTCTCAAGGAGTGGGAGATCAGACAGCGACCGCATATAACCAGGTCCCAGACCGAGTATGTGTCATTTCCTCCCACCGTCTTTCCCCACGACCACCTTACCTACCGATAACCAGCGTGAATCCCATGCGACGCTAGCGTGAAGAAGCACGTCAATAAGACGGTCTATGTTACTCGGCCTCTAAGTACCTTGGATTGTACATAAACCCCGTGTATCATATGCCCGCAGACGCTTATCACTTCCGGGCAGGAATTTAGCTTCTCTTGTTTGTAAACGCGTATCCCTCATGTTCCGTTTTCTCTTCATGTCCCCTGGCCCAGCCCCCATCGGAATACACGCTTCCCAACCTTGACACAAACTTCTTCCGCCTCGAGGTGGGCAGATGGCCTCTGCAACCGAGCCGCAAAATCTCTATTCAAGTCCTCTATAACGCCCTGAGGCAACTCCGTGATGGTCGGAAAGTTCTCTGTCGACTCGGTGACCCCAATCCCCTTTGACAGTGCCCAGCCAATCGACACGTGGAATTTAGGTTCAGGATAAAATTCACTTTGCTTGATTGCCCGTAGCGCCGGTGTCAGCGCGCCGGTCAACGCTGCGAGCTGCGAGTAGATGTTGAGCCCACGTGTACACGAGAGTAAGGGAGAACCTGACTTGTTCGTGACCAGCCCCGACCTGTACGGCCAAGAAAACTCTCGAGCGATCATCGTTTTCGAGTTTTATGAATTTCGTCAAGGACAGAGCCCACCCCTGGTGTGAGGTGGCCACGCGACGCACGGCGTTCTTAAATTCCTCTCTCTGATGGGTCCACAAGAAAGTTGGGCGCGAAAGAGATATATGTAGTTCCCACCGGCCATCGTCCAGGCCGATTGGGTTTAATGTTGGGACCTTTGCTTTTGCTGTGCGAAATGCATTCGATAATACCTCCCCCAACTGTTTACTTGTCTCCGACACGACAGGAACGTAGACATGACATGCCCACCGTCCGTCAACATGTGGGGAGCCTCTCACACGACCCTGGTGCAGTGCTGGGTTATCAGCTGGGGTTATGGCCACTAGTTCCGACGACAGCGGCGGAAGCCTCCCGCGGTGGATCAGCACAGAGATATGTGCTCTGAATTGTCGAGACTTACCTTTTCTTCTTTGGGGGTCCTTCAGGTTCCACCTCGGCGCCCTCATCATCAGAATCCGCGTAGCTTACAAGCGGAGGCCCCCGCTTGGACATGGGTAATGGGCAAACGATAGTGATGATCAACACCAAAATGATCGGTGCTCAATTTCACGAAACCAGACCGCATCGTGTCCACCCTACTAATTTTCACACAAGTACAAGATAAGATGCAACATCATGTACTACGCGTCAACGGAATGATTGTGACTGACTACCGCTCCTGGGTTGATTGTGGGCTTTGGGAGGAGCCGGGAAATTCCCGTACTGTATTGGTGCTGGTTCTTGCAGGAGGGTCAGAATCTGCTGTACTCTGATCACGGGACCAGATGCGCTTGCCTCTGTTACGTTTCTTAGTCACCGGTCCCACTTCCTTCACGTCACCTGAATCTAGCAGACTCGGCTCAGCGGTGTAGTCGAACATCTCAACATCATCCTCCACTCCGTTCGGCGCTAGGTTCCTCTTTCGTTTCTTCTTCTGTTGACTTCTTTGCCCCAGGGTGATTATGGTGTCAGCTGCTCCAGAGATCGCGTGCTGCCTTTGAGAGGCGTGGACAAACGCAATCTCTGCTTGTTCCGTGACCGTTTCGGCCTCGGCTACCAGGCCTGGTGAATCATAGCGGGGAATTACCTCTGTCTCGGTCTTCGCCTTTGCAACGTACATATGTGCATCAGTACCATACCTAGGGAGAAAATTCGTCCACGCACTATTGTTATTGTAGGAACTACGACCAGTGCGTTATGTATCTTTGACTTGACCTCGGAAAAGTGAGAATGCGTCGGGAAGGAGCGATCCTACAGGAGGTTATCACTAGTTCAATTGCGCTTCGGGGATTTCCACCGACCGATGAAAAGTCAGCGCCCAGGAATAGACTGTTTGTCGCCTTGTATGATATGTGACGCACGCCGAAGAGTGCGTGTGATGGAACAACAAGCCGTTCAGAAGGCCCTGAACGATCGCTATCAGTAAGTACATCTCAATACGGGGTGGTTGCGGAACTCTACCTGATTCATTATGAATATCACTTTGAAACACCTTCATGGTTTTAGAGCCCTCGGGCTGTCCGAAGCTAGTCACCGCCTTCCGTGACCAATCAAAATCTAGGTTTCTGGACCCTGCTGTACGTATCTCGCCCAGCAATTCGTTTGCACGCCTCTTTATGACAGGTGGCACGGCCCGGAAGATACTCAGTAAGGCTGGGAGGTCAGTTGGTGGCTTTTCCGCGAGCTGAAATAGGTAGTGCTGTGGTAGAACGTATCTGCATTCGACACCATCAGTGAATGAGGGAGAAGAGAGCTCATTATAACACGTGCGCAATGCTTTCATCTTCCTCTCGAGCAATCCTGTCTCTCCAGTCGTGAAGTTGCAAGTAGACACTCTTGGAGATGCTCTTGTCAGCACTCTTGGTGAAAGTTACTTTATTCCACTTCCTTGCAATTGTATCCCACCCTCCTGGGCCGGAGCCTTCCTCCTCGTCATAATTATCCGTTTGGTGTAATCGAAGTGAGGTTTCCTCCGAACGTGACAGAACCTCCCGAAGTAAGAAATATTTCGGGTCAAAATTAGAGGAACTGGTGTCCACTTGTGGCAGTGGGGCTTCGGAAATGCGAGAAGATGCGCGGTCGACGAGGGCATTTCGAAGGTTGTCGTAGATGGACAAAAGGAAATGGGTGTCCGAGCGAGCATACGCAAGCATTTCCGTCGGTAGCGGTCTAGGTCGTTTGGTTGCAACAGGTCCTAAACAAGGGGAAAAATAACACGAACCGAATTCTCCAGTCCGCTTGTTGATACTGTTTGTCTGCGGTAAAATCACAATACATCGCGAGGAGGGTAGCTAACCCATGCCGGGGGAGTTCTGAGGTAGGTTTCAGTTTCTAAATCTAAAAGCGACATCCTCGAGACTTCTACCGAGGATCTTTGATGCGTGGTAGGTGTCGAAGAGACCAACGACGTATATCCCGAAGTTCTCTTGGAGCCATACGATATCACTTTCTGCTCCGTGGAAAACCTGAAAAGAGGCAGAGTCAACCGTGGCCTCCCCGTATATGCTATAGGCTACCTTTAGGACATCTGGATCGGTGAAGATCTCGTTCAATTCCTCCAACTCTTCGCGCAACACCAGGGTATCCACAATGAAGTCCTCGCGCCGGGTACTTAGTTGCATCAAGCAAACAAACCCGTTGAACGAACGGTACCGGTGATGTTCGAGGTCTACAGCAATTTCTTTGACCTGCCGAAGTTTCCCTAGCATGACCTGGAACTCTTCAGGAGTCGACACCCAAGTGAAGGGAGTTTTTTCAAAGGGAGAGGGTACGTGCGGGGGAGACACTTGGAACACAGATGAAGGGTATGAGATGTGGGTGATTTCGTGGTGATATGGATGCGGCCTGTACCGTCGTTAGCAGATACGTACGGGAAGCGACACAACGTACACTCTAGATACGCTCTCTTCTGAGCCGTCTAGGGAAGCATATCCAATGGGGACTCGGGCGTTGTATTTGTGTTTTAGTGAGGGATGCCAACGGTAATGTCTGTGGTTGTTTGGCTTGCGTTTAAACTTGAATTGAGGCTTGGTGATGTGAGAGGCATGTTGAAGCGCCGGGTCTAAACGTCCGTGTAAAGCACTTGACTTCGTCTGGGAGGGTCCGGGAGGCGGTCAGTAGGGCATGATGTAACGGTTTGGCCGCGCATACCCCCGTCCCAGCTATGGTCGGATTGATTGGAATCACGGGGATCCTGTTGTGCCCTTGAACCGTGTCCAGACAGCTGTCCTGAAACCCCGTCACAAAAAAGTGTAAAGCTATGGCTGGAGGATTCCACTGACCACGCTTTCTAGAAGTTGGTCCATTATGTCAACCACAACGGAATCAAAGCCGTCGACGATGTCGTCTTGGTCCACAAGTAGTCTGGCCTTACCACCCCCACCAAGGTTTGTGGTGGAGCTTGTAGTCAAAGTCAGTAGCTTGTTGGTTATTGACAAGACCTTCGTTGAACACGCCTCGATTTCTTCCGCGAAATCGCGGTCGATTGACTTGTGAAATTGGATATCTGTTGGGAGAGAAAATGCATGCTTTGTTGGATTGAGTATGGAGGTCTGTAACTTGAGATTATAGTCTTCGAAATTTAGCTCCATTGCCGCAGGGGTGGAAAGGAAAACGACGGGAGGAAGTCAGACGTCGATCACTTTTCAATTTCGACCTCAACATGATGATCGCGTCTGAGACCTTGCGGGCCTCAGGTCTGTCATCTAACGGTATCCTTGCAGGTATTTCAAGGCTCCGGCAAAGAGTCAATATAGACTCGAGCGTGCTCTTGTTTGCTCTCTCTTCGAATGCACCAGACCTCCCTCAGACCGTCCACCAGCTAAGGCATCTGGCCGCCCAGTCTGCTGGCTGTTTGTCTACTCCCGAGCATCCCGATGTGGTCTCGTGTTCTGTCGCGTTGTTGGATGCTCGAGAGGCGACATTATTCAGGTCCGATATCCCGGGGCGGCCCGCAACTCAAGTCGGACGCTGGCACTCCCCGAAAAGGATGCAAGAGAAGGCGACAGGGCCTCCCGAAGAATCGATGCCATTGGATTTTGGCTTTGACTGGGAGGAGGTCTGGAGTAGGGGTCTATCGACACCTCCACTCCCCCGGGAACTCCAGAAGCTTCAGTTCGTATGTTCAACCAAAAACTGACGGAAGTACGCTCTGATGCCTCTCAGTCGGAAGTTGGCTCTGTGGTATACTTCTCAGACGACTCACCCGAGGGACTCGTAAATTCTCTCCGGCAATTACCAAACTCAGACAAAGTATGTTTATAGTTGAATTCCAGGTTTAAGTGCTTACCAGAGGGACAGATAGGAATGATATGCTCCTCTACCCCTTTCATAACTGGGCGCCCATTTACTATGTTCTTCAACGACAGAGTGTATTCGGAGGGTGCAGTGGGAGTTGCGGTCTCAGGGACACCACATAAATTCCACGTCGATCTTCCTGGAAATCTCAAACCCATTACACCCAAAGTGGCTATCACAAGGTGCGCATCCCCACCACTCCCCCGCCTTGCTTAAAGCCCCTATTGTCGTAGTTGCGAAGGGAACCTTATAAACACCCTCAATAATTCGAATCCCACTCGCATGTTGCTCGATGCTATCGAGGCCGCTGGCATTCGCAACGCCAAAGAAGATCATTATTATCTTACCCTCGCTCAAGGCAGCGATGTCAGTACTGGCCTGTTCTTAATGATGGTTTTTGTGTTGATATTTCTCCCTCAGAAGAAGCATGCCTTCCGGGTCACATCCGGGGATCCGAACCGGGGCACAATCTCCCTCGAGTCGCATGCGGCCCCACCTGAGGGGTCTATGGTCCAGGTTTGATGTTAGCAGTTTCCCAGCACATCCATTGACGACTTTCGAATAGCTGTGCTATCTTGGGCGGCCTATATCTTGGGATATGCTTCCAACCCGTAAACCTGGAATTCAGCTCTTCTCCTACCCTCAGCCGCAAGCCTATTGGCCAGACCAGATTGAGATCGCAGAGGGCATCAATGACGGGTTTGTCGCTGGAAGTGAGAACGGTTTTTTGGTGGACGAAGGGTCTTCAGTGGGCGGTAGTTGGAAGTGTACATTAGCCGGGGCACGCTGTAGCCTGAGTTGGTGATATTTGTGCTTACAATAGGCTGTTCAGCAATGTTATGGAGTTCTCTCCTCAGTCTCCACTGCTTGAGTCAGCGGTCACGCGTGACTGTGCGTTGCGGTGGCGGTACGATTCGTCACACCTCTGCACAAACACCCGTGTTCGACGACGTTCTCACAGTCCCCCCATCCTTTCCTCTGCCTCTGACCACCACACACGCCCAATTTACATTTTCCATCTGTATAATACCTCACTTCTTCTTCCCACTCTCTTGGCGTGTCACGACCACCTTTGCACCGCAGCCAGACTGAGTCCGCCTCAATCGATACTCGAATAGAAATGGGCCAAACAACATCGAAGCAAAAAATCTCCAAGGCTTCTAACTCACACTCTACCGCAGGTCCATCTAACCAAATCCCGGCCTCCTCTACCCCATCTCCCGATGACGGTACGGTAGCTTCGTCGGAACGTCCAAAACGTTCGCGAAGATCTACAATCCGTCGGAGCATTGTTGGCCTTGTCGCAAAGCCCAAGGCCTCTTTGGAGCCTACCCAAGATTCTAACCCTCGCTCCGATGCTCCTCTTTCGTCAAGAAAGGGTTGGAGACGGATTTCCCGTGCTCTATCATTAGGTGCCACGGAAGATGGGCACACAGCCCTTGCTTCTGTAAGACCTAATAAGAGGAAAGGCAAAGAGCGAGCAGTAGAGGTAGTCGACGGTGAAGAAGACGAGCAACCAAAGCCGTCAACATCTTCGCAGCATCCGGTGTCCCCAGTTCCAACACGCAGACAAAGTTCCTCCTCTCTGCTCACCAACCCGGCAGGAATAGGGAATGTTCTTCCTGAGCCTTTCACGAACAGTGACATCGGTGTCTCACCCCCACCCCTTGAGCTCGTTCACCCACCTCCCCCAATCACCCTCGCTCCTACCCGCGCTGGTCCTCCTCAGGACCCAACACCTTCCATTCATCCACCATTGGACCAATCGCAACCTGCCCCCCGCCACTTCCCACCACCCGGGACACTGGTAGTTGTCCAGGGAGTCGTGAATACGATAGATACCGGATCGGCGCCCAACAACAGCGGTAACAACAGCAACAGCGCCCAGACCAACAATACCGCCTTTCCAACGACCTCTTCCCGACCGAATAGTGGTTTATTCTCTGGTTCAGTTCGATCCCGGCCGTCAACACCCACAGGGGAGAACCCCGTAAGTCGGAACAGCCGCGGATTGTCTTCTATTATTCGCCGCCCAGCGAGTATGCTCAACGATAGCCGGGGGAATACGATCACAGAAGGCGATGGAACGGCGGACGCTCCTTCCCCTGGCTCCGATTCTACGAACGGAACGTCAGATTTTCTTTCCGATTCGACAGCCCCCACCGCCCCCTCAGACCCTGACACCGACAACCAGACTGCACAACAGCGACCGCTATCTCCTGGAAGCATAGATGTACTCGGTACTCTTTTGAGGTATGACAACATTAATCCCTTGAGCAATTCGCTGATCAATTGCAATCGCATAGCGTTGCCGCTGCCGCAACGGCAGCTTCACTCTTTTCCCCAACTTCATTTGCGGGACGCACGGAACCATTGCCCGACCCAAACATCCCCCGTCCCACCTCTCCAACCCCGACTGCTGGCCTCGGAGTTAATGGATTTAGACCGTTGGACACTCTTGCAGAGCTTGGCTTTCCCATGGAGCGCGACCTGGGCACGGGTACTGCCAATAACCCTGGCGCGAATGGGCATAATCTCAGCCGGGAGCGACTCAGGGGCGCTTGGGATAGTCTCAGAGAACGCCTGGGCCTTCGTGACGGGAGGAATAACCCCGGAAATGCGACGCCAGAAGCATTTGGGGATGGTCGGGATGCTGGTCGCACCGGGACAGGAGAAGCGATGATCACCGAAATGGCAAGGGTTCTCGGCACCGGACTGGGACTTCAGGAGGAAGGACCAGGCCGACAAACGGATGAAGCCACACCTACTACTCCGAACGTGATGACAAACGTTCCTTCTATCCCTCCACCAGAAGGCACGTTCGAACGTTTCTTGTACAATCTACAAGCGGACCTTAGGATAGTGCTTTCCGAAGATGCCTCCGCAGAACAGCCAACAGACTCCGATGTGCCGCCAGGGTCTGGGGGTAATGAAGCTTCTGCGATCACCGGAGAGTCCAGCAGTGACACGAGTACACCGCAGGTCGCTACATCTGACCACGCGGGTCAACGGCCGTTGGCGGAAGCTTCCGGCAGCGCAGAGGCTGTAGAACCTACGGAGACTCCCGGTCTAACCACCCCGACAACGGCATCGCCACCAACGCAGAATCCACCCATACCGGAGCGGAGAGTTGCAGGTGGAATCAATCTTTGGAGGTCATACCGATTCCCTCCCATAATCGCCCCGCCCCGATCGAATCCCCCTGTCTCTGGTGTTGATCATACTACAATCACTCCTCGCTCGCCCTCGCAAACCCCACCATTGGCCCCATCGAGCGAAGGAGCTCGCTTAGGACATCCCCCGCGACCAGACACACCTGTTCCTTCATCCAGTGTCCCCCCACAAGCAGTTCCATCAGTGCAGACGGATGTGGTTGTTCCCGTTATTATTGTGGGGTTACAGTCCGTCAATATAGATCCTCAGAGACCTGAGCAATCTGAGGAGGGCGACGGACTTTTTGCCCACCCAGACAACAGGGGCGACGGGTCTGTCCTACCAGCTGAACCATGGGGTTACGGCGAAGATGGTGAACAGACCATGAGAGGGCGACCTTGGCATACTAGAGCAGCAGATGCTCTCAGGAACTTGCGGCCCGGACGTAGGAACGGATCCTCCACGACAAACGCTAACGATAGGGCCGCTTCAAGAACGTTCTTGATATATGTGATTGGCGGCTATTACCCTCCAAACCACCACATAGTCACTGGGACAGACGGAATGGATTCATACGATGCCTTATGGTTCGTATTCTCACCATCTTATATATCAGTGATTCTGACCCCAGATTACAGGGAGCTCGCTGCTCTTATTGGCCAAGTCAAGCCGCCGACTGCGACCCCCGAAGATATCGAGAAGTCTGGGCTTCGGATTATCAAGTCGACGGATATACCGCAGTACGCTACTGAGGATAAAGTGGCTTCCAATTGCATTGACAGGGTGAGCTTCAACCCCCCTACCCCCTCTCCCATATCTTAATTCCGCACCAGTGCATGATATGTTTGGATGACTATGAACCTGAGCAAGATCTCCGCCTCATGTCCTGTAAACACTTCTTCCACCAGAATTGCGTTGATAAGTGGCTGCAGGTTGGTAGAAATAGTTGCCCTGCCTGCAGAATGAAAGGGGTATCCACCACCGCGGACCAAGAATCAAGCTCGAATCCGACATCTCCCACTATTCCCGCTACTTGATCAAGTTTTAACCACTCCCTCCCTCTCTCACCTTACCGCTCCCTGGACTCTTCGTCAGGGGACCTCCCTGATCTCTGTTGCTTCTCTAATCCGTTATAGGTACAGTACGTCGCCGCTTTCTTGCCTTGCTGTCTCCCCTGTTACCTTTCCATTCATTGTCGTATCTTCGTATCGTTCATGCAACTCCGAAACGTAATGACGAACGTATCTCATCTCTGTACTTGAATCTGTTTACTCATTATATATATTCACGCCGTCCGGGTAGGATGCAACCTCGTCGCCCGATCGTTCAGATTCCATTTCGTATTTTAGTCGTTTCCCACGAGCTCAATATCGAACCCGACGAAGGTACTACCACCGGCTCCTTGCTTCATACTTGTGAAGATCATGGGTCTATCCACCTCATGGGCTTGACAAACGGGGAAATGTCGATATATTGCACCGTGACGTCAAGGTCATAAAGGCAAACGATACCTCATTTTGTGGATTACGAGGTCAGATCGGGTGATACAAAGTCCCCACTCCCGAAAAATTATTTCAACCCTGGACACGGATGTAATCGATAGATTTTTTGGTTACTTAGACTGTGGGCATCTCCGCAGCGTCAATACCATGGATGATGAAATCCGCCAGTTCCCGGGAGCAGTTTGCGGCAAGGTGTCACCTTCACTCTCGGCAAAAGTAGGTAGCAATTGAATTCAGCCCGGAAACTTATGGGGACAATATTGGCGGAGGTGTCCTCCCCGGATGGCGGCGCAGGAACGGCCTCAACAACTTGCTAGTCGTTCGTTATTCTTGATCAAGAACCCTCGGTCGCTACGGGTGAACATGGCGTTGGTCACGACACTGGCAGCTAGTTGAGCGGATCCCAACAGAGAGAGCAAGCGTTAAAGCTGACTTTCCAGAGCCAAGAGGACTTCAGGGCGTATCAGGCCAAGACCCCGGCAGGTCGGAAGGATATTCACCCCCTGACACCGATAGTGAACGTTGAACTCTCGCTCTTCGTAGATCCTCGAATAAAACCAAGGCAGCATGCTTGTTGGGTTGGGGGTAAGTTGGGGATTCAGTTAAATTACCCAGATGCCCATGCGCGTGCCAACCAGCTGTTGTCGAGCGCGTGTGAATGGTGGCCACTTCCACGGGCATGGGTTGGTCATGAATTTGACTGTTGGGATGATCCATAAGATAATTCAACACCTAACCATAGCACACTTCCCAGGATATCTATTCGTTAGATTTCACGCTTGTAGTAGCGACCCCACCTTCATTCATTATAACGTCCTCCCCGAAATCCACGACATGTGCAAGGGGCTTGTTAAAGAACGCTCCAATATCCCCAGAGAGATTGGGATTTTTTGCCTTTTTCGCCTTTGTTTCGCGAGTAGGGTACGAATCATCGGGATCGCTGAGGACATCTGGAGAACTGTTATGAGATAAAGAAGAAGAACTGCGTACACACTCACCCCAAAGGAACGTGAATTCTTCCACACCTCGCACCACTGTACCTAGCCTGGGTATTAGAAGCAGTCAGTAGGAGTTGTGTATCTGTCCTCACAGATATCCCTCTCTTGTATAGTCGCCCGTGACTGCCTTTCGGCGACACGTTGACCAGCTTGGGTCAATCGCTCGATGAACTTCTCTGTGGCGACAGAGATGAGAAACACGGCCTCTTTCGAGACAGTTGGAAGTTGCTGTCCATCCTGTTAGCTACATAGCTCTTTCTATTCTGAAAGACACTTCACTATATCTGCTTTCAAGATTTTTTGAACTCTTGACACCGGGAAAGGATTCTTTCCGAGCTCCCTTGTTGTCTCCTTCTCATCTTCCCTGGAGGTCATTCGGATGGTGATCGTATCGTCGATGGTGATCGGCGCTTCCTTGGTCGTGACCCATCAGCAAAACCACCAAAGTTCTTCACACTTAGCGGCGGGTAGTGTTCGGGTAGCTTTCGGGTAGTTCGGGTATCCTTTGAGCGCTGTATTTCGGCGCTTCATGTTGAATCAGGAGTGGTCATGTTACGCGACGGGGCTGTGTCGCCAATTTGGGGCACGGAAGATTATGATTGGCTGGGACCTGGGCGATGATGATTGGCTGGGATCACGGCAATTATGATCGGCTGGATCATGTTTTTTCTGGCTCATGTTTTTTTTGGGCCCGCGCTTGTTTTGCACGCATTTTGTTTACGTGATCTGTGCTCACTCAAAGTACTAAAACATATCAAGATTGGACATAACATATGGTTGGCCGATGATTGATGTATTGATTTGTCAAAAAAGAGTAGCTATTCAAACGACCGTACAAGCAAGATGAAATATATGGACCCCGGTACCGCAACGGCTACGACATCATCAGAAGAGGCTCTCTCGGAAAAAAGAAAAATCCTCCTTGTCGAAGTAATGGTTGAGGAAAAATGTACGACAGCTATTGAAACACGTTCGAGCGGTGAGGCGCGCGTCAGCCTTTTCTCCGAATCTGGGGATCAGGTTCACAGGCATGCGGAGGTGGTGCAATGGAACAATGCCACCCATTGGAGACCCATCGCTCCTAAACGCTCTGCGCAAGACATACATACCGTGAATCGGATCGGGAGCAAGCCTGGCTCCTCTTGGGAGGTGGGTCTGGGGGACAATGTCGAAGCGTTCGACATATGCGAGATACAGCGGACGTGCTGTTGGAACTTCCCAGATGGGATGGAAGATAGTGCGAATTTGACCTACAAAAAAACCTCCCACGTTCTATCAGCATCCAGCCACATATTAGATATCGAGGGAAAAAACTCACCTTCCAATCCAGGAGGTGGTCGCTCAGAACTCCCCTCACCATCAACTGAGAATATTGCAGTGTCGCATCTGCCAGTGGGCCATCCGTTGCCTGGCGGAGACGCAAACAACTTACGAGGGGGAGTGAGGGTAGCAGAAGAAGGACCACCTTTGGTTTGGATCCTGACGGAATGCCAAACTTTCACGTCTTCAAAGGGTGCATCGGCGTCCCGGAGTGGTCCCCTTCTCCCTGCGATCGTGCGATGCTGTTGATCGTGGAGGTAGTGCGAGAAGAAGTCCCGTAGCGTAGGAAGAAGGTCGGGAATGGCGAACTTGGTAGAGACGTCCACGATCCTCGCGCTGAACTAGCCACAAAGCCTTCGGAGTCCGAGAGGGCAGAGATGGCAGTTAGAAGGTCGGGTCCTCGGTTTAGAGGCGCGAGCCTCTAGGAAATCTGCGGGAAGCTAACGAAAGGTGAGAGAGAAAGTCGGGAAGAGAACGGGAGAACGGGGCAGAAGGCAATAGGAAAGCCAAGGCACGAAACTACCAATAGTCAACTAAGGGAAACGTCGGGAAACGTCGGGATGAGATAGTCAGAAATCGGGACACCAGCGGGACACGAGAGACCAAAGGGACGACGAGAACGAGGGCGAGACGACGAGGGAACCGAAGGGAGGACCGTAGCAACGCTGCTAGGCCTCAGAAGAGAGAGAGAGAGAGAGAGAGAGAGAGAGAGAGAGAGAGGGAACGCTGCTGATTGATTCTGTGGTCTATCGAATACAGGGGCCTTTATATACAATGCTAAGGGCTCTGAGAACGAAGGGAACCAAAGGGAACGAACCAAAATGATGTCAAGAGACCTTATGACGAGTCTATGACATAGGGAAGGCGGGGGATCGAAGGGAATGATGAAGGAAAGGAATGTGGTTGAGAAACGAACCAGAGGGAGGTCTGGAGTCGCAAGCAGGGCGATCGATCGAGACGTGATCGGGACGCAGGGAATGGAGATAGGGAGATGAAAACTAAAGATATAAAACGTACTGAAAAGTCGGGACGCGATTGGGACTGATCGGGACGTGATCGGGAGGGAATGTGAAGGAAACAAAGTCCTAGGGATACTAAATGCTAAGAAACGCAGGTCGCAGGTCGCGGGTCGAGGGGGCGCAGGTCGCAGGTCGCAGGTCGCAGGTCGCAGGTCGCAGGTCGAAAGGGGAAAACGTCGGGAGGTCGCGAGGGAGAATAGGGAGAGAGGGACATGTGGCGAAGTGAAGGGACAGGCGAATCCTCGTCGGGACAGTCGAGAATGCTGAGGGAAGTCATCCAGACCTCGCGCAGCGGTTGTCGATAGTCGAGAGAAGGTCGCGATTCCGGATAGTGTCCGAAATACGGTCACGACAGCGCGCGAAGTATCGGCCCTGGCATTGAGACGGAAGGCGGTGGTTGGGGTGGAGAACGTTTGTGGGAATCGGGCGGTTGGGCGGGCTTGGGTCTCGGTTGTGGCGACGACAAACAGGTCTGTGATAGGCCGAGGTGGTCCAAAGACTTGTGCGACTTGAGGTAGCTCCGACGTCCAGTTGTTGCCATCGCCATCACAAGTGTCGAACATCCAGTCCGGCCCAGCGGCTTGGTGAGGTGTGTATACTTCGGCCGCGGTGTGGATGGCTGTTGCGAGTTCGAAGTGCCGGCGTTTTTCATCGCGGTCAAGGTGTCGACATATCTGCGGGTAGTAGTCGTGGTTGTTGGTGTTCTCCCGGGGCGCCTTGATGAGATCAATGTGTAGACGTTCTGTGACATCTGCGGACCATTGGGGGAGTGCCCCTGACCACTTGATGCAGGAGACAATGGACTGGAGTAGCTCTAGTTTCGGGATTTGGAAGTGGGTCATCGCGGCTCCGCTCTTTCCAACACGAAGGCTCAGGTCGAGGATGATCTGCTTGAACTGGTGGAATATCTCAAGGGCCCTAGTGATGTCATTCAGGATGTCGATGTTGAGGTTGTGAAGCTGCGAGAGATACCGCAAGTCGAGGAGAGCACGGACACAGATGACAAACTCGGGACGGACACAGTCCGCGATCAAACCAAGAACGTATCGTTGAATGTCTCGATGTTTGCGACCAGTGACCTGTTTCAACAACGAGATCCCAGAAGGAAAGTGGCGATAACCGCTTCGCGGCTGGAGAAGGGCAAAGCGACGATCCAACTCAACGTCACCGATTGCTCGAAGGATCCATTTGACGTCGTGGTCCCAGAAAGACTTGTGGAGGTGGTGGAGGATCTCGACCGGAAAGACCTGTGATGGGTTCGGGAGTGTTCCGTCGGGCAGCCTCCAGTCGCGCCAAAAGGGGAGGTCAACGCCGTTGAGGCGGTGCAGTTCTCGAGCCTTGGTCGCGTAGGTGGCAACATTAGACGGGTCGAAGTGCGAGAGGTCGTTGAGAGATGCAAGGATGTCCAGAGCCGTTCGTGGGGGATGCTGGAAGGGATCGCCAAACTCTCTGAAAGTTGCCGTGGTGAGGTGGGACGTCTTTCCTGCCACGCCAGTCAACGCAGCGGCTTCAGGCGTATCGGCGATATAGGCAACGAGGGGAGTGAAACAGAAACGGGTATAGCCACCGTAGTCCCTCATCCAGGCTCCTGTCTGGGCGGTCGTCTTCAGGGGGGAGGTCACGAAATCGAGGCAGGCGTGAACAAGGCGGTTCTCTAAGATCCCGCGAATTTTCTTTTGAACGCCGACAAACTTGGGGACAGGGATCAGTGCGAGGAGTTTGAGAGCATGCGAAGAACTCGACAGGCGAACTGAGGAGTGGATGTTTGCGAGGGTGATAAGGAGAGGGTGTGCTGTGTGGTTGCCAGTCATTGCTGTGAGTCCCGTCTTGTCCGATGAGAGCACGATGCCGAGTGAGGTCGCTCCAATAGGAAGTCTTGCCTGTGTATCCCATGCCCCATCGCTTGAAATCCATTCGTTGTATTGCCGTTCCCCGTTTGAGTCGTATTCCATTATCGGAGCGTAACTGATCTTGCCTGAGAAGAGTGGGTTTGTAAGGATCGATTCGACGCACTCAAGAGGATCGCGATAGTATAGGACGAGTGGGGTCTTCGTGGAATAACCAGGAATGGTTACAATGGTTGATTTCCAAGGTGGCCCGCTGGGAAGCAGCTCGATGAGGCCGCGCAAAGTCCTAGCGCAATTGAAGGAAAGACCGAGGCCAGCGATCTAGTACAGGGCCGAGCTGATCAGTTTTTCATCAAACAGAAGATGGTAAACATGCGTACCGTGCTCAGCGAGAGGAAAGTGTCGATCCTCTTCATAGAAAGACCTGAAGACGAGAGGAAGGATGCGATCTCCCATTCACCTTTCGATTGAAAAGGGAAATAGATGTTGGATGCCCGCTGGTCTGCGTGTTGGTCGCTGTGGAAGTTCCCCATGAATCCGTTACTGCGACCGTGCACAAAGCCAGCGTGGGGGAACTCTGTCGAGTGAGAGGAAGGAGGGTTTGGCGGTATTGCTGGAGGGACAGGAGGGGTTGCTGGAGGGACGGGAGGGGTTTCTGGGCGAGGAGAGGCTGGTGGGTGTTCCTCGTTAATAAAGAAAGTCTTGCAGCGTGAGAACCGGTGATTCATGTGTTTGAGGACGGAGGTATCGTTTGCGAAAACCATGCCGCAAGTGGGACACGGCGTGGGGGCCATCGTGTTGGACCTTGTGTTGGCGCTGAGTACTTGGCGCCTGGGCACTGACTTAGGGGACGCGAGTAGACCGGAGGCAAGTTTCCCACAGTTCCTTCCTCTCGATCTCATCCCCCATGTCGACTAAGACTCAATGCAGCTTGAACACCCCTCATGGCATCGAATCTCTCATCACACTGGTGGACCAGATGACCTCAGTGTTGCCGGTGAGTACTTTCTTCACACCTCATTTCACGGCAGGCTCATTAATCTTGGCTTAAAGGTTGTCGACGTGGCCAGTGATGGATCCCTTACTAGCTCAGAGGCCCAGGAGAGACTGCTCCAGGAAGTCCGAGCAAAACGAGACGCCTTCGTGCAGGAAAAGGCCCGCGTCACAAACCTCTTGAACTCGGCAATAGAGAAGGTCAAAATCTACGAGGTCCTACTAGGCATGACGGAATCGCAAGTTTGCAAGGTTGAAGATCTTATTGGGGACATTCGCTTTCGCCTTCGTGAGCGTGGCGTTCTTCTCAGCCATACCTACATTTCATCCGCCGCCCCGCCTCATACCGACATTGCCTCCGCCGGCACGTTTTTGCCAGCCACCTCCGCCTCGCCTCTGCCGGCCCTTGATGAAACAGTTCCTCGTCAGACAGGCCCAGAGTAAGTCCACGCCATCACGTCTCGGACTCCCCTCCCCTTTTGCACAATGCTGACACCCCCGTTGTTTTATTACTCTTTGATTGCACAGATCCCCCTTGGCGTCACCCATGCTGCACGCCACTAACTCTTAGTCACTCCCTCGTGTTTCCTCGTGTTCTTCGTGTGCCGGGCACGTTCCTTACCACGCGACCCTGTTTGTCTCTTATATAATGCGAATGAAATTTTTTTTGTTGTTTCCTTGCTTTTGCCCCTTCTTCCACTTCCCTCCTTCGTCTTATCTCTTTTTCAATCCATGCCAGCTGGCCGAGGAACAGGACGGGGAGGTGGACGGAAGCGTGGTCAGGCCACCATCACTCACTCTCACTCTGCTCACTCTGCCCCACCCGCCCCGGTCCCACCCCATGGTGCTTCTCCAGCAAACAACACCCGGTCTTCTCGCTCGCGTACTGATCCAATCCAATTCGAACAAGGCTTCGAATCCTCCTCGTCGGTCCAGGGGAAGCGTCCGCGCCCGTACCCCAAGAGGAGGAAGTTGAGTCGCCCGCCGTTATTCCAAAAAAAATAAAAAACAAGGTCATATTTTCCAATATCTCTCGTTCCCACATCTAACCTCCCGCCACCAGTCTGCCGTCTCGCACGATACCTCTGTGACATACGCTCACCCCGCACATATGGCTCACTCCGCAAGTACGGCTCACACTCCTAATCCAGCTCACCCTGCAAATACGTCACTCGTTGATCCATCCCCCGGTTATCTCCATTACTCTAATGATCGCTTTGTCAATAGCAACATCGAGTCGGCCCCTCGTTATCAAGTTTCTTCTCAGGTATTCGCAAATGTCCATTCCTTGACTTCCGGTCCCGGTCACACCTCATACCACATACCCTCGGCGATGAATCCCCCAACGATGAATCCCCTCCCGCCACCCCCTCCCGCCACCCCTCTCCCACCGGCGTATCGATCGCAGCCTCCTTCGGTGATCGAATACGAGTTCGTATCCGATAGCGAGGACGACGAGGAAGGTTCTGTGGTGGATGTCAGCGGCTCTGCGCTCGCGCACCAGGTATGTGGTTTGTAAATGTCGGCGAAATATACTGATTTGGTTTCGGAAAAGTTCCAGGAACCCGTACCGGTACTCGCTAACCATTGGTCTCGCAACGGTGCACCTAGACCGCCAATGTCCTCGTCGCATCAAGCTCCAGCACCGCCTCAGACCCCTGGTCAACGCCCACGCCCAACACCCACTCCTCGGCGTCCACTCCAGCCGTCATTGCTAACGACGCTCCCTCATCAACCGGGGTATTTTGCTCCTCAGCCAGCTCAGTCGGTCATCGCTCCTCAGCCGGTCGTCGCTCCTCAGCCGGTCGTCGCTCCTCAGCCGGTCGTCGCTCCTCAGCCGGTCGTCGCTCCTCAGCCGGTCATCGCTCCTCAGCCGGTCGTCACCCCTCAGCCTGTCATCGCTCCCCATCCACCTTCTCCAGTCGCTGTTGTCGTGCATCGTTCCCGCGCCGAAGTCGAGCCGTACTTCCAGCCGGGCGAGAACGCAACCAAGCATGGATCCTGGCCGGTGAGGTGGCGAAAGTTGTTAGAGTACGCCAAGTTGTTTGCGCTCCACGACCTGCTGCAAGGTAAGCAAGGTTTCCCCACGCCTCTCAATCTCAGCGAGATGGCCGGGGAGGCCCTCGTCCTTGCCTGGAAACTTTATCACAAGAGAAGCTTGCACGAAGAGCTGAACTCCCAAGTTTGTAAGGAACTCACATCCTTTATTCGGCGGCCCTAATCTGACATCCTTTTCTTAGTCCACAATTATCGCGAGGAGCTTCGCAAACTGGTATGTGCTGGACGCCATGCCACCCTAATATTACTGACACCACTCATTCCCCTCTCTCTCCGCAGATCGTCAGCGATATGCGAAACCATCGCGCCAAGCTTCGCGATGCCATTGTCGACATGACGTTGAGGTCCCCCAAGTTGCTCGACCCTTTGAGTCCGACCTTGTCCATCGCCGATCACGCTCGCCATCTCATAGAACACTATCGGTTCCTTGACGCCTCCTACGTGAGTCGTCAACTATTTTTCTCACTTGTTCACTAACAAAAATTCAATTATAGGAGGGCGATCGTACTCCCAAAGTCATGTACGGGTCCCCGCTCTTCGCCAAGGTCCTCTACCACATGTACACGAGCAGGACCTGGAGGGCCGTTCTTCGTGTCTCGCTTGAGGTGGACTTCCAGGACCCGGCTGCGAAGGGTTTCGAGGAGGATTGGATGCCGTGTCCTCCAACGTCCGTCCTTGCATTTGCGGGAACCCTAGTAAGTCCGTATCCCTCCCATTCTTGCATGCCGCTTACCACCGCCCCTAGACGATCAATGCCTTGGAGTGTTGCGCTGTCGGCTTCCGCCAATCCAGGGCTCCGATGGACGAGGAGTCACACCGTCAAGTCTATTCGCTTCTTTTCGCCCACCTGGAACGTGAGTTGAAGATGCCCCACGCTCAAGCACAGCTGGAGCAGGCCCTCAACATGCATCGGTAAGTGGAATCAATTCTTCCTCCCTGACCTTCTGACCTGAAGTTCTTTAATAGCTTGCGGATGAAGTAAAGGCTCCCTCACCCGTCTTCCACCTCCGCTCCCTCCTTTCGTCTTTGTCGCTCGGCGTCTTGCCTCCTGCTCCTCGGCGTCGTTCCTCCGCTGGTGCCGTCTTCTCGTTGTCGCCTCTACATCTTTCCTCCGCTGCTCCACCCACCAGTCTTGTCTCCTCGTGGTCGCCTCCCCTCGTGCGCCATCTGTTTTCTTTTCACATCCTCGGCCCGTGCCTTGGTCGAGGCCCTTGTTTTCTTGCCGCCCTAGAGGCCTTTTCCCCACTACGAGTACCCTTCCCTTACTTCGTAGTACAAGTAGTCTGTTCCCCGCGTCGTTTCAAATAACTACTACTTGCGTCCAACAATTGATTTGTTTTCTGCTTTCCTGCTTTCGTGCCGGCCATGACAAAACACCAAAACCTATCGGGTAAAAATACGACATAACAAAATGACATTCGGGTAAGACATGAAATGAACATTCGGGCAAAAAACATGACATTCGGGTAAGGCATGAAATGAAACATCCGACATAAAATATGACATTCGGGTAATACCTCTAAATAACATTCGGGTAGGAGATCAAAAATGACATTCGGGTAAGGAGGCAGACTTCGCGTGGCAAACAAAGAAGACATTTTGTATTTCAGATGAAGCTACCCGAAATTGCCGTTACCCGGCCGGGTAGTGCCCGGGTAGCACCGGGTAGTGGGACGAGATTTTGCTGATGCCGCGTAGGGCCTGGTCCACATAATAGCATCTGAGTTCTCACAACGTCGGAGTGCATACACTACCGGCCTACGTACAGCGTATAACAATCTTACATGCGGCTACCCGGAATACTCGGCGTATGTGGCGCAACTGGCGCAGCCCCTGGAGTCGAGTCTAAACCTGCCTTGAAGCCATGGATATCAACGATCTCTGTCACCTTCCCTGGCAGAGGAAGGGCTGCTTCTAGTTTTCTGGAGATCATATGCACCGCAAGGGTTCTCCTCAATGGACCACTTTGGAGCAGATATGTTTCGTACATCTCCAGCATTTGTGCTTTAGTGACGCTTTCAAGTGCAGCTGCATCGGCTTCGTCTATAGTGAAATCACTGAGCAATTCCTCGCTACTCCGATGTCTTTGCAACCCACCTTGGGAGAAATTGTAATAGCCAGACCTGATTTGGTTCCAGTAATCACCAGCTTCTTCCGCGAGGTTCTTGGACTTCTCCAGTTTTTTCATGATGAGACCCCTTCGACGAATGCTAAAATCCTCATCCGACATTGTTTTCAGCTGTTCGAAAAACGAGCTCAAAAACGACTCGATCCTCTCCTCAAGGAACACGGGGTCCTTTCGGCTCTGAACCCGAAACCTCAACGCAGTCGTGCCAACCGAAGACCACCGCAATGTCGCAACAATATACCTGTGGGGACACGTCAGGCCGAATCCGAATGGAAATTTTCGGTAGAATTGCACACCCCAGTTGCTCCCTGGTTCTCAGGGTACTGAAGGCAGGCTCGTCGATCAAGTGCCTGAGGAAGTCCGCTTTCCTTCGAAGGTCCTGGTCTGCGTTATCTCCAAAATGGAAGTCGAATGCCAGTCCGCAGTTCAACTCCTCCGTGTCAGTCACTAACTTTCGGTATGAATAACTCTTTCCTGATTGACGTTGATGTGGTAAGTTCGTTGTTTAATATGTGGCGACCCACACACACCCGCAGGAATGATCAATGATTTTGGGACTGGAATTTCTTTGGGCGGCGGTGCTTGGTATTGTAGCTGATCCTTTACAAGTGATGCAAGAGCGGTCGCTTCCTTGTGTGGTTGTCGGGACGCGAGACATAGGTCAGGAGGACGAAAAAAATTACCTTTTCTGTAAAATTCCCTATGACAAGCACTTCCCCATACAGTCGAGACAAAATGCTTGCGTGGTGCACTTGAACGTCCTCCACGCTTATAGCTGTAGCAAGTCAGATATCGATCTCATCGCCTCAATCCTCAGGCCTCTGCCTTACCTGCAACCTCCGGTAGCTTCTCTTCAGGGGTCCACTCTAAAGCATTGACCAGGTACCTGGCATAGTAACCGGCGTGATCAGCCGGCTTTTGAAAGGAGTAATTCCTATAATCGCGGATTGCCTGTGACATTTCCGTTGTCGGCTTAGAGCATGTTATCAAAACAGAAACCAGCGAACTTTCTCCTTGAAGACTTCCAAACGGTCCTCCCGGGGCAGTAGATTCTTGATCTTTTCGAGAACGACCTGGAGGAGGAGGAGAAGTTTGTCGTGGTACCCACTAACACAGATATAGACCCCTTCTGAGTGGTGGTCGAGCGAGTATCGCAAGCCCGCAAGCGATGCACTATAGGTGACCTCATCTAGACCATCGCACACAAGGTTTACGACCAATCTGAGGGATGACCTGTAAATAGCGCATCTCAAGAAACATGAACTACCTTGTGAGCACTACATGCCGTGCGGTTGCTCCTGCTGAAGGACTGTGTGTGAAGGTTTCAGCTGGCGAACTTTGACCTGTGCTGTACTTTATGACCCACTATTTCAAGTCGACGTACACATGGCCCTTTGGGACCCAAAATGTATTGTCCCGTTTGTACCAGACGCGCAACGACTCTTTCTCTAAAACACAAGCTGGGTATGTTGGAGCCTAGATGGGAACTGCATTTTAGCAACATAACGCAGACTTCTGGAGTGTGCAACTCACCGTGGAAATGCCACCCCGGGCCACTCCAAGGTTCTTCGGTATGAAGCGATTAGGGTGTGGTAGGTGCAACTCTGGAATGACTATAGGCTAGACATTTGGTTGAGTCATTAGCGATAATTGTTGCTATGCGGGAATGGACCTCTTCGAGTATTTCAGAGTTGAACTTCTGAACAGTATATTCTGTCCCATACCACATCTCCTTCTGCCAAGTGATTTGGCTTCCTCTCGCGAGATTTTCATGGTCCCTAGCAGATAGCGCGAGTCTCGCTTTTTCCGGGGAGAGGCAGTCTAAAACAGATTTGATAACCTCTTCGTTGTATTCTCTGTACAGTGACCCTGCGGTTAATAACCACTGGGCGGGTGGGTCTTCCTCAAGTCTTGCTGTCAGCGAAATTACGTATGCATGCGGTTGGGATTTTTCACGGTTGCGAAAGAATATATCCGAGAGTTCTCTAAATTCCTCAAAACAGGGTGGGAAAGAAGAGGTCGAGGTCTTGAGTAGTGAGATGTAGCTGAAGATGGCCCGGACAACCTTGACGTAGTTATCTGCGCTTGTCGTGAGCCAGAAATTCAACACAGCGAAGTTTTGCACACATACAGTATCCCAAGTGAGTCAGCCTCCCGGAAACCGCGAACAATTGTACTCCACGATTCCAGGTTTGTGGCCCCGCGGAGATACTCAACAGCAGACCCATATTCTTCAAGTAGGAGAAAACGCTCCCTGGCCCTTCATGTGCGATAAGGTGGGCAAGGAAACTGGCGGGTTTCGTGAGGTACTGGGGAGATTGGTTCGGGATGGCGAATGTGAGCTTAAACTCATATTTATCTCTGATCGTCTTTATGAAGATAATGCACTGGTCGTCCTCCGCTCCGTCAGAAGGTTTGTAAACCCGAAATAAGCTTGCCCACCCGTTGTTGGTCTTCGGTCCATGGGTCACCCATGATCACTGGTCGCCTGACCAGCCCGCGATTGGGGATCGACGAGAATAATCGCGTGACAATTCCAGTCAAGGTATCCAACGACTCTGACGGGTGATAAGCGGTTTTGTCCTTCCATGGAGAACAGATCACACTCACCCCGTCCGAGGATGGCTAGTGTCATCCTTCCCGGGCAGTATTGTTGTTCTACCCACTCGATCAACCTCCTCCTTGTCTCCCTTCCGACTGGTCCCCCATCTCCATCGGGCAATATGACGACCGAACTCCATTTTTCTTCGATAGCTCTTTTCCTTGCAGCAGACGTTAAACTGTCGATATTTCCCGTACTGAACGCTCGCCACGGGTGCCCGGGTGCGGACAGGCTTCGCTCAACCTGGAGGGCCCTTCGTGAATCATCCTGCAGATTCCTTTTGTTCTCAGAGTCGACGGCATTGACCTCTCTCGCCACGACATTAGGGGTGAACAAAGGAGATTCGAAGAAGGCCGCCAGTCGAGGGATCGCTTCTAGAAGAGAAGGCGGGGCGATGGAGAACCAGTAATGGGTATGACTTGGGGAAGTTCCTGCATTGCGGACGCCGCCATTCACTTTCACGAACTACCGACCTGGTTCGGTGGTGAGATATGCAGTGATAGAGGGTGACCCACAGATATAAAATCGCTCTCCGCAGGAAATGGCCTTGTCCCCTGGAAGCCCAGGGCTTTGTAATCGGTTAAATCAGAGATATCAACCAAAATCGCACCTTGGTGATCATGTGTTCACAGAAATGAGCGGTTCCATACATGTCAGTCTGGAATGTGCATTATATCCTGGCCGCCCAAGAAAAGATATGAGGGCACGCACAGGGTCGTGGAGAGAACCGACCGCTACCCGCAAACACGCTGCGGATTTGTCCGCAAGAGGATCATGTACCAGCACGACTTTCAAACCGTTCTCGGGCTCGAGGATTCGATAGCCTCGTTCGTCACAATCCGGCTTTTCTATTTTGCCCACGAAAACCTTGTAGCCCGCCTCGTGCTCTTGCCAATGATCTCCGATATTAGGTTCGATCATTAGACGTGGTTTGGGGAGAAGTGTGTTCAGCTCAAGCCTGCCACCGCCGCGCGCAATTCCTGTTCGCCAGGGTCCGGTCCGACGTGGGCCCCCGGGTTTGGCCATTGTTACATAAAAACCAGCCAAAATTCGCGAGCGCACAATCCTCGCAGTGGTCCCTTTGAAAACAATATTGGCTGACACACTCCTACAACAAAAAGTACACATGCCGCTATTTTCTATACTTTCTCTTCCACAAAGATTCTGATAATGGATGCCTCTGAACATCTGAAACGTCCGTCATATGCCACCTTCCATCTTCTCGATCGCAGCTCCATAACGACCGCCTGTAGTCGAACCAAAACGAGATGAAGAGCACTGTTGGGCAATAAGTGCGTATTTCTGCGGCGATAATTCTTTGGTATGCTGGGGCAGGCCGCGTGACCCAGCTCGTTACTTCAAGCTCGATTGCGTGCACTTTTGAGAATTTCGTGAGGGTCTGGTGGAATTTGTGTCTCTAGAAAACCCAACATAAAATCTACCCTCAGAACCGAGCGGAGTTTACTCACGTCACTAAACGGCAAGGGGATGATGCCCACGTGGCGGATGTGGGGGAAGATGAGGGAGAACAGATCAAAAACTCCAGCGGAAATGGAATAGGGTAAGTCAATGACGCTGATGGATGTCAAAGTTCCCGAAAATATGACTAGCCGCTTGAGCAAGTGACTCGCATCCTCGACACCATCCTGGCCAAGGGATACTTGAAGGAGGGTGATCGGAGAGGAAACAAATTCGATGGCAGTGATCAAGGAACCATCAAATACCCCCAACGATGAGAGTGCTCCCTGCGGCAATGCTAAAAGCGGTAATCTGTCCAACTCGGTGGATGGCAGACGAGAATTCGTGATGCGAAGATTGTGTATTTGGGGCTGGGTGTCTAGGAAACGAACCAGATCAGCGTCCCAGTCCAGTCGAAGCTCAGCTTCCTGCAACTGAAACTGGCATTGGCGTAAGATCCAGGCGCTGGGGCATGAGGGATCACCGATGGCAATCACTTGCAAATTGTGCATCTTTCGGAGCGCCAAGTGTACCACGTCCCAGAATTGAGGGTTAAGGTGGTTACGGGAGCTGTTCCAACGTCGCTCGTTGAATAAGGTCCAAAAGGTCCTAACGTGAAGGGCGATACGATCGCAAGACGCGATTGTCTGGCACACGTAGGAAGCCATTAAGCTATCCGTAAGATAGAGCTGGTGATAGAGCCTGGGCTCTGCCGCACGACGAAATGCCTTTGACGTCAGACAAAGGCTGGAAAGGGTTCTGAAATCACTGGACTTGATCCAGCTTACGATCCGAAAGCACACTTCCTGGGGAGTGGCCGCAGAAGAGTTGTCCATGTTCCCCTAAAATATGGAGGTTTAACGGGAGGAATGTGCTAATGTAGGATGAAACCTCATACCGGAGGTGGTGGTCACGCACAACGGCGAGCAGAAAGGTATAGTCACGGTCACATAAGTCACCCCAAGTCGTGACGCGCACAACGGATACTTTTCCACGCCATTTGCTCCTCCGCTAAATCAGCCAGCTAATATTCAGAATGGGCGAATCCAGGACGGAATTGATCGCCTGGGTTAACGAAATTCTTCAAGTCAACTACAACAAGGTCGAACAATGTGGTACTGGAGGAGCATACTGTCAGATCATGGACTCAATATACGGTGAGTTTGAACGTTGAACTGAGGCATTTCGGGCGGATGTTTACACTGTACCTTCCAGGCGACGTGCAAATGTCGCGCGTTAAGATGAACGCTAGGCACGAGTACGAGTACATTGGAAACTTTAAGGTCCTTCAGAACATATTCAAAGCTAAGAAGATCGACAAAGTACGCATACTTCATGTCGCTATGTAACGAGCCGTGCTAAACGTTCTCGAAGCCCATCCCCGTCGAAAAGCTCGTGAAATGCAAAATGCAGTGCGTTCGCCATAATCGGTCGTGACGTTACCCGTCTCACTAGTCTCAGGGATAACCTTGAATTTTTGCAATGGACCAAGAAGTTCTGGGATGCAAACTACCATGGGAATGGATACGATCCTGTCGGCCGTCGACGTGGCGCAGCAACAGATACTCCTGTCACCATTGCGCCCCTTGCACCTACACATCGAGGAGGAGGAGTTGGCCCAAGCCTCAGTACCGCGGGAGGAAACAGGGTGGGGGGCAGGACACCGGTTTCAGGGCATAGATCAACATCGACACAACCAAACGAGGCAGTCCAAGCCTTGCAGGCACAATTGAAAGAGATGTCAACGCATATGGAAGGGCTGGAAAAAGAGCGTGACTTTTACTTTGCCAAGGTCAGATTCATTTCACTGCATTACAGGGACAATACGCTAATCATCATCCAGTTGCGGGACATCGAGATCTTGGTACAACAAGAACTGGAAATGCCAGACAGGGTCGAGAGCAAGGCTACAGAGGTGCTCAAGGAAATCCAAAAGATTCTTTACTCGACAGAGGTTCGTTCCGCTTACCAGATTTTTCACTTGTTTGCCGCTAAGGATGTGATTTAGGACGGCTTTGAAGTACCCGAAGGAGGAGCAGTGGACGAGGAAGAAACATTCTGATTGGATGTCGAAATGCATAGATATCTTTCCTACAGTCACACATTATATTCTCCCTTAGTATTCGACAATTTCGTGAAGATACTCGAGCAATTAAATGAACGCGATGGAACGAAGTGGTAGTGCACCAACTTAGATTACGGTTATGGCGAGCGTGGGACGAAACCCGCCGTCGGGAGACAAACCAAAAGTGTGTCGGTGCCACTGTTAGCCGACTGCTGGTTGATAGCGACAGAGGGTAGCACAAACAGACAGCGCCCTCGCCTTTTACTAGGGCGCTCCGTGTGTTATCCTCAATTGAATGTCGCTTCCCAATTTTTCAAATACCAGCTCCTTCTAGGGCTCTGATTCTTTCTTTTTCCCCACCCGTGGGATATCGTCGTCGAATCCACTGACAGCCTGTAAGCGCACAAAGAAAAACACTTACAACCTCCCACAATGTTCGGCGCTGTCTGTCTGTCACGTTGTTGTACCCTTCCTAATCGCATCCTGGGGGACACCCCGCGCGCTCTCCGTCATATAAGAAGTATCACCGCGAACTCCATCACTGCAAAGGTATTATTCAAGCCATCTTCAGGAACGCAGATCCCACTCATTCCTCTCAAATTGAAAGGCAAGGATTGTGGAGGTGGACCTCAAGAAGGGCCCTCCTCCGCCCCTACGAGATACTTTTGGGCGTATGCATAACTACTTGCGAATCAGTGCGTGCTTGTTCGGCCCTTGCACACCGCCCGGGAGCTCTCAACAACAAACCTAGGCCTCACTGAACGATGTAACCTACGATGTTGTGTCGCTTCCTATATTTTCATTGCGATTTTCTGACCGCTCTCCAAGGTTTCTATTGCATGCCGGAGGAGGGGGTAGAACTCACACCAAAACCGCATCTTCTCACAGACGACGAGGTTGTTCGCCTGGCTAAAATGTTTGTCAAACAAGGAGTGACAAAGATCAGGCTTACTGGTGGCGAGCCAATGGTCAGAGCAGGGGTTGTCGACCTTATTGGTGAATCCCGCCCTGCTCCTTGCGCTCCATGCGCCGATCCTGAATCCATTCAAACCAAACAGGCAGATTGAGTGAATTACGTCAGCATGGTCTACGCTCCATTGGAATGACAAGCAACGGAATCGCCCTCCACCGAACGCTCCCTCGACTGGTGGAAAACGGGCTAACTCACCTCAATCTCAGGTGAACACCGTCCACAAATCTTGTTCTTAGGCTCAAGCTCAACCGCAAAGCCAGCCTTGATACCCTCGACCCTTTCAAATTTGAAATTATGGCACGGCGAAGGGGCCACGGCGCAGTGCTCAAAGCCCTTGACATCGCATTGTCTTCGGACCTTCAGTCGGTCAAACTGAACTTCGTCGTCATCAAGGACCTCAATGACGCCGAAGTCCCTGACTTCGTGGAAATGACCCGAGAGAAGGATATATCTATTAGATTTATCGAGTTTATGCCCTTTACAGGTCTGTGCAGGTGTAGAACTCGACTTTCCTCTGCTATCTAACAACACGACATCTAGGGAACAGATGGGACAAAGCTAGGATGGTGCCATCATCTGTCCTGTTGTCAAACCTCCAAAAACGCTACCCCACAATCATCAAGGCCGCGGATGAACTCAACGATACTGCTCGTTCTTACAGGATTCCTGGTTACGTAGGCAGTTTCGGATTCATCAGCAGCATGTCCGACCATTTCTGCTCTTCATGCAACAGACTGAGGCTCACCGCGGATGGTCAAATCAAGGTGGGGTTTTGACGTCGGATCAAATAATTAACTGCCTAACCCCGCGTCTCAAAGGTGTGCCTGTTCGACCCGAAGGAGACGTCCCTCCGAGACCTACTTAGGAGTGGGGAAACCGATGATACTGTGATGCAGACTGTCAGTATCGCCGTTCGCGGTAAGAAGGAAAAACATGCTGGAATGGAAGAAATCGATGTTGCCACCAACAGGCCGATGATCTTGATTGGAGGTTGAGTCAGCCTCTATTCACCTGTATCCCATGTCACCTCGCACTCTAATTGCAGAATTCGCAGATCCTCAGCGATCCAGCTCCGCATTTAGTTCGAGAGACCGTGCACCCTACTTCCTCAAAACCATGGCACAAACAGATTCACGGCCGAACAAAACAGCGTCCACTCAACACTCGCGGTTCTTTACCACAACGGCCCGACGATACGCACCGCTCTCTGAGACCCTCACTCATTTTGATGTCAAAACTAGTCGAGCGCGCATGGTCGATATCGGTTCCAAGCCCAGCACCCAAAGGACCGCTACCGCGAGTGGTAGCATTCTGATTCCGAAAGTGGCCTACGATCTCGTGTCGCAAGGGTCTCCAGCAACTGTCGAAGGTGACTCCGAGGGACTGCGGGAGGCAAAGGGGAAGAAGGGGGATGTTCTTGCTGTCTCACAACTAGCTGGAATAATGGCCTGCAAGCGCACTGCAGACCTTATCCCCCTTTGTCACCCCCTGCCGATCACCCACATCGATCTATCCCTGACCGCTGAGGTAAAGAATAATGGGGCCAGCAAAGAGTATAGTGTCAAATGCGAGGCCGCAGTATCGTGTACGGGTAAGACTGGAGTAGAAATGGAGGCCCTGACCGCAGTTTCTGTCGCCCTGCTCAATGTCTGGGACATGCTCAAGGCCGTTGCGGGGAGAGAGATGGTGATCCGGGGTATCATCGTAAGCAAGAAATCCGGTGGGCGGAGCGGGGACTTTTCTAGGCCACTTGTATGAACAACAAAATGTATATTCCGGCCCAGTGGCTACTTCAGTTTCTCATCGAAGTCCGAATCTCATTTGCCCAAGTCTCTGCGAACTCCTCAATGTCCTTCCCA
The DNA here is from genome assembly GCA_015956445.1 of Thelephora terrestris. Lineage (NCBI taxonomy): Eukaryota > Fungi > Basidiomycota > Agaricomycetes > Thelephorales > Thelephoraceae > Thelephora > Thelephora terrestris. The sequence continues at coordinate 247,601 of WIUZ02000022.1, read as the reverse complement.
CTACTCAGTGACAGCGCCTCGAATGGAACCATGTTGTGCTGGTGGATCGGGGCATTGCTCGCCGCGACAGGGTGGGCGGGTGAGTCAATAACCTTGAAAGCAGGGAGAGTCCGAGATGAGTCTCCAGACAGTCTATCTTGCAATAGGGTGAGCAACTCGTCATATGTGAACAAAAGCGGGTCGGTGTTGGAAGTATAGGGATTGAAGTCTATGATGTGGCCCCTCTTCAGATCTCTTGTCAGTAGGACGTCAAACGTATCTAGATTCGTGATGAAACTTTGGATTCAGCAAAAAATGTTGACGACTGACAGTTTCCTCGTGTAACTTCCCAATTTCCCTTCACGTTCTCTTCCCAAACTCGAGATATCGCCTCTGTGACTCGTCTTTCCATATCCCGCTCGTTAAGAAACGGGTAGTAGTTTGGGTCCCGTTGAGAAATACCTGTGCACAAGCTGTCAGAGCCGAACATGGTAAGAATGATCATCCAATATACCAAGGAGCACATCCTGCCGAACGAAGCATCGAAACTCCCGTACCCGGTCAACCGGGTACCATTTCCTCAAGACAAGTTCCAACTCATAAGCCTGTGGACGCCCTTCGCAATATTGGAAGACCATATCTTGGTCGAGATCATGGGAGATAAAATCGGACGATTTCAGGAGGAGATAAACGTCCGCTGGGCTTGCGCACCGTAGCGGGGATGACACAGGGAGCACCCAAGCGGCATCCTGCGCCCCTCAGTACATATTCGTCGGCGGGTGCTACGAGGGAGCGCTCACTCTCGGGGAAGAGAAGTTTAGTTTCGGGAAAACAGCCCCATATTCAGATATTGCTTGTCTTATCTGCTTGTCCAGCTCTGGGAAAGCAAAACGTTCTCTCCCATATTCACTGTCTGGTTCGCTGCTAGAATCCTCCACTTCATCTTCGTCGTCAGATAACGTGCTTTGAGAGGAACTATGGTATTCAGGATCAGCTTGCAGACAAACCGAGCGATCAAATGCGGTACCCATTTTCCGATCCGTCTGGGAGAAATACGCCATCGGAGTTCAAGTACTGTAAAAATGAAGCGTCCAACGGTTTTATGATTGTTGATTTTATGCTAATCTGTCTGAACCTTGGGTACCATGACGAGAACTGGAAGGCAAGGATAGTGCCCGGGCTGGAGATAGGGAAGGTAGCCTGGCGTTGGACGACCGCTGGCATTTTGGCGTGGGAAATGACTGAGAATTTCCTTCAGTCTGGACTGGCTATATGCCACTAAACAGCCACTCTTACCTCGTCGCTCAAGGATGGCAGGGCACGGGGAAGGCACTTCGAGAAGGCGCAATCAGCCGGCCGGTGATCATTGCACAGAAGAAAAGCCTCACAGGAGTCGGCAGGGATCGAGACGAAGCGTTCCCGTTCTGGGACCAGTAAGCTCTCTCTTCATAATCATGCAAGAATTCATACCAACTTCCTGAGCAGTCTATTCACTGCCGCGGCCACATCGATAAATGTGAAACTCTACAACGATGACGATGACGAGGACGACACTGTAAGCCGATGCTTCTCGCACTCGTCCTCCACCCTTACTAGACCTCATCAGGATACCCCGCCACAATCCGGTTCGCGTACCCCTCTTGACCGCACATCTACCGGCATACTCTCGAACAAACCTCAGAAGGCTGGGCTCTCAGTCCTTGAGGCACCTGTTGCACTGCAGAGTAACCGAGTGAGCATCATGACTCTTGCCAAGAGAGAGACTGCGAGGCGGGGTCTCTACTCTCGATTCTTCCGCGGCCCGGTGCTTGGCCCAGATCCTGAAGCTGGAGATCCACCGGCCCCCGAGGCCGTCAATCAATTGTCACCATCTCGAATCGAATCAAACGGATTGGAGCACAGTACATCGATCACAGAAAAAAGGAACAAAAGGCGCAAATGTCTGGAGGTAGGCGAGACGGCGATAGTACAGAAGAGAAGGAAGCAGGAGGGGGGAGACGGAACAAAAGATGAAAGGAATAAAAGGAGGCTCCAAAACCCGAAGAAAGCGGCAGAGAAAGGGGAAGGCTCTGAGATTAAGACGGACGGCTGTGTCGAAACCGGACCTCCCAAGACGCTAGACCCCTCAGAGGGCCTAGTCCATGGCGATGGTGGTGTTGGTCATTCTCGCAAGAAGGATCATAAGAAAAAAAGGAAACGGAAACATAAGGACAAGGAAAGTGTAGCCCATCACGACGATTGAATGCAGCGGACTGGATTTTATGGTAGATTGCACTTCATTTGATTATACAATAGTACAATGCTTCCGTCTGGAATGAGAATACAAAAGACGGGGTCTTGCCAAGCGTACAGAAGTGGGGTTAGTTCTCTGTAACACAGGAAGAACGGGCGAGGAACGGTGGGCAGGACGATGAATATTATGTGCGCGCGCTACGCCAAGCGCTCTGCAGAGTGATTCTACGTGCCTATGAAAGACTTGAGGATCTAGTGAGGTTCGAAAGATGCAAGGAGGCTGCATACCTGATCGAGTGTAATCGAGCCTTCACGCAATTCGATTTTCTGTCGGCCAGGGATAGAAGGCGAATCTCCGTCTTCGTCGTCTTCGTCTTCATCCATACCCCCACGTACACCTCTAATTGCTGCGAAAGCAGAATTGCTGCCAGCCAGCGAGAAAGGGCTGGACTTCACCGCAGTTCCGAACACGCTAGTCGTGGACGGGGCGCCAAACGTTGCAAAATCCGTGACAACCTTACGCGGTGGTGAGTTGGTTGGAGTTGGGGGGATCCCCGAAGAAAACGAGGACGAAGAAGAGCCGAACAATGACCTCCTCTCGGGGGATCGCGGGGGTATTGACGGCGAGTAGACTGAGATGATGGTTAATTGCGTGATAAAGTGGAAGAGGTCGAGCACGCACGTGCGGAAAATCGAGATCCAGAACTACGAGCCGCTAGATACTTGTCCGTAAACCTTGGTGTAGGAACCTGCACAAGCAGTGAACAGATGGTTCTGGATGAAGATTTCAGTCAGATATACTTTTTTGAGATGTGGCCTGGCGTCGGCAAGGGTCGGGGCATCGATGAACACGTTGACATTGTGCGTTCCTTCTTCAGATTCGCGATAGATGCTTTCAATGACGACTTTCTTCGTGCTCTCATTTCTGAGCAAAAGCCGTTCATGTAATTCTCGAGCAACGTCGTCCACGCTTTCGTTGTTCCCGAGAATTCTTTGGGCAACAGCTTGACCAACCTCCCGGACCAAACGTTCCATATCAAGGTTTTCCAACACACTGCCCACTATCGCGTGTGTGAGGAGATCCGCAGTGGTCAAGGGGAGCATGAGACCGGAGGTGATGGTGGTGAGTGCCTTGAAGAAGTCGGTGGCAAACTGGGGGAGGTCAACGCGGGGTGCAAGCCCAGATACATGGATTTGCTCACGGAGTACCCGCTCAATGCTGGTTCGCAGGCTACGAAGAACTGCGATACGGCGGTCAGAGGAGGGACCATTCTAGGGTGGAATTGTGAGCTCACCAAGGTGATACCCTTACTGGCCATGTGTCTGGCAATTATCAGTGGGTCGTGGCCATCAGGAGATCCCTCCTCGAAGCCTTCGCCAAGGTTAACGTCGTCCCGGAAGTTATCTTGATGAGTGAAGCATACCATCGCCACATTCGCCGATGCCATGGGGCGGCGCATCTGCGATCAACACGACCATCTTGCTCGCGGACTCTCTCCAATCCATGTTCAGGGCTTCGTTGAGAGCAGCGGTGACGGCTTCGGGGCCATCCCCTCCTCCAGATGCGTAGAGAGAGCTGAGGTCCTTATGGACTTTGGAGATGTCCGAGGAGAAACCAAAGTTTTTGACTACATAAGTGTGATCCTGTGGTGGGTGATCACGGTAGGCAACCAATCCGATGCGGAGGTCCTCTTGTGACTGCAGCTTTCCTGATTCGAAGATATGGGCGGAGATGGACTCGATGTTCTTGGTAGCGGAGGTAATGTAGCTCCCCTGGCTTCCTGTACAATCCTGGACAAATACGAGATCCCTGGGTAAGAGAGATTTGATCAGTTAGTCCGCACAAAAGAAGGGGGATTGGTAGGGACGAGGGTAGTGGTGACGACTGCAGGAACGGCGGGCTTACAACATCTTCCTGCCATCCTGCGACTGCGGAGTCGGGTTGTAAGAGGGCTGACTCGTCGAAGACGAGCCGGAGTCGAAATCCATGTCTTCATCCATGTCTAACGCTTTTGCGAGATCCTGGGGGAGTGGTGGTTAAGGGTAGAGAGGAGCTGGATTAGATGATTTGAAGGGGATCTCTTGATCGTTCTTTTGTGGCTCACGGACAGTATTGTGGGACAGAATCGATTGGATGTTGGTAGTAGCTGGAAAGGTTGTGAAAAATGGCAAAGTAAGTTTATTATTTCGATTTTTACACCTCGAGGCCGATGAGGAAACGCAAAGGCGGCGTGTCTGATCAAGTACGAAGACAGTGCGTCTGTTGATCACATCCGACCAGAAATTAGTTGCTACTGTATTACCCGGCACTCGATATCGTAATAGTCCAATATTAGGGATCATCGCCCAGCGAACAATCGCCGCAGCCATTGCCCTAGGGGCACAATCCTCCCGTCCTGTTTCCACAATGCCCGCACGAAAAGCCCCGCAGAAACACCCCCGATGAAGACAGCCGCAAATGACCTGAAACGAGTTGTTGCCGTCAGTCCACGTTCTGCGCCGCCCGGCATGGCAGAGGTGCTGTAAGCGAGTTTAGATCATATTCCTCATGACGGCAGAATTCAAGGAAGACACACGGTCTGATTGCTATCCCACAGATGACATGGAATACATCGGCCATTTGGTCCTTTTTCACGCTGACTGCCACAGGAACCCGCAGTCCCAGCCGTCTACAATACACATCAGGCTGGACCTCGTGTCGCTGATCATGCATCAGAAAGAGGGTACTTGTTCGTCTCGTCGCTTACCTGTTGCGCCAGATCTAAATCCGATTTTGTCGCAACGAACAAGGTAGGAATGTGATCCAAACTGTGTTGCTGCTGTTTACCTTCGGTTAGATCACCCAGGGCCCTGGCGACAGGTACAAAACATACTCACCCTCAGGTTGCTGATGTATGAAAATGAATTAGTGTCACTCGAGTCGTGGACATAGACAATCAGATCAGCGAGATCAGTCTTCTTCGAATTTCGCAGCGTCTCTGCTTCGAGTGAAGATCCGAACTCTTGTAGCTTGGAATGGGGTTATAAAATGCGATTCTAGCCCGAAGCGGAAACTCACCACCAGATACTTCTCAGACCCATCGATATCCACCGAGTTTACTACGCTGATCGGTTTCTTGGTTGGATGATATGTGTCCAGGTATGGTTTTCCCGCAAAATTTCTCAGCAGTGAGGTCTTTCCAGAGCCTGCAGCACCGCACACGAAGGTCAAGAAGACATTGCGCGACGACCTCCCCTTCTTCCGATCAAATTTACGAGGCTTCGTTATCTGTAAAGCATTCGTCGTAGAATCGCTCGGGTAGCCAAGGTATGCTAGGTATTCCAGTGTCGTCTTGTGGTCTAACAGCGTTGTCATGCTTGACGGGTATTAGTCGAGGTACAGTGTACATACCGCCAAGCGGATGCGCACCTCCATTGGGCAAGCCATCCTTGTAATGTCACCGCACCCGTCTCATCTGCTACTGTTGCATCCAGGAATTTCTGTGCCGTCCACGGATTCCCGGGGGATGTACCAAACAGTTCATTGAGCTCCGTGAAATTCAGTGAACCGTCCCTGTCCTTGTCGAACATCACGAAGATATCTGTGAAGAACTGGTAGCCAAGGTGGCTCAGTTCCACGGAGCAGTCATAGGGCACGTCGAATCTAAGACTTTCGGTTAAAGCTAAGACCAGGCGAACAATGCGCGAACCTCTCACTTAGGGGATAGGAAGGACTCTACAAGTTTCAAGTCTTCTCCGTAACCGAAGGCTCTGAGGATGGTCCAAGTTGTTTCCAAGCGACCGCCTTGGATAAAGATGGTGTTGAGGTATAAGAACCCTGCTTCTGTGAGGCCATCGTCGATAACCATCTCTGAACCATGACGCTGAACCATCTCCTTGATACCTTCCAACTCCTGAGTTTGCAGCGGTGCGTCGAAACATTTACTCTGCACAAAAAAGTTCGTCATCTCAATTCTGAGTACTGAGAGCCAACTTACTTGGAACTCGTTGAGTTCAGCAGAGTCCAGCAAACCGTCCTTATTCTTGTCGCACAATTTGAATATCCGTTTGAGTGCGTTTATGCAGGCGGGTTTCAGCACCTAGAAGCTGTTGAATAGGATTCACGAGGGTGATCTGCGGTGACATACGTGGTCACGGGAGTCATATAAGGGGGCTGTTGGATGGAGCACGGCCTTTTGCGCAAAATAGAACACTTCCGAAACGTTGAGAGACATCCTCGCAGAGCACTCTACGCAAGCTTCGACTTCCTGGCACTAGTCTCAGGTAAATGACCCACCGGTAAAGAACAAGAAATACCTTGAATTCATTCATTATTGGTACAATCTCATCCTCGAGTGCCTCGTTCGTCACCTCGCCACCCCTAAGATCAATTTTGTTTCCGATGAGAATGACTGGGACATTGACCCCGAGCTGGCGGAAGTAGGGAAGCCAATAGGTCGGAATCCGGTCGAAGGAGTCGGCATTTTCGATCGAGTAAACGACGCATATGACGTGGGCTTTACGGATTTCGGACTCCAAGTGCTGTTTGTCATCAAGATCGCCTATGAAGTTGTTTGGAGAAATGGTCACAAATCGGGGTGCATCAAGACTCACACCCTGAATCCACGATGTACGTTGTTACGTTTTCCGGCGTAACTTCTGGGGGGATTGTAACTTCCGGGACAATATGTTGAACCTAAATGAGCCAATGAGACGTTTGTGACGTGCACTCGTACATTCAAGCCAACCTGAGAGACGAAAGATTCCTTGATCAGAGAAGTTACGATTGTGCTCTTTCCGACGCCCTCTAGAATCCAGTTAATGATTAGTTAAGTGTATTTGAAGCGGGGCGGAGCAAGTAACTCACCGTCACCGACGAGCAGTATGCGTACATCCCTACGCATGTCCCTCTATAGGAGGCAATAGAATAGTCGTGTTCTCAGTTGCGCGTAGAACGCGAAGGTTGGTCAACGAAGCTGAGCGCAAGCATGCCAACGATCATCCTAGTATCCACGTGATCTCCCTCGCTTGCGGGTGAATCGGTGATGCCAAGTCGTGAATGACTCTCCTTCACAACTTGAGTCAACCTGACGTTGAGCACCGCCTGGGAAACATGCATAAATTCAGGGGCTAGTTTCCTTGGGACTACTTTATTCTTCTTCATGGTCACACATATCATCTCACTCCCGACCGATGTCTTGGTCATAATTTTCGAGTCGTTGAGCATACAAACTCTTGCTGCTCTCTCTCAAGCGTGCCATCATCTACACTTTGCGGTGAGTGAGACCTATACGGCCGCCCGGGAATCAATCACCCATCCAGTTGCGTCATAGGTCAACCGGTTTGGCTGGTCATCACACTTGCTTGCGAATACCCGTTTTTCACCAAGCACGAGACATGCCCTATCCCTTCGCCCTCCAAGAGATCAGGTGAAATACCACCATCTCTCCGACATCGCATGGCGCGAAGAACGTTTTGTTGCTCGACCGTTATCCTCTGCTTGGCCAGGAGCCTTCCGCAGACCTGCCCTCGCCGTCTCCCATTCCCGTCTCGTCGTTGCCTCCAGAAATCTTGTCGACTCATACACCTTTCATTCACCCCAAATACCCACGCAGTCTCCTCAGATTCGAAATGAAACAAGCGTAACGTTGGGAGGTGGTGCGGCAGCTGATGTTATCACGAGTGTCGCGCCCGTACACGATCCAAATGGCGCAGAATTTTACATCGGGCTTGCGAGCGGAATTATCGCACGGACGTCGGTCGACGTTAGCGGTTCTGGGACTCTCCACCTCCCTCCGGTAACAGAAGCAGTTCACCTGGGAGATTCTGTCCTCGCCTTGTCATCCAAGGAGGATACACTGCTCAGTGTATCCCAGAACGGTATCGCTACAGTATCTATTGCAGGTTGTGTCGAAACTTTGGACCTCAAAACTCGGGCCTGGATTTGTCACCTTTCCACGAATCACGCAATGTTCGGTTTGACATCCAAAACCCCGTTGATAGTCCACGCTATACGGCCTTCTGGAATATCCACACAGCCCGCTCATATCCTAGATCCTACTTCTCAGGACACTCACTCCAAGTCCGCAGTCTTCGGCATATGCAGTGCACCACCTCGGGCTGCGTGGGGTTCAGAGCAGGTCATTGTTTCTGGATGGTACAACGGGAGCGTCAACATCCACGACCTACGTACTTCCACGCGCCCCCACGACTCATATTCCCCATCATCTGTGCCCCACCTTCTTCCAGTATTGTCCTTTGTCGATCCTTCCGTCGATCCGATTTACTGCGTCGCGACAGGCGGAGGTTCATCCAGCTACGTTGCCGCAGGCCTCGCGCGGCACGGTATGGTTGCGTTCTGGGACATCCGTAACAGCAGGTCATCAGGGTGGAGCGTTTATGCTCCAGGGAATGATTCATCTCCCGTGTACTCCATGGTTTTAGAAAGTTCGCGGCTATTTGGGGTAACCCAAGCAAGGCCCTTTGTTTACGACTTTGGGCAAGGTGTTGTAGAAGATACATTCCCACCCTTTCGCTCGACCAGGGCAGAGACTAGGGCGTTGAAGAAACAGGAGGACGGTCCAGGATACTATGTCACCACATGGCGCCACTCTCAGTTACCTTGACCCTCGTCTGGGCAGAAGTCTATCGGCTCTGCAGATACAAACCAAATTATATGGTCAATGGACGCTTTCAACTGGCCAGAGCGAAGCAGCTTGTGCGCACGGTGCGTCCGTTTTACTTCCCCCAATGATTGCACACCCTGATCGATAATTTTCTTAGGGGTGCTAACAGGTGTGATTTTGCGGAGAATTTTTTTGGAACTCCAGAAAGCAGGTCTTACACTTTACGTACCAATATATACCATTGGGAAAACTCCGCTATCGTTCAAGAGCCCCACTTTCATAGTGGGTGAAGTTACCTGTCCGGTTCTAGTTAACATGGCGTCCTTCTGAACCTCCTCCGCACTCTCCAGATCACTCAAAGCACCTTCTTTAGCTCCTGAAAGTTGAACCATCACCATTGCGTTCGGACCGACCGCTAAGTAAATTTGTGAGCGTGTACATAGGGTGACTCTCCCCGTCTGTCGGAGCTTAACTCAGCGTCCCAGTTCACAGCCTCTCTACCACCCCGGGGAATTCCTCTGAGGAAACTATTCCGTGCATTGGATAGCCTCCGTAATGCACTATACGCTCTTCTAATCTCAGTAGTGATTAGTCGCGCGTGCAGGTAGTACCGAGTGCGAGGCGGAGGCATTAATAGATTGAACTGGCAAGACCTTCTGTTACTTGATACACACCGACCGTGGAAAGTAGCCTAAAGCCTTCATCCGAGATACCAGGATGATCATCAATAATCCATATGCGTTGGCCTTACTAGCCAGCCTCAACCTCGTGATCTGGGGTGCAGACATTCCCACCGTATCTATTCGTATATCCGATAATTTGCCTATCTCTTGGCAGTTTCGAAAACCTCGTTTTCACTGAGCATTCTCGCGATTGCACCGGGCCAGCTTCTTGCGGGATGTCGTTGCAACGCTTACGGATCCCCGGGCTCACTATCTTTGGTCGCTCGCTCCTTCTCATCTCGCTTGAAGTCTGCTCAAATGCTCTGTTCTGGATAATGGCCGGGATTTTGTTCGGGAGAAATGATGATACACGACCGATCTTGAACCTGGCACTTCTTGCATGGGTACGTCCCAAATCTCCATGTGTCCTCGCAGTCGCTCAACGAAACCCTCAGACCCTTGGTCTAAGGCACGGTGCGCGCATCGCACGTTCTTGTTCGCCGAGTCCAACATCTAAATCATTTCTCAGCGCTGGACGCCGACCATATAAGGTTCGCGACGCCGCAGCTGTTGCCCGGTACGCATGAAGTCATGTCTTGAATACGCTCTTGTTAAACCTACCATTCCAAGATCTCCCGCCCCGCTCACCATCGTTCGCACAGTGCAATAGATAATGCGACCAGGGGGCTGATCAACATGGGCCAGCTACCCGTCACCTGTGGCCTGTACTTCTCACTCGGTCACAGCACCATTGTCATCGTCGTAGTATGCAATCATTTCTATAACCTACCTGTGGATGTCGTTAATTGAGTTATTCAGAACGTAGCGATTGCAATCAGTACGGATATCTACGACAAGATGGATAGCCTTGGTCGCGTCGGAGGCATCATTGGTGTGACTGGTGCTACCATCCATTTCATAGCTGACTCGAATCCTTAGGTGCCGCGATAAGTGGATCTTTTCTGTTCATTGTTGGTGTAGCAAACTCCATCATTTTGTATCGAATTATAAAACGACGCAGAAGGGTATTGAGGCCGCCCGCACTTATCCAACTCCGCTGAAACCACTCAGGAACGGGTGCAAGAGACTGACTCGACGACATCGCCCCCTGGTGGCGACGAGAGGACGCTCAGTGCCAACGATTGCTATCTGTCAAGATCTCACCATCAGGGAAACACTTTACTCATGAAGATAATTGGTCCTGTAATCACCTTTGTAGACCGTCCCTGGAAGGTGAGTGTAGGTTTGACTTGACGAGACAAAGTACAGACATCAAATACAGATGTATCCGGTGGGCTTACTGTTCGGTTTTGGTGAAGCGTTCCAGACTGGCAATTTGGACCGTGACTGAAAGCGAATCCAGGGTTCGACACTGCATCGTCGATTGCAATTCTGGCGATATCTGCAATAGCAAAACGTGGACCGGATGGCGAAGGTATCAGCCCCGCACACATAATCATTCTCCCCGTGAGCGCTTTCATTCCGTTTTCTTCACGCTCACTCACTTCCACACCTAGTTGTTGTTCACGGCGGGCATGACACTCATCGACTCCCTCGACTCTATCTTGATGTTGTATTCTTACACCGGGTTTCCAGAACGCAAGTTCGCCCTTTTCGTGCAACGGGGCGAGCCTCGTTCCCCCGGCTCTCCCATAGAGGCTTCTCTGGTTGCCCACGAGCCGAACCTTGATGAGGATCGACCAGAAAAGATCGATATAAGAGTGAAGATGAACGCGATGTCTGGGTTGAGCATAGTCCTAACGGTGATGAGCATCCTCGTTGCATTCAGGTATGCCTTCTAAGAATTTGCGACCGGTTAGGTTTACCCGTTGTCCAGCATATCCTTAATCACAATAATGGGCCTCATCGGAGAAGAGTGTAGACCCTGCAGTGAAGCAGCCGAGGACGAGGACAACCATTCCCTGGCAGCAAGGTGGTGGAGAGGATGGGCACAGGCAAACGAACAGTCTGGTTACATCGGGGCTGCCATTGTCGGGGCTTTCCTTGCCGTTGTCCTTGGCTGGTATGGCTCACGCTGGGCGTTAAGGAGAAGGTCGGGTGGCCGAGGGTCGATCTTGTCTAATCCTTAGTTGCCGCACCCACAAACGAACAAGGTAAGAACAAGGGGGGATGTGTGTGTCGGAAGCACACACAACAAAATATTTAAATAGGTGTATCGCTTCGAAATCTACTAAAGGCGCTGGAGCCGGGAACTGCTCGCTGAGACATACTGACGTTTCTTACCCTGGCAATTACCAAGATTTCGAATAATCACCCAACAATTTTACCTCTACGTCTCTCTTGAACGAGGTTTAGTAGGAACGGCCATCAGTTGAACTTTGCGTTGAACTTGATCGTGGGCAAAGAGTTTGTGCCTGTTTGTTGCTGGTTCACCCATCCACCTCCTCGACGCCAGCCGCAACGTCCAGCCCACGCGCGCGCCATATTCAGCGTTGTACGTCCAGTACGTCCCTAGCAGGTCGCACGACACGCCTAATTAGACCTACGGAGCACTCGACACGATCGTGTACGAACGAACCATAGCCTACAGACCCAAGAAGAATATCCTCAAGCCAGCCTATCGCCAATCTCTCTTGTAATCTCCATCGAATCTTCTCGCTCTTGTAATACTCCCTTGCCACCACTACCGTGCTCAGCGACTTTTGGTAGCCGCTCCTTCGTCTCCACCAAAACGCCGCCTTTTTCCCGGGCGCCTCACCCTGACCTATTTCAAGGTACAACACCCTCGCAACATGTGAGCTTTCCGATTTCATTTCCCGTATTTAGGCGTTTAGCTCATTTTTCTGCGCATCGCCGTGCATACGTCCAGACCCATTCTACTTGCTCCCTCCAACGATCACTTTTAACGATAACTACCAGAACCTCTCCATACCATGCGCCTACAGATTGATACATCTCCTCGGGCTGTCCAACAGAACAATTCTCCCCAGAAACCAGCCCGTGGCTCCAGGTCAAAGACCCCGGATCCAAGCTCTGCTGCCTCTGGTCATAGCATGTTTTCCCGAGCATCATCTCCAAACCTTTTATCCCCCGCTCCCTCCTCCTCCTCCTCATCCCCAATAGACACACACCCTATTCAGCGCTATACTCCGAGCCCTTCTCCGTCTTTCTCCGAAGACGGAGACCCAGACTATGTGCTGGCTATGCATGACTTCACTCCCGACCATCGTAATGCGACATGTTTGGCATTTCACGCTGGCCAGGTCATACATGTATTGAACCGTGACCCAAGCGGATGGTGGGACGGTGAGGTTGACGGCCGTAGGGGCTGGTTCCCCAGCAACTATGTTGCGACTACTGCCGTTGCTTCCTCTCTGACTGAAGAAGTATTTCCTGGAGCTGAGGTGTGTCTTCTCTTGGAACCTCTTCACGGACAGTTCTTGAGTTAGCTACTCTTCATCTAGTCTCCCCTCATTAGGCAAGCTACCTCGAGTACTTGGTCCAACCCATCGTCCCCAAAACGCGCGACCCCCAGTGGGAAAGGACATCGACAGTCTGCAAGCGAGTCCATCGTATCCAATGTAGATGGGTATTGTCCATCGATAATGGTCTCCCTTCTACACGCGCTCTCGCTCCTCCAGAATGCCATCCGCTCCGGACGACTGGCGCACTTCCAACCTTCCACTGCCTGCATAATTTCCTGTGTACGATCAATTCTCGCAACGACTGGTTGTTTATCGCGAGATGCGGTCGTCCTCCGAAAACATCCGATGTTAGCAGAACAACGCAAAAAGATCCTTTCAGATCTCGCCTCCTTAGTTACGCAAGCCAAAACAGCCTCCGCGGGGAATTTGGGCGAAATAAAACAATCAATCGAGAGTGACGCTTTGATGCGGCTGGGGGGCAGAGTGTTCGCCCGCGTTCGGAGGTTTTTAGCCTTTGCTGTCCAATGCGGCGTGGAACTTCCAGAAGGTGATGAAGACGACGAATCGACCGCTGGTCCTTCATCAGCGGTGGGAGGCGGCAGGGTACGCTCTAGGGAACCCACCCTTGAAGATGGCGACACTTCAGATGATGATGATGACCCAGACGAGGATGATACCTACCGACGCAAGACCCCCGTTACCGTGCGGACAACCAACGGAATTGTGCATCGACCCGTGTTTTCTCGTTTCCAAACAACAAATAGCCAAACAACTCCTCGCGCTGCCCTCAGAACCAAGAGCATGGGTGACCTTCGAAACAGCAAGCCTGCTCCCAAGGCCGCGTCCCCAACCTCACCTCTCCGGAGCCCACCCCGGCCATCACCGCAACACATGTCCCCTACTCCTATAAGGCCCGCTCCTCCACCTCCAAATCACCAACGGGGACCATCCCTGAGCAGCATGTCATCCTCCTCCTCTGTGTCTTCACTTGACTCTGTCAAGACACCAGCCACCCCACAATTCCCAAACGGTCCATGCACAGTTGCGGAGGTGATTGAAACCCTCCGGAATACTCACGACCAGTACCTCTCTACCATTGCAGCTTTCATCGGCCACGTCCACTCTCATTCTAGAACATCCCACGCCTCGAGTACCGGCCACATGCTGGAACTTGTGCGGGAAGTGGTCGAGATGGTCTGCAGGTTGCTGACGATCGTGGACGGCGTGATGAAACACCCTGGTATTCCCGCTCCAAAAATCCTGAACCTGAAAGCCGCGAAACACGGCCTGTACAACGTAACGAGTTGCCTCGCCGAGTCGGTTCGGGTCCTTACGAGCGGTGCCAACGGAGAGGAAGGGTCCGAAGAGGATGAGAGGGCCGGTTTGCTCAAGCTAGCGACAGACGCTTCAAAGGCTGGGAGTGACTGTGTCAGCGAGGTCAAGAAATGCTTGCTATTGTCGGTGGTCGATGAACCGATCCTTCTCCAACTCCCGGTTCCCGAAAAGCTTGCTCCTGGAGTCCTAGGTGCCTCCAAACGGCCAGAACTTCTCGATCAAGAGCCACAGAGCGTTACCAAGCTCACCCTGGAGATTGACGAGGATGCAACCGTACAGGGGGACCTCTTGCCTCTCATATCCCCCCAGCAGCCCTTTGTAGGCAACGGGGTCGCAACTATTAATGAAGGGACTACTCTCACCCCTGAGGTGTTATCCGACGGAAGGGATAGTGCATGTTCGATACGCCCTGCGCACGCGCATGGGACGCTGCCTTCCCCATTGGTATTCACCAGCGAACCTGTTGCCCCAACACTACCCTCCCCGGTTTCTTTTGCCCGTACAGACGATGATGGTACGACATGGGAAGGCAGCCACAATCTGCATAGTCGATCATCCCACGATACCACGAGAAGTGGCAGGACAACGCCTCGATACGCTAAGAGCGAGTTGGATAGCCGTCTGCTGCTTTCTCACGACTATTCTCTGGAGGATGTGGCCTACAACAAGGACGGCGTCTTGGTCGGGGCTTCCCTAGAGTGCATTGTCGAGAAGATGACCCCCCATGACAACATCGTCGAGCCCGCCTTTTCTGCTGTTTTCTTCATGACCTTTCGGATGTTTTCTACACCTCAAGAACTCGTCGCAGCAGTCATCAGGCGTTACAACCTCTTGCCCCCCGCAGGGTTGGATGACGAAGACCTTTACGTCTGGCAACAGAGGAAAGGTGTCCCTGTGCGGTTGAGAGTCGCAAACTTTCTGAAGTTGTGGCTCGAAACCTTCTGGAGGTCGGGCACTGATGATGCAGTTTTGGCAACACTCATGGCCTTCACCCGTGATGCTCTTTCTGTGATGTTCCCCAATCCTTCACAAAGGGTCATGGAGTTGATAATACTGCGAAGCCAACAAACCAACTCCATAATCAGCCCCCGTGCGGACCGATCAAAGGATGCTGGATTGCCCCTTAATCCCCCTTCCGCTGGAGTCTCCTCGGATATCCCAAGACCGATCATGACCAAAGCCCTGTTGACTCAGCTCAGGGCCCGCGGATTCGGTGTCATATCTCCACTTGATTTCGACGCCTTGGAACTCGCTCGTCAGTTGACGATCATGGAGTCGAAGTTATACTGTGCGATCACGGCCGAGGAAGTCCTTGAGGCTGGCAAGGAGGCTCCACGTGGAATGACAACACCTAATCCGAACGTGAAGGGTGTCACCTCAGTCAGTACCGCTATCACAGGGTGGGTTGCAGAAACGATACTGGACGAGACGGACGCGAAGAAGAGGACGGCACTGGTCAAATTCTTCATCAAGCTAGCCGATGTATGTCTTTCTCTACCTTTTTGCGGTCTATTTCCTCAAAAATTGTTCCTTAGAGGTGCAATACCCTGTGCAACTTCAGCACCTCAAGAGCTATCCTCGCCGCGCTAGATTCATCAACTATATCCCGCCTCCAACAGACCTGGACTGGCCTTCCCCAGAAATACAGGGTGCAACTGGAGGGTTTGCGGAAACTCGCAGATCATGCGAGGAACTATAGCGAGTATCGGAGTAGGCTAAGGAACACGAGCCCACCAGCAGTTCCTTTCCTTGGTGGGTAATCTTGATCTTGCTGGGTTACATTTGCTTGACATACCTCAGGTTTGTATCTCACGGATCTCACATTCTGTCGAGAGGGCAACCCCTCTACCCGACCCTCACCAACGGCGCCGGAAAAGAAGCTGATTAACTTCAACAAGTACCATAAGCTAGCGAGGATCGTTCAGGGTAATTTTTTTCAGTACGAGCCAGGATAAGCAACTTACGCTTCGATAGACATGCAGCGTTTCCAGGTTCCATATTACCTCAAGGAGATTCCAGAAGTGCATGAATATCTCAAGTTTTCCTTGGAGAAGTCGAAGCGACAGGGTGATCTTCAGGATCTCTACCGGAGGAGGTGAGAGCCTTTGGTATGGATGTGTCACATGCAAGCACTGATTCCACGATTTGCAGTCTTCTCATCGAGCCTAGGCAACCCGCAGACACACCACCAACTAGTGATGTCCGACAGCTTTTCAGCTGGGCTACCCGACAACCTTCAGCGCTGACGCCTACATCAGCGTGAACGGGTCGATTACCATCTTCTTATCATTTATTCGCTGGACTGCGCTATTCAACACTTCGAAGTTCGAACACGTTGTACATGTCACTTTCCATTCCCCGACGCATCCGTAATACCTCCTATTTACAACCTCCTACTCTATTCTTCGTCTTAGCATCTGTTTTTGTTGTTTCTGCATGTCGTCCTCTTTGTGAATACCATAAGCTAATGTACATCTCCCCTTCCTTGCTATCCACGCCGATCATGTTTTGTACTCTACTGTTATGTTTAATCGATAATCGCTCGCTGTTATTACTAGACTTTCAGAGGGGCCTTTCTCCCGCAACCTTGATCCATGTACCGGAAGTGGGTTGGTATTTACACCAATCTCGGTCCTTTCGCCGTGCAGAAGAAGGATTGGCCAACGAGTTAGATACCGTCACAGTTTAACGTTGCTTGGCCACCTGCAGCTTGAGGTTGTCCACATACATCTGAAGGGTTTCATTGCCGGATGTCAACTTGTCGACGTCGGCTTGGACGGCTTTCACTCTAGCTAAAAGAGCTGCGAGGGAGACTTGGATGTGGCATTCAAGAGAGTGTGTCATGAACGGCGACTAACCTCGTAGGTCCTCTTGTGCGGACGTTATTTCTCTGAGGATCAATGAAGGTCGACGGTTGCGTGCGCTCATCGGAGGTGACATACCTTATCATTTGCTCTTTCTTAATAGCATCCTTTACGATGTCGCCCGGTTCCTTTGGAGGATGAACCCAAGTAGCGTCTTCCTCCTCCAAAGACATAAACGACTCCATGATTGGATGGATTGGAATTGGGGTGGACAGAGCGCACGTGAGCTGAGGTTGATCTCGTCGTTAGCTTAGGCTTGAGCATACGCGTCATCTTCGGACTCGAGACCAGCAGCGTTCTTGGATCTGTTCACTCTCCGTCCAATGGAATACATCGACACCCAACGATATATCCTGGCTTTCAAGGCCGGCCGTGCCCTTCGACGCGATGGGACCAATTTGGTTGAACCAAAACCAGAAAAGGGTGCCATTATCCTTTACGATGGCGAGGACGATCTACTACATTTGGTCTGGAAGGACAGGACGACCGGGAGCGTCGGAGAAGTGCGTATGACCTGTATCATCCGTACTCTGTCGGTTACCGGTCATCGGACAGACTACTGAGTTGCGCACCCTTGTAGGATCTAATCATGTTCGAGGGTGATGCCTCGTTCACTCAGATCCCCAACGCGCCTGGAGGGAGGACTTTCGTCCTCAAATTCCAGTCCTCAGACCAGAGGCATTTTGTGAGTTTTTAAGTGACCTCAATCTTTCCCGCATGTACTTACATCACGGACAGTTCTGGATGCAGGTATGTCCCAATAGAGTGAGGGCCGCATCATATTCGCTGACGTTGACCTCAGGACGCATCTTCGGAGCGCGACACTGACTTTGTTAGAAATTTGAATGGTCTTCTACAAGACCCCGATTTCTCTCTTACATGGAATACCGAGACTCCTCCTGCTGCATCGTCTTCGTGAGTGAGGGGGAATTTTCCCGCGTCCCAATACGTCCCGTTCACCTGGGGATCCAGTACCAGTGGCCCATCCCGGCCGGTCCAACAGGCCACCTCAGAGCAGGTGGAAACTCTGCGCAGACTATTATCATCTTACCGTGCTGGTAGTGCTGCCCCCGCCACCGCTCCACCAGGTGGGAAGGCTCAGAAGTATTTTTCGATAGCGCACTGATCCAAACGTCGCAGAGTATTCGCTTACAGATATCTTGACACCCGCAAACATAAACCCACTCTTTACCTCCCACCCCGAACTTGTACCAACATTGTTCCCTCATCTCCCATCTGATTTACCCAACCCCCCTAACGAAGAAACCGTTACTCAAATCATTGCATCCCCCCAATTCCGATCTGCTGTGAGCAACTTAGACCAGGCATTGAGAACAGGTCTTTTGGGCGGCTTCGTTCGCAGTCTTGGTCTCCCTGAAGAAGCGGGCGCAAGTGTTGAGGCGTTCCTAAAAGCCATCCAAGATCAAGCGGCCAGCGAGGATTCGATGCAGACGGATTAAGTCATGTGTAGTTGTAGCACAGATGTATGGTGTGCAAAGCATTATGGATGAAACAAAGATAGGGGTCGTGAGGTTTCATTCTATGCCCAAAACTAATGGCTGTGCTTGGTGAGCCATTGGAGTACAATGTCTCTGGAGATATCATGAGTCAGTGGGAACCGCAAGACATCCGTAAAATGACGAACAAGTTGTGTTGGCTCTTCATTGAACACTTCACAATCAGGTTAGAGGATGTCTTACGCGGGGAGGGGGGGGGTTAACTTACTGAATAGCACTAGGTGAATATAAATCAGCACTATAAAATTTTGGGGACGGCAGAAACACTTACGGAGACCGCTCGGCTTCGGATTTTGTCAAGTTCGAGGGCTTTGATAAGTTCGTTGACAGTAGCATGGTCCTGTAGGTCATTCTTATTTCCCAACTAAGATGTGGAGTGAACACTTGTAGAGGGAAGCAGAAACCAGGACAGACATACCACCAGTAAAGGGACGGCGGCTAAGGTTTGATATGATAGCAGCTGATGCAGCTCGAATCGAGCAGCGTCAAACTTTTCCTTCTAAAGCAGGGGTAAGAAATGGCCAAGGCAGAGCACTGGTGGAAAGCATGTACATACGTCGTGCGAATCGACGATGAAGATGATTACATCTACACCGCTGCAATAGCGTTCCCAGGTCGAGCGGAATTTCGGTTGACCTGTGGAGAGTGACAGGCCCAATGAGCGGATTGGTTGGAACTGGCGTGTTAACGCACCAGCAATATCCCAAATCTTGAGCGTGATGTTTCCCTTGCGAACGTTGCGAACGTTGAACCCGACGGTCGGCACCACTTCCTCGCTCCACTTAAGTCCAGGTGGATCAATATCACAGAACAGGGTTGTGGGGAAAGGTACTGACCTGACCAGAGCCTATAACGTTCACAAAAGAGGTCTTCCCAGATGCCTTGTATACGGTTCCAAAGTCAAATCCCTGCGAAGGCCGACGGCTCGAGTTTTGGCAGCAAGTACCTGTAACCCAACGATGGAGATATCCGCAGTCTTTGTGAAAAAGAGTCTACATATTTTTTGTAACGGCTTATGAACGCCATCGAGCAGGTTTGCAGTCAGACGTACCCCGACAACCACTGGAACAAAGGGGTGTACCAAGGCATTGCAATAAAGAGGATGGAAGTCGGAGATACAGCCAACGCTGTGGCGCCGTCGATCACGGTCACTTCGTCATATGCTGCCTCGGGGTGTACGACTGCTAGTCCGTCGCCAGGCTCGGTCTGTTTCTCACCAGCTTCAACCTCGTCTTAAATCAACGGACACTGGACGACACGGGTTCGCAGACTTTTTGTCGTGGGCGTTTGAAAATCAACGGCCAAATCGACCAAAACGGTCCCAACCGCGTTCTGGCATTGAAAATGCTCAAGTTAGTAGGCCCTTGAAGAAACAGGTAGCAAGGAAGGGAAAGGGTCCTGATTCACTCCGGCCCAAACACGTCAAGAACCTTCCGGATGCCCGGACTCGCGAAGTGCGGATCCTCAAGGCAGTTGCAGCGGTCGCTGGCAATAAGAAACCACCGAGGCGTACTGCAACTGGCTGGCCAGGCGAGAACTGGAAGTCCGAAAATTGGGGTTCGGATAGTACGTTCCCCATATCAATCATTTACACCGTCGAGCGGACTGATCACGACGAAACTACGAACAGAACTGAGACCCAAATCCAGACCGGATCCAATCGTTGAACTTAAGAAGCCTAAGGGTTTGAAGTCGGGATTCGGAGAGTTTGAGTCGCAGCCCAGTCAACGAATACGAAAGAGTGAAGTCACATATCCCCGCAAACTCGAAGGAGTGCTCAGACCCCTGGGTTCCCCTGTGCTACAAGGTGGCCACTCCTGGTATATTTGGCATTCCCACACGCTTACTGTCCTCGCAGATGTGGTACCCCTAACGAAACACCGTCCAGTCGCGAATTTGGCCCATAAGCTTGACAGAGTCCTCTTCAAGTACGTCCAAGTTCTTTCATACCGTCCTGTTGTCTCACACGACCTTCAGCCCAGGCGTCCACTGGCTACAGGAACCCAGAACTGGAGTATATAACTTCGCCCCTTGGTTGCAAAGCATACCTGACGTGAATGACTTTGCGTTCGAGCGCTTACCCGCGTTCGTGAAGAGTTCGAGAGATGAAGTGAGTGGCCTAACAGATAATCTGGCTCTGTCTTTTAATTCACGTCTTTAGGATTTGTGGGAGCTTGCAAAACGGGAGGGAAGGTTATTTTGCGGTTCTACTTCATCCTTGACCGGCATGCTGTCACAAGTGTATTTCCTCATCTCGGGTTGCCGACCGCCAGATACTTCGTCTCTCAGCCAACCTTTCCGATATTTGGTTCGTATATTCCGTGGCATCATCGTCGAGTCCGCTCACAGTAGGACACTCAAAGCCCGCCGATTTCACGCCTGGTCAGCGAATGCCGGTCTCGGTCCTTTTGAATTACAGGGATGGAGCGTACGCAATCGACTCGGCTTACAAGGACGGGGATGATCCGGAAAAGAACGTTCTTACCTGGCTCGTAAGTCGCGCGTTTGATCTGAGGGGATATACTTAAAATGTTTTGCAGGGTACGCTGCTTGAAAAGTTCCTAACGATGCCTCCGGAAGAGTTCCAACGGCTGCTTCGTGACTCCCCAAACCCTGCAGCTGATTGCGACGGAGATCGCGAAGCTTACCGCTACGCAAAGGTTCGCAGGGCCTGTTTGGATCTTATCGAAACGCTGACAGTCTTGCAATAGTCAGGGAAATTCGTGATGCGCTCACAACTCGATTGTCGAGATCCCCGACTTCCGGGTACAGGAGTTTTCGACCTCAAGACTCGGGCTGCGTTGCCAGTTCGAATGGATCTCATGAACTACAAGCAGCATTCGACTTATCTTATACGGACGCTGCAGGGAGAATTCGAGAGCTTCGAACGGGAGTACCACGATTTAATGCGCTCTGCGTTTTTGAAGTACGGTTTCCAAGCGCGAATTGGGAACATGGACGGGATTCTGGTGGTACACCATAACACGGCGAGGATGTTCGGTTTCAGGTACATCCCGCTCTCGGAGATGGATACGTGTTTATTCGGGGGACCAGACCGGGGCGAGGCGGTGTTTGAGAAGTGTGTGTTGTTACTAGAGGAGATCTTGATGGAGGTTATAAGCACGTTCCCCGCACAGGTGCGACTCGTGGGCCTTGCTGTTGCGCGGCTTTTACTGACTTCTGATAAACAGACCGTCCGCTGTCTGTTTGAGACCCGTGGCGACAAGTTGAATATCTTTGTCGAACCTGAAGCTCACGATGAAAGCAAGGGACCTCGCCCGCTCGTTCACCTTGAGGTGAAGTCCACCAGCTTCATCGACGGAAGTCGTACAGACAGCGGGAGTGCGGTAGCCAAGTCAGGCTCGTGTACGTTTTGTTTTCTTCATATTATCGCCTTCCTCGCTCACGGTCTGGTAGGGGACTTGCACTGGTCGATTTGCCATACGTCTCTTTCGCACGAGGAGAAGGAACGCAGGCTTGAAAATTCGAAGGAACGACAGCGGCGAGGCTACTGCCTTCCTCCTGGGGTTTCTATCGAGGAAATGGAAGATATTTGGAACCAGCTCGACTTTGGCGGAAAGCAGCGACGGCTGGAGGAGACATCGGAGGCATCTTCAGGGAACAACGGGTCCTTAGAGGAGAGAGAGACGACGTTCGATCCGTCGTCCTTTGCGGTTCCAAGCAAGAACGTCAGGTTTTTGAGAGAGTTGTCAATGCAGGGGAAGGCTGACATGGAGTTGATGTCGGAGAAGGCAAAAGGTCGGCCGAAGTTGATCTGGGGAGAACCTGAGGCATGTATCGATCGGGTCGAGTGGGATGGGGCGCCCTCTGAGACGGTAGAAGTGGGCGAGATGGCCGGAGAATCGGTGGTCGTGAGTGAAGGGGCTATCCCAGTCGACGAGGACGTGAGAACCGACGAGGTGACGGATTACACCCAAGCGGAAGAAAAGAGACCCATATAGATTTTTACATTACACACACCACTCCTTATCTAATATGTTACAGACATGATGGGAACGAGGTACTGATGGGGATTAAAAGCTTGATGGAACGGCGGTGTTTGAGACATCGAATATACCGATAAATTACCCAGTCATAAGATGACCACAAGAGCCCATGGAGCAGAGGGAAAGTTGAGGTTTGTTATTCACCGGCGACCTTTCTGGAACCGACAACGGTGTCGTCGGCGTCTTCATCGTCGTCAAATTCGTCGGGATGAGACTTGGGCGGTGCGCGAGGATCAGCCTCTTTCTCGTCTCTGGCCATCTGGTCGCGAAGGGCGGCAACATCTTGGTCGACCTTCCGTGCCATAGTGTCTTTACCGGCAGCTTCTGCGAGAGAAACTCTGGCACGGTGTTGGGTGAGGTGGGCAGACTTTCGGGGCGGACGCTTCAAGCGACGGCGGGTGACCATCACTGGGACAGAGCATTTCTGGACAAGATAGTGGGAGGTGGAACCAAGTAGGATGCTGAGGGGAGAAGAGGATCAGTTGGGGAGTGAAAGCGAGAGATGAGGAAGATATCTCACCCTTGAAGCTTGCCGACGCCTCTGGAACCGACGATTGCCATGGTTGGTGCCACGTGGTCGACGATGTCGAGTAACATATGTCTTGCATTCTTGGCGTGCCACGCTTGGCAGGATATTGTGACGTTGAGTTGAGTTCGTTGCAAGAGGCTGATTGCTTGCCTGACGAGGATGTAAGCCAAGCCTTGGCGCTGCAGAGGGATTTAATTATCGAGTAGATCGGAGAGAGAAAGAGGAATGGAACAACCTCTTGCTGATTACGGATCTTGGCGGAACGATCAGCTGGATTGGGGGTCGGAGGATCGACTGGAAGCGGATCAGTGAATGGGAATGTTTAAGGAAATCCACATACCTTTGCTTTCATTCTCGATGACGGTGACGATGATTCTGGAAAACGAGTCGGATCGAATTGTGAAAGAAGAAGTGATGTGACGTACAATTCGTCCCCGTCCCTGATAACGGTTCCGATTCCCCACTCGGTCGCATATCGGCTTTCCTCACTCAGATCGCTCAGCACCAAATAGGTCCTCCCCTTCCGTTTCTCCAGCGCAGCCTCTGGGTTACCTTGGGTGAGCCTAATGGTGCATCGATCCCTCTGGAATAGGGGCCGAGAGGTGATGACAGGTAGTCTGTCGTGAGCGTGCAATTTTGTGGATTTTCTCCGTCGAGGCTGACGAGAGGAGTCGTTGAGAGTAGAGGGGAAATAGGGCTCCAGAGGGATGACGACGTTGACGCCTTCGCCAAGAGGGTCGGAAAATGCACCTTCCTCTTGGACGGTTGGTGACATGAGGGCGGCGTTGGTTTCGGTGTTTCTTTCGGTCACTGGGTCGAAGTGGTCGTCGCTCCAAGAATCTTCAGAGTCCTCGTAGACTTCCGTTTCGTCTCCTGAATTCTCATCGTCCAACTGAGGGGTGAATGCGTTCCTAGTACGGATCCTAGAGGACGGCTCAAAGTCTGAGTCGACATCCGTCTTGAGAGCGCCCACGGCCGGGGAGGATTCCCTGGTGCGAGTTCTCCTGAACACGAAAGGAGAGTTGCTTCGAGATCTGCTGGATGCCCTGCTATCGGGAGCAGCGTCTTCTGGGGCGGAAGGAGCCCTGCCAAAGGTTTTGCTCTTTCTTGACCAAGATCTCCCTCGTTCCTTCTCCGCAGCTGTATCGGTGTTGGATGGGAAGATTGAAAGAGCACCCATCATGGATCTGACGGACATCCTTCTGCTCCTGTGCGGTGTGGTTGGTTCGGGTGGCGTCGGGGTCTTTGAGGGTGTTGGAGGTTGCTGTGGTGTCTGTTGAAACTGAGTGAGGGTGCATATCGAAGATTTGCGGGATAGAGAGTCAAAAGAAAGAGAGCTGAAAGTGCTACCGCTGCTTCCAGGTCTGCGAGCGTAACTCGCCCACGAACGTCTCGTTGATCGGGAACGGGTCTCTGTGTTCTCTGAGGGAAGCATGGAAGGGGAGACGGACGAAACGAAGGCCGGATCCAGGTCTCTTATTTGCTTCTCTCGTTCCCGATATGAATGTAGAACACTCACCTCAGGCAGAGTTCAAGGCTCTTTCGGCATCTTCCACCGCTCTTGGCGGTCTTTCCTTCCGCCAAGGCTTCCAACCGATCTTCCGCCAAGCCTCGGCACCGGCTTCATCGGCAACTTCCGTGTCACTCCTCCCTCCCCGTCGACCAACTGCGTCTACTGCCACAGACACTTGACTCTGATGAGTCCCCAAGACGCTAAGAACCGTCCTCCCACTCCTACATGGCTCCTTCCATCCAATCTCAAGCGGACCATTCGCAGAAAGCTGGCATTTTGGGATAATCCCGACAGGACAACCCTCACCCGTCATTCGAGGACTTCATCTTTATCTCCCGTACCCTCCCTTCCCACCCTTAAATTCATCTTCCAGTGTTGCGTCTGGTACGCATCATCCGCCCTCTCATCCAACACGGGCAAATCCATCATGAACCAGTTTCGCTACCCCGTAACCCTTACCTTTGTCCAATTCTTCTTCGTCGCCTCCTTTTGCGCTCTTTCCATGTCCCCTCTCGTTCGTTTCTCCAAGTTCCGCCCACCGACTCGTGCTATCTTTAATGCCACATTGCCTATGGGTGCCTTCCAAGTCGGCGGTCATATCTTTTCGAGCATGGCCATCTCTCGGATCCCCGTTAGCACCGTTCACACCATCAAGGTATTCACTCGATATCACCCCTCAATCCCCCCCCTCCTAACCTTCTCCCTAGGCACTTTCTCCGTTGTTCACAGTTGCCGCATACGCATTCCTCTTCAATGTCAGCTACTCACCAAAGACCTACGTTTCCCTCCTACCGCTCACTATCGGCGTTATGCTCGTTTGCACATTCGATGTCTCTGGTTCCAACTTTCTCGGTCTATCTTGTGCCTTCGGTTCTGCCATCATCTTCGTCAGCTCCAACATCTTCTTCAAGAAGGTCATGCCTTCTGGCAATCAGTCGTCCTCCCACAAACTGGATAAATTAAACCTATTATTCTATTCCTCTGGTACAGCCTTCGTCCTCATGATCCCCGTTTGGCTCTACTACGATCTTCCAAAGCTCATGGCCGCGTACTACGCCCCCAAACACTACACCTACCTCGGAGGTGACGATGAGAAACGTGCTGCGACCATTCACTCGGTCACATATTATTTCTTCCTCAACGGCACCGTACACTTTGCCCAAAACATCATCGCTTTCATAATCCTCGCATCTACATCCCCCGTCACTTACTCGATCGCTTCCCTCATCAAACGGGTCGCCGTCATCTGCATCGCCATCCTCTGGTTTGCGCAACCCGTTCACCCCGTACAGGCCTTTGGTATCGTCATGGCCTTTACCGGCCTATACATGTACAATCAGGCCAAGGGTGATGTAGAAAAGGGCGAACACAAGATGCGCAGAGTAGAAGCCGCTCGTGACATGAGGCTTCCCATCGCCAAGGATTCTACCCAAGACTTGGTCACAGCCCTTCACCCCACTGCAATAAACGTCTCCGTCACATCCGCTCGAGATCGGTCCTGGACTTCTCCCGTACAAGCTCGTCCAATCGATAATTTCCCTCTCATGACCCACCACACGCCACCACAAAAACCGTTTGAGATAGTTTCACCCACTACCGTCTATCCGCAGTCCCCGCGTAACTCCCTTCAACCCCTTCAAACCCACAACCTTAAGGCCCACCCACCTTCTGTTCCGGTTCCGCCCCGTGACGGTGACTTGAAGGCCTCGTACCCTTCTCCCCCAGAATCCGTAGGTTCCCCACCGGCAAGCCCGCCCCTGCACAGCCATCAACAGGAGACAGACTTCGATTCTTGGATGTCCAGGCGAGCTACCATGGTCCCTGTGCAATAGTGCTCATGGACGTCCCTCCTCTCTTCTCTAGCAATTCTCATGAACTTTCCGGTTGCATATCTCCTGACATTTTCACGTTTTGTACAAGGACGGTATTTCCCGAGTCACGCTCGTCGTTGCCAGTTATCACACTGTCGATGTGCATTTCTTCTATATCTTCCACTGACTCTTTCCCCTTGCCGTTTTGTTCCTCTTGCACTTATCTATGATTAACGTACTACTGTAGATACCGACTTTAAGAGGTGCCACGCGCTGGTGCTGTAATCAGGTTGACGCCGAATCTCCCCTGACCCTGCCTACATATGCAGTCTTGACAATACCACTATCATAGGCTCACGAGGCAACGGATTCCATTGTCGCCGGCTATAGATAATCGCAAGAATAGGAAGAAGTCGAATTCTAACCTTCACCATCATCAGGGGTACCTGGTGTGGTGACGTGTTTGCCCAAAGTTATGATCCCCTTGGGGTCCTCGAGCTCGCTGGAAGTCCCTCAAGCACCTCTCACTTTGGTCGAGATCTCCGAGCCACCTAAAGAAAGACCATTGGGCTCCCGCGGCAGACACCTTTGCCGTAAATCAACGCTATTGCCGTCTCCTAACCGAATGGTTATGATGGTTACGAATCTACTACTGTTGACCCACTTGCTGGAGGGTTTATCGGCTTTGTGGTTGAGGTCGTGATTCCGGTGGAGGCTTGGGTCGAATGATCGAAAGGATCCACGTCAATCTTCTTTGATTTGATCTAACTTGATTCTAGTCCAGGCTGATTTTTCAAAGCCTTCAAGGGCTCGGGGGAGAACGTCCGTCGTGATGAGCGGGAAACCCAGGCCTAGGGCGGGCCCCGCCAGGTGAACCCCACGGGATGACGAAAGGCTCGGTTTTGTCACATTGCCGCCCGTTTATATATGGCAGTCCTCAAAAGTGTGGCGGACTGTACGTTGTACTTTGCGTCCACCATCGACTATGGCGCATACCGCCATGTACCCCTCAAAAAACTTCTTCTATCCCATCGGGAACACCTCAGCTGTTGTCCTGACCGACTCACTTGTGCCCGAGGAACCGGCGAACCTTTTGCTATTGGGCTGTGGAGATCCTCGCAACATCCTTTTCACAGTTTACAGCCAAGCAAATGACAGTAAGTCTCAAGACTCGGCTCAGGTCTCTTTAGCTTACCACTAGATCCCCAGCCGAGAGAACGTTGGACTTCACTTGTTGCGACGTCGAACCCGCAGTCTTGGGTATGTTCTTCGTCTCGAGCCAAAAGTAACTCGCCCGCTCACCGAGGCTCTTTTTGTGTGCTGCAGCTCGAAATGTCCTCCTCTTGACGATGATCACGGACATCGAGTTGTCCAACGAAGCACTTTTAAAAATCTGGAACTCGTTCTTCCATTTCTTCCTCGACGAAAAGTCTCATTCGTTCCTGATCGCGCAATGCCAGACCCTCATCGAGGCTTCCGGATCCATCGCGGCGTGGAACGGCTCAAAGTACGCCAAGTTTATCCGCATGTGCAACGCGAACACTCTTCTCGACCTTCGCCGTCACTGGAATCTTTATGTTCAGGCTGGCCAACTTCCATCCGCGAGGAAGAAGCGATTGAGAGAGATGGTCTTGTCGAGTATCGGAACCACAAGATCTGTCAAGCATGGGGTATCCGGAAACTTTCCGTGTCGTTCTGCTGGCCCTTATTTCCACCAATCCGGGGAACCGGCGACCAAGGTTTTCCGGCATTATTGGAAGACTGGGATCACATCTCTCAACCCGCAAGTCATCTCGGCGGCGACGTTCGTCAACCCGACGTTTCTCTACTCCCTGACCGGGGAAGGGTTCGCCTTGCACTACGGTACAACTCCGATTTCTCCCTTCCATCTGGCCCCCGCCTTCTTGATCAGCAAAAAACCCATTCCTACGATGCCGGAACTCGTTGATTGCGCAAGATCGCAATTCTCCAGTTGGGTCAAGCACTTTTGCGCATTCGTTCGAGATAAACCGGGAAAGCTTACCATCCGGCTCTTCGCTGGTGACGCTCTCTTTCTTTGTCGGGCTCTGGTCCACCACGTTGGCACGGGGAAAATACCCGCGAACCTTACCGTTGCGCCGTGGAATACCGCTCCTCTCATCCTCGATGGTGGGGATTACGGCTTCGATGGCGGCGCACCCACCTCGTTCAACGTCATCGAAACCTCAAACATAATGGATCACGTTGGGTTGTTGAACATCCTCGTCGCCGCGCTCCCTCTCTTATCCCCCGATCCGTCGGCCACCATGTTCACGGAAGCTCTCCTGTACACAGGAAAAGATGCCACCAAAAACCTCACCACGCAATTCTGCGCTGAAGTATCGACGATCAGTTTGCTCCTCGATCTTGCCCCCATAAACTACCTCTCGAACTTCAATACACGCTCTAACGCAGAGGAAATCCTGGCGGCGAGGCTTCACTCGGGCGGCTTCAAGCAGTACCACGAGAGGATCACGTGGAAGCGGCCGATGACTGGCGACCAGATGATTGCATCGCAACCCAATCGCCCAAGTCGTATCCCCATCTCCTTCGAACCCCAGAGCCTCGGCAGGCTTTTGTTCGGTATCTACCTCAAAATGTTCGCATCCGATGACACAATGTCTCGCCTATCCAGTGTTCTAGAAACTATGCAAGACTCGCAGATAGTACACTACGTCCGGGAAACGTTCGCCGTTTTTCTCGCGATAGTCAAACGGCGTGTAAGCGTTGACTGGGACGCCGCCATGGCCTCATTTTTCGACCGATTGAACAATGACAGGTCCCTGCTGATGGGCATGTCCAACTACCAAGACTTCTGCACCCAGTTGTGTCTGGCGGGAGTGTACGCTCCCGAGCTCATGCGAACTCCCATTACGAAGGAAGGAAGGTTCCAGGAATGGACTCACGTTCCCCTCACGGTTTCCGTCATTCTGGTCGTCCCTCGCGAAAAACTCCGGGTTTTATCGGACATGGATCCTAACAAAGTAGGAACCCCCGTCCTGCACGGTAACCTTCACGGCCCGATGACACACAACATCTTCGCTTCCTTAAAAGTGGGGTTTGGAGAGGTCACACCCTCTGGTACCGATGCCCGTCCTGGGGTGATCTTCGAGCCGGACCCTTCTCCTTGGACCGGAACTTCTTCCCTCATCGTCTCATTCTCTGTCCCTTCCTGCGCGTTGCACATCGAACATCCGAATCGCATGAGCGTCTCTTTCAGCCTCCGCTCGACTCCTCAAACAAGCATGATGTTCATACCGAAACTGGGCATGTTCCTCAAAATCTTCGCTGCTCCACTAATGGATCACTCCCGCGTTTTCGTGATACCGGATGAACCTCGAGGATTGGACGACTCCCTTGACAAGATTTTCGCTATCAATGACCGCCTAGAAAATAAAGTTTCCGTGACGACTGATCCCCAGAGCTGTCGCATCGCTTCTCTAACCGCCCGGGTCGACATCACGGACGTTCCGACCAGAGACATCCTCTCAAGTGGCGCGGACGTTTCGTCTCGGCAAACATCTCCGTACGTTATGGAGGTTAGAATCGGTCAGGCGAGAAGGTCCCTGATCTACCCTTTCCCTGTGATTGGAAGTCGTTCAAAACTTAGGATCGCCCGAAAAACATTCTATGTAGAGGTATTTCGCTCGTTTTTTTGTATCTACGTCCTTTATTCACAATAACGGGATAGGTTGTCGCTCCGCTCGCAGAGCCACTTGAACCAGACGGTTTTGCCCTCAATCGGTTCCCAATTCCGCTCACCGACAAGGTCGGGGCGCCTTGGAACTTCCATAGCATCCAGCTGGACCGCCTCCCTCTCTTGGATGTTTCTAATCGCTCCCGCGTGGATTGGATCGGTCCGCACTTAGGACTCGCTAAGACAGACAGGGAGCGGGCCCTTGCGAAACGAAACGATCGCACGGATACTCTCGCTAATGTCAAAGAGACTATCCATGCCATCCTCGTCGATGCAAGTGGGGTGCAGCAGCACAAGTCACGTGTTTTTGGACTGAGTGCCGAAGGGAATATCGACACAATCATTTTCATCCCCGCCTTGCGCTTCGACCTCGCAGCCCACACTCTTGTTGCCGATGCGTACGTACTTCCTCTGAAGAAAAGCCGGTTGAGGAAGGTCGAGAGAACGTTGGGAGCGATCATGGGCGAGATGATCACCGTCAACCTGTGGGGCGGCGAAGTTGCAAGCTGGAAGCGACTCATGCCGACTCTGGCGGAGAGGTGTCGCACGTGGAAGCATGGCCCAAACTGCGAGTTTCTGGCCACAAAAACGATCCCGCTCACGTTGGAACACGAAAACGACCCCCTGTGCAGCTGCGGGAAAGGGAAGGACATCAGCGTAGCGTTTATGAAGGAAAAGAAGTGGGAGTCCGCGAGACCGTTTGTCACCCGTATCGCCATCGGGCCAATCTTCGGGGTGCCATACGTTGAGGATGTCGGTGTTTTCACAGGAGCGATGACACAGGAGCTCGAAGAAAAGCCCAAGGAGCCTAGCGGCAGATGTGCGCGTTGCGGCGGTCCGGGAAAGCCGAAGTTACTTGTCTGTAGCGCCTGCAAGAGCAGCAGCTATTGCTCGGCTGGGTGCCAAAAAGAGGATTGGAAGAAGCATAAGCTGGTGTGTAAGAAATAGCCTTCTTCATGTTTCACAACTTGTTGTATATTGACGTGAGGAGAAACATCTAATCAAGCGGCTCTTGGCCATGAACCTGATTATGTATCACCGGTGCTCTAGTTGACTTGGTCGAGGTTCAGTTGAGCGTAGGACTTGCAGCACTTGATTCCCACGATAGGGGTAATGTTATATTGGGTTTGGATGCGGAAAAACTACTGTTACATTGATGCAAATGAGATTGTCAGAGGACGTCAAGTTACAGGTATTGTACAAAACCCGCGGAAGCGTCTTATCACACACGTACAAAGAGACGCGAGTCGACGCGGAGTCTAGTCCATAAGATAAACAAAGAACCGGTTATGGTTGTCGCCCCTGTGAACAGGATCATTCCGACGTAGGCGTGGGAGTGGCTGCCAAGAAGACGCCCAGCCAATGGCCCGCCCGCCATAGATCTGGGGAAACGGATGTGAGCCGTTTCCTTGGGATTAAACGAGAAAAAAACTGACGGGAAAGAAACTAGGCAATAGAGAAGGCCGATTCTGCTCCCGACTTTTTCGGTTTCCGAAATCTCCGCGATGCAAACGTTGATGAGGGCTATGAACCCACCAGAGAAGAAACCGAACGATAAAGCAAAGGTAATCTCGAGTGCGATCCGCCCACCTGGAGTGGAGACAAATGAAGTTGGAAGCCACAAAGCCATGCACGAAACCCCCGAGAACAAAGCACACAGGAATATCATGTTGAAACGGCCGACGTGGTCGGACAACGCCGCAGGCACGATTCTGCCGAGCAGGCCGCCGAAATTCATGATGGCTAGGATGTAGGTAGAAACGTGATCTTCGGGAGATCCAGCGCCATAGCCCCGCGCTTGTACGAATTGGGGAATGTAGAAAAATGGGACGTAAAGACCTGTTGCAAAGTCAGTCGTAGGTTAATCTGAATGTGGTGGATCGATACCGAGGGATATCAGAGCACTCCCTGAGAGTAGCAACAAATATTTGATGTTCTTTAAGGAGCTGGTGTAATCCTCCAATTTGAAGCGAGTGGACGATGGTGGACGGGCGGATGTGATTGTAAGGGCAGAGATCCCACAACAAAGAAGGGAGAGGAAACCCGATATCCTGACCGCGTACGGGAAGCCGACATGAAGAAAGAGACGACGGAGCATGATAGGGAAGACGATCCCGCCGGCGCTGGATCCAGCCGCTGCGATCCCTAGAGCGGTGGCGCGGTATTCTGAGAAGTGAGTGGCGACCGAAGATATCGGCGGATAGAACCTTGAGAATGCGGCGGTAAGTAAGCTGGACACAACACACTGGATGGTGGAAACCCACATCAGCCCGACTCCCAATCCAAATAGGACACCTTGTGCCAACAGATACTGATAGTAGCTTTTGCAAAAGCTAATCATGATTATACTTGACGTGTAGATTACGGCACCTGTGACGAGCAGTGGCCGCGGACCATGATGGTCGAAGTACCACCCTACAGCCGCACCCTTGTCGAGCGCTTTAGAACCCTCTGTGGTGTGGTGGACAGCGAACTACTCACCGAAAAGAAGAACATCCAAAGCTGTAGTGAACCGATCCACGATATTGTGGAGGATGAGTAGGAGCTGAGCTGATTTTGTTTGTACCATGACAGATAAGTCCCAAACGATGTCAACTGCCCAAAGGTGCAGAACAAAGCCAGGAAGGCTCCCAACACGACAAGCCACCGTCTCCAAATTGGAATATCTAGGGCCGGGTGCTTTTGTTTCCCAGACAAAGAAAGGTGCGAGCTGGCTTGGCTTTCGAGCTCTGAATGATTTCGGTGTTGAGCGTGTGCGAAGTTGAGGAGAGGGATCATGACTTGGAGGAGCGGGAGTTAGGTTCAACAAATCAACGAAGAGAAGGAGGGGGAATGAGCCGTGGAGTGCATCTTAAATGTGCGACCATTGCCGTTTGACACGGCTGGTGACTAGGAAACGCGCCGTGTGTTCATATGAATACAACTGACGTTGGAGAAGTCGACCGTAGATTTATGTTAGATAGATCAGGGGATCAAGCGGGTGCCCATTGAGCACAGACAAGGATTCGCGGTGATTAGCCAGCCTCCCCGCAAATTTCGGATTGATTGGGAGAGAGCCACGGCTATTTGTGCATCAAGATGGCCGGTAGTACTCCTTTAGAAAGGACAGCTCCGGGAGACAGACAACGAGGAGACATCAGACTGCGTGGACAGATCATCCAGTCAAAAACGTCCTATCAGAGAGATTTCGTTGAAAAACTGCACGTTGAGTTGAGCGGCGCATAGAATCACGAAAGGCGTTGATATCAGTGTGTATACTTAGTAGTGATGATAGACGGGTGACAAATCGATTGGCTGCACAAATAGCCGGCACGTCACGTGATCCAGGGGCTTCAACAGTCTCTCTCTTGGCCCCAAGAGATATCTTTCCTACCCCTTGTTGAGGTACCGCCGCTCGTCCAGCACTTGGTCCTTGGTCACGCACCATCACCAACTATCTCGCATCTGAGGCTGAGAGTCTGAATTTTTGAAACAGGAACAGTTCTCAAACCTGTGTATTACGCAGCAAGCGATTCTGATTTGGCGCAGTGGGACTACGCAACGGCGCCAGCACCGCCCGCATTCACTTCAATAACCACCTTTCTTCCCTTGAACGTTTCCTCCCTGCTCTTCGCTATCGACACGTCCTAGTTAGCGAGTACCGCGATGTCCCACTACCACCCAGATGTGAGTCCAATTTTCGCCCTAAAACTTTCGATTTGTTCATTAGAAATCATCGCAGCCAAACGATCCAAGACAGAACCCTTACGTCTCTCCGTACACAGCGCCAAATCCCTATGAACCTCATAATTCCCCTCCGCCTCCGCCTCAGCCCCATTATGCAGGCTACGAGCCTCAACCGTACATGTCCCAGGTTTCCCATACCCCGGACCCGTACACTTCTCATTCCCCTCCACCACGCCAGAGCGTGTACTCACCGCCCTATGATCAGTTCACTGAACAAGCTGCCCGTCCCACTTCGTCCTATTGGAACCAACGTAAGTTGTCCGTCCTCCATTCAGCCGTAATGCGTAGCTCAACTGCATATCCCAGCGCCTGTCTCAATTTTATCCCCGCCACCTCTTCCCACCCACACTCCAGACCCCGTCCACAGTCCTTACGGCTTAGATCCGCACGGTTTGGCACCCCCGATGCCCGGCTTCACCCCTTCCTCCAGCTACAACAACAATCAAGATGATTCCCCAGACGAAGGCGAGGACCCTGGAGATATGCCTCTACTGAGAAGGACCTCTCACACTTCGACCTTCTCTCTTCCTCAATCATTTCCCGGGGGCTTTGCTGAACCCGATTCAGAAACCAACATCCGGTATGGTCGTATCCCCCAGAGGGTCCCAAGGCGATATAAGACGATCAAGAAAGTAGAGTATGCGCGTTTTTATCGTTTACCCCAAACGTATTTTGATCGTTGCATTAGGCTATTCCATGGAAACTTTGTCCTGGATTCTGCAGTCCCCACCAAGCTACTCGAACGGTGTGCGGTCAAAACCGAAAGGGAGTTCACCTACATGCGATATTCAGCTGCAACTTGTGATCCCAATGATTTCAAGGACTCTGGGTTCACCCTGCGTCAAGTCCTGTACGACCCTCCCAGGAGGACTGAACTGTTCATCGTTCTCACCATGTACAATGAAGACGAGGAACTTTTCGCTCGATCCATGCACGGTGTCATAAAGAATATCACACACCTGTGCAAGCGAGATCGGAGTAAAACCTGGGGAAAGGATGGTTGGAAGAAGGTCGTCGTCTGTATCGTTTCCGATGGACGCGCCAAAGTCAACTCCCGTACGCTGAGTGCTATCGCTGCTATGGGTATCTACCAAGAGGGAATCGCAAAGAACGCCATCAACGGAAAGCCTGTGACCGCTCATATATATGAGTATACCACCCAGGGCATGTATTTTTGTACTCTCGGCCCGTCCCCTTCAGCTAAGCGGCAGCGCCCTAGTTTCCATCAATCCCTCTTCGCTCAACATCGAGGGGGCCGAACGCGGCAACGTCCCTGTGCAAGTTTTATTCTGTCTGAAGGAGAAGAACCAGAAAAAGATCAATTCTCATCGCTGGTTCTTCAACGCTTTCGGTCCAATTCTCCAGCCCAACGTTTGCGTTCTTATCGATGTCGGAACTATGCCTGGACCCACTTCGATCTATCACTTATGGAAGGCGTTCGATATCAACTCGAACGTTGGCGGAGCCTGCGGTGAGATTGTCGCTCTGAAGGGAAAATATGGGCAGCACTTGCTCAATCCTCTCGGTGCGTTCCCCAACACTTTGCCCAGTTCTCATCTCACTCTGCCGGCAGTTGCCGCTCAAAACTTCGAGTACAAGGTCTCAAATATCTTGGACAAACCATTGTAATGGGCGGAGACTCTTCATTCTGCCCGAGTTTACTCAACCTTTTTTTCCAGGGAATCTGTGTTTGGCTATATCACCGTACTTCCCGGCGCCTTCAGTGCCTACAGGTACATTGCACTTCAGAACGATGTTACCGGGGAGGGACCATTGCACAAGTATTTCCTCGGCGAAACTATGGTAAGGACACGGTTTTCTGCCACGCCCTTGCTAATCCTGCGTAGCATGGTGCTGGGGCGGATATCTTCACGGCGAACATGTATCTCGCTGAGGATCGTGTACGTCCCCATCGTAATATCTTTTTGTGCTATCTCATGGATTCAATAGATCTTGTGCTGGGAGCTCGTATCAAAACGGGGAGCCGCTTGGACTTTGCACTACGTCAAGTCTGCGTATGGCGTGACGGACACGCCTGATCAGGTTTATCATCTAGAAATCCTAATTTATCGTCACCACATAACTGAGTCGCGTTCCCATAGGTTCCTGAGCTGGTTTCTCAGCGAAGGCGATGGTTAAATGGCTCATTTTTTGCTGCTATCCACAGTACTTTCCATTTCCACTACATCTACCGCTCGTCGCACAGTTTCATGCGCAAGTTCTGGATCCATATCGAGCTGATTTACCAAGTTTTCAATCTCATCTTCTCCTGGTTTGCCCTTGTAAGGCGTCCTCCCCCTAACTTTCTGCGATCGTGACTGATGATTGTTACTCCTAGGGGAACTACTATATCGCCTTCAGGGTTTTGACCAACGCCATGGAGGATCCCTCCTTCGGGTTCAAGGGAATCCACATTGCAAACCTTATCTTGGAATACTTCTACATCGGTCTGTTGATAATGTGTTTCATCCTTGCTCTCGGAAATCGTCCTCAAGGTTCTAAATGGACGTTTACGCTTGCGTTCGTGGGCTTCGCTATCCTAACTGCTTATATGACGGTGGGAAACCCCTCAGGGCATAGCGAACCTACATTTCTGATGTCTCGTCATTCAGTTCGCTGCCATATTCATCGCGGTCAAGGGTATCCAGGGCGTCGCGCAGGAGAAGGGCAGCCTTACTTTTGCCGATGTCATCCAGAGTTCGGTCTTCAGGAACATCGTGCTCTCAATCGCTGCGACGACGGGCCTGTATCTGATTTCCTCCTTGATCTTCGTACGCAGTTCCATCACACCTTCGTCAGACCGGTAGCTGACCAAATAATAGCTCGAACCCTGGCATATGATTACTTCCTTCGTTCAATACCTTTTGATGGCACCTGCTTACATCAACGTCCTGAACGTTTATGCTGTGAGTGGGCTCTAGCATGAGCCTGATATATCTCCCTCACCCTACGCCCTTTCCGATAGTTTGCCAACGTACACGACGTTTCCTGGGGCACAAAGGGTGACAACAAAGTCGGCACGGATCTCGGTGTCGTCAATACAGGGAAGAATAAGAATGAAGTCGAAGTTGCTGTGCCCACTGCCGAAACGGATATCAACGCCGCGTACGAAGACGCACTGCACGTCCTGACAACCAAACCACTACCGGTGGTATCAAAGCCAGACGCCGCCACGGAACAGGAAGATTACTACAGGACATTCAGGACCAAGTGAGCATTCTCCATCTTGCGCTAATGTACCCCACTAACTCATCGGACTTAGCGTGCGTCAATCCCCATAGACGCGTTGAGCGATTTCACATTAATCTGATCCATCTGACGCACGCGCACACAGGTTTTACTTGCCTGGACTCTGTCTAACGTAAGTTCCGCTCTCAGGACTCCCTGACGTCTTGACTGAACGTTTTACGCAGGCATTGTTGGCTGCGGTCATCACGTACGTGTGGGATCACCACCCAATCACGTCTACTGATAGAGGCTCTTCGAATAGGACAACAATCGGGAATGCGGCGGTGAAGGGTGCTAATTCCACCACGAGTGGGTACACAGCGTTCCTGTTGTTCTCGGTTGCTGGCCTTGCCTGTAAGTGATCTACCAGCGCTACGCGCCCAGTGGATCTGACGGTTTTCAGTCGTCCGCTTTGTCGGGGCCACGACATATATGATTGTCCGACTGTTCGCCGGGGAGTGAAGGTGTTAACGCATGGAGACCTAACGACTGAATAGCCCACGACACACATTACGACCGTTTACTCTTCCGTTTCCGCAAGCATGTATCCAATTTACATCAAACGAAATGACCTGACCGTTCATCTTCTCTCCCTGCTGGTTTCAAGTTTCCGTATTCACTGTTCTCTTTGGCTAATTATTGGACAATGACAGAGTTTGTGTGTACATCTTTCCAAATACAAGCTTTGTAACTTCTGCGACGTTTCCGTATCTATAAACCCTAGATAACCCAAGCAACGAGGGCTTCCCACAACGCACTCCCTCCCCTCTCACGAAGGTTTACACCCAATCCTTCGGATTCCGAACCACTTCCAACAGTCTTCCTTCCTCACTCTCGGGGTCTGTACCCATCTCCGATTGGTACTCCCACCGTGCCGTCTCAGGCAAACTCATAAGAATGCTTTCAATACGCGCTCCGGGGGTGTTCAAACCGAACTTGGTACCCCTGTCGTATACGAGGTTAAACTCGACGTAGCGCCCCCTCCTGAGCAATTGCCACCTTCTCTGTTGTTCATTGAACGGAGTCTTGGCCCGCTTCTCGAGGATCGGCAGGTAAGAGGGTAGGAACGAATCCCCACACGACTTGACGAAGTTGAAGATCTCTTCTTGCGAGCGCGGTCTGGACGAAGGGTCGTTCTCGGACGGGAGGAGATGGTGATCGGCGGAATTGAGGTCGTCGAAGAAAATGCCTCCGATGCCTCTCGTTTCTTTCCGGTGGGGGATATAAAAGTATTTGTCGCACCACTTCTTGAAGGGACGGTAGAGTACGCCCGGCGCGTTTCTGTCGCAGGCGTTTTTAAGGGTCTCGTGGAAATGTCTCGCGTCCTCTTCGTATATGTAGCACGGAGTCAGGTCGCATCCTCCTCCGAACCACCAAGCGACGACTTTTGAGGGATCTTTCGGATCGCAGACCTCGAAGTAGCGGTAGTTCGCGTGCACGGTCGGTGCGTGAGGGTTTCGGGGGTGGATTATCAAGCTGATGCCGGCAGCGTAGAAGGGGAGCGTGTCCTCGAAATCTGGATCCCAGGGGAGGGTCGCATGCTCAGATTTCATCTGCTTGACGGCAGCGGGAGGAAGGGATCCATGGACGATGGAAATATTGACCCCGGCCTTCTCGAGTATGGTATTCGTATCCTCCAATCTCGTGGGGTTCGGTATGGCGAATGCGCAGGAGAGACCTCGACCGCCCTCTGCCCTAGTCCAGCTATCGCGTTTGAACTTTGGAGCAGAGAAGTCAAGCTGCTCGAGGCCGGCCACGATCTTATCTTGGAGACCGACGATGTATTCCGCGACTCTGTCACGAAAAGCCGTCGTCATTTGTCGAGAGCGAAAGAAGAGGATGCGTGGGTCAGGTATCAGAGGATCACGATGGACCACACAACGCGCGCGTATCATATCATTTTGGGGCAATATAACGATTTTACACTATCCCGTATAATGTTGGGGTATGGGCTATAAGGTCTATCAGAGAGCCAATGGGACCAGGACTGAGTTTTCTGTCTTTACAAGGATGAGCGACCGTGAGAAGCACAAGAATGAACCTCAGGGGTGAGACAAGGCTGTAGATGTTCAGCTCTGGAGACCAGTCGAGTCTCGCCACTGATGAAACTTCCGGATCACCCCTGGTGTTATTTGTCTCTTCGTTCCTTTTGTTGCAGTGATAAACGCGTGTTGCGGCACCTTTCAATCCGTTAATGTGCAAACTCGGCGGCGGGAACCACTCATTGCAACTCACAAAGGGTGCGTTGATATCATCTTTCATCGTGAGCAGAGCAGCTTCTTGGCACATCGACACCACTTCAGCACCAGAACACCCTTCCGTCTGTTGCAGCATGAGGGGATTGTCACACACTTGTGGCATGGAAACTTACCAAAAGTGCAATCTCAGGAATATCAATCACAGGATCGACGCTCATCTTGGATAGACGGATGCGGAGAATCTCCTCCCTTCCCCGGAGATCTGGAGGGCCAACGTATACTAGGCGATCCAGTCGTCCTGGCCGCATGAGGGCGGAGTCCTGACAGTGAACTGCACTTTCAGTTGGAGAAGCCCCATTGGAAATGCTGACCTACGATCACATCAGGTCTGTTGGTCGCCGCCACGACCGTGACACCTAAAGATTCTTGTACGCCATCCATTTCGTTCAAAAGAGTCGTGAGCACGCCTTCGCTCGGACCTCCATCAGATGACGAGGTTGATGATCTAGACACTGCCAAAGCATCAATCTCGTCCTGGGTAGTCGTCAGAAACTGATCACAGCGTTTTAAATGAGGCGACGTACGAAGAAGATAATGCAAGGAGCCGCAGCCCTGGCCTTACGAAAGGTTTCCCGAACGGCTCGTTCAGATTCTCCGACGAACTTGTTCAGGAGCTAGGACGGAAAGTTTCGTCAGAAGAGACACTCGAGATAAGCAGCTTCCTACCTCAGGTCCTTTGACCGCAACGAAATTGATCGCAGACTCGGTAGCACAGGCTCTGACAAGGAGCGTCTTACTGCACCCGGGTGGACCGTACAACAAAACGCCCTTGGGTGCCCCCACTCCTAGCCGCGCAAAAGCCTCTGGGTGTTTCAGGGGCCACTCGACCGCTTCTTTCAATTTCTGTATGACGTGATGTTGGCCGCCGATGTCGGAATACTTCACAGGAGCGGCATCGAGGAACACTGAACGGAGCGCTGAGGGTCTCACGCTCGGTAATGAAGATAGGAGATCCGCGGTCGTGAGCTCGGGCTTTGAACCAGGAGAAGCAGCAGGGTCAGCTGCTTGTGCAGTCATCCAGCGCTTGATAGCGATCGTGCCGGCCTCCCGAACGACGGCACTCAAATCGGCTCCAACGTAGCCATGTGCGCTGAAGGCCACAGTCCCGAGGTCACCTTCAGAGAGCGAATGAGGAGTTTTAGATAGGATGACTCTCAAGATTGACAATCTCGCTTCGGCATCAGGTACACCTGGAAATGACGGTTGGTGCCAATCAACCCTGCGGCCTTGGAAACGACCCACCGATTTCTATTTCACGATCAAAGCGACCTGGTCGCCTGAGGGCAGGGTCGATGGAATTCGGCCTGTTCGTTGTTGCAACAACGACAACTCGCCTAGCATCAGTTGAATCGTCTTGCACGCCATCCATCAGCGTTAGCAGGGTCGCAACCACCCGCTTTTCGACCTCTCCTCCTGGTCCATCTTCCCGTTTCGGGCACAAGGCGTCTACTTCGTCCAAGATGATGATACACGGGCTCTTGGCATGGGCTTCTGCAAAAACTGCCCTTAACCTGGACTCGGTCTCCCCGTGGTAGGCTGAGGACAGTTCCGGTCCGTTGACAACAATAATGGACGAGCTCGTGGAAGACGCGATCGCGCGCGCAAGATGGGTCTTTCCCGTACCAGGTGGGCCATGGAGTAAGACCCCTCGCGGTGGCTTGAGACCTAAGCAGAAACGGAGGAGGTCGGGAGGTGTACGTTGTAGGGATCAGGTCATGCGAACCGAAATATCGAAATAGATCAGGACGGGTCAACGGGAAGTCGATGAGATCCCGGATCTGAGATATTTGTTTATCCAGGCCACCAACTGCAGCGTATGGGTCTGTGTCTGTCAGCTGGTCCCGGTCGTGTAAGCCACAGCGCCAGGTAGGAAAGAAGTGCGAACCTTGACGGGTTCCGAGGGCTTCAGCGTGTCAGCCGGAAGGATCACCACGGTGGTGTCCCACCCCACTATCCAGATCTGGGGTACATGGTCAATCTTGAGTCCGTCCAGCTGGGACACGAGGTCCTTAGAGGCGCCTTTATCATGAGATTGCGACGATATAGCGTCTACTCCGAAAAGAATCACGTTTCCTTCGTACTCCAGGGAGAATTTTTGCTTGCTTGTTATATATTTGAGATCAACTGGGGGGCCACTTTGGGTTGCAGCTTTCGTCTGTGAATGGAAAGCACGAACCTAGTTCCTCCTTGACAAGTAGCGTGAGCCAGTCTCGTGGGTTCCCATCTGACAGCTTGGGGCCTTTGGCATGCTTCCCTTTAGTTTTTACGGTAACACGGACGATTCCCGCTCCTTGGACCTGCCGAAGTGCCGGTACACCGCTCGGGACATTGCCGCTGAGCGGGCAGATCATTGCATGGCCTCCAAGGGTAAGTCCAGCGGTCATGACATGAGATCGCGTTACAGATATCACTGGAAGTGGGTGGGATTAGATAATGCCAGACGGCTTGATGGGAAGAATGACCATCTTTCTCGAGTTCTGAGTCCGGCCATAGAAGCCCAACGGAAAAGGACTGGAGAGGTGTACGTCTGGTCAGCAGAACGTCAGAGTGATAAGAACAGACGGAATGTGAAACACTCACTGCGGTATCCAAATTGTCTAGACTGAACACTGCGACTACCTCTCCGGCAGAGAGCTTAAAGGTCTTCAAGCACTCCGGATTGACGAGAAACCGTCGGGTCGCTCTGTGTTCAGCGTCCTCGGGCGTGTGTTCGGCGACCGAGAATATCTTGGACGATATGGTCGCCATGATCCAATATCCAGGTGATCGTCGTGCGGTGGATCAAGGTGAATATGGGCGTCTAAATCTGTGACGCATCCACGACTTCCGTTGCACGAATCTTGCTATGTGTTCGTGAACATCCTGACTCTTTGGCCGCCAAAATGATCTTGACTCGCGTGCTCTGCGTGCTCTTGGCCGTGTGGTCAGTCTACGCAGACCCCAGGATCGAATCAGAACATTTCGAGGAAGACCTGGTCATACGCCCTCTGAAGGACGGTCGAACCAGCGCTCGGTTTTCTTTCACGACCACTCTGGAGAACAAATCACCCCGAAACCCGGAACTCCTGGGTGAAGACGACGATTGTATGTATGAACGTTCTTGGGTCGGGTGTTGATTGAACCGGAACCCCAGCCCAGCACTATACCCTTTTCCCGCTCACTCTCGGTCAAATCCTCCGGGAATATGCAATCACCGAGCTACATCTGTCGCTGAACGCTGGCAAATGGAACTACGACACGTGGGGCATGCCAGACGAACCAGGCGTGGCGACCGGTGGCGAGCTGTGGGCCTGGATTGGCGATGGGGCGCCGACATCGTACGCAGGGTTCACCTCCCCCTCTTAGCCTCTATCTCGCTAATTCGTAGGCTTTCAGAGTTGACCGACGATGGCAAGGACTGCGTAATGCGTTGGCAGGATTGTTCTGCGCATCTCTTGGTGTGATGGACGAGCAGCGGACGACGTCACCATCACGGACTTTCCGACCAGAGGGATCTCTGCCCGACTGGGGTCACGCTCATCACCTGAGACATGCGTTCCTTCCATCGGAACATGTCTGCACGGAGAACCTAACGCCATTCTACAAGCTCTTGCCGTGCAAATCTTTTTCTGGGATAGCGACCCTTCTGAATCCTCACAAATTGTTTGACGCGGACTGGCACGGGATGTCTGTCCACGTTCTGTGGAAAGAAGACGTTGGGATACAAGTCCGGCTCACGTTCCAAGCTGTGCTGGATCCAGTACGTAATTCGTGGAACAACAAACGAGGTGTGTCTTGTGCAGTTGGGTAATGAGTAATTGAGAGAGCTTATTAGTGTTTTTGGCTCAAGATTGGTCATTGAAATCGCTTTTTGACCGTCAGATCGCGCAATCCTGCCCGGTTTCTTCGGCAAGTCAGATACGAGTTTCCATTCCAAAAGATCAGCCGCATCTGTTCACGCCGCAACCGAGCAGGGTGGACGGATCGTACGCTGTGTTTGATGTGTCCAACAGTCGGTTGCTTTTCGTTTTCCGTTTTTTGGGTTCGTTAACGGTTCCGCCACGCGTTTGTAGCTGCAGACGTTGAAATGCGCTGGCACGAGGAGGCATCT
Source organism: Thelephora terrestris (assembly GCA_015956445.1). Lineage (NCBI taxonomy): Eukaryota > Fungi > Basidiomycota > Agaricomycetes > Thelephorales > Thelephoraceae > Thelephora > Thelephora terrestris. The sequence continues at coordinate 204,144 of WIUZ02000022.1, read as the reverse complement.
TTCGAAAACCGTGAGATTGCCGTGTGATGCTCGTTTGCCAGAAGTTTGCTGACGGATGAGCAGCTACTGGAAAGCAGGAGCCTGTATCCGCACTTTCGGTTCGAAGAACGCTAGAGAGCGTCAACAAATATCGCGGGTCGTTGAAGGTTGCCGTAACGAATAATGGGGGTGATGACATGCAAACGACATATCTGGAAACGTTGCCATGGTTCGTTCAGTTGTACCTTCACACGCTCCGCATCGAGTGTAACGGCACGAGGCGAGGTTCGATCCCCTTTCACACCAGACAATGGAACGTGCTGACCGTGTTCCTATTGTGGGGTACCTTTTGGGCGTTGGGATACGAACAGGTGACCTACTGCGTGGCGCTACGTTCACTCCGCCGATCCCTCACTCGCGACCGACGCTGTACCAATCAACGTTGACGATTCCGGCTAGATCTACCGTCTATATGACGCTGGATGTGACGAAGGCGTTTTTACGGTATACGGAACATCCGCCCGACGCTCAGAGAGGTTGGGACCTGCCACCCGCGGTATTCGTTCCGATCAGGACAGATGGGGAAGGGTGGGACGGGGTGGAGCGGGTTTATACGCCTATTCTGTTGGTCGACCTGGCCACTCCGGATTTCAGCATGCCGTATAACGTGATCATTATGAGCTCGACGCTCATCACGTTCATATTCGGTAGCATCTTCAATCTTCTCACGAGGAAATTCATCGTGGTCAAGATGGAGGGTGACGAGAAATCTGGAGATGGAGAAGAGCGAGAGGCGGGCAGGACCGGAGGAAAGGGTGGTGAATTGTGATGCTCTCTGATTTCTGGAATGCTATTACGCGCGTGTTTGCTTTTTCCCTCTGCAACGTGTGCGACTGGGCCCTGTGTTGATTACGATAGATTCATGGGAACGATCACTGGCGAATATGAAAGGAAAGGCCGAGAAGATGAAAAACCTGAGGGTTGCTGACCCCGTTCGCAGTCACTGCTCTCAGGTGACCCGGAGTGATGGGCCTAGCGAGACTAGCGGTCGCCCAAACTTTCAATCGTTACGTTCGTAGACCATGGCATCACGGGGGGTTTCGGAAAGGGGAGATTTTGCCACGAGCAGCCAAAGAACGCCGAAGAGGCGGTAAACTTTCGAGTGACACGGATCAGCTTGGTCACGTTAGACAGAGAACCCGAAGGGTGTATCTGCAAGCGGCATGTCGGGAGCGGTGAACCGGGGAGGAAGTCTGCTTATCTGGTTGTCACCGTCGACTCGAGAAAGGCGGACGTAGGGGTAGTAGGTAATGGAAAGGGATGATCGCTTCATGTCAAGCAGCGGTGTTATGGACGAGAACGGTCTAAGATAAGATATCGTTGACGCAATCTCCTTTCGAACGGCCAAAGCGGTGTATGCGGAATGCTAGGAGACTTTTCCTTTGAACAAAATAACTGTGGCTTGATCCTCGCCGCACTCGCATAGCCTCCGCAAAATGGGCGAATTGGGAATTGGCCCCTTTCCCCTTGGTCCTTTTGCTTCCGGAATCCGTGTTATGCGTTGAACCGCGAACGGACGGACATACGACCCACGCACCAATTCGGCAAGGTGCAAGCCAAGGGTGCAGTATGCACGCAGTTGTTCGCATGAATGGCGTGTACAATTGAGCAGCGCAAGTACATTTGGGCTGACTCGGCATTTTTTCTAGTGGGGAACACCGGTCTTGGCCACAGTTTCTCGAACCGGTGACCTGCACTTGGTCTCTCTAACCTCTGGACTTGGTTTGGGCAAAGCGCGGTTTGAAGTGGGGCTGTGAAGGGGATTGTGGGCGATAACCGGGGTATGTGCCTTGTTCGGAAATAGGGAAGAATATAGTTAGGATACATTAGAGGATTTACGGGAAAAGAGGACCATGGCGGCGGTGGCTGCCCAAAGGAATCGGAAAAAAAGATGATTGAGTGACAACTCGGCCTTCCAGCGCCCGTCACCTCTGGCCCACTGCTTCCCTCTCCCTTGCTATAAATTCTCGGCAATTTCGCAACCATGGGCATTTAATACCGCCTCTCCCCCTTCCCCTCCTCTACCTGTTCTCCCCCTTCTTCCAAACGCCTACAGAATGTGCCGCAGGATCGCGTACGTCTCTCCTCCCTTCTGACCCAACAACGCGTTGACCACGAGCACTCGCACAGTGAAGGAACCCGATGGTCAAAGTGTGGTGTGAGCCGCTCGACAGAAACCGTTGCATCCATCTCATGCTCTCTCGTATAGCATTTCCAAAGACACATGATTGTCGCAATCATAGACTGCAACCGCGCTCACTGCGAGAAAAGCATCAAGCACGTAAACCCTTGCAAGAACCACACGAGATGCACAAAGGTACGCCGCGCGACACGGGGATGCCGATCGCGCCTTGCTCGGGTGGACACCGCGATTGCTGATCTCGATTACCGTACACCTATTCGCAGACGTTCGGGGACGAACTCCAACAAGACATCGACAAAGTCGACGACTACTGTTTCGCTTGTCGAGCCGCAGCGGCCAGGCGGGTCTCCACCTGACAGCCCAAAACGACCGCGCGCCCTGTCCCGCCGCATACCCGTCCGGTCTTGTTCCTCATCGCGAACGTGCACTACCCTCCACTTGTTCCACCCCCGTCATTGCATTGTCCATATACTTGTTGTCACCTGTATCTTAGCCATCAATCAACATGTTTTCCTGTATGTACCCCGTCAGCTGACCGCTCAGTGACGCAGCCTCGAGCCCATCTTTCATGGGACGACCCCTCCGTGATCACGAGTGCAAAAGTCTGCGGAAACCTTCGGCGCGGCTATCAACCCTTCCACTCCTCTTGACTGTATTGATGGTATCCCTGCAACCACACGCGCGAACGTGCCTGACCATCCGGGAGCCTCTCCGACGTTTTGAAGTGTCTCCACCGACGTAACGCTGTCGTCCGACCCGAGAATCACACCACATCGTCCGCTGACTGACGAGCACACCTTTTATTTAGGTTTAGGCGAAAAGGGAGAATCATGGCGTAATTCTGAATGCTTAGGATTTCAAAATTGTGCTCATTGCATCATCCGCGCCTTCGGGTCGCTCATCGCCGGACATTCGGTCGGTGTACGTGCGCGTCCGGCATACCGACGGCCCAAGCGTTCATCACGGCCCCTCAGTCGGTGCGCTCGTAATTGACGCCGTTAATGACTGGCCTGTCCCCTAACATTAAGACCTGAAGAACGAACGATTCTATATTGGGGCTGCTTTCTGATTATAGGGTACCCTCTCCAGGCTGTGAGACTTGGCGGAGTTGCCCTCTATATTATCAAATGAATGCACGTTTGTAATGCCCTCCTCAACCAATCATGCACCGCACTACAATCTCCAACTAGCTTCGAGAATCAGTGAGCGTGGTTCTTGTGGTGTTCTAAGAACAACAAAAAAGAGCGTTAGCGGCGGTCATTCCATAACCCGAAAACTTTCAAGGTCGTGACGCACTCAGATGCACTGCATATAACGTGAAACCCGGTCCGCAAATAACAGATCATATAGAGTGTGAACGAAAGCGGTGTGAGCGAGTATGGGGACAGCGGAGCGAACGTGATACGCACTCTGGTAGTCGATGGTGTAACCGATGGCGAAGATTCCGAGGATCGTGGCAAAGACTGGGGCGGAAGACGCGTTCTTTCCGGAAAAGAACTTGGCCTTCAATCCTCCAAAGCTCGTCTGAGGAGCTGGTCCCTTTGGGAGTTTAGAGTAAAAGTTGACGAGGGGAGTAAGGCTTCCTCCCGACCCTCCGGTCTGAACCGAAGAAAACGAAGTGTGGTTAGAGGTTACGAAATCACTGGAGAATTTTCAAGGCGTACTAGGAGAGTCGGGGAAGCGACCTTGGGTGGAACGATGCCGCCAAGCTGGTGACGAACAAGAGAGGGCTGCATAATTATTTCTGAGAGTGTGTTTCCTCACTGCAAGACGAGTCTGCAGTCTCACGGCTATTACCGACGGCGTCTTCAAACACCAAACAACAGCAAACAACCGTGGCCTTCCAACGTGGCTTACATTCTTCCCGGCCAATCCACGTTCGGGTTAGCGACCTCGAGTCACGCATTTGCCACGCGTTCGTTGTATTCCTCGACCGATATGTGCAAATCGGAACAATATTTTGGCTGCATTTCGACCGGTCGGATGTCGTTTAGATAGCCGGTGATCTCCAGTCAGGGCAAACCGTTCGTTTTCAACTGCGATGAACTGGACCGATTACCTTGGGGTCTGAGCCCGCTCATTCTCAGGCAATTATGCGACCAAGCGCGGAGGCAATCAAATCCGACGAGGTCGTAGCCAGGCAGAACTTTCAACCTCCAGCATTACAACCTCAGAATCCGAGGTCGGCGCACTCCAATTTGAGAAAACGCCGCCGGGTTCCGTATCTTTCACCCCGCGTACTTACCCCAAGAATGATCTTCTCCCTTTCATTGAGTACCAGCTGGTTATGGCTTATCTCGCCTGAGGGCAATACCGGCCTGTTGTAGACACTTCTGAGGGTCATCATTTCCGAGAGGCCCCCCTTAAAACCGCGAAGTGGTGTAGAAACAGAGGTGTTCGATCAGCATTCTGTGTGGAGTAAAGTAGCATACAGGCGATAGATAGGTAACCTCTGATCAAATATCGTGCCCAAAGATACCGACCCGAACCCTTAACCTGCGTCGCCCCGTTCCGAAACCTCAGCCAACTGAGCGGCGAGAAGGACCAGATCGGACTGTAAGGCAGCTCTCTCGTCCTTTATCGGTGTGACATCCAGACAAGTCTCCACTGGAGTCTTCTCGACAGCCGCAGCCTGCTGCGCCTGTTGCTCAACTTGTTGGAGAAGACCTCCAAAGTTGAGAGCTTTGAGAATGTTTTGAGCGGCCTCCCATGCATCGCTCCCCTCCCCTGATTCATCGATCACTGTCGAAGCAGCGGACGTGTCTTGGTTCAAAGGCGCATGTTCAAGTTTATGCTGTTGCCCAGGGTACCCAGGGTGTTGGTAATTGAATTGCCCGTGGGGAGGGAGAGGAATCTGTGTAAACGGAGATGGTTGGTGTGGAGGGGGGACGACGACCTGATGCGTTAGTGGACGTCTTGTCGTTCGACGTGAAGTCTACACAGTGAACATCAGCCCCAACAGGCAAATCCTTGGCGACAGCAAAAGGCACCCACCGATCCTCCTTCCCAGCTCGCATTCAGACGGTACTTACCGCCAGGCCCCTTCTCCAGTCTACCCCTCTTGAATGCCTTTTGCAACGCCTGACTTGCAGATGGCCGAAAATTCGTCTGCAAGGGATACCTCGCTGCCATCCATGCGAACAGATCCTTCGGAGGCGCTCCCTCCGGATCTGGGTGCTCCATCAGAGCGTTGACGATCATTTCCTCATAACTCGGTAGATCCTCAGTCGAACCGTCTGGGCGAGTTACGGGTGGGCGAGTGTACATAGTACCGTAATGCATCGGAGGGGGTAAAAACCCTGGCATACTAGGTGGATGGTACTGACCATGACCGTAATAGGGAGCGTGAGGGTAAGGAGGGACTTGTGGGGATGGGTGCGGGTAGTGTTGGGCGGGTGGGGGTGGTGGAAGGTTAGGTTGCGGATGAGATTGCGATTGTTGGGTATGGTCCTGCGCCTCTAGGTGGGGTTTCTGGGGAGGTGGGTGACCTAGAGAGGCCATCGGAGGTGGTTCAGAGCCATTTGCGGTTTGGTCGGAGCCATCAGTCGGTTTCGGTTCATCGTCTTGGGTAGGTTTTTCGGACGGAGCGGGTTTTGTTTGGTTCGCGAGTAAAATCGCGATTGTGGCCTTTAGATCGTAGGGCCATACCGAGTTTCGGATGTGTGTTGGAGCATAGAGGTCGAGGGTTATGCAGATGTCCGTCACCTGTTGGTTGGTGAGGAGGGAGAGGTAGGTGCGTTTGAGGGCGACTGTTTCGGGGTCATCTGGAAGGACTGGAGATGCGTCTAGCAAGGAGTGGAAACGAGGTGTAAACTGATTCGTTACCTTGCTGATATGACGAGTGGTAAGGTTGGATTGGGCTTGCGGTGGCCATTTGTTGAAACTGTACAGTTCATGTACAGTCGCTTCGAAATCAAAAAGTTCACCTGACACTCACGATCTCCCATCCAACCTCGCATTGCTGCAGCAACTATCACAATAAATCTCGTCTAAGCTACTTCCGCGACTCTGCCGGATCGCCCAAAGTTTCGCTCTGAAGGATCCTCTTTTCCTCTGGAGAAAGCTGCCAAAATTCGTCCTTGCTCTTCTGCACCCATCTCCTCAACTGCGTCCGTCCACAAGATACCTACGTCAGAATAGTCCGGCGGGCATGACCCCTGGCACTCACAGGACTGAATATATGCTCGTGTTCGCCAAAGTCACCGTAGAAGGCCATGTATCCAAACACGCCTTGCGTGGGGTCAAACCGCGTCAGGCTTGGGTGTCCATGGTAGGACTCACCCGGTACCAGCGTCCATTGTAAGACCCTTGAGAACTTGGTTATTCCTGACTTGTACGTGGTCGGGGGTTCCGGTTCTGGTGATCTGACCCTCGACTGCTGAGTGAGGTCTTCAAGGGTGGATTTCTGTCGTGCCGACCGCCATGACCTAGGGGTTTTAAGGCTTCCGAGGTGTATCCGGGGACGCAACATTCTGTTACAATCGACTCCCTGGTGTAGAAAGTTGACGTCGAGGAACCGGATGACAGAGCAGGGGATGTTGGAAGTTCTCACGATTGCTACTTCTGTTCATGTGATATCTAGATCTACCGTAGGTATGTTCCAAATGACCGCTCAAATTTCCGCCTGTCTTCAACTGCATCAATGGCTATCAACATCCTCTATTGCGAGCGATGCTGACCGATTGAAAATCTGAGGATCAAGGCGAGAGACGATTGATTGACCAGTTAGATTGACCATCATCCGACCGTCTGTAGACGACACGGTCGTGCAGTCGAGAGGGTTTTCCCATCCAAAACTCGACTTCGCTGCAGTGTTTCGGTAAACTTGAGATATGGGTGGCATGTTTTGGAATCGAACTCACTCGGGAACCACGCGCCATCCTCCCCAGAAGTCTGGAGATGGGATTTGTGCTAGAGAGGGATCGCCCTCGTTCACGTTGAATCTTTGTTTGTATTTTTCCAATCGCCGGTCTATCTCGCCATCCCCAATCACCGTGCTCTGTTTACTGGCCCAGGCCCCCAGCTGGCTGCCGACGGGTCTCGTGCGGAAATACTCTTCGTTCTCCTCCTTGCTCAGCTTTTCCACCTTGCCGATTATCCGCACTTGTTTGTGTAGCTCCTTCCAGTAGAACACGAGAGCGGCGTTTGGATTTTCAAGCAATTCCTTCGACTTTCTACTCGTGTAGTTTGTGAAAAAGACGAAACCGGTGGCGTCGACTTGCTTGAAGAGAACTGTGCGGGCGGAGGGAATTCCGGAAGCGGTAGCCGTGGAAACGGTCATGATCTCTGGTTCGGAGACTTTAGCGGAAGCCTCTGTGAACCAGATGCGAAACTGAGCGATGGGATCAGGTGCGACATTCGACGGTGAAAGTGATCCTTCGGTCTCGTATTGAGAACGGGGGAGAACTTTGAGGGTATCCGATGACGTCTGGATGTTGCTCGCCATTAGCCTACTGAAGAGCGGTCGTGGACGAACGGACGAGAGCAAGATCATTTTCGCCTATTGCCCACTTCCCTTTCCGGTACTAGGACGCATCCGTCATCCCCTTCCTCCCCAGCTCCCACTCCTCTCCTTTCCCACTCGGGTGGCCAGCCCTGGCCACCATGTATCCCATCTCAGACCTCACAACTTTCTGCAGAAAAACCCTCGGCGATGTCCCACCAAAACTTGTGGTGTGTACCCAGCCGTTTAATCCGTCACGATGTAACTGCTCATACTCGCTTACAGGGCGCGTCTACTACCGTCGTCGGTTCCAAAGTTTATCTATACGTAGGGCCAAGCCTTCCCCATACTACACCAGCCTCGTCCTCACTCTTCTCCTCCTAGGGTGGCCGCCTCGTTGCAGAACGGCGGATGGTCACAGACATATACATGTTTGACATCGAAACCTTCACTTGGGAAAAGATCCCGCCGAGCCCTGATTCGGATCAGCCCAGAGCGAGGTACTTTCACAGTACGGACGCCTGTGAGTTCCCGACCCTCGGTTAACATCAAAGCCTCCAACCCACGTTGACCGCTTTCTCCCCATCCCGCGTTTTGAAACCTCAGGGAATAACAATTTGATCGTCTTCGGGGGTATGGCCCTCCAACCGGACTCGACCAATCCGGAGGAGTTATGCGTCTTGAACGACGTCCGCTTTTTCAACCTCACGACAAGGCGTTGGTTACCGCCTTCCACAAATAGCCCCCAAGAGTTGATCCCAAAAGCTCGCTACGCTCATCTCTCATCAGTTGCATCAAATAGGCTATTCATTATCGGCGGACAAGACCTCTCTAACGTCTGGCTTGACGACATCTACGTTTTCGACCTCCGTACTCAGACCTGGACTCAGAGGCGGGATTATCCCCGTCACTGCGGCACATATCGAAGTGTCGCTGTCTGTTCGAACCTCATCGTCCGGTTTCCCCAAGATGAAATTCACAACGGCTCGCACATATCCAAACTCGGCCCCTCCGGGACAAGATTCTCCCGGAACCCAAGTACGACCAAGGAATTCACTGCTCAGGACGCTCTGATCCACCTCCCATACTCTGCCGTTCCCACCGAAGAACATCCAAGCGACATTTACCTCTTCAGCAACTACAACGTGAGTTTCCTGTATATCTATGATCGTCACGAAGCAACCGCTTATGACTTTACCCGCCGTGCAGTTCACAAATGTACAACGTGAACTTGAAGTCCTTTCCCCCATATCGGCATCCGACTTTATCGTTAGCGACCGTTCTCAATCGATGACTGGCAACTCTTTCCCACCAGGCCTCCGTTTCCCCACAGGTGCGATGCTCGGCACCCACTTCATTGTCGCCGGGACCTACCTCACCCAGTCCTACCAATCGTTCTCTATCTGGGCCCTTGATCTTGTTACCATGACCTGGTCCAGAATAGACCCAGGTAGCGCGTTGGGTTCTGGGTCCTGGTTCAGGAGTTGTCTGTGGGCCGAAGCCAACAAACTTGTCATTTTTGGAAATGCCAGCGGAAACCTGGCTTCCGATTACAATCGCCGCTTGCTCAGTTGGGATCACGTCGCGTGCATAGACCTTGAGGCATTCGGCATCTACCAATACCCTAAGCTGTACATGTCAATCGAGGAGCAACAGCTTGGGTTGGCTGCTCTCGAGGAAGGCGTCATGACAGATTTCGACATCCTTTGCGATGACGGAAGGAAGATTGCTGTATCGAGGAAGATTCTGGAGGAACGGTGGCCATGGTTCAAACAGCAACGGAATCTCTTCTTACAGAATGCCGCCCGCGTCGTGAATACCCTCCAACCTGTCGCTGGCGCTGGGACGGATGTGCCGCTGCCGGAGGTTGCCAGCCTGTCCAAGGAATCGAGAGCCGATCCCAGGCTATCATCCAGACTGTTAAATCTCTCAGAGTCATATCCAATATCGCTCGCCCTCGTACAGTATTTCTACACCAAGGCTTTGATCACCCCGCTGCAACACGCCCCGGCAGTTCTTAGCCAACTCTTGTTGCTCTCAAGTACATATAATCTGGGACACCTGCAAAACCTGGTCAAGCATGCGATGCACCGTGCTTTGACCTACGCAACTTCCGTGGGTATTTATGGCGTGTCAACACTATGCAATTGTAGAAGCCTTCAAATACGGTGCGACTTTTTGACGACCTATCCCTGTTCTGTAGGCTGACGTTATTTTCGCGGCTAGTGCCTTACGTGTCGTGATGGTAATTTTGACAGCGTTAGCCATAAACCACATCGTTTTCTCACGACTATTATTTTTAGGCGTACAGTCAGAGGAGACCCGCGCGTAGAACCAGGGACAGGGAGGATGGGGGTAGCAGGGACGGAACTGCTGGAGGAGGGACTGATTCTGCTGCGGCCAGACCCAGGGGGATGTCTGACGCTTCGTTCATGCAGAGGGCACCGACAGATCCGCACGCTAACGGTCTTGTGTTGAGAAACGGAGGTGGGAATTCCAGTGACAGTGCGTTTTAGTGTCTGTCCCTTTTGTTGGTATTAGTCCCTTTCTGGTTTCTTTTCCTTTGTCATTTCGCTTAATTCGTGTCTGTGTCCCGTTGGTTCGTTTCACTGGGCACCGGAAGTTAACACTCAACGTCTGATTCGTGGCCCCGACAGATGTGGATTATCTTTACTACAAGGAGAACAATGGAACTGCCCAATTGGGCTCAACATCCGCATCGCTCTCGCCCATTGCATCAAAGCCCCGGCACCTGCTGGCAAGGGAATCATTGATGACCTCCACTTTCTGCGATAGTCACCAAGATCCTCCTCTTCTCTGTTGGACCGACGACGGGCCTTCGTCTCCAGCGCGATCACTGTTCACGACTAGGTATTCGGTTCGGCATGCCTCCGAACTATCACCAGCCCCATCCCCTTCGAACGTAGGTTCCAGATCCCCTTCGGAGAAGGATTTCGGCCGCTGGGACATACCAATGCTGCCAACAGGCACAGGCGGTTACAACTTTCTGAGTCCCGGCGTCCCTAACAACTACCTCCACAAGAGGAGGTTTAGCGTCGGGCCTATTCGTGAAGATGCAGATATAATCGATGACTTCAATGTGGATGGAGTATGTCACTACGAAGATCCTTCAGAAGTTGGCTTGGAGGAGAATCTGGAGACGGAAATCGATGGGTTATTGGAAGCGTTGACGGATTACCACTCGAAGAGGGTCACCATGTCATCTGCGCCTCTGCTCCCCCTGCCAGAAGAGCTATCCCCCACAGGCGGAACTGCCAGTCCACAACTGTACTTCGACTCTCCGCTCCCACAATTGGTGACGGCCAGCACGTTGTTCGGCAGTGATCCTGATACCCCTCCGCTCACTTCGTCCAGCCCCAGAAGTTCGAAGGGTTCGTATTTTTCGCCGACGAAGAGTCCATCTCTCAAATCCAAAAGGAGTTTCACCCCCATCACACCTTCCACTGATGGGTGGAGGAGCCCCCCTTCTCTCGCAACCGTTCCTGAACGCAAGGCTTCCACTTCCGATTACCTTGGACGCGAGGGGCATCCCGGCCACTCTGAAGCATGCTCCACTGGTTCACCCGGGATTCCAGAATACTTCACTCGGGAAAGGAGTCTCAGTATCTCAAGTGAAACCCGGCGAGCTCATCACACCAATCTGCCCCCCATAAGGACTGTGATACCGGAGGACTCATTTTTACACCGTCGTGGAAAAGATTCGATTTCCTCCGAAATCACAATAATGGACGACCACAGGAACCATGTAGAATCGCAGGCCGACCAATCTTTGTCTTCGCGCTTTTCGGACGATGACGCTTCTGAAATGACGGAGACTGGGTACCTCGATCCCGGTTTTGACCATGTATACCTCTCCAACTCGAGTGCGGTTCCTACACGCAGCGCTCAACCTGATGTCGACTCACCCTACGGGCCGGGTGCTCTCGGCGGCAGGTATTCCCCGACTTCAAGCATCAGCCTCGGATTTGTAGGCTACCCGCCACCCATCAATGTCCGCTCCGCACCAAGCCCTAAGCGAAGGATGTTCCAGTCTCTCTTTTCCCATAACAGCTCTTCAAAAGAACTGAAACGGCCGAAGGGCCGGGATCCTATCAAAACGCAGCCTCCGACTTCTCAGCCGGTGGATGCCAGGTCATTTGCCACGAGTTCGAGCAAGTCATCTAGCAAGGAGAAGAAAAGGGTGGAAAAGGCAGAAAAGAGGGCACAACTGGCGGCCCAGTTGAGGGCCAAGGAACTCCAACAGACCAAGGAGGCGGATCGGGGGACCTCCTCCCGCGCCACGGCCTCCAAGAAAGCTTTGGCAGCGTGGGAGGAGGGTGGGGCGATGTATTCAATGGATGGTATCTTCTAGGTTTGTTGGGTTCTCGTAAACTCGTAATTATCAGGTTCGAGTACAGCTGACCACGTTGTCATTATAGGCTTCTGCTGGGCTCTGACTGTTTTACCCTATATATTTTTATGCTGTATTCCCTCGCTGGATCACACCTTGCCGTATTGTACCCAACTGGAATGAATATTGTGTCTCCTAAGCTATCATCGCTACATCTGTTGAACTACTCTTGTACATATGCTGACGCAAGTCCCCTGGTACCACGAAAGAAAGAAAGAGTGAAAAGCGCTCTGTTACATTAGCTTGTTGCTACTTGAGGTTCGGGATCATTCAGGATCATTCCCAAGGTGCTTGCGGAGGTGCGGGATGGACCTGCTACTGGCACTACGGTCTCCCCTGATTCCGCGCCGATCATATGGTTAACTAGAAACAGGATTCAGCACAACGTCACCCGGGGGCGTGTTTAGCGAGGGCGTACATTCTCGCGCGTGATCTGCAATGAGCTCGGGGTAAGCATTAGGTCACGTCGAGAGGAGAGAAGAGCTTCACCTGGATCCTTCTGATTTCTACAAGATTTTCCACCGGCGCAGTCCGGTTTTCCAAGGATAGTAGCCGAAACGCGGCCCTTTCTTCTCTCTAGAATCCACCAATCACGGATGCCCCACAAGAAAACCTCGGTGGCACACCACCTGCAGATTTTTTGACGAGGGGCGGCGGGATCGGGATCAGCACCTCCGGCAACCCCATGGATCTCAGTGAAGAGGTCCTGGTCAAATAGTGGCGTGAACTGTTCAGGGGTGTTCTGGATGTGTTGGACAATCTGGGAGAACGATTAGAAGGCCTGGGGTGAAATACTTGGGAAACACGTACTTCTTGGTAAATCTGCTTTGGAGCCATACGATGCTCAGTTAAGTAATCGAAAAGGATTTCGACTTCGACGGTGTTTCCCTCAAAGCATTCGTAGATGTCTGCGGCCTGTATTAGGTCTCCGAGGTCCGAGAACCCGTTCAAGTGCTGAGAGTGGAGTAAAGTTGCGCAGCATCTCTCTGGGATTCCGATTCCACAAAAGGAGACTTGGCAAAAGTCACAGCGAGACGTGGAGGGAGCTCGCAGAGCCACAAGCGTTTCGCTGTAATCGGATGAGTCAGGTAAACAGGACCAAGACAAAGGGACTTGCCAGTGCCCACAGAACCCGTGACCAGGAGGCGCACCGTCCTCCAGAAGCCACCCATGGTCTTGATTAGTTTCTGGATCAGGGATGGGATTTGGACAGCTGGAATGGATTCAGTCAAAAGGGCTACGGTGACGCGCGTAAAACACGGACTTCCACCGAAATGGATTCCCTGGGATACAGTGGGGACAGGGTAGTGCGTAGTCCGTGTTACGAGGAAGAGCTGGTTCTGGTGAGGGCTCCCTAGGTGGAGGGATCTGTGCGTCCATCGGTTGAGTTGTTGATGCCGGGCGGGGAAGCGATCACGTACTCTGAGTGATTGACCGGACCGGTAGACCTCGTCCGCTTGAGCACGTTCGGACAGTGTTCGGATCCTGGATGGGTCTGCACGGAGTAGAACGTTGACCATGGATTGGAGTGCCCTGGAAGGTATGACCGAGGTTGATAAACCTCTGCATGAGGGGCAGGTCGTGCCACCGTTCTGAGAAATCGTTAAGCCGTGGATGCCATATTGCCACCTGATTGCTCTTCACCTTGATCCATAATACGCAGCAGCTATACGCATCGTTCTTAGCATGCGCCTGAATTGGAAACAAATGGGTGATATTACCTTCCACAGAATGAGTGCTGACAAGGGAGGATGGTGACAGGATTGTACACGAGAGCTGCACAGCATCCACACTCCAGTTCTTGGGCCAAATCGTCTATCAGAGTTCGTCTGTTCATGGCGTTTGTTGGGGGATTGGCTGGGAAATCTTTAGACTCCTCTTGGCCGGCATGCTCATCCTTGAGTCGCTTCCCGCTCGGGGATTCAGCAGAACCCTCGCCCCAACTCAAAGAAGCTCTTCGTTTGAGACTCCTCCTCCCACTCCCTTCGATGTGTAGATTTACTTCCAATTCCTCCTGTTCAACTTGACTCGGCGAGTCGCTGTCGAGCTTAGCGGTCTCCATATGCTCGACCCCAAGTGTGCTCGTGGACGGTAACATGGCCGCCATCGTTGGAATCGGTACTAGATATAGTCCAGAAACGGGTCTCTGCAGAAATTGGTGATGGAATGAAGCAGGTGAACGAACGACCGTGATGGTGTTGGTGTAAGCAGTTCGGGAGACGTTCGATTGGATTTACGCTCCGGGGGACCACAGGAGGACGGCGATCCGGGACGCACCTGCCGGGACACATGAGTGGCTCATTACCACAGACAACGTAAAATAGCATTAATTATTACATGTACGATAATCGGAAACCTCAGCCCCGGCTTTGTGGTAGGTCGTGGTATCCCTCCAGGTGCTCCGGCATACCAACGAAAGCAGTGACAGTCCTAAGAGTTACCTTCAGAGGAGGAGGCGGGGGTATCCTGGCGCTAATGCATGCAGCCACTAATTGCTCACGGACGCTTTCATATGTAACGCGTTGGGCTTGGAAACCAGGTCAGTGATTTACTAGCCGCGGAGATAACCGAAAACGTACAATCGCAAGGAAAGAGCGACATCAGGTACTCGGCCGGAATCGTTATGGCTTTCCCGACATCAAGGGCGACTAGGAGTGAGTTGTCCATCGACCAGGAGGTGAGAGCTCGGAATATCTGTCCCATAAACCAGAAGACGAAGAATGGTCGATACATCAAAGAACCGTTACTATGGCCAGTGACTTTTGGGAGACTTTCCATAAGATGGTTCATCAACATAGCCTGATGTGATACTGAAATTCGCTTTGAGCTCATCGCTCATCGCGATAAAGGAAAATACACGCACACCACTCCTCGGCCTTACGCCGGATCGAGTCCCTACGAAGAAAGTATCGGGTCACGGAAACGGATAGAAATTCCACACAGGACTCACGACTGGGCGAGCGGAATGACCTGACGAAACTCCTGCGATATATACGTCCTGACACTGAGCATCGTGTCAGGAGAATGTGTTTGAGTAGTTCCAGAGTAGATATGACTTACTTGAAGAGAAACTCTCTTCCAACGAAAAGAAATGCCCGCTCCGTGTCGCATGTATGGTGATCCAAGAGGTTATCCAGCTCACAACTCTCCTTCCAAGCCTCCATCGCGTACTTTGCCTTGGCGGAATCGCTGACGTTCATTTCCCCTCTCATCCCGATGCATCCGTTCCACAACAGCGTCGCCCTGAAGTATATGCTCCATACGGTATCTCTCGCACTTGGACCGGTCGTGACCTCCCCGGGGAAGAGGAATGCATACTAGATCCCAGAAAGTTGAGCAGAAGTGCTAGCGAAAACCTGTGAATGGAACTAACGTTTGAAGCCTTACAAAGTGCAAAGTCCATGACACCGGTCCCTCGGGCGACGGAATAAGAGTTATACTCGGCGAACAGCTGGATAGAACTCCAGACTAATCGTCGAGACTCCTCCTTCTGAATTTCGGGTTCAAGTGATTCGTCCGGCCATGCGGGCGTGGAAGTCCATGAGGGTACGATGTTCGCAGCAAGTGGCCAGTGTTGTCCAAGCGTCTGTTCCCTGCAACTGCATGGATCGGACGAGGGAGTGGTCTGCAACGTGGAGAGGGTTCTCCGCCGAGGTCGTGGAACGATGGGTAGAACGCCCTCCGGCCAACGGATTACGCGCGCGTCTCCTACGTCAATTGTCATGAGGTGCATATAACCAACAAGCGAGTCGAGCATCGCCATCGAAGAGGTTACACGTTGTGTCGAATGTCGAGGGTGTGAACAAACCTCGAAGAATGCAATGAGCTTAAGGGGCGCATCAGTTCTGGACCCAGCGTCCTGTTTGAAGAAAGCCAACGTACCCACGCAGCCTTTGCGAGGTCGGGATTCACCCTCCCTGCGTTCACGCTGGCTTCCATTGCGCTCTGGGCTTCATCTCGGAGTCGTAGAGCCCTCTTCCTCCCCTCAGCTCCGAGCCCGGTTTCCGAACTTTGTAGGAATGTGGCAAGGGCCAACATTGCCAAAATGTAACTGGGCTGCATTTCCAGGAGGCGGGAGTGGTTAGAGAAGAGTGAGGAGAACCTAGGGACATTGAAGAAGCAGAACGACGGAGGTGCTACCCTGAACAAAAATTTGATGTCGAAGAGAATGTGGTTGGATGCGGATTCTCTCTGAGTGTGTGTGAGGGTGAGGGAGACAGATTCAAGGGAATCGCCAGACGTAGCGTACAGGGTTAGAAGGGAATCCCACCAAGTTTGCCGGGTATAACTCAGAGAGGGCCCAGGGATGATTGTGGGACTGGTGTCGAAGTAGGTCTCTGACGGCGCCTGCTGAGCAGAGACGTAGGCAGGTGAAGTAATGTACAAGTAGGAGTCTGGGGGTGAGTTGCTCCCATTGTATCCTGGCAGTCGGGTTGGTGACGAATGATTTAGCTTGGGTTGTAGGTCATGTGCAACGGGCCGCGCTGGAGTATCATAACCATTAATCGGGGGGTGATCATGAGGATTAGGATAGGTAGGAAGGTCAAATGCATCGTCCGGATGTTGCGAAACCGATCCACAATGATTCGAGTGTAGGGGTAGGTCCTGGACCACATCTTCCTGTGTAAGGTCGTCATTTGTCGCCCCCGACTCGGAGGTGTTTCTACGCCGTCGACGTGGTTCGGAAGGAAGACCCAAAATCTTCGCTCGCTGTCGGGCCCCAGGATCCTTATCTGGGCCGCGTCGGTTGGGCATCTCGTCGTACAAACATGGGTCCCCCGAGGCACGATTGACACAATTTTTACAAGCAGGACGGGCACCGTCGCATCGAGTTTTTCTACTTCGGCTGGCGACCGATAGTGTTTACCTTACGTCAGACGAGTAATGGCACAGTTTGAAAGAGAGATATCCTACCACGGAAGACAAGCGGTATAAACACGCGTACGCTGAGTGCCTTTGACGGTCAAAGGTTGGTTACTAGAAAGCTCGATGTGTTGACGTTTTCTTCGCGATTTGTGGGTGGACTTCCTTCTCGCTTGTGGGGGCTCTTCGGGAGAAAGAGATAAGGCGAAGGATGTGGAGTTGGACGGCCCAGGGTCGGAGAAAACCAAAGGGATCGCGGTGGGAGGAGGCAGGGAACTTTGACCGGGTGCAGTGTGCACTGTCATCGAGTGCAGAGAGCTTGGATCGGTGAACGGCGGGGCTTCCTGGATATCTGCGTTGGCGGGGGAGACTGAAAACTCCTCTCGAAATGAGGACATGTGGCTCAGGCGGCTGGGTGGGCAAGTGCCCACAACGACAGCAAGGTCGGGGTAGCGAACCGTATGGGGCTTGAATAAGAGCAAGAACGTTTGGAGACCACACGGGCCGAGGTGGCAGCCACCCTCACGCAGGTGGCAAAATCAGGTGCTGATCGAGATGGCGATCCAAGAGTTGGTTACGGTGTCCGTCGTGGGTGTAAATTTGACCCAACCAATCAGAAAGAGAATGAAAGACAAGTAGCCGAGGATCCAGGTCACGTATAGCGTACGCCGCCGGAGTACCCGAAGACAGTCGATGCGTGCCTTCCGACACGTTGACGGTGTCCGTTCACACACTCGATCGAATTTCAACTGGCACAAAACATAAGACCTACCGGATAAGAGGAGGATAAGAAGGAGAGGAACTCACAGTACTAGACTCGGGGAGGTGAAAAACACTTCATCCTACTCGCCCCTCGGCCGGCGGTTTGTCATTGTGCTCGGATCGCGTTTCCATCTGAAGAGCTGTCGAAACAGTGATTGACTTCATAACCGGGTGGTCGTCAAGTAGTGGGTCATTCAGTAGGAGCTGGTTACGGGGACGCCTCCCTTTGTCCGCTTGTGGACAACCCCGAATAGATATGCACACGTACATAACCAGGCGTGCCAGGTCTGCTTGCCTCCCAAAGAAAACAAGTGACTTACGACACTCCGGACTCTCACTATCTGCGGTTTCGCTCACTTGAAGTTCCATCCGAGGGCTCGAAAGTTCTCCCGTTGCCGCTTGCGTCGTTGCTGGCATATCTGATGGTACACCGTGAACTCTTCGGTAGCATTAAACAAAAACCCCTTTCCGCTTCGCCTCGAATTGCAAACCGAAAAATCCCAGAGCTCACCTCAACATCCCCCATTGCTCCACCCATACCCCGGTCAGAGTCGATTTCTGCGTTCAAAAATATCGCTTTGCGGTGTTCCAGGTTCCTTCAGAAGCCAGCGCCACCATGCTTGTCACGCGTTGATAGCGGCGCGTTCGAAGCATCTCAATTTGTCCTCGTGGCTCTGGTCCTCCGGCGATGTCATCTCGAATATCTTTCCTCTTAGCCTTGCTCTTGAGCTTGCTCCAATTTGCCCTCCCCGTCAACGCGAAAGGTGGCGGAAAGGGCTCCGGCTCCAAGAGTTCCAACAAGGGGTCAAAGTCAAAGTCAACGCCAAAGTACAAGTCTGGGCATGTTGCATATCGCGAGGGTGGAAATTGTTACGACGACCAGTACGCCACTCAACATCCCTCGAGTTCCTCTTTCTTATCGCTCCTCTACCCAAGGCACGTCCAGATATCCTGTCCCGCAGATAAAACGAACTTGATTATAACAATCGTACTTGGTGGGATCTGCGGTAATTTTCCTTTCATTCCCATATTTTTACGACCACGAGCTGAGACTTCGAAAGGTCTTTTGCTCTTAGTCGCTTTGGCCTTGTATCTCAAAGGCCGCTGGAAGGAGAAGAAATCCCTGGACGAGAAGGACGAGAAGTCTACTGTCCCTCTCGTACAGGCAGAGTCAAAAGAGACAGATAGTATGTACAGTTACGAAGAGAAGTCCACAAGCGTGTAACTGTGCCAGGAAGGCGCGCCTATATCAATCTGTATCCCTGTAACGTTGTCCACCTGTTTTTGTGTACCTTTTATCCTGCTGACACATCCATTCGTTGATTCTGTCCGAGGAGGAGTGGTGATCGGCAATGCTCCGCGTGTTCCTACGCAAAAATGTGGAAAACAATTGCGCAAATCAATCGGCATGGAATACGAGCGACGGTTTTGATGAATCAACTACGCTGTATCCGCAGATCAGGTGTTTGGATGTCGACAGCTTCTCTCGAAATACACCCTAAGAGAGCGTAGTAGGGTTGTCCTCAGCAAAGTGCTCGGGCCGTCGGCGTTGGTGGTTCCCTCAGATGGTTCACCCCGCATCAGCCTGGCCGTAAGCGTAGTCGCTGGCATTGATGAACATTCGCGAAAGGGCGTTCCGGAGGGTAGACCGTCCCGAAATTGTCGGACCCTGCTTGAGGGGTTCGTCAGCGGTCGATTACTCTGGAAATCACGAGTCCGGGAGATATACGCACAGAAATGGGTGTAGACGTCGGTCCTGATCATAGGTACGGCCATAGGTGAAGCCTGGGTATCGACGGTTGTTCGTCGATTGGAAGTGGCTCTGGACAACCTACTCGTGAGAGGTGGCGTAAGCACTGAACCAGGTGGTATCTCTGGTTGTGTTGCTTGGGGTACCAGAAAGGTTGTTTGTCGTGAGCAAGGCGGGAGACAGCGGAGCCGATAGAGAGGTTGACCCCGATATTATCATCGTCGAAGAAGAGTCCCATAAGCGTAAGTGAGATATTTGAGTTTAACGACTTGATTGATTAATTTCCAGCCCCAGATCGAGTGAGACTGTAGGCAGTGTACTGGTTGTAGAAGGAAGACTGCTGTAGCGATGACGGGGGCGACGAGGAAAGTAAGGAATAGAGTGGGCCGATAATGAAGGTCTCGGCGGTGGCTGACGAGAAAGTTCCGATGAAGCCCTCGGCCGAACGAGCCTGGCATCAATAGCCTTTTGGTCTTCTCTGCACAGGAGGATAATGGTTGTGAGAGCAAGTCAAACAGAGCGCCTCCAAAGGCCAGCGGAGCAAGGTGGCGACCCGGAGGAGTATGTGCCATCACTTGTGAGCACGTCCTGGAAACCCCTCGGATCTGGTCGAGGACGTGGGTGTTGAAGGCGGTCACAATGAAACTGCGGAAAGTTGTGCGCATAGAGGACTGACTGAATAGCAGTGCTCACATGGGAACAAGATCACCGAATTGACTCCATCGCTCGCTTGGCAAGAAGGCGATTGACTCTGGAATGGATCTTGAGTTTAACCGTCGACTTCTCCATTCAACATCTTCTTGGTGGTTAGGCAGATGGATCCCCGATGTAGGTTATCTGGGTACGAGCCCAGGATGACTCAAGGCACCGCGAATATGACGTACCACGGGTCCAGGCTAAGGAGCGACCCCGACCCTCGCGGTGGACAGGCTGTGCTATATCTAGGATCCACAGGCGTAGTCTTACGACAGAGGTATCAGACTTCAATCAAGCAAACCTCAGTCCCATATCCGTCTTAGAATGTCGAGGGAGATATGTTGCGACGTACGGCTGACTACGTAATCATCTTGTGGAATGAAACGGCGTTTCCTTTTTTGGAGAAGGCAAGATGCCGATTGACGACGAGCGTCGACGGTTCAGCAAGACAAAGGCAAGAGCACACGCCAATCCGCAGGCTGGTGGAGAAGGGGTGTTTGGATCGGAGGGAGGGGTACAAGAGTCCCTGGGGAGGCTGGAAGAGATATTGCTGTCACAACGAAGAGAGCGAGCTGAGTTTCTCGCGGAGGAAGAGAAACGCGTCAAGGCAAACAAGGAGGTAGCAGAGCGTGCGCGAAACGAACGAAACGAGAAGTACGAGCGCCTGCAGCAGGCCTTCGAACGAATGAATAAATTGAAGGGGAAGGAGAAGGCTGAGGCGTCCAGAGAAGAGCCAAGAGTGCAAGGTATGAAACCCAGTTTATCTTATCTCTTCTGGGACATTGTACGGTGCGGCTGATGCAAGATAATCCAGATGCAGATGGAATTCGTCTGGTGGGAGAATTATTGGAAAGATATCGTCAACAACACGCCGATGCGAGAGCGTTCGTTGAGAGTGAGTGGGATGGTCATGATGGTGGGAGGCTTGAAGCGCTGACACGTGACTGTATTAGCCATGCTTCGGGAAAGTCGGGAGGAGAGCAAGGAGGTTATTGGGATTATAAGGCGGAGAAACCCGAATCCACCCGAGGTGAGGATTACACTCGCACTTGCTTTTTTATCGAATTCGCTGAGGTGAAGGCACAGCGCAAGTCGTAGTAGGCGAGACGTTTGTAGCTCCATCTGCTGTGATGTAACTCGAACGGCCGAACGACAATCCTTATTCTTATCTTTGGGAATTTGTTATCCGAGAGTCATTCATCCTTCCGCCGAGAGGATCGGAAGGCAACGGCAAGCTATATGATATATGTACTCAATATAAAAGGAGTCGGCTTTGTGCGCCAGTTCAGAGCAGTACCACGCTCGACATGCACCCAAACCTCTTGCGCGCCGCCCTCTCTCAACGCTCCCCTAGTCTTGCCCTCAGACTCGCAGGGCGCCCCGCCTTCGCCAGCTCTCCTGCTCTCATCTCCCAGAGGTATTTGTCCATAAACAACGGCGCCCCATCACTTCAGTCTAGCCGCATCGGTGATCAGCCTGGCGTCGAAGGTCTTCACCAACGTACGCCACAATCTTCAGCTTAGCCTGTATTATCATCATCACACGACGTTTGACCATGTCTAGATGACAGCAAGGCCGTAACAACTCCTGATTCGTCAAAGCAAGCGCACGAGCTACTCCCAGCATCATCCGTCCTCAGGGGGGATTGGGTACTGTTTCACCCCGTATACACCCCAGAAGAGCTCAAGGCAGTCGAGGTGGGTGATATTCTCTTCCTCTCTAGATTGCCGATGTACATCTCCGGTTCCGATAGGTCATGTTCCGTGAAGCCAAGACCTTCCCGGACAAGATTGCTGCCGGTTTCGTCAAATCCCTAAGGTACTTAATTCGGTGATCGACCGTCCTTGCCTGTTTCTCTGACCCACCGCTTATATAGACTAGGATTTGATTTCGTTTCCCGGTATAAGCACAAGGAGATCCCGCCAAAATCTTCAATGACCCTCCAACAACTACGGGAAGCCGGATATGCCATGGATCCCACCCAATGGCTTGCCGTAAGCTACGACAACACCAACGCGTACGCTATGTGCTGACCCACCCCACCAGAGAATCATCTTCCTCGAAACGACCGCCGCCGTTCCTGGTATGGTCGCTGCAACCCTCAGGCATCTCCGCTCCCTTCGCCTGATGAAGCGTGATTCTGGCTGGATCCACACCCTGTTAGAAGAGGCAGAGAACGAGCGAATGCACCTGATGACCTTCATGACCCTGCGTGAACCTCCCGTTTGGCTCCGCGCGCTGTGTCTGGCCGCGCAAGGCGTTTTCTATAACTTGTTCTTCTTTTCCTACATCATCTCTCCCAGGACTTGTCATCGCGTAAGTCAACACCACTCTCTCCTGCGAAACATTCTAACGTTGGCCTGGTAGTTTGTGGGGCACCTTGAGGAGGAAGCAGTGCTCACGTACACGGTTCGTCTGGCCCATCTCATCATTTACCCCTGCCTGACACCCAGAACAACAGAAATGCATCAAAGACATTGAAGAAGGCCGCCTCCCTGAGTGGTCCGAGCACCCTGCCCCCGAAATCGCAAAAGACTACTGGCGTCTCAACCATGACGCAACCATGCTGGACGTAATATATGCCGTCCGCTCCGACGAAAGTACACACAGGTTCGTCAACCACTCCCTGGCGAACTTGAAGTACGAGTCGGACGTTAATCCGTTCGCGTTTGGCGAACCGGACATGCACACCAAGGGCACTAAGCTCGGGTTCGAGAGAAACGAGGCAGATGCTTATGTGGAACATACTCGAAAGCTTTTTGAGGACTCTGAAAGGGGCGCCAAATCCGACCGTCATTGAATCCGGTCTTCGCATCGGAACGTATAATCACGACGCCTCATTATGTGTACCTTCCATCACCTATCTTATCAACTTAGAATCTTATAACTTAGACATTTTACATTTTTCAACGTTTTACATACGCCACCACTCTCCGCCGCAATCATACATGTCGATTTATACATACTTCATTCCTCATTGTCAAGTTCAGGGTAGTGCCTGAAGATGCCGAACATGCCAAAATCCTGACGTCTCTTGCTCTCCATATACTCCGCGATCTTTGGCTCGTTCTGGACGCGCTCGTAGAGTTTGAAGACGAGTTCGTATTTGCCTGTTTGGTTCAATGGTGAGAAAATGGAGCAACTGACGGAGAAACATGCGGACCGGATTCCTGGATGCTCTTCACTCTCCTCGGAAACGCATGGAGCACACCAGTCATATTGTGGAACAAGGCCAGATCGGCAGCTGTGGTAAGACTCGAAAGCAAGAACGGGCCTTTTTTGGTGTTAACGACATCGAAAATCGGCTTCACGATTGTGCTGAAGTACCTTTGCCACCCTTGTTTGCAGGGTTCGTCTCGAGAACGGTTTGGAAATATTGGAAAAATTTGGGGAGGCGGGAGGCTCTGAATTGTTCCGCAGAACGCAACGCTTCCGCTTTCTGGTCCTCATAGTAGAGGTTTACGGAAACCGGATGGTGGACCCCGTGAAGCTGGAACGATGGTCCCCTAAACAGGCCGTAGAGAAACCCTCTGGAATGAACGATGCTCACCTCAACAGCCATGTCCAGGACGGTCAAAACGAGCTGGGCGTTTTTGGCACCCAAGAAAATCTTCTCCTCTTCGTCGAGATCCGTGTCGTCCTTTGCGTACCCAGCCAAGCCGAGCTTTGGCGATAGATAGTTGATGATCACCCCGGTTTGACTAAGCCATTTTCCGTTGGCGAGCTCCAAAGCGGGCGGCCAGAGATTTGGAGGGATCCCAACAATTTCAGGGTTGGTGATCCTGGCCATCAGGGTAGAATTGTCCTTGACCTCATCGTATGGAGTTCCTGTGTACTCGAAGACGAGTCGAATATACTCGCCTCTTCCCGGAATACCGTCCCACTGAGATAGTCAACGAGGGCAATAGGTCGATGAGTTGATCAAGTTCGTTAGATGAAAGGCCGCAATGAGCACGATGAGCGGGGATCGGGAACGTACATAGTGAAGGGTATACAATCCGACCTTCTGTCGCTTTCCTG
Source organism: Thelephora terrestris (assembly GCA_015956445.1). Lineage (NCBI taxonomy): Eukaryota > Fungi > Basidiomycota > Agaricomycetes > Thelephorales > Thelephoraceae > Thelephora > Thelephora terrestris. The sequence goes on along the minus strand of WIUZ02000022.1, from coordinate 180,017 downwards.
GACGTTCGTTCGGCTTTTCTTCCTCTCGAGCCGACATGATTGTTTATGGGAGGCCCTGGTTGCAATGGCTGATTGCCGTCTCACGCCAGACTGACTCACTGAGACTAAGACTTGGTAGGGCGTCAAGGACATGTGACGCAGTGGCGCCGTAATGAAACGGGCTCCGAGAGTTGACAGTTGTCGGCAAAATCTATGCGGAGCACGACAAGACGCCACCTTTCTCCTACAGCATGGCCAGAAGCCAGGGCTCTCGGGAGGTGGGAAGGGGGGATCATCCTAGGTGGCGGCAGCGGTAGGTGGCGGAGTCACAGGCGAACGCGTCTTCAGCTCCAATTACTGATCCCGACTTCTAGTAACTACGCCCAAAAAAACACCCGTATTCACCCCCGGATCCCTCTCAAAGTCTACTAGACGTCTCGAAATTTCGCAAACCATGAATCGACTCCCTGCTAGAAACACCGCGCGAGCATCAGTCGGACTGACGCAGTTGAACAAGGGAAGAGCGGGTTGCACGGTCCCCAGGCCACGGTCCTGCACCATTGCTCATGATGCATGATCTGGGACCACAGCCCACATGTCCGATTCCGACCAAATCACCGCAAGTATAGCGCACCTCATCCCGCCGTCACTCATGGTCCGAGTGCTGAAGCGTTGACCGCCTCTGCTCGCAGCGCGTTGGCCTCGTTCGTAGGCGCGGAACCCTGACACGTTGACAGGCCCGAGACAGGCCTAACACTGCGATCAGCGATCCGTGCCTTGTTGATCAAGCTTCAAGCCTGAAGCCTCGCGAATCCCCTGGCCTAGTTACAGCCATTTGCCAATGTCGCAACGCTCCACGGACTTCCACGGATCTTCGGGCCCAGACCCACCCGTTCCTGACACTGCTGTCAGCCGGATACTGTGCGACAGGTATTATGTACTACAGCACATCCCTCACGCGCCACCGATTCCGCCTGCTGAGCCCCCATCATGATGTAGAAGGATTTTGGGACTTCGGAGCGTCAATTCACACTTTCGTCCCAACGCCGCAGGGCCACCATTCCGTACCAAGACCCACGGAAACGGAAAGAGCATCTCCTAGTTTCCAAGCTCAAGCGTCAGGTTGTTTCCACCAAGCATTCTGCTTCCTCCCTGATGCCCTCCACCCGGACACTTGACATCTGATTCCGAGGACGAGCCGGGCAATATCCGAGCGGCGGAGCGCTCTTGCCAAACCGATGGTGGGTGTGGCGTTTTTGTTGTATACAGGATAGAAACCGTCACTCGCTTCCTTGGGACTACTGATTCCGTGGAATCCGTGGGCAGGTACGAGCACCGAAACTGGTTGACAATGAGTGACTGTCCGTGGGATGTACACAGTGTACACTCGAATCTAGGTGAATATTTGTGGACTGTTAAGGAAGGTGAAGGACCCCGACCGCTCTGGAGGGTCAGGAACACCACGAAATGCGGGAACTGGCACCCTTCTATGGTGATATGTATATTTGCTGTTCTAACCTATTCCTGCGGACGGTCACTCAATAAACCATAGGCTGGGTAACCGTCCGTATAACCAGATACTATACGTTTCGGCGCATCGGACATCTTCATTTATAACGTAGTTGTAGCCTTGCGGATAACCGCTCATTCTTAACGTAGATTTCCTCTATATTGGTAGAATAATTCTGCACCTAAATATCTATAATCGTCGTGATTCTACACTCGGCAGTTGTCCAGGTTAAACACCAGGATGTCCTCTGCCCCAATTTTCATCAGCTCGTCCATGATTGAGGCAATGTTCTTCTTTTCCACCATGCTGCTAACAGCCACCCAACTCTCGTCTTCCAAGGGACTGATGGTTGGCGCTCTCCTTCCGGGTGTAACCACGGTTGCAGATGACAGCTTGCTTCTGAGGATATTGTATTGGCAGACGACGTATTTGCTCGCGGCGACAACACCTGCTATCCTGCCTGTGATCAGGTTGATGAGGGGTTGGAGGTCAGGATGTTTTTGAGCACTAGATTTGATCAAGACGGCTTCAGTTTGGAGGACCGTCTCGACGGCATGCAAACCAGCGGCTCTCATTGTTTCTCCGGACTCTGGAACAGCACGTTAACTCAACGTAGGGGGATGAGAGGTACTGGTACATACCTACGAGGTCAACTGCAGATGAGGCCAGGTTGAGTTTCTGACTACACGGATGATATGGATAACGAGGCATACGCACCAATTCCGTCGGCGAGACCAAGTGAGCAAGCCGCCTCCACGCTTCCACCAACGTATTCTATCTTCGTCCTGTCCTCTCCGACGAGATTCAACTGGTCATCGATTTTGCCGAAGTACTGGCCAGCGAGGACTTCGAAACTCGTAACCACTCGCTTGCCCGCGAGATCGGCAGCGGACTTGTAAGGAGAACTTTCTGGGACTTGGACTTGCAGGGTGCATTTTCCAAAGCCGAGGCGGAGGACCTCTTCAACAAGGTTTTGCATTTCGGCTTCGAGGATCACATCGTGGCCGGTGATGCCGAGATCGACGTTACCCTTCCCAACGAATGAAGGGATGTCAGAAGCAGGGAGAAATACCCTGTTAGCGTAGATCAGAACAGAAGATTATCCCGCAAGTTCGATGAGGACTAACAACGCGAGATTGTGGTTCGACGAGAGGCAGACGTCCAGGCGATTGTGTCTTCGGAATCGGATATCAGCGCCTAAGGATCGACTGACTGAGACCACCATCCAAGACCGTGAAGGGTGAAAATCTTGCCTGCCAACAGTGCTAGACAGGTATCGTGCAATCTCCCTGATGATTCCACTACTTCAGCAACCGGTGTCTATCGGACAAATTTGCTCTTCTCACCTTTCTTGGGGATCGCGAAGAGCAAGCGTCCATGCAGGGATTCTGCGTCTAGGTCCCTCGTTAGACCAATCCACAGATCCCTCCGAAATTCACTTACTCATCCTCTCACCTTCAGTCGTGGGGTCAAAGTGCCGGAATCTTACTCGATCACAAACACGATCGAGTCACCACCCAGTATCTTTGACGTACATACTACTCTCTTCGGCCCGGCTCTCGGAAGTACTCTTACAGTATTCCTCTCAAGGAAGGCATCTGTGCTTGGTGGAAAACCCGGGACTCCTTTTCCTTACCTCCACTCCCCGTGCTACTTTATTGGATGGCTAACTCAAGCGAAGACACATCCGTTGAAGGTAGGGATTCTTCTCTATCCATTATGTGGCCCAGTTACCCGATGGCCACAGTGATCTTTTTGTGACGAAGTCAAGATTCATAGAAAACAGCTGGATTTCGAATCTATCCTGCGGTGAAACGTAACCTGTCGAGGTGGTCGCAAACCTTGCCCATTTCGTGTCAGCCTGACAGTGGTTGGTGGGTGAACGGAAATTGGGTTTACTTGGACCTTTGCTACCCTACGAGCTCACGGCTACTGAGTGCATAACATCTATGCATAACATGATGGGGCGACAATACTAGTAACAGATACGCCTTGGAGCTTGACACACAAGCCTCAATTCCGCCCAACATCGTGCCAGAACGTAATTGCACCCCATGCTACGCCTTACCCGAACGATTTGCTTGGTAGCACGACAACGGCAAGGGTACGTGGCAAGGTTCATCCCATGCGGTACATCAGCACGAGTTTCTTACCCGGGACGGCGGGAACCGTAACGGCACGCAGCCTCAGCGGTTTGAGGCTGAACGGGATCATCGTCATGGCGAGCAGCAGGTTGATGGACATGCCCCGAGCTTGATCCGGTATTGGTGCTCGGCTGTCAGTGTAGGTGACAAGCGGGGTTGGTTCCGGCACAAGGATGTTTACCTGTTGTTTGCAAAGTTGAGCCGTTCCTATCCTCGCCAGATCACAACCCCGGGTCTGGAAACCTCCAGTGATGATCAATGAAGTGTTCGAAACAGTCACGGATGGTTGATGATCTCACGGCGAATGAACACCTCCCATTCCAAGCTTCACTATTCGTCATCACTGGTCCTGCGCGTTTCAGCCGGCTGCGGTCAAGCGCGCAGTAGGTGTGGGAAATCCCGAGCACGTGGTGGAAATGACATCATTGCGGGATCTACATTCCCGGTAAGCTGACGTTCCGTGCTCATGTCAACGACACAGCCTACTTGTGTATTTCATCGCTTCCGCACCACAGCTATGAGGAGGTAAACACTGGGTTATAATACATTCAATATTCGTTATTAGCATTTGTCCACTATTTCCATTCGAACGTTTCCACGTAGCGAGAACAGCCATATACCACTACGACGCCACAATGCCGAGGCCTGCATATTGGGCCAAACTGCATAAACATTCCTACCCTCGAATTTCTCCAATCACCACAGCACTAGCAAAACTTCCCGGTAGGATCTCCTGGGGGCCTTCTTCCGTCTTCGCAGGGAGCGCAACCAGTCCATTCGCTCCCGTAAAACTTGGAACCCTGCTGGAGCGCTGACCACCAGTGCTATGCGCCTCGATTGTTCCGTCGTCTCCGATGCGCAAAACGACGCGGTGGAACTCCGGTCTCGGATCTAGGCGCATTTTATCTTGAACCTGAAGTGTGTCAAATCATGGTCCGAAGTTCAACGGAGAGCTTGATCATACTCGGACGCGGATACGGGGTAATTGACAGCTGTCAGGCTTCCACCCACCCAACCTTCGTAACGCTGGGAGAACGAAAAGATAGAATGTTACGAGAGCCGATGCGGGGTTTCCGGGTAGGGCGAAGATAGGTGTATGCCCGCCTTGTGGGTCCTTCATTTTCGGAATCGTGGCGAAAGCGGTCGGTTTCCCAGGTTTCATCTTAACTCTGCCGAAATGTATCGTTCCCTGCAAATTGTGCTCGATAACTGGTTTCAATAAGTCTCCGGGACCCATGGAGGTCCCGCCAGTTGTCAAAATCAGATCCGCGGTATCAAGGCCTTCTTGAATTTTGGCGACGTGATCTTGGACACTGTGAAACAAGGGAGTGAGGGACGCCGATACGACTCTTGCAATTAATACGAACTTGTCGTGAACAATGCCCAGATCTACTACGCGATAACCGAGGCCCTCTAGGGCAGCTTGTAGTGAGGGGCGATTGGTATCCCAGACTCCGCCCCACGAGTCGCTTGAAGTCTTCTGAGCGCCATGTAAGTCAACGATCTCGTTTCCAGTGCTCAGGATCGCCACAACGGGCTTCCGTGTGACGTGAACCTGTCCCGTGGGTTCAATGTAAGGGGAAAGCAATGACCACGGAAACACACACGGACTTCTTTCTTTCCAATGAAAGCCATCGTTCCGATATCACCACCAAGACCATCAAGGATTGTGTGTTTGGAAAACACCAGGTCGCCCGCTTTGACATCAGAACCAGGAAATCTTATGTTCTCTCCCCGAGGAATCTGCACGAGGGTCTCGATTTCCGCTTCTTCAAGATCACCTCCCTTCTCATCCTTGTGGGTTGATTTGACGACGGTGTCTTCGACCATGATCACGGCATCCGCCCCGGGTGGGACTGGTCCGCCAGTGTTGACACGGAAAACTGCGCCTTGTGGCAGTGGCTTTGTTAGATTGGTCGTGAGGACTTTGTATACACCTGGCGGATCTATGGCTAGGACGGAGCACGTCAGATCGGCTTATTCAAAGCAAATAATGGGGGCAGGGTAATACATCGTAATGCATAGCCGTCTACATTGGTCGTGGAGGTGAAGGGAACGTCCGAGGATGCAAACACGTCCTCTGCGAGGACATGGCCCCTCAGGGTGGGGGATACCTGGTGTCACTCAGCGCTCACGTTGACTGTTTTGTTGAGAACACTGCGAGTCACCTTTTCGAGTGTGTGGGGCAACGGGCGAACTTGGTGTAATATCGAAGCGATAGCGTGTTCAAGGGACACTATCTCGTAAGGTGACGAACGATGGCGAGCGGTAACTATGGGACGGTTTATTGGTCTGCTCACAACTGGAGGTAGTTACTCGCCAGGAAGCAAAGGATCTTGTGAGAGAACTGCCCTTTGCTTTGGAGCTTGATGTTCATGTGTATGATGGCGGTGGTGATGGCAGTGGTGGATGTTAGATTGTGGATCGCCTCTGCTCGTGTCCCAAACTTGTCTGGAAGAAGGGTCGTGCACGCCCGATCCTGTCCCCCCTTTGATAAGATCAAGGGCGTGATCGAGTACGCCATCTGAGGACAAAGCTTCGAGATTCTCTTTCACCGCCTTGGTGCTTCCGGGGAGAGTGACCACTAGGGTAGTTCCTATGGTTCCAACCACTGGGCGTGAAAGCGATGCGAGTGGAGTGTGCTTCAACGAAGAGGAAAGGATCAGATGGACCAATCCGGGGGCATGGCGCTCGATCAAAGGAGACACGGCCTATGGACGCGCATGGAGATTAATACGGGGCTGGAGCCCAAGTACAGACAAAGCATCATTGAATACCTCTGGTGTTACGTCCCGTGTGCCAAAACCGGTACCACCTGTAGTGACGATGAGGTCGATTGGCCGTGGGCTATCGTTGACCCACGCCACGATCGCTTGACGAATGAGCTGTGTGTCATCGGGGACGATTTCGGTGTGGAGTACTTGGTACCCGCGACCGTTGAGGAAGTCTGCGGCGGTGGGGCCGGAGTTGTCGAGGGAGTGATTAGCGAAGGCTGTATCACTGACGGTCAGTACGGCTGCGGACACCATGAGGTCTGGATGGATGGCTGTGCAGGGGGTGCTGGGTTGTGTGGAGATGGGCTTTTGTTGGTCGATGGATTATGGGATGGTCGTGGCTGTTGGCATGAGCCGAAAGGAGGGAGATAATGAGCAATAGTTGGATTGCTGTGGTCTCGTTGCAGGGTCTGGACGTCCCTGGTTGCCTCATCGGGGTGGCAGTGTGACTGTCCGATCAACCATGCGGAGCGATGAGCGAGAACGCCACTGTCACAATCCCCGCAGCCACGGCTGACTTTACCTGCCCGTATATATATACTATCCGCCAGGGATGCTCTCCATTTCCTCCCCACTGCACTTTCCGTCACCTCTCACCAAACATGAACCAACCCACATCTCCAAACCCCACGTTCCACTCGAAGGCCGTCTTGGAGCTCACCAAGTTGGAGGTGACGGAATCTGTCTCAGGTGTGCATTTCCTTGATACCAATTCCTAATCATCTTGCTTACCTTCTCCGGTGGTAGACTACCTTGCAGGAATTGTAGTCGACGCAGTCGATACTGCCCTCGTTCGTAGCATGATTCCTCGGGGTATGGACCGCTCGGAAAGCACCCGGGTGTCCAACTTCAACCGTTTCACCTGGAACTTCCTCCAGAAGGCTTCAGCGAGAATGTCCGCTATCCTCGTCACGCTCGTCTACCTCACGCGAGCAAAGAAACACCTCCGCATCGAGGCCGAGGACAGGGCGTATGAGCGAGTCCTCCTTGGCGCTTTCATCGTTGCTTCAAAGGTCTGTCCCATCTAACCTCGGGAACCATTTCCGTCCTGACATTATCATTCACAGTATTCCAGCGATACTGCATTCCGGAGTCTCCGTTGGGTCATGAACACTATTCTTCCTGGCAAGCAACCAACGCTCGGGAAGCGAGACGTGAACAGGATCGAACGAGAGTTCCTGGCTGTCCTCGACTGGCAGCTCGGTTTCACCGAAGAACACATCCTCGCGCACAAGGATGCCATCATCGGTCTTTACTGCGATCCCTCATCTTCAGCTACTCCTCGACCCACTTCAAGGACCGTGATCACCCCTCCTGTGGGTCGTGGGCAGTTAAAAGACACTAGCACTCCGATACGGAAGTCGATGGCCGACTACGATCTATCGACCCCCCGGAACTTACTATACCCGGCAGTGTTGGCTGCTCAGCCCTTCCTCTCCGGAAAGGAACAGAAAAAGCACTCACGTCCATGCGCATCCGACCTTCCCGCCTTCCCTCCTATTTCGTGGCGCGGTAACAATCGCCCAATGCATGCGCAACACACAGCACCAAGAATATATGGTTGATTCTCATGTCTCTACTTTCTTTTGACCTTCATTTTGGGACCTCATTGGTGTACTTTCCTTGTGGACATTTGTACTTTGTCTTTTTTTTTTTGCATTGCACTCGTTTTCCTCGTTTTCATTTTACTGTTTGTCGGTTTGTGACAGTTTCCTGTATCCAGTACATATACACTTGTAGATAGCGGTTGGAGAACTGTATCATTTCGCACATTATGACGCCTAATTCAATTCTTGGCTGTAGCCTACGTGAATGTCGGGGCGATCAAGTCCGATAGACGCCGCCCTCAAGGCTGTGATCGACCATGCTGAAGTTGCTCTCCCATTTGGTAAGAAACCCTGACGGGCTCTGGCTGTGCAGGTACGAAAAGCCTGCGAGGCGCTGTGTTCTATCTGGTCTACTTGTCAACTTCTTGATATCAACGTCGTATTCGTGCGCCCTACTGCCCGTCTATTGACACAGGTCTCGTGTTGGGCGCGAGGTACACCTGTCAGGACTGGAACGCATCCCAGATACACGAAATCACGCATGATGAGGCACGCCTCATTCGCCTGGCATCCTGCATAGGCGATGACACGTTGACGTTGCCCCTTACCCTTTGGATACCACAACATCCTAGTCGCCTCCCTTCTTCGCCAATCTCCCCTGATCTGGAACCCGACTGCGCCTACCTGACGACCTCCTCGGTTTCCCTTCATGAATAACGATAACCCTAGCGCCGCAGCGCTGCTAGATCGCATTGACCTGGCCCAGGATGACTCGAGAATCGTCGAGACCATCTCTTTGATGTTCAAAGCTTCCGATTACCATCAGCTGCTCGTGAGCTTCCAAGGCGATGCTACTCAACCTCCTCCAGAAAGAGCAATTAAATTTGCTGATGCCCTTAACAAGGCACGTGTTTCGTCGCCAAAGGCACCCCACGTCTCGTTCGGAACTAACCACGATACATTCCTTCAGGCGCTAGGATACAATGACGTGGATGCGGAAACCCACAACAGAATTCTCCGAGCGTTGCGAAGGACGTGCGCAGAAGTCGGAATCCTGCCATCATCATATTACTTGGATGAAAACCAAATGAAGAAGATCACTGATGTTCCTTTCGCTTCTGGAGGTTATTCGGATGTGTGGCGCGGGCTGTACAAGGGAGAGAATGTGTCCATTAAAGCGTTCAGGGTGTACATGACCGACAACGTAAAGCAGTTGACCAAGGTCTCGAACGCATTTTCGACAGTGTGAACGATCACTAACTCGGCAGATTTTTGCATCAGGCTTGGTGCAAGGAGATGGTTGTGTGCCAGAGTCTCTCCCACCCTAACGTCCTTTCATTCCTCGGAGTCGTCTCTACCGCGTCCCTCCCGCTGTGCATCGTATCAAAATGGATGAAAAACGGAAATATCTCGGAATTTCTCAAACGTGACGGCCAGTTTGACCGTAGACCACTGGTGAGGCTTTACGATGATCGATCCATGACCACCATCACCATGTCCGCTTCCAGCTTATAGATATCGCCCGTGGCCTGAACTACCTTCACTCTCTAGAAGTGGTGCACGGTGACTTGAAAGGCGTATGTGAACTTCACGTGTGGCATTTACCGCATCACTCACGGAACGTGCACAGCCCAACATCCTCATTGACGACAACAATAACGCGGTCCTGTGCGATTTCGGGTTGGCGTCCATAACTGCCGACGCGGAGTCTGCACATGCCTCTACCGTGAACAGCGCAGGATCCATTAGGTGGATGGCTCCGGAGCGGCTGTCGATATTTGATGGAAGTTCCGAACCGGCCCCTACTTCGGTTAGGGTGACGAAAGAATCTGACATGTATTCCCTCGCCATGGTAGTCATCGAGGTCCGTACCACACTGCCCCCCACCCGCTCAACGTACTCGGTCTCAAACGCCGGCACACGGATCTGTGCATCATACAGGTATTCACAGGAACCTCTCCGTTCTCGGACATTGCAGATGCTGGCGTGATAATCAAGCTCTCTCAAAACAAGCGTCCGCAGAAACCAGAGGGGGCTTTTCAACTCGGGTTGACGGATCCGATCTGGGGAACCGTTGAGATGTGTTGGAAGACCCGGCCGTTAGATAGGCCTACGGCTACTGATGTCCTTGAGATATGGGAGAAAGAGATCAACGGTGGGGGCGTCCCTGCAATCAGGGAGCAAGGTGGACGAAGGCTCTCGCGGATACTCAGTGGCTTTAGTGCCGGTATAAAGAGTGCGTTGTCCCTTTGTCTTCGGCTCTCTTGGCTAATGAACTCGACAATAGGCAAAGGTACCCCTTGGTCGAAGTTTGTGTGTGGTGGGTCAGGTGAACAATACGCCCAATGAATCGTGGTACTTTTACTTTGGTTACTGCAGTTGCACATTTTTTGTTATCAAAGTTGAATAAAATTACAATAGTTTATGCAAATACAGTAGAAGTAGGGGAGAATGGATGGTATCTCGATTACAGCGAGTCATTGGGTTAAATACGGTTTTGGGGTATAGGAGCAGTTCAGCGGAATAGTGTGGTAGATCAAATCCGCAAGTCCGCAAAGGACGGCGTGGACTGCTCTTCGTATTTCGAACTCTCCGGGTAAAAGTTTAAGGGTAGGTTCTCCGGGGTGTCAAGATCAACGTCGGAAAACCCCCCCATTGAAGAATCGGTATCGCGGTCCGTGAACAAGCCATCGCCTCCATCAGAAACATCGTCCAAACTATCAGCCAGTTTCGTCCATGGGCCATATCTCATGGCGTTTTCCTGGACTTGGGCTGTGGCGGTGGCAATTTCGGAGTCGGAGAGGTAAAAGTCAGAGATGGAGGAAATTTCCTCGCGCAATGCTTTAAGCGAGACGCGGAGGGGTTCTGGAGAGAGCATGCGGAGGAGGAGGTGTCGCGTGCGGGAGTTGAGTGGATATTCCGCGCGCAAAAAGGCTGACGGATATGCGCTGAACTTTTGATATCGCGCGTCTGTGTTACATGGAGCATCCCAAACTCTGTCTCCGCATGCGAGTTCTAGGAAGAGAATGCCCAACGACCATACGTCGTTCGCTTCTGGAGAGTACGAGTGTGTGGTCGCAGGGGAGTGCTTGTCACGATAGCACTCTGAAAACAAAGTAAGCATCCATCCTACCTTCTCCCGGAGCACTCAACGTACCTGGGCTCATGTAGGCCACGGTGCCAACGGAATGCTCTCGGCTGGACTGCTGCCTCGTGGCGAGCCCGAAGTCTGTGAGAAAGATTTGCGACCCGTCCTCATTGCAGAGGACGTTGAGGGGTTTCAAGTCGCGATGGTAGACGTTATTTGTGTGACAATGTTCCAGCGCGTCGATGATTTGGAGGAAGGTGGATTTAATTCTGGCAGAGTCGCCAGCGTACAATCGGTGATTGTAGATGAGATCGTGGAGGCATCCCCCGGGACAATAATCGAGTAAGGATGCAGCGTAATCGCCGAAATCGATGTTCTCGTGCAGAGTGACGATGTTGGGATGGTCGGATAAGAAATAGTGTAGAGTGCTCTCCTCCTCCCAAAGGGAGGATTTCAACGAGACTTTTAGAGCGAATTGACGCGCGTTCTCGCGATCAGCGACGCGGAAGACTGCGCCGAAGGTGCCGTGAGCGAGGTACTCCTCTGTGTGGAGGTCATCGGTAATTTCTCGACCCAGCAACTTGGATTTGAGTATTTCGATATGGGGAACGATGGACATGGCTTGTCAGGGGTGCTGATGGAAAAAAGTATGGGTGGTTGGTAGAGGATAGATGATGAAATTGTGCTTGGCGACAGGACAAGGATGAGGGGGCATTTTATACTAGCGATGGGATTAGAACTAACAACGCCTGGTGGATGGAGTGGGAGACGGAAGGCGGCAGTTTAGTGACGGAAGTAGCGGAAGTCGGATTTTTGGCACGGAATAACCTATGAGGTGGATGATCCACCTCGGTATCATAGTTAGGTATGTCCGAGGAGAGGTCCAGCGAAGATGGTGGTAAGCAGCGGAAAGAAAGTCAATCAAGCGCTCGTCACTTACCATATGATTGCATCATTCTCTCGCTCCCACCCGAAGGCGCGGATAAGCTTCGGATCCTCGGTTGTTCCTTTTTGGTGCATACACACCGTCACCTCCCGATTACAACACTGGCTGATTTGTGAGTCCACCCAAGACAGTTTCACCTTTCACTGCCGCGGACACCCGACGACCTATCTTTCTCATAAATAGCACTGCTCCTGATACCGCAACCCCCTCTTGCTAGACCCCCCCCCCCCCTTACCTCGACGACAAGATCTTTCAATGGATACTGTGTCTCTGCCCATCATCTCTTCAGCTGCACCAGTCTTCGTCCTACCCTTCTGACATCCTTCCCACTTTCAAACGGGACCACGATTCCCCAATCCCGGCCGGATGTGTTACCTCACTTCCGGAGAAACTCTGGCGGGAAACCGCGAATTCCGTCTCGAACTAGACTCCACCATCGGCTTCGTCGGGACCACCTGTGTTTTACGAACTATAATAATGAGACCGGCGTATCTCCCTACCGCATCTCCACACCATGTAAAATTCTGTAAGGAAAAGCTCTAGTTCTCCCGGTTCTTTGACCGTTGGAGCTCGGAGAGATAAAGTTGACAACTTCCAAAGGCCAACCCTGCGTCAGTCTCCACCGCGGACACTCGCCTGACGTCCAGTCTCTCCCACAGACGGCACTTCTTACTGGGGCTGAAATCAGTTACTTTGGAGACTCAGAGCAACACAGCACTTTACGAGTCCTCACACCAGTGTCGAAAGCGTTCGATGCGTGCCCATCTTCAACTGGCCCTCAAGAAGCTGAAGGCGCTGGTTTGAGCCTGTGACTGTCCGTAGTGAAGAGCAATTGGGCTGCCTCCCTCCTCCCTGGCGAGTCCACAGCCTATCGGTGGTCATTTTCTGTGGCGTTCAGCGCGTGCGCTTCTACAGGCGAAGAAGCTCCACGACGTCCGAGTGTAACTCCATCCTGGCTACGAGTTTATGGTGACCTCCGGATTCCTAATAAAGATCTCAGAGTTCGACTCGTATTTTTCCCAAGTACCAAACATCTGACCATCACTTGCATCAGCTTCGAAAGTCTTTCTTCGATGGACCTTCGATTGCGACTATGCAGACCGCACACTTGATATTGCATAGTTATTAACCTTGAACCGTATCATACAAGCGATACGAACGAACGAAAAAAGAGATGAAAAACTGATGACGTGTAATGAGTAAAAAGCGAGACTGATGAGAAAGTGAGATCCTCCGGTAAGGACAGGTGTTGTGATTGGAATATGCTGCAGGCTCATGTTGAATACGGTTCGGGAGTGAAGAGGAGGGAAGAAACGCCGAGAAAACGAAAGGGGTGGTGGGATGTCACGACTCAACCAGCTTGCGCCTCTTGCTAGTCTTGAGCACGTACTCGTCATCTTCTCCTTCGCTGTAGTCCAGTTCCGGGACGTCTAGGCCATAGAGGCTCTTGCGAGCAAGCTGGTCAATCTTCCGGAGGTTTCTGAGGTTCTGGGTTAGTGACTTTATGAACTCGTTCTAGCGGCGACAACATCAGTAAAGGTGGGCACAGGGTTTCGGATCGGATCGCGTACTTTCGCAAGCTTCATCCGCGTCTGGCACATGGCCATCCTCTCCAACCGCTTTTTCTTTTCGTTGTGCTGGAGTCACCAATTCAGTACCAAGAGAGAAATTTATTTGATCAACGGCTGCTCACCTTCTTGAGTTCCTCCTTCTGTAGTGCGGTCAGATGCTTGATCCATCTCTGCAGGTTAGACTCTGCCTTCTTCTTCCCAGCCTCCTTAGATTTCGCGATCGACGTCCCATCTGGTTTACGCTCGTCCAGGATAGACTCGTCGTCAGAGTCTGGCACCAGATAACTCCTCACCGTCGAGACGGTTGATCGACGCGGCCGTTTCTTGCCCCTTGGAGTTGCACTACAGTTCTTCGGGACTGGGGATCCTAACGTTGCCATCGAAGACGTAGATGTGACGAAAGATGAAGGACTGGACTCGGAACCCGAGCTTGTTGTGATGAGAGACACGGGAAGTGGTCCACTGGTCTGCTCCACGAAGACGTAGGAAGATGGTGGAGCCCCGAGCGTGGTAGTGGGTGGTGTTTCTGCTTTGACTCTTGTCTTTCCAGGTTTCTTGCCGGTTGTTCTCCATCCCTTGCTGGTCTTTGTCATTGTCTGCCCCTTCACTCTCCTGGTGCTGGTATCCTTCGCCACTTGCTCATCGGTCAGGTAATCCTCCTCGCTGAAGAAGAATTCAGCCCCATGTTCAATCTCCCCAAATAGCGACCAAGGCTGGAAGCAAATGACAGGTTAAGCGCCTCTTTGACAAACGACAGGGTTGCTCTGGGTTACACACCGGTGCTTTTCCCAGCCTAGCCAACAGCTTGAAGTGTTTCAGGGTTACAGGAACGTGTCCAGCAGTGTCTTTGGTTCCATGCTCTGACAAGCGATCAAAGTAGTAATTCAGAATCTGGGAGCTTTCGTTCAGGACGGCGTGGACCATGAACACCGCGGTAATTGCGCTGCGAGCGCCAAATTGCTCCTTGATCCAGTTGGCAACGGGCGTAGGGTCTGTCTCGGACGTTCCTTGCGGTGAGGAACAAAGCACTCAGAGACAAGAAAACCGAATAACTCACCCGCAGGGTAGCGTAACTTTCCCAACAAGTCTCCCTGACTCGTGTACACATCGTAGAATCGCCTTCGGGACGATCTTGTGGAGGTTTCATCCTGACGGATCATGGCTGATAGCGTGTCTTGTCCGATGCGTCCCTGAAGCGGAAGCAATGTCAGCACTGTGCCGAACGTATGGCTTGTCACGCACGCACCAATTCTGGCATCGAGTCGCTCGACGAAGATCGGATATACCCCGAGGATGAAGAAGAAATCCCACCGTGGTTGATTTCATTCACTTCCTCCATAACCACGTCCTCGATCTCATTGACATTCCCGGCGATCAATCCACCCTCGGCCATAACCTCTCTGTCTTCCTCCGCCGTGTAGCTCCTGGCTGTGAGCGCATGGAATGCACAGCCGTAATCCCGGCACAGTGGAGCGCGGTAAGAAACGGCGGAATCGGTGTCCTCCCAAGATGGAAGGTTGTCCACGTCAATCAGGAACCTCGTCAAAGTGTTCGCGACGATCACATCGTGGACACCAGGGAAGGATTCGTACAGCTTCCTCAACATCTTTCCCTGGAACCAGCACTTTGAGACAATCACGATTCTGAGGCCCTGGAAAGACATACCTTGCATCCCTCCGATAAACACCTGACAGCAACTTCCTGAACCAGAACTCCGATCTCTTTCTGGCTCTGGCCAACTTCTGTCCTGGCAAATTCGAGAATTGACTGGTACTTCTCCACGAAGGGGTTTATCATAACGTTGAAGACGTCCTGCCTCGTGATCGGCAGAAGGCCAAGGGGCTCGAGTTTTGACTTGAGTCGAAGTGGGGTTGCACTGAGGGGTGTGTGATCATTGATGAAGACGCCAAGGAGGAGAACCAGTCGAACGGTTGGATCGGGTGAGGGGAAGTCAGTATAAAGTTGAGTCAGAGAGGTTACTGTGGTTGCGGCGGTTATGTATCGGGTATTGACGAATAGCTAGGAATGGAGGTTCGTCAAACAGTCAGTTGAGGGAAGGGGTTTGTATGGACCTTGATCAGTTCCTCTACAAGAGTGCTCAGTTCAAACAGTAGGTCCCCTGATTCATCGAGTTTTTTTAGGGCCTTGTATGCTGATTCGTTGGTTTTGGCTTCCATGCAAACTTCCGCTGCGACCGTCCGTGTCAAGAACATTCTATATGGGTAACTCATTATTAGTCCAGGCGTGAGGGGCCATTGAGTTATTCGTACCGCGGATCTAGTTGTGTGAGCTCTCGGACATGCCTTACGATCTCTTCAGCATGGTTGTCACTGGGGAAAGCGGGCTTTTCCAACATCTTGCGGAAGATGAAGTCCCGGTACTATATTGATGTGTTAGAAAGTATGAGAGAGGGTGGGATGAAGGCGAAACCTTGCTGTCCATGGTGAACCCATTAGCAACCGCCAGAGGAAGTAATCTCGGCTCGATTGCGAGGGCGAGTGGGAACTGTGTCGCGATTGGATCCTGAATTGTTGGAAACTCGCATGAGGCGCGCTTAAAGTTGAAAGAATTTTGAAGGTACCTTGTTACAGAACGGGATGAACTAGAACCAAATCACGGAATTAACATGATGTGCAAAATACGAAAAAGGGCTCGCGCACCTTATATTTCTCCAAAATATCCCTGACTTGCTCCCATTTGACGTGTTTTTGCTCGGTAGGGTATCGGCTTTCTCTCAGAAATTCGCTGAAAATGGTTCCGTCGTCGTCGCCTTTGCCGGTAGGTATATCTCCATAACGTTTTGTTGCCACGGACAAGAGGTAGACAAAAGCACTTGTGGACATGGACCGAACCCAGGGTGTCTTGATAAAAGGTACATAGGATCGAAAGTGATGGTGCATCGCAAGCTGGACAAGATATCTGGAGAGATGTGCGCCGCTGCTAATGAGGATCTGTGATTTCGGAACGAGCGTGGAGTTAGAGTTTGCGTCTCCGGATTCCACAAAAGAGATGGGCATCGGAAACTCGGGAAGGGTGGCAATGGACGGAAAGGAGGAAAAAAATGGCCACGTACGTCTACGACCCTCTCTGTCATGAGTTTACCCCTTCCGAAGGCATAGAACAGAGCTTGAAGCCTTCCATGTCTTGCCAAGAAATATGATGCCCGGACGTAGGGGTCTTGGGTGAAATTGAAAAAACGTTTGGACACCCGAGAGAAAGAGGTAGGGTCATCGAGCTCGTTGAGTATGAGCTGTAGGACCTCGTCTGGTGAAGTTTCGAACGGCGATTAGTTTCAGTTTGACGGACGATGAGTTGAGTGGACTGTGGGCGATGGAGGCTTACCACAAAGACGGTCCATGAGTAGGACGTTAGGAGTCTAGAAGCGCTGATGGGGTTGGTAGCTGAAAACTTGGAAAGAAAAAAGGGAGAGGATTGCCAACGAGGAGAGTGACCTCGAGGATGGAGTATGCGTAAAGGTGGAAAGGGAGGGTGAGAGCGTGAGAGCGTGACCCATTTGTGGATGATTCGGGAGTCGTCTTAGCCGCAGCGTCAACTTGGTCCACTATCATATCCGGAAAACTCCAATATCCTTCTTACGCCAGACGACCGCACAACAGTATTTCTTCCACCACTGGCGAACACCCCCGTCGATTCCTACTTTTTGCGCATATCCTCGTTGCAACAAAGCTCAGATGTATGTCATCCTCCGGTCGAGAAATCACCATCGGTGCTGCACGGGACAACCTCTGGTCACCGCTGCTACACAGCAAATCTCGTCTCAGACGTTGTACATGAAGGGCCGGCCACTCCGTACTCCTCCAGACGCGTTTGGGGCTTTCATTTGAACCGCTGTTCCCGGACCAATTAATCTCCCGATGCTCTCGAGGATGCAAGGACCGCGGACTCTGCTCAATACCCTCGATTATCAGCGCATCCAATCAACGGTCACAGAGAACTTTTTTGGGTCTCTATTAATCTTGTTGTCGCCTTCATCGGCCATCAATGACCCTCCGGAAGATGGCTATCGTCCTTGACGCGTGATGTGTCGGACCCGTTAACCGGATTCAAACTCGATACCTTAAACTCATGCCACCCCAAGGGTGCTTCTATCTCGACAGGTGCGTCCGAATGCGTGCGTTTCCACGCGAGCGGATGACAGAGAGGGTCGGTCGCTTCCACCTATCGTCTCAACGCGTTCAGTCGTGATTAGGAATACTGGAGAGACGCGCGCCGGACGACTCAATGTCCCGTATCCGAAACGCAAGGATGTTCCCATTGTTGTGACTCCATGCATTCAGTCATTAAATGCATGAGACAACGGCTGTGACCCCGTGACGAACGTTGACGAACTTATCTAGACTTTCGGTCGTGTTTGGACTTGACTACTATGATGCACGATCGGCCGCAGACTTGACCGGAACTAATGTGCTGCCTACCACATGGCCCTGTGGTTAATCCGTGAAGTGGAACTTTCTAGGCCACACACGTAGACGGCGCCAACGAGCCGCTTCGGCGCTTCGTGTTGGAATCCACATGGAGAGTATACGATGGAAATGCGACCCTTTCTGACATTTTCGGCGGTAGCGAGGTATGTATCCGAAATTCGCAGGTGTAGCGAGGAAGGAGAGGAAAGGCGCAACTAAACGGCTTTAGTGGCATCGATGATACAAGCTGCGACCACGCGGACGTTGAACGTTGAACACCAAAGACTCTTGAAGCTGATGGATGATTTGTAGTTGCCGGCAGGGATTTGGCGGAGCAGGCCGACGCGATCGCGGGAGAGGGTTTGATTGCCTCTTATTCATCTCGCTCGGTGTGCGTCGCGTTCTGGGAGGCAGAAGAGATGGCCGAGTAACAGGGGACCTTGTTCTGCTCAGCTTGGTATTGTTAATAACGCCCTTCTTTGCCTCCGGGAGGATCAAGAAAAAGAGCCGATGTACTTATTTCCGTGGCACCGGAGAAACGTCGGCTGAGACGTCGTTTCCGCTACATACGAGTGTACTCTGTAGCCAAAATTCCGCTCAAAAAGAATGTAGAACGGGCTATCGCAGGTGTTAGAGAGCACCCCCTAAAATAAAGCTTGTTACGTTTTGACTTTTCTTCTTGTTTCGAGGCAAAACGTATACTCGAGATTCAATTGGAAGGAGAGGGGGTTCAGGAGTCTATCCCAGACTGCCGACTTTTTATTCCCGATTTTTCCGTCATTTTTCGCACGGGTTCATTTCTCATTCCCGCCATCATATTCCCACTCCCTGTCCTCCTCGTCCTCCCCCTCATCTTCCGTCCCCCCTCCCCCCCCCTCTGGCCCGCCCCACCCGCCTTCCGGGTTTCTCGTATTTCACACCCGACTTCATACCACGAATCGATTGTTTCTTTTACCCCCTCCCCAACCCTTATCCAATCTTAACCAACCTGTCTCCATTCTCCCAATGGTGAACCCGACGCCCCATATTCCCTGGGACCAGCCCTGGCCAGCACAGACACCAGTTCCACAAGCCTCTGAACCTTCAACGTCTAAGCGGAAACGTAGCTCGACCGTCGAACGTCGCAAGCTTCTCTCCCTCCAACCACGCCAAGGAACCTCAGTCCCAGATCAAGATGCCATAGGTTCGTGCCCATTCCTGTTGTAACCATCTTCTTCCTCCTTGCTCGTATCGCCACGACCACGTCGCAATCGCCCACGACTTCCCCTTCGTTGTGCTTCGCTTCTGATCGACGTCCTCACCTCACATCTCTCTTCCCCAGACCAAGCTGAACAAGACTGTCAAGTGTTTTCCGGAAACAACGTTCTTTCGTGTTACCCGACGTCGAACACCACAATTTACCAGAACCAGTGGGCGACGTTCGTCTGTACGTGCGAAACCGCATCTATTCTGTTCCCGGTGTTCTCATCAACTTCAAGGGAATAGCCGTCTTCCTCAATATGCTCAGACAAACAGCGTGAACATCTATCTCCTACATGGTGATTCTGGTGAACAGGTCTTTTCAAGCTTGAGTTATCCCAACCCGACCAACCGTGCCGGAGATATCACCGCTCTCGTGAACGACACCTGGTGGGGAGATCGCGGCCAAGGCTACAAGGGAGAAAATATATCATACCTCTTCTACTGGGTCATCACTCCAAGCAGCCAGTCCTTAGGGAATGGTGATTACTTTCCTCAAGCAACCTTTACTGCAGTCCGTAAGTTCCTTCCCGTGATGCGTCTCGCGAGCGCCCGCCCCTATCTTTCCCACTTGTTCCCCGATACTAATCGAACCTGATGTTGCAGAGACGACGTATCCGGACTCGATGCTTTCCACAATGTCCTCGGCTTCGTCGTCCTTACCAACCGCCCTGTCAGACTCCAATTTATCTTCCACGTCGAGGCCTACAGGCACCGTCCAGAACAGTAATCAGACTTCATCCTTTCCCCATTGGGCGATCGCCGTTATCTCCGTCTTGGGCCTTTTAGCCCTCGTGGTCACCTGTGTCCTTCTCTTTTTGTTCTGCAGGATCCGCAGGCGGAGGTTCATCACCCACCGTGATTCTGTAACGTCGGCGACACCAATTATGGCGGAGACTCCAGGAGCTGGTCAACTGTCCTCACCTCTGTTAGGCCCTGCAGCCGTTGATGCTCCTAGACCCATCGAAGGGAAGCCCACTGGCGACGACGGTCCTTTGGCCATCTCACGCTCAAATTCTGCCCAAGAGTCGGGTCTATTTTCGGGAGCAGACGCTGCCATCATGGCCGATGCATTCAGGATGGCACTAAGGAAACCTGAGTTCATTGGCGAGGCTAATGAATCTCCCGAAGACAGTCCGGAAGAAAAGGCCCAGGAGGCAGAACTTCTCACCAAGGAGCTCGCGGAGGAGGGGCGGGATATCAGGAGCGTTAGCACCTCGCGAAGCGTCAAGGTCGAAGGACCTTCCGAGTAAAACGTCTGCTGGCGGTGGAATCCGAGCGATCCCACACTTTATATCCTTCCTTGACCTTGCAGCGAGCCTGCGTCGATATCCCCCTCGATCTAAACTCCGTTCGTAGACGACTCCACTTGACGTCCTTCTCACGCTTTCCCCTCCGCTGTTGCTCCCCTTGTTTTTCGTTCTCACCCATTGCTTTATTCACATCGCAGTTGTTACCTTCCACCCTCAAGCATACCGTGACTCGAACTCTTTTCTTGTAATTCCATCTGTTGCATCTTCCCCTCATCCGACCATCCCTAATGTCTGTAGCCTCACTCCACCCAACCTGGTTCGCCTCCTCACCATCTAATGTGTGCAGATCATAGCTGCCCATTCTTCTGACCATCCCCAGAGAGGACACCGGCGTTACCTTTTTAATCTTATTCCCTTTACCTTCTACCTTAGCCCCCTTTAGATTCAACTTCACGTTCGGACTTGACTCCTCTCTGTACATATCTGCCGGGTACCAGCGCGTCTATCGCCTTATCCGGGTTACGAATTTTTGTTTTCACTTTCACCTACCCCTACCCACCCGAGTCACTCCTTGTTACTTCAACTGCCTTCTCTTTGGGCACGCGTGCCCTTTTATATCCTCTTCTCACTCCCTCGAGCTCCCATTCTTTCGATGTCTTACCGAGGTCTATATGGTCCCTACATATACAACACATCGCTTGACGCTCCACCGACCACCCTTGATACCCCAAAATTGTGCATATGCCAACTATACCTCCGCTCGTATGCGGCCCAACTCTCGTTTCACACAAGTCCGACGTCCCTGGTCTGACCTTTCCTTATTACCTTATTTACTGGTGTTTAAGTAGAAATAAAATCCGGCCCTATCAATACACCCAGCTATTATTCGGAGACCCAAATTCGCGACTGCATTGAGGTTGTGGACGTAATAGCGGGACACTGTAAAACTCTATAAACCAACGAGGGGAGTTATACGAGGAGGATGAACGACGATAGAGTAAGATTAGGGCTGTGCTGCGCCCGCGAGTCGCTGTTGTTGACGGGAGAGCGGCCGCGATTGCCAGAGCGATGAGGTTCATTGCGGAAGAAGAAAGAGGAAGATTGCAAGGTATTATAAGATACAGCCGTGAAAGAAAGTAGGGGATGACAGGGAAAGTGCGGGCCGCTGTTATCGAGAGGCGTAGCAGATGGAAGCCAGCCAACTGGAAACACAAGCAACGGGGTAATCACAAAGGGGACGGGGCCTGTTGCGCGTGTGCTCTATATCGTAGAGAGATATCTCATCAATAATTCGTATCTAATGGTGCTGTAAGCCCCTCATGAACCCGAGCAGAACCAAAACACGTACGTTAGCATCGTGACGGCACTATTGGGCACGGTCCTTATCAGGTTTATGCTCAACCCCTTGTACAGTCCTGACCATCCCTCCTTGACCACGATCTTCTTCGCAGTGTAAATCGTCCCCCGTCGAGAATGTCGCTTCACCATCCCGTCAGACGACATGTCGTCCGCCAACGGTCGTCTCTGCGTTTGTAATCGCGTCCGAACGACCTCGTGTGGGTACGTCGCTACCGAAGCTGTCATTTTCGCGATCGCGGAGCAAAGGAGGATGGCCCGCGGAGAAAGTGGAGTGTCTGAGGAACCCTCTGGAATCGAAAATCGCGTACGGATTGCTCAGTGTCGTGGGCTTGGGGCAAATATAGGGATAGCGACTTACGGGCCCATATTTTCAACTGCTCGTAAAGCGGGAACTGGACAGCTACATGCGCAATGCCCAAGAGACTTGGAAACAGCCCACGGTAAAAGGCTCTGACGCCTTCTGACCGGTATATTGTCCTTGCGGCGTCAAGTGTGTGTAAGTACCGCGGCTCATCCCACGTTTGAGTCTGAGCGAAGTGAGTGTGCAGTCAAAGGAGTCCTCTGGGGTGCTGAAAGTCGAACGCACCATGAACCTCGTCTTGATAACCCATAAGGGGTTCGTACACGTTGTGCTCGTCGCCCCGGCAATCATCGCGGACATTATGTGGAGGCCCCAAGGATGTTCTCTCGCTACTGGTTGGTAGCCTTTCGGCTGAGCGGCTGGATATATCACCCTTTCCTTCCCTCTATCGTCCACCGTGACCACGGGGGTTCCGAATTTCGAAACAGCTGGTGGCGGGGAGTCTTGAACTCCAAGTGGAGTTTCCCCAAAGGTGGTCTTGATGCCGTCGTAAACTGCGAAGTAGATGGCCCATGTCGGCAGGTAGCCTAGCATTGTGGGACCGAGCCCGCGATAGAAACCCTTCAAGCCAGAGTACCTCCAGACCGATTTGACGGTATCTGTCCAAATTCAAGTGTCGTGTGAACACGTATATTTCGCGGAGAAAGGTCAAAGAAAAGAGCGCGAAGGTGAAAGA
Source organism: Thelephora terrestris (assembly GCA_015956445.1). NCBI lineage: Eukaryota > Fungi > Basidiomycota > Agaricomycetes > Thelephorales > Thelephoraceae > Thelephora > Thelephora terrestris. The sequence goes on along the minus strand of WIUZ02000022.1, from coordinate 157,146 downwards.
AGAAAGAGCGAAAACTGACCGATAACTCCTTCGTAGCCCTTCTGTCCCTGTGAATACCTCTGAGCCTGCAACTTGGTCTTGATGACATCCAGAGGGCAAGTCGCGACGCTGGCTACCAAACCGCCTCCTGCTCCAGCTGTCGTGTGACGTCCGAGGGCGAGAAAGAGTGAGCATACACAACTCCGGTTCGCGGTAAGCGATCAAGAGACGGGTTCACCAATCATGCTGTTAGCTGTCCATTCCTTCCGTTTTTCTGGCATTTTCTATCCCCGCGCCCAATCGCGGGGGGTTTAGTTGAGAAAGAGAGCAGACCGGGATGGAATGATGTGCTGGAAGACAGTACGGAAGAGAGTTGGTTTGCTTGTGGAATAAAACGAATCACATCATTCCATTTCCGACTTTGGCCGCGATCGCTCCAAAGTTTTTGTAAGTAATAAGTGAGCCTCCTTCAAGCCAACATCGTATCCAATCCATCCTTCCAGCTCTTTCCGTCTGAATCTTTGCCCTCCACTGTGTCCTTTGCATCATCGTCATCCCCGCCACCAAACCCTTCAGGACCCTCCTTGGGAGCAGCCAAATTACACGTGCCATCGTCAAAATTCACAAGAGACGGTCCCGGAGCGCTTGTGCTCCCAGTTTCATCTTCGATAGCCGCGGGTGCTACTATAGAATTCAAATCCAGTTAACAGAAAGAAGAAACGGTCCGTACTGGCTCCCAAACAACCGTCGATACCAAGGAGACCGCAACTGTCAGTCCAGTTCGTCAGATCCTGGTGTGTCGGCAAGTGTAGACTTTCGTAGAACGCAGGAGGTTCGTCAAGTACGTCCGAAAAGCCGGGTGAACCCGGGTACAAGCCTAGGTATCCGATCGTAGAGTCGAGGGCGCCAAGCTCAAAATCTTCAATTGGGTTGCACGATGTAGCAGAGAGAAGGTCGAGATCCCTCGACGCTAAGAAAGACTCCGAGTCGTCGACCGCGTAGAAAGGTGAGGAGACCAACGTGACGGGATAGTTTGTCGAGTCGAACCCCAAGTCAGTAGCGCCTTCGAAGCCGGAGTGCTCTTCGCCATATAGTTTGTCCAGATACTTGGAGCGCTCCGGGGAGGATGCCGCGGGAAGAAGCAAGGGGGATCCAGGATCAACATTGAGACTCTCCCAAGGAAAACCCAACGTATCTTCGTTTTCAGGAGAAAAATATCCAACAAACGCATCGGATCCAAGTAAGGCTTCACGTAGGTCGCAGGTCGCCGGAGCAGCAGTTTCCACGCCGTCGCAAGTAAGCACAGAATCCGATGGGGAGGCGTAGCCAAAACTGGTTCCGGTAGATACTCCTGGAGGCGAGGTTTCCCTCTCTCTCGTGTTTTCTCGCGAGTCAGTCATATGGTCATACCGGGTCCCGGACGGAACGCCGTATGTATGATGACCATGGAACTTCGGAATGTGTCCGACAGAGGGAGAGAAGCTAGTAGAGTCTGCAGCGGCGAACGCGTCCATGCTCCAGAACTTTGAGTGCGCGGGCCCAAGAGTTTGACCGTCATGAGCTGGGGGCTCGTTTTCCACAAGCGTCGGCACAGCAGGGGAAAGGGCCCTGTTCTTTCCATCCGCCTTTCTCTTCCGTAAAAACCACTTTTTGATCCAGTCGACTGGCCTACAAGGCGATCCAACAGGCATGGAGGGAGAACATACAGAACCACAGTGTCCAGGAACCAAATGAGAAACCAGAGGAGCAGTGAAAACAACCGAGAGGGCGCACAGGTTGGTTTCCTGCGACATATCCACAAACTGCGTCGCGCTGGGCCTTGCCTGGGATTCATAATTCTTGAGTAGGATGCGCGTCTGCGTTGGGTCCGCCCTCGTGAACTTGCGTTTCTGTTGATGCATGGCCTGCCTTTTTACGCTGATGCCAGACATCCGACCTGAGCCAGCGACGACCATGGTTGGTGATGGTGTATGGGTTACAAGCGGAGAGCCCGATCTGGTCTCACTCAAGAGCAGGATGACTGACGTGGTTACAATTGCTATTTATACAGCGTTGATTGAAACTAGAAGGTGGTTACTATAATCGTATATTTACTTGCGCATTGAATAAGTGTATCGTTGTGGTCATGAGCCAGAAAAAGTTCCAAACGTGCCGACATTGGCACAAGAAACAGAGACAAGACAGTCAACGACATCACATGCACACATCAGCCAACAACCCACACACGACCAGGAAGGAGTGGTCTAGATAAGAATGAGAGTAGTTCGTTCCTGGGGTGGCCCGAAGGGAGGTGGAGACGAGGGGGGTTCAAGCGGGCGTCGTGACGTTGCAAAAGTCTCAAGGTTTGCGGAATTCGCACAGTACGGTGTAGATCGTGTTGAAGGCAGTGTAAATCTCCTCCCGCACCTGACAAGGAGGAAGTTTTGATGAATAGCCGTTTCAATCATCGACAGCATCCGTCATGGAAAAAACCCGCGCCCACCTTAGCGCCAGTCAAGACGATCTTTCCCGACACGAAGATTAGCAGCACGACTTTTGGCTTGATCATGCGGTAGATCAAACCAGGGAATAACTGGTGCAAGCCAACGTTAGACGTGGTACACAAAGCGCCCAGAGGCGGACAAACCTCGGGTTCATAACTGCTGAACTGCCCGTGGCTGTACGCAAGCCCCTCCAAACGAATGGGAAACTTGACGTCGCAACTGCCGACGATATTTTGTATTTTGAATTCGGAAAACTTGGCGTCGAAACCGAGTTTCTGAATAATACGAGCGTACTTGCGCGACGCCAACCTCGAATCGTCCTCTGATTTCGCGCCCGTGACGACCATCTTCCCCGACGCGAAGATCAAGGCGGTTGTCTTGGGATCACGAATCCTCATGATGACGGCGGCGAAACGCTATTGAAGTGGACGAACGTGGGAACTGTTCGTACACTGCAATTAAAACGCGACACAAACCTTTGGGTTATATTCCGCATTCCTAGCGTGGAGCGCTATGGTCTTCAGGTCAAGGCGACAATCGAGGTTCACGGTGGCAACGATATTTTGAAGGGTAGGGACAATGCCCTCCACGGCAGTGATGTGTTGTTGCTCGAGAGTGAGAGGAGCGGGAGTGGCAGGAACGATGGTTTGGGTACTAGGTCCAGTAACTGCATCGGCGGTGGGCTGGGCGAGGGTTTGGGAAGGTGTCGTGGACGTTGATGGTCCGGGGAGAGATAAAGTGGGAGGAGGAGGGGCGAGATAAGGATTGGAGGGCGCGGAAGTTGGAAGTGCCAAGCCACTAGACGGTTGGGTCTTCGAGGTTGAAGTTTGCTGCTGCTGTTGTTGCTGCTGCTGCTGTTGGAGGGCCTGTTGTTGTTGGAGATACTGCTGCTGCTGTTGAGCAGTAAAATGAGAACGGGCAAAGTTAACCTGACGGGCGGGCAATGCAAAAGACATGGTTAATTTTTGTAAAGCGAGTGGCGGGGCGACAACCAAGATCACGCGTCGGAGGGGGGAGGGATTTTCCGAATGGCTGATCTTGAGGTTGTTATATACTAAAATATTCAGACCCCGAAACTCCGACTGAATCCTGACTCATAACCACGTTCAATCAGCCCCCGCCCGAACCATCACATTCCCTACTCGGTTCCCTTACATCCATCCTGGTCAACTACAGACCTTTGAAGTTGTACTAGTGCGCATGTCTCTTCGGCTTTAGCCATGATGTCGAGAGGTTGAAAGGTTGAATCCTGGCAGACCCATTTTGTCTCTTTTCGGGTTGGACCGGATAAGAACCTGATGCAAGGCTGACTAAGCCAATTTTATTTGATCCGTCAAGGTGAAGGTTCCCTGACGCGTTTCTGACGGCGTCTTGTCTGGCGCTGAACGCGTACTCCGGACTTCTTTGAATCACGAAACGCCCATGTTGTCGGCTCGGTTCCACGCACACGTCCAAGTTCTTGTCATCAGGACGCCTAATACACGTGCCCCTCTTAGACCCTAGCTTTCTTTGCAAGGGACGTTCCATGGCGCCCAGTACCCAAAACCCGTCCGTGCGGAAGAAATCTAGCAACAGATCCGACATATATACACGACATTGAGCTGCAGGCAAAACAAGAACAAACAAGCCCAGAGAAACAACAGAAATCGACACAGACCGTAAAACCGATAACCAAAAACGTCCCTCGTCATCACGGCTCGTAAACAGAGAAACATCGTTTTGACACGACTGCAAAGCATTGCAAAGAGAAACATAACGACAGGCTTGGTGAGAGGGAGACAAATGAGTAAAGGCGGTGTGGTGTGAAAATGGTCCTGTGAAAACGGTAGATGAAGTGAGACAAGGGTGCGAAAGCACCGTAGTGATACAACCTAACGAAGGAAGAACGGGGGGAAAGCAAAGCAGTGTAAGGTTAGAGTTTCAAAAATGTGGGAACACCTTTTGCATTCCTTCAGGGAGCACCTTCGGACGAGCTAGAATACCTCCTGCTCCTCTGAGAAACCATACTGATCAATTCTCTCCTGCCCGTTGACCCGGCTTCTTCTCTTGTTTCTCTCGCACCACGAGAGGGGGAAAGCAAAGGTTTTGATCGAGACCCATTTGTCGGCTCCTCCGTAATGTCGCGTAACTCGCGCCGTCTGTCCGCTGGTCTCTGTGTCAAGAAACTCTGCTGTTGGCTGCCAGACGACGGGGAAGGGTGTGAATGATGGCGCTGAGTTTCAGCCTTCGGTAGAGGCACGTTCGGGTAGGTCGGAGACCTAGACGACTTCGGACCACCCGGTCCGGATGAGACGGATGCAGGGACACTCCCGTGGCTTTGGCTTCTCTCCACCGTCGGCGGAGGGGAACGTCGTCTCTCAAGCCTTGCAGAGGACACAGAAAGCCTTCGACCTTCTTGAAACGAAACGGGCGATCCCCCTTGGGAATTCGGCGAGTTCGACGGTGAAATCTTCCTGGCGAGTAAATCTGGTCTGACAGAAAGGTGAACTTCGGATGAAGCTGGAAAGGTGTACGATTCAGTCGCTTCCGTCGCCATTGGCTCCGGTTCCCGAACTTTCCCTTTCGTATGGCCAGTTGAGCTAGATTGGCTCTGAGGCGCCGGCGCTGGACCCTGGGTGGAGGAAATCCTCAAGGCATGCTCCAGTTCCTCGACCCTCCGGCGCAGCCCATACATCTCTTCCCTCATGGGGGCGATCCTTTTCTCCACCATTGTCTCGACCATCTCCTCCAGCTTCTCGCTCTTATGGAGGGCGTTAACGAGCGTGTTCGATTTTTGTAGTTGTTGATTCAGCCACTCCTTCAGCTGTTTCGAATCGGCGAGCGAGTCATAAAACTTCTCAAACGGAGCGAGGAACGCATTTTTCTCTGAGGAATTGAACTTCAAGGATGAGGGTGTTTGCGGTATCAGATTGGATGAAATTGGGACCTGGTGGTTGGGGGAGCGTCGGCTAGCGGGGTTGGTGGAGCCTAGGTTAGGGATAGCAGTTCTGGGGCCGCCGAGTGTGGTGGGGGTAGGAGGCACAATGCTGGAAGTTACGCGAGGTACAGTTTGACCAGCCATGGCCGGGGGTAAACTCGGTAGGGCCATTGGGAATTTTGTGTTATGCGCGGGCGCACTCACAATAGACGTTGGTATTTGATCATTATTGGGCTCGCGAGGGCTGATCAAGATGTCTGCGGGTTTATGTTTCCCCAATCGGCTGGCACGCCGCCGCCCAAAGCTGTCTGGCTGACGAGCAAGAGAAATTTCATGGAGCGAGGTCTGGGTTTGCGGAGGCGGTAGTTGTTGTGGTTGGGCCTGGGGTGGTGCCTGAGCGGATGCTTGGGATTGAGAATGGGAAGGAGGCGGGGTGAGGTTCCGGGGAGGGAGTGGAAGGGTCGGTTCTCGATGGACGGGAATCATAGAATGCCTCCGGGGATTACTAAGTCGTGCATCAGAGCCATTCAAGTTGGCGATGTGTATTGTGGGTGTCGTATTGACCATTGGACTCGTCAGGCCAGCAGTGGAATTACGCCTCTGCTCTATCAAGGCTTTCTGCTGGAGCTTGACATTGAGCATTGATCTGACTTGCTCGATTGCAGCAGAATCTTCCCGCGCAAGGTTGAATCCAATGACCACTGGCGAGATCGGAGTATTGGCATCTGATGAGGGTCGCTTAACATCTGTATTAATGCCGCTGATCGTAACACGACGTCGTTTGGTGGGAGAAGGGGCTTGGGGCTTCAAGGCTGAAGAACTCGAGGCCTCCACGCCAGAAATGCCAGCCTTCCACGACTGCTGATGGGGCCTGGGGTTCGAGCCCGAGGAAGAGGGCTGACTACCCTGGTCATCGTGATCCGGCTCCGACTTAACCCTGACCACGGTAGGTGACTGTGGTCTGCGGTTGGGAGAGGAAATAGATTAGGGACCCGAAATGAAGGAGGGAAAAGGAAAAGGGAGCGTACCGTCCCTGTCTATCGGGAGATGATGCTGATGCCTCTGCAAACGTCCTCTTTCTAAGGTTCCTCGATTGCTCAGTGACACGAGCGGCCTCGTCCTCAGGAGGCGGTGTGTTGACGCGGCGTAGATGATAAGGGGGGGAGCTTGGACGCGACCTCGAGTTGATAGGAGGCAAAGAGTTCCCACTGTTGGATATACTGTTCATAGAAGAGGAGCTGAATGCCTGGGAGAAAGAGGGGAGGGACATCTGGGGATGGGTGGCGACGTCGGAGCGATTAGCCATCCTGGACGTCGTGGATGGCGGGGTGGGAGGAGGAGCGGATGAACGTCGGCCGGGTTAAGGCACGTAAATGAGACAAGTCGTCGTCAAGGGGAGGGTGTGTCAGGGGAACGTGTTTGGCAGTTCCCGGAGATCGGCTGCTATGACAATCTCTGCGGGCGGACAACTGTCGTAGCCTTGGTCGTCGTCGGCGTCGTCGTGGCCCTCGTCGTGGTCGTCACCGTCGTTACCGAAGTGGGAAGACGGAAAGCAAAGAGTTGGGCGCTGGTGGAGTCTGTGTAGTTATATCCTGCATACGCCCGCACGCGATGCCAGCCTTTGTTGCAAATCCGTAACATGTAACGTAAACACGCTCTGAAGCGGCCACTCCTCTCTCCGGCTCTCTTTCCCAGTAAACCCGGCCCGTATCTTACACCCACGCCCACAATTTACCACCCCTGACGGAAAATCCGCTGTCCCACTGCATCTCCGTCATGCATCCTGCCGGATAACAACACACTCCGCAGGGGATTGCAAGCATCTGAAACAATGTCTCAGGCAAACGCTTTCGATACACTCTTCAATCAACCCGCACCTTGCGTCGATGGTCCCCCAATCCTATTCCTTCTTTCTCTTCTTTCGGACAGTCAAAACGGTGACCCTCCGATCTGACGCCCTGCCAGGGCTCTCCCTCGATGATTTCGCAGGCAGGGGGTTATCAACACAGACAGATCCGTATATCCACGAAGTGTATGTCTCTAGTGAGGTGGTCGGTTCCGGAAACGGATTCGGGGAAATCTCGGTTGCAACCGAACCCGCACCGGGTTCTGTCCTGCGGGGTGGTGTGCTAGGAGGAGCCACGAGGAGATCGTGTCGTTCCGTGGGTTCTGGGGTCTCCCGTCCGCGTCCCTCGCGCAAGCGTGGTGGTGGATCTACCTCGACACCAACAGATATCCCTTCGCACATGCCCTTGATCGCACCCTCCAGCGTTTCAGTTCCGCGAACGGCCCTGTCGACAGTCGAGAACTCTATCCCGGTCATCAAAGAATTCATTACCCGTTTGGTGGTATTCGATGAAACCTGCCCCGGCTGCGGTGCGAAAACCGAGGGGTCTGACCCTCCAACTCCTGATCTTGCCGGCAAGCTAACGAATCCCATGGCGAAAAACCCGGTGACAATCCCAGCAACGCATTCCTGCCTAAATGACATGCGCTCCCAGTATTCTTCCGGGGTGACCTTCCCCAGTTCACCCATCCGCGAACTGTCCTTCTTTCCCGCCTCATGATTGCCTTCATCGGCCGCCTTCTTGGCCTTCTTCCGGACAGGAGACTTGATAACATCGGAGTCCGTCGTGTGTGCGATCTCGTCCATGAACCTCGCTTTTGGGTCATCTTCGAAAGATGGGATGAACCGGCCGAGATTGAGGCCGCCTCCCTTGCCATCAACTGGACACGGGAGGGGAACGGAATCGACGTCATCGAGCTTTTGAGTGGAAGGATGCCCATAAGTCCAGGCAATCGAAGACGGGTCAGGGCCAGGTGGTGGATTGAAGCTGGTCGACCTGAGGGCCTGAGAGGCCTCTAGTTCGTTCAGCCCCGGAAGAACGTGCCACAGTCTAATCATCTCTCCTTCTTTCCTCCCCGTCCGTTTCGACAGCTGCTCGGCAGCGCTCGTGAGAACCGACTTCCACCACCCACAGAGCTTAACATCGCTCAACGGTTTCTTCCCTTCAAAGTCCGCAGAATTCGGGAAAAGGTATTGACCCTGGGCGCGCGCGAAAACGTGTAACCAGACGTGTTCAGCGAGGCCATCCACCCCCCCTAGATTGGGTCGCGTATCGGGATCGACGTAAAATCGGATAAAGTGTTTGACAATAGTACTAGTGGGAGAAGGTTTCTGTCCCTGTCCGGTTGAGTCGACCTTGGAGACGTAGAGGATCCCAGATCTTGTGCTCGGAATTACGTAGAAGTACGCTTCGACCGCGGTCACGAACACCCGAGGATGCGAGACCGTGGGCTGTTCTGAGGCAAGGACGATGATGTGTTGTTGCCATACCTTCGGACGGGGAGACACGTATGGAAACAGCTCTTGGGTTTTCGACGGCGCGGAAATGAGAACATGGATATGGAACTCTCGCGTTCCAGGAAGCGATTTGAGGGCGTCGAGGAGGCTGTCTCGGAGGTTCATCGGTGATCACGTGCACACGACCGCACATCACGCTCCCCGCAAAGCTCCACGCGTTGTGCCATGCGGAGAATTCTTGGGAGGGTTGGAAAGATTAGAAACCGACGCGTAGGAAATCATTGATAATTGCTTCGCTAGTATTGTGACAACTCCTTTCGTCTTTGAAAGGTTTTTAATATTATTACTTCTGCCACATCCTCACCCCGCGCGCAGGAGAGTCAGCTGGCTGCACCGCTCAGAAACGGAGTAAGGATCCAGTCGGATGACTCAGAAGTGGCAGTATCCTCTTCGTCAGAAACATCCAATTCCCGCCCATGATCGCCGGATCCTGACTCGTATGTTTCCCAGCTCGAACCATCGGATTCTGAACCGGACGACTCGGAGGGACAATAATCTTCGTCCGAATCCTCCAAGCAGGCCCCACCGACTCCATCCCAGAGAACTTCCGGCACAAACGAACGCAGCTCGTCGATCCAACCGGGTGAAACGCACTTACAGCATACAAGCTCAAGTCTACGTAACCCCAGCCCGAGGAGTTTACGCCGACGAAAGACGTTCAAGATAGCCGCTTTGTTCGGTGTTCCGTCGTCGTCTTGGATGCCTTCGACGTCTGCCTCAATAATCCGGATGTAGGACAATTTTGGCAAAGGGACGTATGAAATGCCTCCCACATCTTCCCGGGACTCCTGCGAAGTCGGCAACAGGGCACGGAGGGAATTGCACTCCCGCCCAGCCCATGTGACCAGCTCCTGAAGTGCCGATGCCGTCTTGAATATCTCAAGGTAGCTGTAAGCCGAAAGGTAGTCGTGGAAAAGCTCAAGCTTCGTTGCATTTCGTAGTATTCCAAGCGTGAGGAAGGGAGGAAGTTGGTCAGGCCACATTTGTAACCTCAAGAGGGAGTAACAGGGAAGGTTTGGATATTGAATTCCGTCCGATCCCCGAATGTACTCCATCCGTGGGCGAAAGAGTGATAAGGCGGGACGTGCCTCGATCGACTGGACGGAACGGGGGGACACCACGTCATTAAACCAGCGAGAGAGTATCTCTGGCAATGGATCCTCGTCGCTTGTCTCCACTGCGATCTCCTCGACTTCCGACGTGACCATTAAGTGCCGGAAAAAATAGGCGATGTCTTCGATCCGCAGCATCACGCAAAGCTTGCGGAGGCGGGCGAAAGAAACAAATGGGAGGTCTTCGTCGTCACCAACTCCTAGTCCACACTTCTCTTGGTCAATAAATAGCTCTTGTAAATCCGGGTTCGCTTGCAAGAGATAAAGCAATTTCTTCATGCTGACGGGCTTCTCGAAATAAGGGAGGTTGAGGTTGGTGAGAGACAGATGGGTGAGTTGGCGTACGATCTGGACCTGGTCGAAGTCAATGATGCAAGCAGAGATACACAGTCGTTTGAGCGAGCTAAAGGATGCCTCCACTAAGCGTTTCGGGATTGGGAATCCGAGCCGTGGTAAATTTAGGGGGGTCGCGCAGCGCTCAATGGAGAGGGAAACCAAGCGGAATGGTCGGGGGTTATCATCGGGGAAAATGTATGAAAGGACATCAACCTCTCCGTCTAACGTGAATTCTCGAAGCCTGGAGTAGAAGTCGCGGTCCCGGAACATGGCGTCCAAACGATCGTCTGGGGGCGCACGATATTCGCCGTAGATGTCGTACATGTGGACGAACAGGTCTACCTCTTTTGATAGGGCGACGAATACGGGCCAGTGGTGGATGTTGTTTCCCAGATGACACCAGAGGTGAGGAGAACCGCGTGCGACACTGTACCACCTCCAACAAACGAATAGAAAATTGAACAGCCCGTAATATCTCCCGCGTTGGGCAGGTAACTGCAGGACATTTTGAAGGAAGATATCGCCGAGTAATTCAGGCGGGAGGCGGAAAATTGCGCTTGGAGGGTCTCCGATAGGGGTGCGTACGCCCGCGACAGGACCAGCTAGACTATCCGGAAACCAGTCAGGTGAGCCCCTTGGATCCTATACAGAAACCACACACACCATTCTCGAGTTTGACTGTCCATCATCGAGGTTCGAGCGCAAGAGGGGTGCGGGAACCAAGCCCTGCTGGCAATCGATATCTGTGATCATCGATCATCGAGGGCCATTCGCCGTCTCGAGCACTGCAAGTATAAATGTACATTCTAATGGTAGTTTCGAGCAACGAAAGCCACGAGAGAAAACAAAGAGGGCGTAAAACGGAGGCGATTACTTAATACGCTACAAGATATCAATGGACATGTGTGACCCAAGGAAGACTGCCTTCCGCTCCGCCACATACAGTGGGTATGGAGAGCCGAAGAACTTGAGATCAAATCCCGTCGCAGTTACGCGACGTAGTTGAATGTGTCTCTGGTACCCTCCACTCGCTCAATATACTCCTTCTCCAGAAGGGTGTCGATGGCCTGCAACATCCATCAGGGCGTGGCAAGACTGGCAACATGTATCTTACGGACCTTTTTTATGTCTGGAATCTTTGGGGCGAACCGCTGGGAGATTTGGGAGATGACCTCTTGGATCAACGCATTATTCTTCATCGTCTTGCGAGCCTTCATGATACTTTTCCGGTGATAAGTGATTATCGACTGCGACCAAATAGATGGCATCGTACCGGACAATCGTGGCTTGGATGACATACTTCCTATCCTCGTCAACGGTCTTCAGAACATCAGCCGACTCGGCCTTAACCTCAGCCTTGATGGGCAGGTTCAAGTTGACACGGATCTTCTTGGACTTGAAATCTAAAGTCCCAACTCAGTGGCACGACAACAGAGGCGAAAGAAAGAAAACTCACTGGGATTCAAGTCGTACTGGTCTTTCTCCTCATTGATTAGGACCTTGGCCTTAACTAAGATCGCAAGCACCTGTGTCAACACGTCCTTGTTGATTGCGGTTGCGGTTGCGAGCTCGTCCAATGACAAAGTATCGTTGTCGTTGTACTGCAGGAGCACAGCCATCTGGTAGGAGCTGGTCATCAAGATGTACTTCTGATTGAGGTAATTCGTCCTGAGTTCGTTCTTGGAGTAGTTCCACAGCCACGTGAGCTTCCTCCCGGAGTGCTTCGTCTGGTAATATTGCGAGAAACGATTGTATACAGGGAGGATATCCGCGGGGATGTTGAATTCGTTGTTGGGTGCGCTGAGTGGCCAGAAGTTGGTCCCGAGAACCATGATGCTGAAGTTGATGTCCATGTCGTCGTGGTTCTGGGTCATCCGTTCCTTGAACTGGTCCGTCAAGTCTTTGCTCAGGCTCATATCTAGAGTGAGGAATGTAAAGCGTCAATGTCAATCCATCGGCCATACTCTGACCACACACCCGTGAACATGCGTTGGAGCTTGTTCGTGTATTCGAAACCGCACGCCTCCTTCAGTTTCGAGATCATGCTCGCTTCAGCCTCGTCCGATGCGGACACTCCGTGGATCAGGCGCTTGGAGAGTTTAGTGGTGTAAAATGTCTGGAAGACGTCCTTGTCCTCGAGATACTTGAATAGCACCATCTGGAAAGCGGATCGGATCGTGTTCCGCAAACGTAGCCAGAGAAGGTACGCACCACTCGGTTCAAGGCGCTCTCGAGATCCTCCTCCTCAGCCATCTTGTTGTTCTTCCTCAACAAAGCATCCGCGTGCTTAGCCAACAATTCAGGTGATTTGGTACTCGAAGTGCCAGTAGCGGCGTTCTTGTTGACAAAATCTCTGCAGGCCTTGTCCAGACTAGCGACGAAACCGGCCTCGCCCTTGAAGCTCCTCTTGACCGTCTCTGAGCTCTTGCGATGGACCTCAAGCAATGCGTCCACGTAAGCCTTGGGATCAACTTCCGTAGCGGTGCCGCCCTCCCCAACGAGCCTCAAGACTGCAGCCAAACCAGCCTTTTTTACATGTTCCTCGAACTTATTCCTCAGCGGCTCGAGGCCATCGGGAATCCTCGCTAAAAGAGCATACATCCTTTGGAGATCCTCGTCTTTGTCGAAGTCGAGTAAACCCTGGAAGCTCTCCTGCATCATCTTGGAGTGCTCCCTGATCAATACGTGTTCGCATTTGCTGATGAGGGGCTTCCTTGTATTCGTGTTGAGGTACCTTTCCACTCGATCCTCTTCCTCCCTCAACCGCTCTTCGGCCTTCTTGAGGTAGTCGGATATGCTGTTTTCAGCGAGGAAGGCCTCCGATTCGAATTTGTAATACTTCTCAGTCGCTTCCAGGAAGGGGATCTCGAAGTGTTCCTTATAAACGTCCAGGTGGGCTTTATTGATGTCAGCCTCGTCGAGACCGAGAGACACGAAAGAGTCTACGACTTTCTTGACGAGTCCCTGATCGATATCTTGCCCGTTTCTTTGGCGCTCGATGAGTCGGAGGATGGCACCGGCCAGCTTGGAATTTTTGTTTTGGATATGGATGAAGAAGTTGTTTTTCCATTGTACCAAAGACAACTGCAGACCCAACGACATGCGTGGCAAGGGAGGGATTGCGTGATCAACAAACACTCCGCTGCGAACGGTGGAAAGAATTCAGGAGGACAACGTACTGTGTAGACAGGATAGACCCCCTTCCTGCCTTCATCCCTCTCTCGCTTTACCCAGTGTCGATTGAGATAAGTGAACAATCGGTTGATGTAGTTGGCTCCCGTCGTGTATCGATCCCACTCCCTGGCATAGTATTGTAACAGCGCTTCGTCCTGGAGAGACTCTGACGACTAATCAAGATAGCAAGGATCATTAAAACTGTTTTGTCGGTCATTATTTGAGGAACCTACATCCTTGAGCGTCTTTAAGTGGGTTACAAGGAACCGAATGAGATTATTGTACAGATCAGATCCCATGAGGTTTGCGCCAGCTGTTTATCGCGCGAACATCATCAACAAGTCACGTCAAACGGGGAACCGAGGGAGGAAAAGGAGAGGCTGTGTGGCAAATGCGTGGAACGGGAGGAACTTACTCCGCCCGGCCATCCCAAGGGTTTCGCCTCCCCCGTGCATCTTAGATGATGTGCAGTAGTTGTAGGAGACGGTATAGAGTGCCATGTACTTGGAATAGGACACTCCTGTTTGGAGTTTAGTCATGATATGGTCGACCCCCTCTTCCAGGAAGGCCCAAGTGGTGGCCAAGTCGGCGTTTGGAGGAGGCATCGGATAGGCGGTTGGGTTATTCGAGGTCATCTCGTGAAATCGGATAACAATCTAGGGCAAACGATGGTGGTGGTACGGGAGAGAGGGGGGGGAATCGATGTTGTGGTTCTGAGGTGTGACTTGAAGTGGCCGCTGAAGCGCTGATGGAATTGCCTCACCTCATCCCACGCGGACGCGTTTGTGTGGCGGTTGCAAAAAAGGCACCTTTGAGCGGGAACACTTGGATATTATTCTAGGAGGGTCTCCATTGCTACTCTAACTTAACTCCAGTGTGAATTGTCGCTATACCGCCCCACAGGTCTGTCCATGCACCACCCTTGCCCTCGCACATCGATCCCGTCGTAAATCCAGCGTCGGAGATCATCTTGGCAAACTCTGGTTGGACGGGGAATCGGCGAATTGACTCAACCAAGTACTGGTACGATTCACGGTCTCCTGCGAATATCGTCCCGAGCATTGGAATGACAGAGAACGAGTATTGATCGTACAGACTGTAAGCCTAGTGAGCCAGGCTGCCGTAAGCGATCGAGTGACTGAAGCTCTCTCACGTATCCAATACGGGGTTCGTCATCTTGCTAAACTCGAGGCATGCGAATGTACCCCCTGGCTTGAGGACGCGGTGGGCCTCTTCCAGCACGGCAGGTATCGATGTACAATTCCGTATACCAAACGCGATGGTGTACAGATCGTACGTGTTTGAGGGTATGTGTGACATGTCCTGTGCATTCGCTTCTGTGAAGGACACCTGTGGGGCTAGTAACGAAGATTAGGTAGGGTAAATTGGAGAGTAAACCGTAGCGCGTACTATTGTGGTACATTGTCTTCTTGAACCGTCTGTAGCCTTCCTGAAGCATCTCGGGGTTTATGTCTGCAACATCCACGGCAGTTTCTCTGTCGGCGTACTTCTCCCGAGCATAGTCCAATATCCGCAAGGCGATGTCGCCAGTGCCTCCAGCAACGTCCAGGCATTTGATAGGACCCTTCTTTCCGGGCTTCAACAGGGAGACAAAGTCGTCTTTCCATAGCCGGTGTACACCCATGGACATGGCGTCGTTCATGAGGTCATACTTCGAGGCAACCGAGCTGAAAACATTCCGAACCAGGTGCTCTTTGTCTCCCTCAGCAACTGTTCTGAAGCCAAAGTGGGTGTGACGAGGAAGCTCGTCGTTCTCTGGGAGGGCAGAGTCAGAAGACTTCGCGGAAGTGTGGTTAAAGCGAGAGATGGGAGAAGGAGAGACGGTTTTACGCGTCGACCTGCGAATACTCTGAACGCAAGCCCGTCGCATGATCGAGGATGAGGAGATCGGAGGTTTCCGATCTTCCGTTCATCAAAAACATGACCTCCCTCAAATCTCAAGGCAAGAAAAAGGCAACAGAAGACGATATGCTGACTTTCAATGACACCGAGGACGCAGGCGACCCTGGATCTTCATCGGAGTCTACCTCGGATTCTGGCTCAGAGGAGGACTCGGGTTCGGAATCAAGCTGGGATTCAAATTCGGTCTCTAGCGCAGGTCATGAACCTGCACCTGGCGCAAAACCTGGGGTCGTTGCCAATGACCCGCCGCTTTCAAGAGATGAACTGCTGGCTTATCTCGAAAATATGCGTCGACGGTTCACGACGAAATCAACGACAGACTGTTTCGCTGACCAGGAGGAGGTTTTAATCGTCACTTCGAAAAAAAAGTCAGGCCCCACTCAGTCTTTAAGTGCTCTACGGCTAATGGACCCTTTAGGGATTTACCAGAACTGAATCATGAAAAGCTGCCTGAGTCTTACTTCACTTTCGAAACTGCTAAAAATGGCAGAGTGACCCTCGCTCGAGACACGGAAGTAGACAAAGTGGAGAAGTTGGCATCGAAAACAGCGGGTTCGGAACAATATGTTCCCGCCCCACCACCTCCACCACCGGAAGTTAGTAAATCTGGAAAGCCTCTCACGAAGAAAGAAAGGAAAATGGTATGATCCTCCTCCTGCGGGGTCGATATTCACCAACATCTCTCAACGACAGTTGAAAACGAAGACAGCTGGAAAGGGTTGGTTTGACCTCCCTGCTCCAGCTGAAGCTGATCTACCGCGGTTGTACCGCGAATATGAAGCTCTGAGGTTGCGAAACAACCTTGATCCAAAGCGGTTCTATCGAAAAGACGAAGGGGAGGGAAAGGGCATCAACGGATTGCCGAAGTACTTTGCGGTGCGCAAAACCTGGAGAGATGAGTAGACAGACGACCTGATTCTGCTCTTGGAACAGATTGGGACGATCTTGCCGACGAAGACGCCGTTTGGTGAACCATCGAGCAGTAACCTGACGCGTGCAGAGCGTAAACGCACGTTGGTCGAAGAGCTCCTCCACGACTCGGAGGCGAAAGGCTACGCAAGGAAGAAGTTCAAGCAGATGCAAGATACTCGAGGAGCGAACGGGAGGGGGCAGCATGTAAAAAAGAAGGCGGCTGTGCGACCAAAGTGGTGAAATTTCTTCGTACCTTTGTCTCTCGCTATTGTCCAACGTTCACACTTTGTTTCTACCTTCGTTGAGGGTATCCGCTTTGAGTCCCACAGCGATTGAAGGGGGTTCGTCTACGACAATGTTCTGCCTTGACAACACGATCAGTGTTTTTCAAAGGAAAAACGGCGTCATTAACGCGGTGGCAATATGTTTTGTTTTTCCGATAATTGAATGCTGGACGTCAAGGTCTCGAACGGACTTGCAACACGTTATCGCGATATGTAGAAGCCCGTGGGTAAAATTCTGAAACCCGGCGACTCGAATGTCACATCTCGTCCGATACCAATGATGACAAGCCCAGCCCCCGCCCACATCCAAGTCGCTAGAACAGACGATACTTTCGAACTGTACGATCTTAGGGTAGAGGTTATCTGCCCACCGAACGAGAGGATTCTCTGCGGTGCCAAGGATGGCGACCACTTCACTCTCGAAGGGGAGATGCTCAAACTACCCCCTGGTCAAGGAATCTCCATCTATTCTCTAAGTACGGATGCCTGATGTAGGTCAACCATAAACTTAACCACCTTTATCAGGTGCTGTGCTACCCCTCCTTGCTGCAAAGCAGAGGGTGACACACCCAAACGATTGGATGACTACCGATGCAGAGATCAGGTAAATGGCTGTTGGATTTGTTGTTGGGTTTACTTAACGCGACGTCCACTCAGCTGCCCAGACCCCCATTGCAAATCGCGCATGAAAATCACACGCACACGGAAGCGCGTTTTCAGTCATGGCGACGTGACTGCCGTTCCTCTCCCACAGAATGCGTCCTCGAACTAATAGAAATCGTGGTCGGCTGGAAACTCCATCCTACGAGTATAACACAGGGACCACGACCTTCAATCCCACATGAGTTGCGGATTGAATATTGGATGAGCAAGTTCGATGCCAACGTACCAGATTTGCTGCTCGGGAGTGTCACTGACGAAATGGAATGAGACACCAATGCCTGGCTAGAATTGCCTCCGATCCCGAAACAAGAAGAGGGTGTGACAATGAAGGGGTAGACCTGGGGGCGAACACGCATAACAATACGCTCCAAGCCCTTCAGAACACCATTCTGTTCAATATGATTGGGAAAGAAAGAAAAAATAATTGTTGAAGAAAGGCTAAGCTCATTCCGGGAGATGGGACGCAAGTGACGTGGGAAATCGATCAAATTTTGACATTGCAGATGACCGTCACAGAAGACAAGCCCCCCGCCACGGCATGTGTCGGAACTGGATCACCGACATACCAGGAGCTCCTCGACTACTACCCAGCCAGGTTCACATGGCGTGAACTCAAGACATTCGTTAATTCCGGGTCTGTCCATAAGACCGTTCTGATACCTCCCTCTGACAGTTGATTTCAGTGACCTTGGGCTGCTAAAGCGGGATAAAGCGCTTCAGCTGAGGTACAATGCCTGGACTGAGGAAATCAAGAAGAGATGGGGCACATTGGGTCCGTATCCTCGCCCACTTTCACTTCTTTTACACATTCTCACCCCCAAACCTACTTTCTCTGAAGAGAACTATCTGCTAAAATATCGCCTCCGGTGGGGTCAACCCGATAGGCTCTCCATCTTGAAACCATTCAAGGGCATCGACGAAATTCCAATGCTCGATGATTCAGACTCCCCGCCTATTCCCTCTGTCGACTACTTTAGAGCTGATACCCCTTCACACCTCATCAGCATAATCGCGAACGACTGGCCTTATTCAGGCACGAGTTGTCCGTCTTGCCCATAAAACTCCTACTGATATCCCCTCACAGTTCCGCCTGAGATTGAACACAGCGTGGTTTGGACCCGTCAACCTATCTTCCATCCTGCGATTATTCTGCCTTCCGTATCTGGGCGCATAGAAGCTGACGGTCTGTGGGGATTCACTGGTCTGACTTCTCCCCCGCCTTCTCCCTCTTCCCTTCCCGCATCTCTTCCCGCTCTCGCAGACTGGGGTGTGTCAGCGGATTATACCGTAAATCAATTTCGCGGGACCTCGGAAGAAGAAGAGCTTGTCAAACGTGCTGGTGCAGGTGTGCACGATTTTGTGCGAAGTAAGTGGCCAGAGGACGAGTGGGAGACCGCTTGGTTCGTGAACCCACCTAAGTTGCAGAGCGTGAGAGGGCTGGCCCACTTCCACGTCTTTGCAAGGAGCAAATCGGATGAGAAAAGGAATCCCAGTATCTCTACTAATAGTATTTCATGAGTTTGTCACCAATTCCACCGTAGAATAGACTTTTGATCACAGTGCTCTCTTCCGATCACTTCATTCGACATGGCCACAGATCAGTCATACGGTCAATCCCTCCCAGTAAATACCCACTAACCTTCTCTCTATGTGTCCACCGCTCTCACCACCCTCCGCTAGGACCAAGTTGAACGCATCGCCAACTTGACCGATGCCCAACTCGAGTTTCTAAGTGACGTCAGTTACAGCATATCTCCCTGTTATCTACTCTCTAAAGCTCTACATCCATCGGTTCCATGTCTTCGCCTCCATATAGGTTCGCGAGATATATCAGAGCAGGATAGCACTCGAGAGGGAGTATTCCTCCAAGCTCTTGCTTCTCGCCAATAAGGCGGCAGAGAAAAAGTCCAGGAAGATCGCCGTCCTCGTGTTAGGGGAGGAGCCAACTAGGGCCTGGGGAGAAGCGGACGTCAAGAACAGGTGCGCTTCAATTCTTTCCACCCCTTGGGCTAACAAAGTCACACATCCTCAGCACCCTTGGCCGTGCCTACGCACAGTTAATTGATTCCTTCTCCGAAACCGCGCAGGATCATGTCAATCTCGCTGATGGGTTAGATGCTCAGGTAGTGAACGTGCTCAAGCTGGTGGAGAAGAGACACGAAGAGGCAAAGAAGAAGGTGCTCGCGCACAACATAACCCCCCTCTCTCCACCTAACACTAGGCATACGTTTCAGCAAGTGAAGGCATTCCAAAAGCTTCTCTCTGATAGGGAACGTGCGTATGGAGACCGGGTGAAGGTAAGACGACCCTGTCTCACGCTCTTCGCACCCTAATTACTCACCCGCTCAGAGCAAACAAATGGTACATCGCCCGTCTGTCAGGCACGGAGGAAAGTGGCTAACCCCTGGGATCTAGTATGATGAGGAATGTCTGGAAGTCGAGACATATAGGCAGAAACAGGTGCGTCTTGAGAATTAGGTACGTCGCTGCAACTGATTCCAAATCTTAATCTAGGACCGGGCACACGACGACAAACACTCCGGTAGAGCGGCCAAACAATACGAGCAGCAGCAAGTCGACATGCAAAACAGCAAAAAGTCAGCACCAGTCCAGCAGCTGGTCGGTCGCGAGTAACTCAAATCCCACCCTCCAGCTCGTATATCATCTCTATTTCCATCGCAAACAAATCTAAGTCAAAGTTCTACGATGTTGATCTACCGGTCTTAGAAAATGTGCGTGATGGCCGTTATCCATCGGCAGAATTTTCCGTTGATCCCTTTTAATTAGCTCTACCGTGCGTCAGACCCCAACTTCACACCTACAGAGTCTGATGTAGCCTCTAAGAGCGGCTGCAGACTGGCATAATCGAGAAGGCAACAAAGGTTCTTAGCCATGCACAGGCCCTAACTTCCAACCACCTCGACACATTGAAGAAACGTGTTGGAGTAGTCGAACAGGCCCTAGGAAACATCAGCGCTGAGAAAGATCAAAACCTCTTCATAGATTTCAATGTCCGTCCTTTCGTCGCCCCGGCGGATTGGACTTTCGAACCGTGTGCAAGTCACTATGACACCGTACGTTGCAAATGGATTTGAATTATCTTGGCTGTTGTGCAGACGACCCCTGATTAGCCAGGGATGGTCATCGACCCAGCTCCCAAGGTCGTTTTACAGAACAGACTAGCTAGATGCAGGTCAAAGTTGGGGGAACTGAAGCCTGTGTTGGATTCCAAACGTACGAAGCGCAACTTCAGGTTAACCCGTGACCCCCTGACGTGATTTTCTAGAGAGGAACGTTCAGACGTTGGAGAAGATGCTAAAACCGCAAAATATCGGAGATGCGGATGACATTGCCTTCGTACTACTCCACTTCGTTCTCTTCTATGAGAGGTGTCGAGGCTCATTCCCTGCTGATAGAACTTCATTGATACCGTGCACGACTTGACTGCCCATGCCACATCGGAACAAATATTGCTCGCTGAAATAGAAACGATCAGCGAGGCCCTAGACGGCGATGAGGGGGAGCAACGGCCGCACGATTTCAAGAGTGCATCCTTCTCTATACCAACCGCCTGCGGCTACTGCCAGGTTAAATGAAATGGCCTATTGTTCTCCGTGCCTTGATTCATGACAAATTTATCCTAGGCTTCTATCTGGGGTTTGAGCAAATTGGGGAAGACGTGCAAACTTTGTGGGGTGTCTGTCCATGCCAGATGCGAACTCAAGGTGAGCTCCGGGTACGTAACCGACTCTTATTGCAGATCCAAATCCACCTCGCTAGATACCGGCAACTTGTACTGGATCTAAACGTGTCGCAGGTGGTTCGACACTGTCGCCAAGCGCATCTACCATATCGAAAAAGAGTGCGAAGTCCACACCTAATCCTACACCCTCTTCTTTCGCTCGTTCGGAGCCACCACCGTCACCGGAGATTGTACGAGCTCGCGTGGTGTTCGAGTACACCTCGACATCGCCGTATGAGTTGAGTATCAGTGAAGGCGAGACGGTCAAGGTTTTGGAGGAAGACGATGGGTCGGGGTGGATCAAGGTGGCGAATGGTTCTGGTGGTAAAGGCCTTGTCCCCGCTTCCTACGTAGAGGCAGTTGGGGCCGAAGAGAAGGTTCCTAACGTAAACCCGAAGGCGAGTGCGCAGTACGGTGTGTCAATCTATCTTTATCGCCTCCCCTTTCACTGAAACTCATCACCGCCCCATTAACCCGGCCGCCATCACCAACGGGTGGAAACTATGATTATGGTGTCCTCTCACAGTTCGAGGAATGTACGATTATCAAGCGACAGGTGACGACGAAATCGATATCAAGGAGGGGTCTATGATTCAGTTGACTCCTGGACCCCGAGGCGGGAAGAATTACGGAGATGGTTGGTGGGAAGGTCAGTGTCCCCGTTGCGTAATATTCGCATCTTGGGGTGTTTAGTGTTTAAGCTCCGCGTGATCTCCACGTCCGCCGGCCATATTCCACCTCTCATCCATAGGGCGGGAGTGAGAATTCATCTGTTCATGGCGGAAAGGCTGTCTTGCCTAATTCGATGCCTACATAACTTCTGTCTCCACTCTCTGGTCTTGCTCCCGATCTACAGTTTTCTCATCACACCCGTTCGCCTCTTGACGGAAGCTCATATCCCCAATAGGTATCGACGAAAGAGGGAAGAAAGGGATCTTTCCAAGCAATTACGTGCGTTCATGTGCCCCCGATACGGCTTGCCTGGGTCGCCTAAACTGGCTAACCTGTTCTGTGTTCTTTGTCTCTAGGTCGTGCTAGCTTAATGGCCGGAGGTCCTCTATGCCTGTTTTGTACATACTTGACTTGGCGAGTGATATATTATGGCGTCTTGGCGCCCATTCCAGAAACACCTGTGAGACAGACACCCACAAGGTCCCCGAACAGGCGCACCCTTGCAAGTGGCCAAATTGTAGGGTAGCTACTCCTGTCTTTCTCCTCCACTCGCGGGAGGCGTGGAAGATGGATCACCGAGCGAACTACAGCGGCACATGGCATCTGAGAATGGCCGTTCGAAGTTCGAACGTTCAACGCCGGCCGCCTTGCGCGGGCACATCAGATGGTCGCCGAGGTCAAAGCGAACATGTGTTACGTCTCAAGGAGGTCCGGAAGTGTTTTCTCCTGCCATCTTCCCCTGCCATAATTAAATCATTGCGGACGCATATGGATTTGAGAGCCGGTACGGCGGGACAACCCGCGTCATCTGAAGTATATAACGTCAAGCAACGAGGGACGCTGGTAGCTCCTCCTCTCCCTCTCTTGTGCGGATTTACGTCAACTCACGACACGGTGTCGCAGGGATTCGCTCCAAGTACCTGATTCCCTGGGTAACAAAGGAGATCAAACCATTGGACTTTTGGGGGGTCAGGCATTGGGATGAATGACTGCGACGGCGTGTCTAGACCTGTCGATGAAGACTGAGAAAAGATTTGATTCGAGATCTGACGAGACAAGCTAACTGCCGATAGAGATATGTGATAGGTCCCAAGCCTGATCAAATCATGGCGGAACCCTCCCTCCGTACTCATCCGTTATCGAGCGGGGAAGCCTCCAGACGGACGCCTATACGGTTCCTTGCCAAGGCCTCGCCTTTTGGCTTTCCAAGTGTGTTTTTTTTTCGCGACGACCGGATTGGCGCGCGTCCTTTCATGCGAAGGTTTTTTTAGCTTGTTCTTCCTTTTTTGGAGTTGTTACTTACTATGAGATCTGCATTACCTGATCGATCAGACTGTCCTCCCGCAACAACCAGGGTTCTGCAGAAGCGGCGGTTCAAGCTTCAAGCTTCAAGGCCTGAGACCTGAAGCCTTGCAAACATGAAATTCTAGCGCTGCTTTCATTCATAACTTAGCTGTCAAGGATAGCCAGTAACTGCGGCACCATGGGGAAAATACCTTGTCACGGGCGCGGGGGAAAGAGCACTTGTGAGCGTGTACATAGGGTGACCCTTCCCGCCTGTCGGAGCTCAACCCAGTATCTCAGTTCACAGCGTCTCTACCACCCCGGGTCGGTCAATTGTGCTCGAGCGACTCTCCGGCAATCAGTGCGATTCGGAACGCTGTAGCGCTGTAAGCACATTCCTTGTATTGACGAGCTGGGACAAATCGTATTGACTCGTCCCCTGCCGTGATTATTGTGCGATGACAAACCACCAAGTTTGATGGATTGCAACAGCTAGGTGGGAAGCGGGGACCGTGGTGGACGGAGCACGAACCTTACCATTCAGGCTTCATTGGAGGTCTACCATCGGAACTCCGCCCGTTCAAGCCTGCAACATTCAGAGCCATGGTTCAATGCGGAGCCGTCGTCGGAGATACCTGCACGCACCGCGATCCTGCCAGGGGCCGGGCCTGGTGGGGCGCATATCGCCATGTGTTCGTGTTCCCCGAAGATCCGGCTTCACAGTCGTCTTTGTGTCCCAGAAGCACCACCATAGAACACTCCATAGGTGGTAAAATATTATATTCATTTCTGGAAACAGTACTTATACCCTGCAGCAGTTCCCTCAGGAACACCGTCCCATTGGCGACAGTCGTTCTCTCTCCACACCAAACGAAAGTTATGAGCACACTCGCAGATGTCTCAGAAAAAATTGGTATGCTGTATCGCTTCAAGATCTCAACCCGACTTAGCTGGCTGAATCTTCTAACCCATAGAGTAAGGCGACCCTCCCAAATTTCAGGCTTCGCGCCTCAGGTCACCCCAAGCACCCGAGATGTATCCACCTTGGGTAGTGCTGACGTTTAGATATCCAGGTTGCACAGTTGATGCCGAGGGATCTGTGGGTCATGTATAATAATTTGACCCGCAAGTTGAGCTGATTGGCCCCATAACATTTGCAGGTGCCTGAAAATCACGATCTCAATGAAGGACGGAGAAACTGAACCTACGGTGTGGCAAAGATATCCAGCCTGTGACTGTGGCTGGGCGTCTCGTGGTGCCTGGCTGGTTCCAGCTGGAGGCATGCCAGGAGCGGAAACGAGAAGCCAGTATTTGATTGTTAGTTAAAACATTTGAAAGTCGATGGCGAAGTAATCGAGCTCAAAGAGTGTATAGAATTCTACTTCCCCGCGGGTGCAGTATCTTTTTTGGAAGTGAACGAACGAAACGGCTACGTGTCGACTCTTTGGCGGGGTTCTTCCTTATTTGCGCAAAGCTCTGGAGATACAGACACTTTAAGGACCTATGAACGAACCTAAAAAGCAAATTCAACATTATATTCGACTCGCGCATCGTGCGATGCGATTGAGGGATGACAGTCCGAGGAAATCAGCGCTGGTATCCAACGATTCCACCAGGGCAAAGGCAAAAAGAACTCGTGGTAGCACGGCACTTATACATCATGACTTGGTAGAGGAATCGAGAATCCCCGTCTCCTTCCAGCGTTCCCATAACGCGCCGATCCCGACCGTGGCTCCTGGCTGCCCCTTGATATCCTTGATATCTAACAACTCGTACTCCTTTCCGAAAGCCAGGAAATGTGCAAAGAGTGAGTTGAAGTGAGGCTCCGAACGAAGGTGGAGAATTTGGGTATAGTGTGCGTGGTATATGTGAGCGAAGACACGTAACAGCTGGCGGTACACGTGCTTTGCGGTGGATGGGAACGATGGGGGGAAGTCACGGCCTGCCACAAAGGCAATGGTGAACAACTTTAAAGGTAGGAAAGGTCACCATGCACGTACCTGATTTCGTAGGGAACGTGTTCTCGTCGTCGAGCAGGTTTTGTACCCAAGTCATCACATAATCGATGTACGTCGGTGCTGGGAGCTGCACGTGCTTGCGATCTGTGTTGATCCACGTATAATTAAGCCTGCATGAGTGTCAAGATATCCCATCGGCATCTCCAGCAATATAGCGCAAAGGTATCAATACTTACGATGGCCCTGCAGACATCGTAGGACACGACTGTTGCGTGCAGCATTCGGAAATCACACCGTAAAACAAGTTAAGGTTCTGGTAAAAGTCAAAGACTATTGGGGATGTGAGAAAAGGATGCGTTGCTATGGCGAAGAAGCAAGACCGACCGTTGCAGGCAACCCACTCCATAACGTCAACGTACTTGGGCAACATCACGATCGTCTTGAAATTGCCCGTCACAAGAGCTGCGTCGACGAAAGGACTGCATAGGTAGAGTAGCTTTGTTCCACCAGACCCTCCATTCGACTGAGGTTGTGGTGAGGAAGGGGGCTGGTCCGATGCAGATGGAAACGTTGCTGACGTTGGCGTGGTGGAACGCTTCGGTCGAGCTGGAGCACGGTTCATTCTTCTAAGTCGTTAGCGTACTGGTCGTTTAGCCTGGCTATGAGAGGGTTGTGTTAGTCAACGCACCCTAGAGAGTTGAAGAAAGACATTTTTGGAGGTAAAGGTGCTGGACAAGTGACGATGATCGTTGTTGCAACCGATGTCTCGTTTCGTCGCCGACCAGAACCGAACAGAAGGATCAGTCCACGTTCTTCTCATTGCGACTGGTTCTGTTGCTTCCATCAAAGCTCCGCTCATCGTCCAGGAGCTCTTGTCGGTAAGCTTCCAGGCGTGCCACGGCGCAATCGCTAATCCTCTGTCGTTGCAGTATGATACAATCAAGATACAAGTCGTCGCGACAAAGCCCTCGTTGACGTTCTTTGATGCATTGAAATTAAAGCAGACAGGTACGAGTGTTTGGGTGGACGAAGATGAGTGGGATGTGCGCATTTGAGGTCTCACTTGACTCCAAATGTCGTGACTGTCTCTCGCATAGCCCAACTATCAGATTGGCGATCCGATTCTCCATATTGAACTGCGTCGATGGGCAGACATCGTCCTCGTTGCCCCATGCTCTGCCAATACGCTTTCTAAAATTGCGCATGGAATATGTGACAATCTTGCGGTACGATCCTTTGCTGCTACCTCAGGGCCCCAGGCTCAGGCGGATGGATGCCCAGACTTCACTCTTACGCGCCCTTGCGCCATCCACGCCAACATATGTATTCCCTGCGATGAATACGTTGATGTATAACCACCCCCTTACGAACGAACATCTGCATGTTGTAAAGGAGGTTATTGGTTACTACGTCGTCGGGCCCATAGGCAAGACCTTAGCTTGTGGTGACGTCGGTGAGGAGAAATCGCCAGTTCACCGGAGTGCCGCTAAACCCTCTTGAAGGCCTTGGTGCGATGGCGGAGTGGAGAGATATTGTACAGATTGTGGTGGACCGTTTCAGCCTACGCAAGCTTGAAGACTGACGAATCGTATTCTCATCCATGTTGCGTTGTCAGGTCGTTGCGTCCGACTCCTCATGGGGCAAGCGCGGTGGTGAACTCGTACGTTTACGTATATAGTACTAGTAGTGTGAAGATGTGGTTATAAATGTTCGTAAAGTGGGGTTACCATTGCGTTTGTAGTCCTTTGTAGTCCCAAGACACATTCCGACTACAATTGCTTTTTGTTCGACGAATCGATCAGCAAGTGGCAGCGCCGTGTCGTGACCCACCTCTTCCTCCCCTTCACCCACCACATTCCCGGGAGAGTTTTTGTCGTTTGGAAGTACTTTCCAAATGACTTTAACGCGTAGAAAAAGCAAGGCCGCTGCCGCTGCAGCAGCTGCCCAACAAGAATCCCCCTCTCATGACACACCCTCCGCTTCGACCTCCGCGGCATTTACCATTACCATCCCTTCTGACATCGACCTCGACGCGCTTAGCGATCTCATTCCTGGAGAATCATTAGAGGCTCCCACCGAAGACACGGTCCTTCATTTATATAGAACGTTATTGGCCCATGTGACACAGGTGGACGCTACAACACGCGAGGTGGAGGAGTTGCGTGCTGAAGCAGAGAAGAAGGAGGTAGAACTGGACCAGGCATATCAGGACCGGGAGAACGATAAGAAGGAGGCAGAGATTCTCGTGGACAATCTACAGAAGGAGCTCAAGTCCGTCAAGGCCGAGCGAGATGAACTTGGTGCGTACTCCTGTGGTCTTAGAGGCCATTGTTTCCCCCATTAACGTACCGTGATCAGCCACTGCGAAGGTTGCTCTTCAGACGCAATTCTCTTCTGCCTCAAGTACCCACAACGCCTCGTCAGTTGAGCTGGGCAACCTCAAGACCCGCATCGAGGATGTCGAACGGGAGAAGCGTGACCTCGTCGGTGTTATAAGCAGATTGAAAGAGGACTGTGCTCAGCGGGACGGTATGGACCATGTCGCAATTGGTGCCTTGCATGCTCATATTTCATTGTAGAGGAAATTTCTGCCCTCCGAACGAACCTCAAACAGTCAAGACACGAATGTCAGGAGCTGGAAGGCCAGGTTCGGGAATTGCGCTCAACAGAGAATTCCTCCAAGGTATTTAGCCACACCCTGCATCGATCTTGTCTCATGTGTTTTTGGCCTTTTAGTACAAACTTGACTCCCTTTCTCAACAACTTGCCCTGGCGAAAGAGGAGTCCGAACGAGCAATCGATGAGCTGAACCAGAAATCCGATGAGTTCTCCAAATACCGGAGAGCCAAACATGTGGAACTTCTGGAAGTCCAGGCCGAACGCGACTCCCTTACTCAAACTTCTTCAACATCCGAAAGCAGTATCAAGGCGCTTCAAGCTGCTAACAAGTCTCTCTCTCAACAACTCACTCAGGCTCTCACTCGCGTTCAAGATATAACGGGACAACTCGCCGAGCAGGAGGCTACCTATTCCAGTGAGGCTGTCGGCTTACGTCGTCTTGTCGTAATGATGGAAGAAAGGGAACGGCACGCAAAGGAAATTGTTGACGGCCTCGAACGGGATTGGGTGATCATCGGTGAAAAGGCTGAGCGGAGAGAGACAAAGCTGAAGGACGAAATCGAACGTGAGGTGAAGAGAGCTGACGACGCCGAGAAGCGAGTTCAAGAGTTAGAGAGGCTTCTTCGCGGATTGGATACTGGCGATCTCCACTCGGCACCCTCAATATCTACTGCTGCTGGTGTCCCCCGAACCCCTGGAACCGCTCCCTCAACTCCTGCTCGCGGCAGTGTCTTTGCTTCCCCGGGAGACCTTGGCCTGATGGGCCTTAGCCCCACGGTCGCCATGGCCAGCCGGGCCCAGCGTAGTGGAAAGACCTTCACTGAGGTGTACGCCGAACACGTCAGGCTTCAAGACGAGTACGCCCGTAAATCTGCCGAATACGACCACATGGATAGGACCCTCCAGGCAGTTCTCGCTCAGATAGAAGAACGCGCCCCGATACTTTCACAACAGCGTCTCGAGTACGAACGCCTACAGGTAGAAGCAGGTCAACTAGCATCGCAGTTGGCTTCCGCTCTTACGGACAGGGACACCAATGCCTCACTTGCTCAAGAAACCTCCCAGAAGTTGAAGAAGACTACCCGAGAGAACGAGTTGCTCGAATCCCAGCTGAACGATCTGGGTCTCCAGGTCCAGACGTTGACGAGGGAATTGGCAAGGATTCAGGACCCATCGATCCCTTCAGATGAGGAGCTTGAGGCCGATCCTTCGACGTCCCCTGCCATGAACATGGAAGAGGTCATTACAAACAACTTGGTCCGGTTCAGGTCTATCCAGGGCCTTCAGGAGCAGAACCAGAGACTACTGAAGGTCGTCAGGGATTTAGGCGCGAAAATGGAGGCCGAGGAGAAGGAGTATCGCGAAAGCCTCCAGCAGGAACAGGCAGAGGCCGTCCTGGAAGCTCACCAAGCGCTTCAGAAGATGCAGGAGGATCTGGAGAGTCACAAGAAAAGTCACGATGTGACTGTCCAGGCCTACCAGAAAGAAAGGGACGCGTTGAAAGCTATGCTCGCGCGAGCCGAGGCCCGTGCCCCTGGAGCCGGCTCCGGGGTCAATGGCGAACCCGGTGTCGATGAATCGGACCTTGCCAACGAGTTGGCCGAGATCCAGAGTCAGTTCGAAACATACAAGAATGAGATGGGTACCGATACTATCAAGCTCCGGGAGGATGTCATGTTAGCTCAGAAAGAGGCTGCTCAGCTCGGTGCTGCTCTCGCCAAGGCGAATGCCAGGATCGAGTACCTCACGGGTGAGAAAATCTTTGTCGCACGCGAAGTGTTGCTAATCTCAGCCTTTAGATCGTCATCGAATGGCTCAGGAGCAGATCGCTGTCTCCACCCGCGAAATTGACAGCCTGGCCAAGCGTAACCAACAACTTCACGAAAGGTTTACTCGTGCTGAAATCGAATGCCACAAGTTTACCGAGGACCTGTTTGCTTCCAACACGAGACTCGACCAGCTACGCAACGAATCTGCTAATCTTCGTGCGGAGAAGAAGATATGGGAGGTGAGTTGGTTTTCGGGTTCCGTTACCGCCGTAAACTGAACATTTTTAGGGTGTTCAAAACCGACTGGTGGAGGAGAACAGGGCGCTAGCGATGGAGAGATCTCATCTTTCGGACCTTATGGCCAATGTTCAGAAGATGCACAATGACCTCGAACGCTCGGGAGAGAACAATCGCAGAAGGTTGGAGAGCCAGATTCAGATGCTCGAGGACCAGACGTGAGAAAACACATTCGGAACCCGCGCAATGTCTCACACCATTTTTGTAGTCAAGATCTCAGGGGTCAGCTTGGCCAGGAGAGAGACACCGTCCGCCATGTCTCGCTTCAGAAGGAAATCGAGGTTAAGGATTTGCGAACTCGCCTTGAAAAATCGGTATGGACATGTCCTGACTCCCTCCGCGTGTGACTGATCGTATGCCAGATTGAGGAGCTAGGCAAGACACGCGAGGCACTCGTCGGTGCTGAAACCAGCAGGAAACACCTCGAAGAACGGGTGCAGGACCTTACTCGACAACTACAGGGCAATGAGGAAAAGTTGGCTGTCTACGAGAGAAGGCCTGCTACTGGTTCCACCACCGGACATCGCTCGACGGATGAGTCCTTAACTAGAGAGCAACAGCTCGAAGCTGAGGTCGCAGAATTGAGGTAGTCCCGTCCTTTCTTTGTTTTGCCTAGCTCTGACCATGCACAGAGCCGCTCTGAAGATTGCAGAGGTTGACCTAGCCAACGCTCGAAGCCATGTTCTCCAGTTCCAGGAAATCAGCAAAGCGAACGAAGAAGCTTTGATTTCTCTCAACGCTACCTACGACGAGTTCAAGGCGTCCACCGAATCGCAGATTGCGACGTATGAGGTAAGGGTCAGGCAATTAACAAGCACTGAATCTCATCACTGTTTCCAGTCCGAACAAGCTTCCTGGCATGAGAAACTCGAGGTGGCGCAGGCTGAGCTACGCAGGAGCAGCGAGGCTCTCGCCACTGTCCAACAGAATCTGGAGAACGAGCGCAAAGTTTGGACAGAGGACAAGAAGCTCTTAGAAGACACCATTGCCGACATGAGCTCTGCTGAAAGGAGCATCGAGAATGTTCGGGTCACACAACAAGGGGAAGTTCAACAACTGGAGGAAAGAGTCAAGTCAGCCGAAGAGAAGTACGGCCGTGAAGTCGTTGCGCATGCAGAATCGATCAAGGCCGTGGAGGAATTGAGACGACAACTTGCTGAAACAAAACTCACCGTCCGCGATGCAACGAGAACCGCAGAGACGTCTCAGGCCAAACTATCTTCCTCCGAAACCAGCTGGATCCAACAAAAGAAGGCCCTTGAGAGGGAGGTGACTGAGCTTAACATTCGGTAAGTCATCTTACTTCTTGCCTCCACTGATCCGCTCATCGTCCGTTAGTTGCAAGGATCTTGTCTCGCAGAATACCCTCCTTCACAACCATCTTGAGTCGGTTAGCACGCAAGCTGCAAAGATCCGTGACGCCGCGAACTCTGCTTCCGAGACCCCAGGGGAAGAAGAGGATTCTTCAGATAGCAAACTTACAGAGCTCCGATCGGTCGTCGGGTGGTTGCGGAAGGAGAAGGAGATTGTGGAGTTGCAGCTGGAACTTAGCAAACAAGAAACCGCCCGCCTCAAGACACAGGTCGATCATTTGTCTCAAAGCTTGGATCAGACTCGAGCATCACTTTCGGAGGTACAGTACCTTAGCTTCTGAAATTCATTCACGCTCATTCCTTTTCAGGAGAGGGAGCGCGCCACCGAGACGGCCGCCTCTCAAGCAGATCACGATACGCTGATGAGCAAGATCAACGAGCTTACCATCTACCGTGAAAGCAATGCGACACTCCGTGCTGAAAGCGAAGCCAAGGGCAAACGCGTTGCTGAGCTAGACAACAAGTTGAAACAAGTGGCTAACGAACTTGCTCCGGCTAAGCAAGAGCTATTGGTTCTTCGAGCTGAACTGGACGCTCGCAACTCGCAAATCACCCGACTCACGCAGGATAGTCGCAAATGGCAGGAGAGGAACCAGCAGCTTCTAACGAAGGTGTGCCAATTATCTCTACCTATTCCATTGACGCCCAGTGGCTTATGCATTGACAGTACGAACGCATCGATCCTGATGAGCTTCAGGCACTGAAGAACGAGAACGAGCGGTTGAAAAATGTAGAAGCCATGTTGAAAGAGAGGCCCCCAGCGACGGATAACACGGAGGTCGTTGATCAACTCAGGAGACAGGTTTGTGTTGTCGCCCCCGGTTGCACCAGACGCTCACCAAGCTGCAGGTCGAGAGTTCAGAGAACAGAAACAAGGAATTAACCCAGCGTGTCCGGCAACAGGTTACTGGGTTGAACGAGACTATCAAGAAGCTCAAGAACCAAGTTGAAACCCTCACTACCGAGCGCGATGCTCTCAAAACGCAGAACGCTTCCACCGTTACCCAGGATTCCCCAGACTTGAAGTCTCTTCAAGACCGAATCGCAGCACTTCAACAGGAAAAATCGTCATTGGAGGCCTCTCTCGATGAAGTCAGGGCCAAGGCTACGGAACTGTCGAATCAAACCGCTACTTTGGTTAGTGAATAGTGTTGGACTTGACACCGTTCCTGACTAGTTTCCAGGCTTCGATACAGAAGGAGAGGGATGCCCTTCTTGCAGAGAAGGAGGCGTGGACCAAGTCCGGTGTCGCGTCTACCACTGAGGGCACATCCAGTGGATCGTGGGAAGAGGAAAAAACCCAGATGCTCAGAGAGAGGGACGAAGCACTTGCCGGTTGCAAGGTTAGTCGTTCGCGATCCTTCTTTGTCACATCTTTAACTCGTCCTGCAGAAAGCCCAGGAGCAGGAGACCCAGTTGAGGAACCAGCTTAAGCAAAACTACATGCAAATTGTGAGTATCGTTCACCTTGCTCTTTTTTCGCCGTCCATTGAAAGTCCCGCTCCAGTCTGGTTACCGGAAACAGGTGCAGGAAATGGAAGCGCAGAAAAAGAATTTCGCCACCAAACAGCAGGTCGCCATTGACACCGCGGTCGCAGCCGCGAAAAGCGAGAACCCAACCGTAGCAATCCCGCCGAACGAGGAAGCCGAAAAGAAGCACGCCGATGAGCTCAAGGCCTTGGAGGAACGCCTTCGTGCTGAACACAAGAAGGAGCTCGAGGCCGCTGCCGCGAACGCGGCCCCAGGGGCGACCACGGAAAAGAGCACAGGAGCGGATGTCGAGACTCTCATTGCCTCCGCGAAAGCTGAATGGGAAAAGGCTCACCAGGAGGATATTGAGAAGGCCATCGAGAGTGGCAGGGTTGAACAGCAAGCAAAAGGGAGGCTAAAGGACGCACAACTCTTGAGGACTCAGACAAAAGTCAAGGAGTTGGAAGCCAAAATCCTGGAGTTGCAAGGTCCTGGTGCCGCGTCAAGTTCAAAGACGGTCGCCACCACACCTGGTCAGAAGCCCACCCCGACCCAGCCTCCCCCGCAGAAAACTGCTCCAGCTCAGATTCCTGGTCAGAAACCCACTCCCGCGGCCAACAAACCTCAACAAACAGCAGCGCAGAATAGGCTTCCCAATCGACCAACCCCTCCAACACGAGGCGGCGGACCAGGTCGTGTGTTGGGTGGAAGGGGTGGGGCACCAATAACCGCACCAACTCCCCAGAGTACCGGAGGTGGTGTCTCCATCATGGGTGCTGCTAAACGACCAAGGGAGGACGCCGAGGGTGAGACACAGACTGCGGATAACTCTTTGGCCAAACGGCTAAAGCCCGCGGAGAATAAGCCTAATCCTCCGATTAAACGACCTCCCCCTAAACAGTGATTATTTTCAGTCCCTTCGCATTGATACCGTGTACTTGTACCTTTCGCATATCTCCTGTGTCTACCGCCATATAATCTACCGCAAATTCCTGTCCATGCATGTTCTAGTAATTGTATCACTTTCATTTCTCCGTCGGTGATCAACTCCAAATTGGACCAGTCCCTCAACGTGATCAGGTGAGGGGAATTGGCTGCCAGTCTCACCATCTTCGGTACTTGATCCCAACGACCACGATCTCCCCGCTTTCCAGTTGCTGATTTTCTCGCTGCCGATTGATGTCTAGCATCGCATTCCATAACTCTGACAGTCGCTCCCTGTATACCGCAGGACAGGACCATCTCCAGGTACACTTGACCGGTGCCTCATTGACTGCCATTCTCGTTCGCGGGTGTTCTCCGAGCACCAGGAAGTTTGGACTCCGCTCTGCCTGTTCATCCACCCCGTTTGAAACTATTGTGGCGGCAGGAGGTAATCATGGATGCAGGGAAACCGGTCTCCTCGTAATCTTTTTCCGAGAGCGGCTCGTGTGCTTCTGGCAGTGGAGGCAGATCCAGGCGGCCGAGGTGTCGGATGACACACACGCTATAAGTAACCTTGACCGATTTACAACCAGGGTCAAAGTTGGGGGGCTCATTGTAGATGAGCCCGGAACGAGTAGGATATTATCAGCCGGCGATCATCTGGATGGCGCGCTCCGCTTCGATGACGCTGAGCGCAGCACTGGCATCCTTGGGGAGGATATCACTACGGTAGAACAAACCACGAGCCACTGGTGCTTACTCATGGTGAAAGGTAGCACGGCCGTTGTCGGCCAGACGCCAGATCCGACCATAACTAGTACTCACCGCTGAGATGTGCCCGATAGTTTACAATCCCCTGATATAAAGCAGGAGATGTCAATCAGCTCCCACCTAGGCGGGGGTCGGGATAGATACGTAGCTGGGCTCGGAGAGGAACAGGAAAAAGGCGCAGCGGGGAGGC
The DNA here is from genome assembly GCA_015956445.1 of Thelephora terrestris. NCBI lineage: Eukaryota > Fungi > Basidiomycota > Agaricomycetes > Thelephorales > Thelephoraceae > Thelephora > Thelephora terrestris. The sequence continues at coordinate 122,930 of WIUZ02000022.1, read as the reverse complement.
CTACTAGGAGAGATCCTAGAACAGAATCTGACTCACAGCAGGCGTTGCCAATATCACACAAAACACAAGAGAAAAAACGAGCTGTTTTATCGCAGAAGGTTGGTGTAGCTGAGGATAGGCTGGATATTGGGGGAAACTTTGGATAAGACGGTCAATGTCTCGTGCTGTGTTGTGGGTCAAATCATGTAGAAGCGAAGCACTCAACGCAATGAACTTACCCATAATTGTTTCTGAACTTCAGCACCTTCTTCAGATATCACATAGTCACTGGGTTCCACGATCTCCGAACTCGAGATATAGGCTCCTTTCATCTCCCCCGGCTTATCTGAGTTTCCCAATGCTGCGAAAATCAGTTGCCTCGAACCACGTTCAGTTGACCACCCGATGAGTGTCTCCATGAGCCAGAGAACTATATAGCGGGACAGCGGAGTGTTACGCCGCAATGCAGAAACGCAAAGACCTGGATTGACGGCACTGATGACGAGTGGACTGTCCTCGGGTAGACGTGACGCAAATTCCCTAGCAAAGAAGAGGTTTAGGAGTTTCGATACGGCGTAACGCGACACCATTGGCGTGGATCGATCGTTCAACCATTCAAGAATTCCTTGATCTTGCGTTGGCGGCTTTAGAGGCGGTGACGCATGATGACTGGCAGTCGAGACAAAGACCAAACGAGGAGTGGCACCCATCGACGCGGATCGAAGAAGAAGCGGAAGCAGGAGGATTGCTAACTGTGCAGTTGCGAGATGGTTTACCTGAAGCCTGGACGCCAGGGATGAGTGGCAAGTCACGGACGGAGTCGCTTCTCGGTACTCACTGATGTTCCCAGCCATCAGGGGTTGGGATGAATTTGTCTTGAGCAAGCGCTGCATTTTCTACCAAGATATCAAGACGCGGAACCTCTTTCTCGACATTTTCGCAGAAGGCGCTGACTGACGCGTAGCTCGCCAGGTCAAGGATTAAAAGCTCTACGTTATCAAACTTGGTGGATTCCTTGATTTCTATTCGAACGTCGTCAGTCCAGTATCAAAATGTAAAGGACAAGCGAAGGAATGACCTTCCACAGCCTGTTTGCCCTTAGCCTCACTCCGGCAGGCGATTATCAACCTTTCAGGATTCATGGAGGCAAAGTGTTTCGCGGCTTCGAAGCCGAGTCCGACGTTTGCTCCAGTGACCAAGACGACCTTGCCGGTCAAGTCTTCGATCACAAGGGGTACAGGGCGTCTCAGTTGTTCTCGTACGAACTGGAGGGGTGAGAACTTGGCCATCGGGTGTTGTGTGAACTGGAAGGGACATCTCGAGGGTCCTTTATACTCGTCTCGCATAGGGATCAGTTCGGTACGCGCGGCCTCTACGCAGCCGCCGGTCCGGCATTCTGGCACTCATGGTGGTTGGTTGCATGAGGAAACCCACACGGATCCCCGCCCCATGTACCGACATCATTCCGTATCAATTGGGTCAGCTAAAACATTGACAGGGTGGGGCTCACGCGAGACCTCCAGACGAACAGAGATGGTTATTAGGTCACGCCTGTAGGTTCGCCGGGGTTTAAAATGGTTGGAAAGGCAGAATGGGTTCCAGGCGATTGACGGCAGCAGGATTGGAAAGAACGCAGTGAAGCAAGAGAATATCCACTGAGCAGGTAAAGACTAGATTGGAAGGGAGTTAGGAAAGGTGGACCCAAGTTTGACAACGCGTTCTCTTTTGGTGTAGCACTCGAAAACAGCGCCTGGTCATTCGGGGTGCGTGATCGCTCGATGAGAGACAAGGCAGCGCGTTTCCCCTGTCCGCATCAACATCAAGGTCACGTATGTTCGGAATTTGGATGTTGGGATGAGGAGAGTTTCCCTCCGATACTTCCAGCGAAGGCAACTAGGTCAAGGACACCACGAGCCTTCGAATCAGCGAGCAGGGGAGGTTCAAACCCGCCAACAGCACACGCTGACGTCGATCCTTGAATCCAAATTCGGTCGTGATCCTGTTCCTCGAATCAAAGACATTCTGGCAGACCTCAACAGATACACATCTCGCGTTCATCTTCCCTTGACATCCGTATCTGCAAAATCAGAGTTCAAGCGTGTCGTATCCCGGATGCTCAACGCCGCTATGGCCACAGAACCGACGGGGCCAGCCACGCGATCGTACCTGACCTCAACTGGGTTAAGGAAGATTGAGCCGTACTGGTACCCTTACACTACCATGGCCAAAGGTCGGTGGTTAGGTCGAGAGATGCTGGAGGTTGTGTCCACAGAATTTCGAGACCGGTCAATAGACTACTACGTGAGTCTAATTTTTCTTCTTCGAAGTAGCCTCATTCGCGTTTCCATCCAGAGATATGCTCTCGAATCTGGGGTGACAACCATCAACGGGAAGATCGCCAAACCCGATACCATAATCCAGAACGGTGACCGAATAGAGTTTGGTGTTCTAGCATTGTCGCAATATCTCCCGAGACTCAACCCCGTTCTAGGAATGTGGTGCATAGGCATGAACCCCCCGTCACCGCTAAACCTGTGAAAATCATTTATCACGACGCTGAAGGGGAATTCGTTGTCATCGACAAGCCTGGGAGTATAGTGGGTCGTTCGTTGGCAGTATATCCTGTGTTTAACTTGACCTTGCAGCCAGTTCACGCAGCGGGAAGGTATTTTCGGCATACCCTCGTAGAGATCCTCAAGAACGAGTTTGGTTACGAGAAGATATACAGTATGTTCGCGCGGCTGAACGCTCCGCTTATGCTGAACGCTATCTTTGTTTTCTCTGTCAGCTGTCAACCGCTTAGATAGGCTGACTTCTGGGTTGATGATCCTTGGACTGTCGAACAAGACAGCAAGCGAATTGTCTGCAGAGTTCAGAGAAGGGAATGTTAAGAAGGAGTATATTGCTCGCTGCAAAGGAGAGTTCCCAGCGTGCGTTTTCCTTCCCCCTTGACATTTCTGCCCGTTGGCTGACGATGCCGGATATCATGGAATAGTGAAGAGGTCACCTGCGATCAGCCACTTCTTACTGTGGATCGACAGATGGGACTGAACATCGTTCACCCGGACGGTAAAGTAAGATGATCCCTAATAGCGCCACCCACCTCAATCTCTGACCCTAGTTCCGGCAACGCGATTAGCCTGCTACGACCATTTTCCAGCGAATCAGATATGACCCGGATACCCACACGAGTGTGTTGCATTGTAAGTCAGGTACAATGTTCGTAATGATTCAATTGATGAGCGGCTCCTACTTCACAGGTCGACCTTTGACTGGGAGATGTGAGCAATAGACCTTGGGCACAGACATCAAAAATCTTATCATCCCCACACAGCACATCAGATTCGCGTGCATCTGCAATATCTAGGACATCCGATTGCTAACGATCATGTGTATTCAGAGACACGGATTTGGGTATGTTCCGCCTCACACCCGTCCTGCCTTACTGAAGCTTTGCTTGTTAAATCAGGGCGAGAGCCTGGGCAAAGGGGGTGTGGATGTGACCCCAAGTGACGAGCGGTCTGCCCCGCTACCACCCTCAGAGTTGCCGGAGAGTTCGGACAAATTGACGAGATCGGAAGCGACACCTTGGGCGAATGGCGGAAAGCTTCTACCTCGGGAAACAGGCCACGATATTGGCATGGGCTCACCCGTTCCGTTATCAAAAGAGGCAGTCGAGATCATTACCAGGCTTCGGAGTCTGAAGGTTTGGGATTCGACTTTTTTGCGTGGGGCCGCTGACCAGGCTCTTCAGGACGAAGATGAAGACTGGAGCCGTTGGCGTGATGTGATATTTAAAGCCAAAGGTGCATTGGCACCGAGGGACATCAAAATCAAAGCAGCGCCTCCGCAAAATAGACGAAAACGAGGCGGTGCCGCAGAAACAGAGTCGGAAATGCCCTCAGCTGTGACACGGACAGAGCCACAACTAACAGACGAGGAGGTAGCCTCGAGAGTAAAAGATCCAGAAATCACTGAGGGATCGGGTGAAAGCTTGCTCCCCCTGGACGAAAATGGACATCGGTATTGTCCGGAGTGCTACCTTCCGCTTCACCCGGATCCCAATCCGGAGAGTTTGTACATCTTTCTACACGCTCTGAGGTATACTACAAGTCTTGGATCCTTTGAAACGGAGATGCCGGATTGGGCTGCAGAGGGAGCGGACGTGGGACTGGGTTTGATGCAATAGATAGAGGAATGCAATTGAAAGCAGATAGACACAACATGGATGGAGAAGTACAAATCACTGGAGGGACGTGGTTAGACTGGACCAGCGGCGTCCCGAGATCGTGGCACATACCTTGATGAACTTGGTCATAAATTTCCTGCAACAAACTGTAAGTTTCTATGCGGGATTTGGTTGAATGTGGACGTACTTGTGGAATTCTGTACGTAACAGGTCGTTTACAAACCGGCCACCCTCGGTTTTCCGGGAACTCATCGCCTGATTCTTGAATATCAGGTCTTGAACAAAAACGAGTTAAAGCATGACTGGATAGGTACAAGAGGATCACTGACCGTCGTCCCACCTGCGCTTGACGGAGAAAGTCCCGGGGGCGGTTGTGTTGAGGCCGGACGATTCCTGTCCGAGTGCAGCTGCAAGGTTCAACAACGGGTTTGCGGTCGCGATATGCGCCTCATTATCTGCGGCCTGTTGAGCATTCTGTTGGGCTTCTTGTTTAGACTTTTCTTCTGCCCTTTCGCGTTTGATTTTCTCGAGTTCACGGAGCAGCTCAGCCGTATCGTCCTCCTCTTCGGAATCCTCGTCGCTACGAATTCGAGAGTCAGAAACGGAGGAGCCGGTGGATGACTTCAGGAGCGTACCTTTCATCGGCATCGACATCGTTTTTCTCTTCCTCGTCGTCCTCGTCATCGTCTTTATCCATTTCTAGAGCTTCCTGGAGGAGCTTCCGCCTCTTATTAGTTTCATCATCTTCGGTGGCTGGGGTTCCTTCCTTCGGAGCTTCGATGGCAGCCGCCCTGCGTACGTCCTCTTCTAAGAGAGGTTTACCTTCAGCCTTTCTCTTCTTATTCCTGGCTTCAGCCTCCGCTGCCAGAAGCTCGGCTCGAAGGTCGCGTTTCTTGATCTCATCCACTGACGTCTGCCCAGGTTGCCTGTGGACATCCAAACGCGTGTCAACTCTACGTCGGCATTGAGAAAGGAGAACTCAAACGGACCGGAACTTCAATTTCGTGTGAGCGGCCATGTCTCTGACCGAAAACTGACGCGAACCAGCTTTGGTATCCTTGGCCTGCGCCGGGTCCCATGTCGGTCTGTGGGCTGTAGACATTGCGAAGCTTTGGAAATAAGGTGTTGACTTGGTGGCGAGCACAAGCTGGGGAAAGCAGAGGAGAGATCACGTGCAGCGTCGGCGGTTGAATTTCCCACGTCCACTACTCCTACGATCTCGTCGGGGTTCATACATCAGCAAAACCGATCGCACTGGGTCCAGGGTAGAATAGGTTTTTGGGGATTATTTTGAATAATATTCTGAATATAATTAGAATGATAAACATTTCTTATTTTAAACATATTCTTGCCATATCCTAAGATTATTTTATTCAAATCCAATGCCCAGAGCCAACCCTGCTGAGAGTTTATTCGCATTTGGATATTCCTTGGACGTGGGCAGAATCTGTTTAAAAAATAACACATCTATTATTTTAATTATATTCAGAATATTGTTTAGAATAATCCTCAAAAACCTATTCTACCCTGGACCCAGTGTCGGCCGCTGTGCGGCTCTGTGGTGCTGTGGCGACCGATCGTCACAGATACATGCCACCCCTCCACAGGACGGTCACAGCACCACAGCAGCTCGGCTAAATGGGTTGCTGGGTCGCTGTGGCACCTGTGGTGTTGTATGCCATATGTCGAGGGTTGGGTGATTTTTTCAGGGGGCGGCGGACTTGGGGTTTGATATATAAAAAAGCATCGGCTATATTCAAAGCATGTATGGTACTCTAAACGATTGTCCTATATAATAGTAGGGTTGCCCAATTCAGTTAACGTTGAAGGACAAGGGTGCGGCGAAAGGAGGGAGTTGTGGTATGGTAAATATTGAAGGATGCACCATCCGTGAGGGTTTGATCTGGGAGATCCTGAGTGAGCATGCGATGGGTATCAGCAGCCACCAAACAGCTATGAAAGAGGACGGGAATTGATTACCTTTCCCTTGCCTGGGAACTGGAACAGTCAGCCAGATGCTTGCGGAGAGGGCAAATTTGAGGTGATTGAGAGGGTAGTCCAGAAATTAGTGTTCACATCCCCCCTAGTAGCCTTAAGTATGTCACTCGGGCAAGGAATGTGAACCATAGGCATTGAATGGAGAGGCGGAACAGAGAGACCAAAGACACCGAACAGATGTGTGGGGTGACTGAGGTGTCCAGCGGAGATACAGAACGGGAGTGTCTTGGACCAGAATGTTTGGTGCCAGGGATATTGGGGATGCTGGATGGAGACATTTGACAGAGACGTTGAAAAGAAGCGTTTGATGGAGATGTTGAGCGGGGGCATTTGACGGAGACACTGAACGGAGGTCTGTGTAATGAGTAAATGGCCTGTGGCCCACGGTGAATCAATATGCCAAATGAAATAAAACACATACACGCACACTAAATATTCAGAAAAACCTTGAGGTTTGGAATGTGTGGGAGGGGCCTGCCATCGTGAAAGAGGAGTGAACGAAGAGGACGTGTCGCATTTGCTGAAGTCCAAATTCCCAGGTATCGGCAATTTCCGGGTAGACCTGTGCGGGAAAAGGATCAACTGCCACAGCGCTCCAGCATCCCAGACTCCCAGCAGATACCACAGCGTGACAGCGCAACAGACGATCGAGAGGTAACTAAACGCCCGCTCCAGCGCCACAGCCGCCGATCGGTTTTGCTGATGTAAGCACCACCCTGCGCACCCGACCACTATGTTACAATAGGCTACTTATTTCACTGGCAGATGCGGGGTGACATACGGCTAGTTCTCGAGAGTCTTGAAGTGTTTCTCACTGAGCGATACATGTACGGTTGCTCGATACTTGCAGCTCCCTCCTCCGCGACCAGAATCATCTCCCTACTCGCTACCGCTTTGGTTAACTCCGCCGCCTTTCTCCTTGGCAAAAATTGACAAAACTCCCCCGGCCCGTTCATTAATAACAGCCTCGGGTTAGTCCCGTGAGTGAAGGGTAAATGACCAGCGTTATGAGAAACGGACGGTTGGTCTGAAGTAGAAGGTGGCCTGGGCGGTGTTGATGCCCCATAGGCTGGTGTTCTTCGTTCTAGCGAGATGTTCCTGTAAAAAGGGCGATAGCTGGTGATGAAATGACGTCAGACCAGGCCAGCTGGGGTCGAGGAACGGAAATGAGAACGAAGGGGGTCAAGCCAGCCACGGAGATTGAAGTGCAAGTGTCTGTCACATACTCAAGGACGCGAACGAGGGATTTCTTCTCGCACCTATCCAAGTCTTCGCGCTGAGTTACTTAGCAGTGCTGTAAGTAGACCGCAGAGACTAGCGCTGTTGGTGATCTCATTGCCGTGATGGCGATCCTCGCCCTGTTGATGGCAAGTTCCGGTAATCTCTTCTCCACTCGCGTGATTCCCGGTACAAGTCAGCCAACCGTGCACTGCAGTTGTGGATGTGGACTTCGATCAGTTCACGTGGTAGTTACCACTGGAGCGGAGGTTTTGGGGTGAGGCTTCAGATGAAACAACACCGGTCAAATTCACAACTGCTATGACGTCGTCGGCATATCTTCTCGACGCGACCTTCAACTTGGCTCGAGATGTCAGGAATACGCGTGACCGGTGGTCGGGACGTGACGTGCGCAGGTTAACTGAACTGGGGTGATTGTCCGCTCCACAAGTACCATGTAGTACCCCGTTGGCATCCTCCAACGCCGTAATCTTTCTCTCTCTCTCTCTCTCTCTTCCACCACCTATAGCGAATTCGCCCATCTCACAAACCAGTACTGGTCAAAGTGCCAAAGCGCTAACCCATCACGCGACCAGGTAGTTGTGGTGACATCACTTTCCCCACACAAAGTCTGGTTCGAAACATTCTTTTCACCATACTTTGAGTTCTGTTGTGTGAGCAGACAAATAATTGGTTCTTGATCTGCTTCCGCGAGTTGGTTCCCTCTTCCCTCGCCCGAGTAGTTTCGACACCTCTTTTCCTTTTCTCGCCCCTTGCTTTCGATCATGCAGGACGGCGATGAATCCTCCAGGAGAACTCCAGACAGTGATGAGCCTTCCCAAGCCTCGAGTTCATACGTATACCCCATCAAATCCCTCCTCACTGGCATCCAACCCGCACCCCCAACCCATTCCAGACCATCTATTCCTCGCCGGAGCTCAAGCCATTCAGGCGGTCTTGCTGCCCTCCAAGATCTCCTCACCCACCAACTCGCCAATACCCGTAAGAAACCCGCTGACGGTTCATATGTGGTCCCCCCCCAACCCATGTCCTCACGGTCACATTCCCTGTTCTATCCCTACACTTCAAGCTCGGCATCAGCTGGCCCTTCCGATGTCTCTGAGGATCACCCCCGCAAGCTCTCTGATCCTTCTCCCCCCAGAATGCAACCTACTGAGAGTCAGGCTTCCCTCCCGATATCCTTTTCAGAACCTGCTTTGCACCCTACCTCCACCCATTCATCTACTTCCCCATCTTCTAGCATCCTTTCTCCCCCCGAATCAGTTGTACCTGCTTCCGATCCCCCTTCAGATACCAGCTCTACTCCTCTCCGAACCCCGACCGACGATGCCTCTACCACACACGAATCCAAACCTCCCCAAGCGCACACCTACCTGAACGCAGAAAACCGTGCTTCGCCCGCTCACTCCGTTCGCTCCCATGTATCCCATATCTCACAGTCAGGGATCGTCCACCTTCCTCCATCGCCCTCAGCCTCTGGTTCCTCTCGTGCATCTTCCCTTGGATCCGGCAGCAATACCCATAACTCGAGTAGGAGACACTTCCTGTCTTCCGGTAGCAACGCCTCATCTCAGAAGATGGGCCATGTCCCAGAAGTTGAAGAAGAGCGCAAGGTAGACGAATGTAGAAGTCGTCCGAGCTCAGATTTTGAATCCGCCGAGTCCAACATCCAAACCAAATCTGGTCCCGCTGGCGATTGCATCACGTCCACGTACCGCCACGAACAAGATGAGAACGGGAATCATCTATTGACCGGTAGAGAGGGTGAGATTCGTAGATGCGAGGACGAGGTACGTGCTTCCCAACTCCACTCCGCACCTCTCACACCCCGTCGTAATTAAAGCCCATCCGCACTCCCGGGGCCGTACAAGCTTTTGGCGTTATGGTCGTGGTCGCCGAGGATATTTACGCCGAGACCCTCGAGGTTCGACAAGTTTCGGAGGTACATTTTTTCGCATAATCCGAGTACGTCTTCGCAAGCTCATCACTGCTTAGAACTCGACCGATATCCTAGGACTCAGTCCGCAGTACCTCTTCGGCCTCGAGTGCTTCGCAGACGTTCTATCCGATCCTCAGGCAGACCTGTTATGGGATAGCGTTCAGTTTGTTGGCGCTGATTGGACTTCGGAAGGCGAGCCGGACTATAGCCCGCACATAATCACCATCACCGGCTGGGGTCAGCCTGGCTCTGATGCTGCAAGCGATGACAGCGAACGACGGAAAAGCTGGAAGGCATGGTGCGCTATTCATCGCCCAAAGGTACCAGAGCGTTCTGATCGACTTCCTCTAATCATACTCGAATTTGAGTTGGAAGACGACGACCTGAACCCGATGTACCCACCTCAGCCGGAAAGCTCATTGCTCGGTTCCCCTGCCAGTGGAAGTTCCGGTTCTGGTTCCACCGCTACCGGTATTTCACTCGATAGTCACACTCAATTTTTGCGCACCGACAGCGATATGACAGTGCGATCCGCCCCTCTAGATGTCCATAGACTTGAGGGCGATGATGATTGGGAGCCCAGTCCACAAGACGTTTTGGAGAGTACAACCAGCCGCTCGAAACCGCTTAGGGCCTTGCAGAGGCTCCGCAAGTTTGAAGGATCACATAGCTCCACGAATGGTCGGACCACTGCCGAAGGCGATGGATTCTCCAGCACCGGGCGGAGGAAAGCAAGGTCCCGACGAAATGCCCCGGCAGATAACGTGAACGTCATGGACGTCTTTGCGGTGATGTCACAGATCAACGAGCAGTTCGGAAAAGCCCCAGATCTTGAGACCTTCTTGAACGTCGTTGTTGGAGTCATCAAAGAGCTGACACAGTTCCATCGAGTGCTCGTTTATCAATTCGATGAGGTTTGGAACGGGTTCGTTACCGCCGAGCTGGTGGATTGGACCAAGACGCACGACCTCTTCAAGGGTCTGCAGTTTCCCGCATCAGATATCCCCCCACAGGCTGGTGCTTTGGATCAACTGCTCGTAATCTATACTGACCGGGATTATACATCAGGCTCGTGAATTATATAGGCTGAGCAAGTCGACTTCTTGCATCACTACCGACCAATCCTCATCTCTCGTTAGACAAAGTACGATTACTGTACGATAGAGACCAACCACCTGCTCGTCTCATTGTGAAGAGCAAGGATGATCTGGAATCAACCCTGGTCCGCTCGTCATCTTGGGCTTCTTATATCTTTTCCTGATCGGATTTGGCGTATAGGACATGACCCACTGTTTCCTGCGGGCGATGAGTCCTATTCATCTCAAATGTCAGGCGCCTCGATGGTCGGTTTTCGCCTCTTCTCATCGGCTTCACTAGATTTGGGTAACATGGGCGTCCGTGCCTCGATGTCTGTGGTAAGCTCCTCCAAAGCATCAATTGGGGTCGCTCACACATCCCCGGTCAGTCAATTATTGCCTTTGACCAGCTGTGGGGCCTCGTTGCTTGCCACTCCTACGGCCAACATGGCATGCGGGTGCCGTTCCCCGTCCGTCAGATGTTGTGCATCATCAGTCAGTCGATATCAAAGAACATCGAGCGATTGAGCTACGCCCAGCGATTGCGCACTCGCAAACTCGTGCGCGCATTCCATCTCATTTGCGAGGGTAACCTATTGACACTCGGTTACAGATCAACACCATGCCCTCGGATCAGCATCCCTCAGGGTACATCATATCGAACGCGGATGACCTGCTCGAACTGTTCGATGCCGACCACGGAGTTTTGGTCATTGGGGAAGGCGCAAAAATCCTGGGACCCAATGAGCACGGCCAGGAAATCTTGGTTGTTGCAGAGTATCTGCGGCTGAAGCGGTTTACGTAGGTTTATCCGCCTTCGCTCCCCTACTTTCTGATTGACGCGGTCTCTAGGATGTTACAGGTATCCCAGGCAGTGACGATCGACTTTCCCGATCTTCAATTGTCAACTGGACTGGAAGTGATCGCTGGTTTATTACTAGTTCCGCTGTCCGGCGAAGGACATGACTTCATCGTCTTCCTCAGGAAGGGTCAACTCAAGGAGGTTCGATGGGCCGGCAGGCCATACAAAGCCGAGGCAGGGTCCGCGGCCGCGTTGGAACCACGGACTTCCTTCAAGGTGTGGTCTGAGACGACCACCGGCAGGTGTAGGCGTTGGACAGATGAACAGCTGGAAACGGCTGGCGTGTTGGCTCTGGTATACGGAAAGGTACAAGACCGCGTTCATATCACCACCACCGTTCCCGACCGCCGATGATCGTTCTAGTTTATCGAAGTTTGGAGGCAAAAAGAATCTGCTTTACAGTCAACCAAGCTCACCAACTTGCTTCTGTCGAATGCCAGTCACGAAGGTAGGCCAGACGATGTGCCTGTATTCACAGCCTCTCATCATTCTCCACAGTAAGAACACCGTTGAATCACATTATCAAGTTCGTGGCACGTCTCGTCCCCCTGTGTTGTATTGACTCCCTCTTAGCTATCTTGAGCTGGCCTTGAACGGACCATTGGACAGAGAGACCAGAGAGAATCTCAACCAGTCCCATGCAGCGTCCAAGGTATGTGTGCTCCACCCCACCCTCCGCCCCGTTGGCTCACTTGAGAGAACCAGAGTTTACTCTTCACCATCAACGACTTGCTGGACCTCACGAGGTTGGAAACTGGTCAGGATACGTCCTTCAGCGAGCCATTCGACCTACATCGCGCTATCGAGGAAGCGACTCAGATTTACCGTAACGAGGCACGGAGGAGGAACCTCCTATTCGTATTTGAGCTTTCAGGACCGCGCATGGTTGTGGGAGATTCCCGGAAGATCAGAACCGTGGTTGCCAACCTAACCGCGAACGCCCGTAAGTTCTCGAACCTTTCCTCGCGTTCGTAGATTTAACCTGTCGCGCTCCAGTAAAATACACCATGCAGGGAAAGGTCGTCGTCGAATGCAAAGCCTTCGAGGAGCCTGAGGGTTTGAGACGAGAAGGCTCCACTGCCGTCGAGATTGTTGTTGCGGATACCGGTTGCGGCATCTCACCCTCTAAACTCGAGTGCATCTTCAGAGAGTTCGAGCAAGTAGAGTTGGCGACTCCTCGGACCTCAACTCCAGGTCTGGGACTTGGATTGGCTGTCGTGGCTCGGATAGTCGAGCAGCTGGGCGGCCAGCTTCGTGTCGAGTCCAAAGTGAACGAGGGAAGCCGTTTCTCGTTCTTGATCCCCTTCGCCGTTGCTGGTGAGATGGACTTGAGGTCCTTTAGCACATCTCCACCTATGGGTCCCGGCTCGCGGCATAGTAGTAGCGGTAGCGAACTCGTGGATTTGGTGGAGGCCCTGGCATCGGACCACCTGTCATCACGGAGCCGGTCGCTCAATAGTGCGCCATCTCGGCTCTCGCACGCGGAGACCGCTGGTTCGGTCGAAATCCCAGATTCCAACACACCGTTGCATGCGGTGAAGGTTGACCCCGTCGTTGCCTCTCTAGGTCATCCCCACAGAGAGGGTTCGACCGCTGCTGACGCAGTCTCCTCCCTCGTTCGAAATCCCAAGCAGATGATTGAAAAGAGACCGGTTCGGTTGAGAGTTCTCATCGTCGAGGTATGATCGAATGTCCTCCGTTGTGTGCTCCTTCTGACGCACGTCCAGGATGATGTGATCAATTCCAAAATACTCGGGAAAAGGATGTTGATGGACGGCCACACGGTCGTTCATGCCGCAAATGGCCAAGAATGTGTCGACATCATCCGCACAGATCATGAGTTTGACTGTATTCTCATGGACATCCAGTACGTCGTCCAACCTGTGCGAACGTGAACGGACTCACGAGCAGTCCATAGGATGCCCTTGCTCAACGGATACGAAGCCACCGAGTGTGTCAGAAAGCTGGAGAAGGATTTCGACCCACCCCACAGGCTCTCACATCAGCTCAACGGTCGGATCCCTACGTTCGCCGTATCTGCTTCATTATTAGAAGAGAAAAGACAGGAAATCGTTGATTTCGGTATCGATGGGTGGATTTTGAAACCGATCGACTTTAAGCGTCTCCGATCGATCCTGAGGGGGATCATGGACCCCACTCAGAGGCAGAAGGACTTGTATAGAGAAGGAAAAAGTTGGGAACTGGGCGGCTGGCTACGACAGGGTGTAGCACCGGAATCTCCTCCAGAATCATGATGCATCCTGCACAATGCTCAATATTCACCCTCATCGCGTAAAGCTTGTCCTCGCTAAATCTCAATTACCCCCACTCATTGTGATGCTACGTTGGTAGAGACATTTTTGCAACGTCTTTGTGTACCATATATCAACATACAGTATAGTAATATTTCTTGGTAGTAAACGCGAAGTGACCACTATTCAGTAGGGTTCCATCAAACGAGATGTACTCCTCCATGTCTCGTGTCTTCCGCCTCGCGTACATCGGCGAAACCGAACGATTGAACGTCAGGCTCATACCAGAGCACAGTGTAGGTGGGGTTCGTCGCTCGCTCATCTCTTCACAAATGTATACGTCGATGCGTCGCAGAGAATTTACGCTTTACACATGTGCGCCTTAACGTCCGATCTTGGGGACTTCCAACGTACGATTTCGGTTTTTACGATGCATATATAATCCAGACGAATAAGACGACCGGCAGCGGGCGGGTTGAGGGGATGGGGTAACATTTCCTTTGCGGGCCCGACAGTTTCGAAGGTTGCATAGTTTCGAGCGACGGTGAAACAAAAACAGGCGACATCCGAGGGGTCCAACGGTTGGAATCTTGGCAGCTGTTGTAAAACCACTGAATATATATCCATCCTGGAGAACACACACGGCATAGCCTTGCGAGTTGGACATTTGTTGAATGCAGAAATTAGTGGATTGTCCATGGAAGCTTCTAATCATACAGCGGTAATGCCAGCCGCCTTTAGCTTGGCGACCAACTCATCGACGGATCCAACCTTGAGAGTGCGGTTGAGCCGAAAGGCGTGTTGAAGGTGGGATGAGATACTCACTTTTGTCCCCCCGACCCGCTTCTGCGGTTCAGAGATCTTTATGGTCTCCAAAATTGGTGTTACATCCACACCAAGGTCGGAAGGCTTGAACTTTTCGATTGGTTTCTTCTTTGCCTTCATGATGTTAGGCAGTGAAGCATACCGGGGCTCTGTAGCAACGTTAGCACCGGGACGAACGTGAGATATTGCGGTTCAGCTGACCGTTCAAGCGCAGATCTGTGGTTACAACAAGCGGGAGCTTACACTTGACCTCCTCGAGCCCGCCATCGATTTCACGTGTTACGTGTGCCAACTTGTTGGCCTCGTCAACCTCGACCTTGCTGGCGAAGGTGGCTTGAGACCAACCGAGGAGGCCAGCCAACATCTGCCCTGTCTGCCCTGCATCGTCATCAATGGCCTGCTTCCCCATGATGACTAGGTCGACGGGCTCCGACTGCTTCTCGATGGAGGCCTTGATGAGTTTAGCAATGCTGAGTGGTTCCGGCGCAGGTGCAGTTTCTGGCAGTTCAATGTGAATACCAGAGTCTGCGCCCATGGCCAATGCTGTACGAAGCGTTTCGGCTGCCTTGGGAGGGCCAACGGTCAAAACCTTGATAGATTTGACAGCGTCCTTCAGCTTTTCTCTAAGCCTGACCGCTTCTTCGACCGCTGCAAAAATTAAGGTAAACTTGCGAAAGTCTGGCACCCTTTCAATTGCGTACCAATCTCATCAAAAGGATTCTGTGAAAGAGTGAGACAATGAAGTGCGCATGACCGCGAGCGGTGCTCACCATGGAATGTTTGACATTGAGGTCAATGCCCTTCTGGTCCGGGTTGACGCGGATCTTGACCGCATAGTCGACGCACCTGGTATGTATCAGTAAGAGAGCTGGCTCAGAGTATATGCGCGTACCTCTTCACAGGTACTAGCACGTTGAGGAACCTAGCAGAAGTTGGCCGCATATTCTCTCCAAGTCAAACGGAATGTGATGCCGGCAGCGCCCGAAGACCGGTGATGCCGCTCTCCTAATTTGGCAGGTGCGTCGGAATCATCGCAAACCTCCCCCCCTCCATCCCTCAAGGCCATATTCCCTCTCAAGGTGAGCACATTTTCTCTGGAATCGCACCCTGGGATGGGAGAGTTTGCACCGGAGATATTGGGCGTATAGTTTTTGAGCGGAGATTCCGTGGTTTTGATGATGGATTAGGATCGATACGCTCGGATGGACATGCATCCCCCTCAACTCTTCCACCCCATTCCTCGCCCTCGATACCTCCGTTCTCACGAGTACATAAAACTCCTCTAGACTTGATCCAAATGGCCACCTCTAAATCGACAAAAGCAAAGGGAAAGGCTCCAAGTACGATCATCCCCCCAGGCTGCTCAATTCCACGTTGACTTTGACTCCCAGCCAAGGCTCCTGCTTCCAAGGAAACCAAGGCGAAAAATGCGAAGAAGGCCGCTCTCGTAGGAGCCCACTCAACGACCAAACGAAAGGTCCGAACCACGGTCTCATTCCATCGACCTAAAACCCTTCGTTTGCCCCGGAATCCCAAGTACCAAAGGAAATCCGTTAATCATGTTCCCCGTATGGACGAATACCGAGTGATCATCTCGTAGGCATCCTTGCTCATCGAGGCCCTTCATCTCCTTGACCCTCACACAGGCCACTGAACACTGAGTCCGCGATGAAAAAGATCGAGGAAAATAACACCCTCGTTTTCATCACCGACCTCAAGGCGAATAAGAGGCAGATCAAAGACGCGGTGAAGAAGCTGTATGACGTTCAGACGGCCAAAGTCAACACCTTGATCCGGTGTGTGGTCCTCTTCTTATTCCATCGATGCTCTTCTGACACACCCTCAGTCCCGACGGAACCAAGAAGGCCTATGTGCGACTGGCCTCAGATCACGATGCTCTTGACGTCGCAAACAAAATTGGCTTCATTTGAGTACCTCCTGTAGCATGTCATGTATCCAACGGCTTTGTTATTGCATTGTGGATTGCTATACCATGCGGCAGTCTGCTGTGATTATCTTGTGATTGTCAAAGCATCCGGCATTCCGCCATGCCTAGTGGAGACACTGTTGAAAACATTGGGCACGGCTAAAAGTCTCTCTGCTATGGCCATTCGTTTCCGAGATGCCCGCTAGGACATGATTAAAAGCAAATCAATCCAAGAGGAAAGTTCCAGGGGTAATATAGTACAATCCATGATAGTTATGTACTTTTCGTCGTTATAAAGATTATCTGTTAACTGAACGATCGCTAGCCAGCTCCCTCGCGAAGTGGAAGAAGTCGACGCTGGAGCCATGGACACCATACTTGTAAATCTGTCCCCGACGCATCGTGGGTGAGAAAGGATTAGAAGCAATGGGACATAAAGGGACTTACGAATCGTGACGCAACCCAGCTGGAGAAGAGTGCTTTCTGGTAAGGTTCTGGGAGTCGCCGCAACAGCTCATCCAGCCCAACTTTGTCAACGAGGGTTTTGGGGATTGCCCTCCTCAAGACACCCTTCCTGCTGGGAAGATCGTCGAAAAGATCAGAACTCTCCAACTCTGCCTGGAGATTGTTCAAAGTGTTTGACAGCTCGTCAGAGATGATGGTACGAGGCTTCGCTCCTGAGAGCCTCGCGTGCTCCTTCCATATGCAATAAAACTCGGCAGCGGCGTTTTCGCCGATCCTTTCTTGAATGTCCTTGACGTAACTCTGGTAGAATTCGGTGGGTTTGCCATCCTTGAAGATCATCAAGTCCAGGTATTCTTCTGTGGTCAAGGCAAGACCAGCAAGCACTTCTAACGAAGAGCTGGTGACACCACCCTTGTTGGTGCTGGAGTCTTTGAACAAGATGACCTTGCGTTGTTCGAGGTGTAGCCGAGCTTGCTGCGAGAAGAACAAGTTTGCTCCCTCGGCGACATAGCTGTAGTGAGGCTTGCCCTCGGCATCGATCAGAGCGGCGACATTAGAGATGTTGACTGCCTCAGGGCTATACGTAGGGAAATGGTAAATAGAAGCCTTGAACTTGTGAGAACTCTCGTACCGTCCTCCGCAAGGAACGAATAGGTCAGCCTTGAACCTGAGGTGAGCCGAGTTCCTAAAGTCGGTCCCATCCAGAACGGTCTCTCCAGCTGGAAAGGCAACCTCAGATGAGGAGATCATGTCAGAATGATGCAGCCAAACTCACAAGGCAACTTGACATCCTGATCCTCAACCTTGACGAGGTATCCATCTTTACTCAACCTCGACTTATCGAAATGGGAAACGGGTTTCCTGGCCTTGGCGAGGCGAACGAGTTCCTCCCTGTTAATGCCGACAGGGTCCGCGAGAACACCACTGCCATCGATCACAGCAATTGTCTTGTCGTGGCTGAGAAGAATTTCATCTACGGGCGCGCGCTAAGTCTTTATTGTGAGGAATTATCCGCGGGTGATACGTACTAGATCCGAGATCACCATCTGGCCCACCAGTCTGAACCTTTGTGATGTCTTTTTCCCGAAGCCCAAGCTGTTTGTAAAGTCCAAGCACATACTGCCGGATCGACAGCGATGTCATTCCGTACGTGTCGTGAGGAACGCCACCAAGCAGTTTTCCGGTGGTGAAAGATTTCCACCATTCAGCACCCCGGTTTCTGGCGTGCGTGGCGGCCCAGTCCATCAAGTCTGCGGTTCCCTCTACGTTGGAACTTGGTCAGCACGATTTCAAAGGGTATATCAGTCGACATCCTACCGTCAGGGCCAAAGAAGAGTAATTCTGGCTTTCCATACAGATCGACGAGGCGTTCTTTGATCCCAGGGCTCTGGCCAGGAATGAGAAGGTCCAAGATAGAGTCGACGTATTTTTCGAAGCAGAGCCTCGGGGACGCTCCAAGACTGGGCAAGATTGTACCCTTTGCACCTCCCTCGGGGATGTCCTTGTTCTTCAAAGTTTGAGTCCAAGCGAGACCATAATTTTCATCGAACCTGCGATCGAGGAATCAGTATTTGACGAGCGATTAGAGATAATGATTCGCGAAAAACGCACAGCATCCTCTGGTTGATGGAGTAATTCTCCCTGTTCCTTGACATGACGATTCGAATTCCACCTCGCGCAACGTCTCTGAACCTGAGATGGAATCCTCGGAACTCGTTTCCAATGACGATGAACATTCCGTGCGGCTTTTGCGGATATTCGACCTCTGGCAAGAATGCTGGGGAAAGCCTGAAAGATAGAGCGACCTTTGTTGGCTGATAGAAGTTGGTTCTGAGCACGTTTCTAGGAAAAGGTCAGTTTCCCGGACTTCCAAACACCGCTGGACGAACTTGTTGAATATCAGCAAGGCTTCGAGGACCTGTAACTCGTGCTTGTTGGAAACCGTCTTTCGAATCTTTTCGTACAGATCCTTGTCGCTCAACGGCTGGAACGTTTGCAAACGTTGGTAGGACAGAGTTGGCCTAGAGAAAAGAATTAGATCACGCGTGGGCGAAATAGGAACGCATACATCAATTGGGCGCTCTCAGATTCTGGGTATTGGCTCATAGCGAAATTGACATAGAGAAGTCGGATCTACGGCCGGTTTGGTTAGCTCTCAAATGTGAATTCGGTCGACGTACCAGCTCGGGGTGAGCTTGGAGGATCTGCTCAATATATTCACGAGTGAAAGTCTCCTCCCTGAACCTCCTCTTGATGTCGTTCAGGACCTCTGCGTGGTTGGGGTTCGATTCATCTAGAAGGTTTTTGAGTGCCAGGTAGGATGTCCCCAGACGGTTACAGAAGTGCTGGGCGAAAATCCAACCGCAATCTGGCGAGGTCATTGAGTGTCATCGAATGCCCTGGTGTAAGGGTGACGTACAAGCATAGGTTGCTTCCTGCACTGCATGGCCGTTACCAGGGGTGAAAAAGGAATTATCAGGGAGACAGTAGAGGAGAGAAGCCTCTTTCATGATTTGGTGTATCGAGTTCTCGATCGGTGGGGCATCTTTCACGTTGGGCAACGGATTGAGGTACAGTGAGATGATCGTGATACCGTTGGAGAATTGTTCTGGTGGACGGTAAGCACGCTCCGGCCGTTCCGGGGAGAGGGAAGTTTGGAGGCTTACCGACGTATTTCCTTGCGGAATAGAGTGAATAAAAGTGGTAGAGGTTGGACAAAGCGCTGAAAAGATTTTGAGCGTGAGTGGATATGCCTCAAGCGAGTGCCTCGTACCTGAAGAACTTTGAGGTCCCCCCTCGCTTGTATCCGATAACGAGACGTTTCTCTCTGCTTCCCTCGACTTCAAAGACCTCCATAACGGGACCATAACGCGACTCGACATTCCAGAGAATTTTTTGGTATACTTCAAGGGTGTTTTCGGACGCCTTCTCGAGGAAAACAGGGTCTGAAACGGCTCTGATGTCGGTCTTTCTGTAGAGTATTTAAATGGTCAGGAAGGCGGAGAAAGGGGGGGAAAGAGGTGACTGACCCATCTGTTCGAGTGAACGTGGGTGGAGGGCTGGGGAACTTGCACTTGTTGACAAAGTAACACCGCAATTGCTGTGAAGCCGTCACCGATATGGATCCTTGTGATCGGTAGGTTTCTAGTCGGAAGGGCTGATCGGATTTAACGTTATCCAAGAACAGGGCGTCAATCCTGGAAGGGGCGAAAGGTGAGATTGGGAGATTACGAGGGAATCTGCGGGGATGAGTACCTAGATTCGCAAGTCGCGCCGGGGCCTTGAGTGGAAGTCTGGCCTGGAGGGCTGGTATGGATGAAGACGGCGCGATCCTCGTCGATCTTCTCCAGGTCGATGACGAGTTTTGTCGGATCATGCTTGGTGTAGGCGAGGACCTTTGCACCAAAGAGGGCGATGATATGATCCGAAATTACAGGGACAGACTCGCTGCTGAAGTAAGTATCGTCGATGCCCAGTTGGGAGTAAAACCAGGTGACTTCGTTCGCGACGAGCTCCCTTGGGATGAAGCCCTGCAGGTCGGTCCCATCAAGATCGAGTGCGGGGTAGCAAAAGCGAGATCGCCCACCTTGGACGCAACCTCGGCCTGAACCTTGGCCCTCTGTTCTTCTTTGCCTTTGAAAACAGGGGTGATGTACCCGGGGAGATTTTGCAGCTTGTGGGTGGACGAATCGCTGTCACTGCGAGAGGGTGCGGTGGGGGGTGCGGGCACCTGGAGGTTCGACTGGTCTGACATGGACACCGACGAGGAGATTGTACCAGATGCGAAGGAAGACAGACAAGGCGGGGAATGATGGGGAAGAGAGGAAGGAAGTGGACGGTTGTTTATATATGTTAACTACCTGAAATCTTATATGGGAAATGGGGGGGCGGAAGGCCATCGGAACGTTTTTGCGTTTCGGTATTTTGCTTATTATTATTATTATTATTTTCCTCTTCTGCCCCCCGGGTAAGTCGCCCAACGACCCCCCATCTAGTTCCGGGGGATCGTCAAGAACGTTTGGAATTTCAATGTCAAGGGTTCTGTTCTTTTTTGCGCGTTCTAGCGAATGGCTGCGGTGCACGTTCTGGACGGGTAAGTCGATTCGTCGGAGCTTGACGTTATTTTCGTGAGAACGATGAGGCAGCTGACCATAGGAAGGCGCGGTGCTGGCAACCGATGAGACACTCCTCGGAGGGAACGTAATCAAAACCCTCAAATGCTCGCGCTCTTTGGACCACCACCGTCTTCGTCGGTCGCCGGGGTCAACCGGTCGTCATCCCACTCTCAAACACATGTGGGCCCGCGCATGTCCATGATCCGGCCAGGGCTTACATGAATGTGCGGCTCTTCAAACTCACATTCCTCAAAGATCCGGGCGCCCGCCTTTCCAACGTTGATGCCCTCATTACCGTGCCGGGGCGCCAGCATTCGTCATCCAGACGCTTGTCATGATCACACAATGCGTCGGCTATGTATAACCCTTTGAAACTGCTCGCTCCCTACGCTTGCAGGACCTCAGGATGGTACAAGCAATTCAGTCCAGCGGAGTTGAAAACAAGCCTGTCGGCAGAAGGTTCATGAACCCGTTTTTCTTCATCCAGACCACTCTAATGCGGCCGGACGAGGCGCAATTCTTCCGCGTATACCCCAGAGTGGCACGTCAGATACCGAGCCATCGAGCAACAATCTGTCGAACGACCTAGGATCAAGCTCAAGCACGAGATCCTAAAGCTGCAGGCAAGAGACTGTACCTCAGAAGAAAGCGGAGATGCGATCGAAGAAGGGACTGATATGGCCTACTGGAAAGGAATTGCCAAACTGCAATAGCGGTATCCTAACTGACGACTCAATTCGCAGGCGGCGTTGGCGTCAGGGACGAATCAATGATGACAGACGAGGGTCCTCGAACCATTGTTGCTCAACCCTAACTTGGGCAGAATTGTGGAGAAATGATTACCACTCGAAAGCACGCGAGCTTCTTACTCTCTATGGCTGCTGCGCCGTCTTGATGGGTTAGCGACATACACAAATACACTCACGAGAGTCATCGCAGGGCCACGATCTGCCGTACTTTAAGAATGGTATGCCAATCCCATGAACACCAATTCATCGGATCACTGTGAAAAAATTCTGCTCGCGGCCGTTTTCAATTCGAATCACCGGTTTTCCACAGGACTGGCACGCCCCAGTTTTTCGTTTACCTTTTGATTGGGGCTCGGCACTTCGCAATTGCCGCATCAGCATTGACCTCTGCCAGGTCGCAAACTCAGTTTTCCCCGGTCTGTGGGCTGGTCGACAGCCCAGGGGTGCGTCGTCATCTTTTTTTTGGGACCCGATAGCCCCGTCATGCCGGGCGGGATACCATTCCTTATGAGGGCGGGCTGTGCGCTGTCAAGCACTCAGTTCGCAGCCATTAAGAAGGGAGATCGTTGCGTTTTACCCCGGACAAACCCTCCTCCCATCAGGGCCTGGGGAATTGGCCCCCGGAGACGTGATCACTTCGACGGATACGTCGGGCCATAGAAGCAAATTCGTCCAAACCATCATACGCCCCACATGGAGCAGCAGTCGAAAAACTGGAAACGCGCAATGCATACCATTCCGATGGCCCTCCGCCCATCATTCGAGTCACAGGAACTCTGGAGGACCATTGCAAGTTTCAGCTGTAGATGTACATACATGCCCATGCTTAAAAATACGGTAGGAAATCATCCCAGCCGTCCGAATCGTAGATGTCCCATGGTTGACGACCATAAAGCTGATAGTGAGCATCGTACTCCTCATTAGGGCTGAGATCATCAGCGTCCCAGAAATGTGGGCAGCCGGGCCCTAAATCCTCACCCACGTCTCCATCCCATACCACATTCTTGACAAACTTTTCGCACTGCCTTACCTCTTTCGTTCCGAATCCAACGCAAGTTTGTATCGCCAGCTCTTGCAACCCGTACCCCGCTTTCTTCCGGTTGCGAACCAGATCCACGAATCCGTTCTTTGAAATCCCTTTGTATATCTTCCCATCTCCGGTACCGAAAACTACCTCGTGCAGGAGAAGGTTCTTCAATTTTGGAAGTGGGACGCTGTCGACCGTGATTGTATGACGTGTATCTCGCGACATTGAAGGGAACGATTGCTTCCCGCTTGCTCCGTATCCCTGTCCGGCGCCTCCAAAAGATCGGAAAGAAGGTTTAGTCAAACCGCAAATTCTCCGCGGTCTTATGCAAATTACCTTTTCCGCCCCTGGTTTTTCCTTTTCGCCTCTTAGAGCTGGCATGGATCTCCGTTGTCTCCCCCTTTTCCTTGCCACTATGTTTGTCTTTGCCCGGAAGGCCGGGTAGTTGCAATGCCGCGATAGCCCCGGGTCCCGAACTGGCAGCGATGCACAGTTCCTCTACCCTCAGACATTGACCGAACAGAAGTTTGCATTGATCTACGGTAAACTCGAGGGATTCGAGGGACAGATCCCGGAGGTTTCCTACCGGCAGGAACCGGAAAACCTCCATCGACAACGACCTCTTGTCCTGGTACGTCTGGATATGAAGGTTCATGGGCGAGAGCGGGACCTGCGAGAGTGTCGCTTCCGATAAAAGCGCCTTTGGCGTAGTGGCGATGGTCAACACTGTCGTCTGCAAATCGTCAAGTGAGAGTCGCAGGCCGTCGATTCGGCGCTCCTCGCGGTCCTCACTTATGTAGTAACTGTGTAGAAATGGCTTGAGGTGTGGGAGGATCGCGTCGTTGGAGTACCCCGAGGCGTCAGCTGTGATAGACACGTATTGTAGCTCGGGAGGCAGTCTGAGGTGTTCCGTTAGGTGCATGATAGGGAGTAAGCCTCCGTTTAACTGGAGAGTCCGGAGGTCAGGTAGTGCAAGGAAACCCCTTTCTCCTCCGGCGTCGTCCGGCTGGGGGAACGCTCCGTCCTCGAGGGTCAACTCCTTCATTCGCGGGTTGCACCGAAGGAGTGAAAGCAATTGGACCATCTTGGGGCGGATCACGTTCGGGGGGTTTTTAATTGTCAACTTGGTTACGGAAGAAAAGGATGGAAAAGAAGAGTTCCAATTGATGCCGAGGTTGACGATTTCCAGTGTGTCGAGTTTAGGGAAAGACAGGGAGAAAAAGCGGCTTATACGTTCGAATGCTTCGTATCCAGACGTTGCGCCCATACACGAGATGTTGATTCGAAGATCTTGGAGGCTCGGGACGTTTACGTGTTTGTGAACCAGAAGATAATCGAGGAACTGGTCAAACCACGAGGCATGTCCCCTATAGTCGAGGGAGCGGAGCCGTCTGAATGTTTCTGGATCGGAAAGGATGGGAACCAACGCCGTAGGATCGAGGGGGCGTTTGCGCAAGTGGATATCCAATGGAGCATTCCTGGAACGAGCGTGGAGGACTGGCCATGAGTCGATGCAACCCCCTGGCCAGGTCGACCACAGACAGGGAGTTTCGTATGCCACGATTTTCCAATACCAGCAAACGTGGATGAAGTTGAAAGTTCGTTGAGGGTAGAGCGAATTGGAGGTCAGCTCGCCACCGGTGCAATGGAGGAAGATTTCAGAAAGGATTTCAGGAGGGATGCGAAAGATAGCCAGTTTGGCGTTGGACCTCCTACGAAGTCGGATGATGGTGTCCTCGAGTGCTTTAATCTGGGTCGAGTACATGTCCAAGACATCCTGATTCGGTTCCTTGAGATTCCTGGATCGAGCTGAAACTCTATCTGGGCAACGGATAAAAGGAGGGTTTACCATGACTTTCCAGTTATCAAAGCGAGGTATTCCGGGGCGTATTGAGGACCACACAAGTCGAGCTTCAGCAGGTCGATTGGCGGCATCGTGTGCGTTTTCTGTGGATAGAGTGTTTGCTGTAATCGTGGCGGATGTCGATAACCGATTGAAAGCCGTGCGCCACAAGAGCAGTCAGCTTATTTAAGCAGACGTCATCGGTCACTGGTCACAACTTGAAGCCAGTTGATTATTATGGTCGTAAGTTATGTACTTCGAAGTACACGATTATGCTTGATACACCAAAGAGGCGAGTGCGTTATCAGGCCTTTAGCAATCCGGCGGGCTCCGTCGTAAGCATCCGACGATCACCCATCGCGGCTGGCATAGAGGCCAGAGACAGATCCTTGGCATAGGAATGCCATCCCAGGCCACTGACAATCGAATCCCATGAAAAAGGCCACCCCCTGCCTAGTCCGCGTGGTCTCTAAATCACCTAGGTTTCCCCCGCATCTGCTGACCTTGATTTTGATTATCGACCGCAGTACCACAGGTGCCGCGAATATGTTCGCTCTGATCCTGGCAAGAATTTATTGTGCCCACGTCGACTGACCCCAGCCAGCGCGGGAACTTCCAGTCGGCTTTCACCGAGAGTGGTACATGTGCCCTCCCGTGATGCCAGACGGTATCACTGATACGGCATGCGATTCCATTCAGGTCTGAGTTGCCATTGAGTCACTGGGGAGTTGGTGCTGTAGAAAGCCGGTCTGCGGTGCGTTAGTTGTCGCATGGTCACATCCGTGCCCTATATCTGACCCCACGTCACAGCCCACTGTTGATTTAATCTCAACTTCGTTGGCACTCCAAAACGCATAGAAGGGGCGGGGACTCAAGCTCGCACAAAACCCTTGCCATTCATGTCACCACCTCGGTGATTGTCTTCAAATCAGATGCTTGTTTGTCGCTCATACCGAGCTCCAGGGCCCCATATTCAACGCCAGGCGCCGGTGCGCAGGGTCGGTCCGTATTCACTGCTCAGGCCTTACGAATGCTCCCCTAACCGAGTCCGGATAGTTCCAATCTGCCATGAAACTTTCGATGTGTGATTATCAGCTCGACACGTTGATCGATGCACAGCACTTTGCATGTACCTCTGCTGAATCGCAGGTGGTACTCTCCGCCGCCTCGATGGGTTGAATACCATTGCTACGTGATGCGCAGGGGGTCGAGGGTGTATTCAAGCGCTTGGCTCGCCCAAGTCCGGGCTTTCTGGGCTGGCTGTGCAACACGATGGTGCGTTGCACATCATTGTTTATCTGTAATAATGAGTGGCTCATAATCAAGATACCTGTACATTCTCGCCCTCGAAAACTACAAAAGTAGCCTACAAGAGATTCTTGAGCAAGAAGCTGCGAACCTCACCCAACCGTCGATGTCACAGATGCCCTATGCCTACTTTTGCTCGACAGTCGAACGGCAAGGCCGCGAACTACATGTCAAGTATTCAGGGACGGTTCACCGGAATGTTCCGAGCAAATTCTTTGAATCTCTGTCAGACGTCCCCTGGTCTGGAACCGAACCCACCTCTCTCACGCTGGCTAAGGGGTCTTGAGAAGAACGGTCTCAGAAGCAGCAGTCCATTTTGGGCACCTATCTGAACGCGATTCCTCTTAGCGAGGTTGCCTCGAAATACTCGATCGGTTCGCTCTCCCCGCTCCTACATGCGATTGCGCCAGGGACGAAAGGAATTGACTGTCGGTAGGTTGTCAAACAATGATTGATCTCAATCTAGAGAGATAGGGACGCTGACAAATCAGACATTCCAGGGATGAATTGAATTGACTTCAGGGACAGCCCCACAGTCAAACAACTCTCCGCGTTTCGCGCTCGTCCGCCATTCATACTTAAAGCGAGGCTGCCCGGAGGCCTTTCGCCCCCATTCCCCTTCGTTTGTCTGCACTCCTACCCTGATCAACGACAGCTTTACACCCTGACCAGCGCTCATACAACGGCTCGAGCCTTTGTCTGACCTTTCACACCCTTCATGTCGTTCAACGACTCCTCATTTGTAAAGTCCGTGGACCCTTATTCCCAAAGTGCTATAGAGGAGG
Organism: Thelephora terrestris; assembly: GCA_015956445.1. Lineage (NCBI taxonomy): Eukaryota > Fungi > Basidiomycota > Agaricomycetes > Thelephorales > Thelephoraceae > Thelephora > Thelephora terrestris. Next base: position 96,352 of record WIUZ02000022.1, on the reverse strand, counting down.
ACTTGAGGACCATGTATGTGGTTTTTCGGGTCGGAAGCAATCTCCAAGCTATTGAATTGACATGTCTCCTATTTTGCAGCTATTCAACGATTGTGAGTTTTTTCGTCCAACGGGTCAACCCATTACAACATCCCCATGATTCACGCTCTGTCCGTGACCATCCCTCAGCTTGTCGGGTTTGCTGGTTTCACGGTCTTGGTTTACGATCACTTCATCACTTTCGCGGACGAGGTTGGGCCACCTCCATTCTACAAACACACCCCTTTCTGAAGTCGTGTCACAGGTCCGGTTTATCTGGCAGACACCGAAAGGCCCTTGTAAGCTATTTTACGAATGGTCCCGGTCCTGGTACTAACATCTGTCCCAAAGTTACGTACTTGTTCTTGACCGTAAGCGCGAGGAATCCGCCCCTTTGCTTGTGGTTGACGGTCCATCGTTCAGAACCGTTATTTAATTCCCCTGGGGTTCATCGTAAACTTATATGGTTTGTTTTTCCCACTATCCGATCGCTTCGTTTCTCTTATTTGGGTACAGCATATCTATCGAACTGGAAGCCCGAGGTACGTGCAATACACTCTTCTGCGTTCGCTCCACTAACAAGGGCCCCAGACGTAAGGATCCAACTAAATTCAATCGGAGGCCTTGACGCGAACCCCTTCAGATGTGCCAGATACGTGCGTTATGAAGGTGCTATGACGGTCATTGGCATAAATATAGTGGGGCTCATGATGCTTCTCCGGTGCGCTTAGTCAGTTTCTGCGCGCTAACCCCCCGTGTTGATCGGATATTAGGGTAAGGGCGTTATACAGTAAGAAGACGGCTGTCGTTTGCGCTGTTGCGTCGGTGCTTGCTCTCGAGTTCGGGGTCAATGCCTGGCTGCTTACCCACGGCGTCCGTAAGTCCGAGATCAACTCTTCTACGATGAGAGCGCTGACATCGCATTCGGTCTAGCTGTTAATCACTATGGCCCCAGGTACCGTGCGTGCCTATCGGACACCTACCGTTTTCTTCCAGGAGTCCTGATGTAGTTCTTTACAGCGTGTACTATGGTTTTTGACCCGAGCTTGTAGCAACTTTGTATGCCGGGGTTGCATCAGCTTTGCTGATTTATGTTTTTTAGGACGAAAATCGCTGCCGCATCGGCCTGGCTGCCTCTCCTATACGACACGGTCGTAATGGCCCTCACCGCCTACAAGGCTTACAAAACCCGGTCTCTCACTGGCCAGTTTAACAGCCTAATCCTGCAAACAATGCTAGCTGAAGGAATGGTGTATTATAGGTAAGACGCTCGTTGTCTAGCTGCGATCACCTCATGACTGACCCTGCTTTCTCCCCGTCATCAAATGATTATTTCATGTGGCAGTGTGATTTTCTCCATCACGCTCACCCTCGCGATCATGATCCCTGTCGCGCAATCCGGCATACAAAACATCACCGCACAGTGAGTTCCGGGCTCCTTTTTGATTGTCCAGTGAAGTCGTCATTGACGACGGTTCTCTAACCCAGGCTTGAGCTCCTGTAAGCTGGTTTTTTAGCCCGCGCGTTGTATCCAGGGGACTCATTATATAATTTACTTCGCGGTGCGCATCGTGGGAATTCCAGCTTGACGGTGCGTTTGCTCTCACTGTTCTCGAGAGTTCCGAGTCTATATCTAATCCCTTCCAACCACAGGTAGCGATGATGTCAAGAGTCACGATCGACCTGAAGAAACACGCCAGAGACCACATACATTACGATCTGTCGAGGCATGTGGTCGTGTCGGACGAAGAAGGTCCATACTGCTACCAACTCTCCCACATCCGGTTCCGTGATATAATTACGGGCGGAAACAGCTTGTCCAAACCCGGCACTGGCAGGACGCCTTACGGCTCAGCTTTGAAGCCGAAATCCGGTAACACAGATGTAGCATCCAATTCAATCCCCCTCGTCGCCATCCAGGGACCTGCTGTTGCGACCTGATGGGGGATCCAGGTCATGCCTAAGGTTCTTTGTTGGTGTCGGGATTTCCTACACCCTCCAGATAGTCAGCGCCGCCTCCTGTACTCAATCTTTCATATGCTCATGTACGATATAAATAAAAATCTGCATTTTGCGCCAAGCCAGGAGAGGAGAGGTACACATTATCATACATGAGAGGGAGGGAAACCCGAAGGTGTGGTAATATAACCCTCTTACACCGCAAGGTGGATCAAGGCTAGGTAGTGTGTGATGGGTGCTCGGGCCGAAGAAAAGGAGAGGGAGTAATGGAACCAGCAGAAGGAGGGAGCGGAGAAGTGGAAGGCATATACAAAACTAAGAAAATCAAAAGACTAGTAAAAGTCCTTCCTGAGGTCGAAGATATTTTTCGTGTTTGTCGAGGGGGAGGGGAAAGGTAACCGGGATCAAGCGGTGGCAGCATTATTAGCCCCATTCGCCAGGTCGAGTTCCATCTTCTTCCTGACAACCTCGAAGGTCTTCAACATCTTCCTCCGCGCTCCCAGAGCGGCAACTCCTTTCCCCTCGAGCTGAGCTTCGTCTAACATGACCATATCCCTCCAGTTCATACCCTCGAAGTTGGGTGTATACTTGTGCAATCTCAGCGACCTCAACCAGGCAGGGATATCCTCAAGAAGTTTTGGATCAACCTCCTCCTCGTCCTTCTTGTCCGTCCTGCCACTGACACTCGACTTGATACCAGGGCTCCTGACGTTTCCGTTCGTCCTCCGGTTCGCAGCGTGCTGCTGCTGCTGCTGCTGCTGTTGCTGTTGTAGGGCCGCGATTTGGAACGGGGAGAATTGACCGGCCGCAGCCATCTGAGCCGCAAGCAACTGTGCTTCAGGGCTCATCCCCATCATGTTCAACATGTTCATGTTCATCCCGAAAGGCGAGACCGGCATTCCACCCAACATCCCTCCGTTTGGCAGGCCCATCCCAAGACCAGGGCTACCGAGCCCCACATTGAATCCACCGATACCAACTCCTGCGGAGTTCATACCACCGTCATCGGCGAACCTGCCGACGCCGATGGAGTGCGCCGGGGTCCGCAAGGTAGATCCCCAATTTCCAGGTCCAGGTTGGTTGCCGTTGGGTTTGTTGTTGGGGCTGTTGTTTGTGCCGCTTACGTTGCGGAACCCTCGGCGTTCGCCACCGCTTTGCTGGTCCTCCGAGTGCTGATCGCTGTTGCTGACGACGCTACTGGCCTTAGATGGTCGGCGGTACTTCTTGGGATCTTCCATGAGTGGTACCCTGTTGCCGGAAGCCCAATCGCTCAATTGATTGACGGCGGCATCGAGGGTTTGGCCATTGCGCTGATTATCCTTGTTGGTATTCGTGAACATGGGAACGGCGGGGGTGTTGACCATGCTAGCCCAACTGTCGCCAACGATGGGAGAAAGTGCATCGATGCCGTCGCTGGGACGGGGAACGCGGGAAAAGTCTGTACTCTTGGGACGTGATCCAGGTGGCGGAGGCTGCAGAGTGATTTCCTGGCCTGGAGAGGAGGGACGCTCTGCGACTTGGCTCAGCTGAGAAGGGCCAGAACCCCAGGTATTGCGGTTATCAGCACCAGCAGTGGCAAGGATAGGAGCAGAAATACGGTGGGCGGCATTATTAGCCTTCAAGTTTGCTCGCTGTCGCGCGAGAGTGTTTGCGGGATCCGGACTGCCCTGAGTCTGGAAGGCAGAGTCAGGGGACAAGAAGTTATCCCCCGAAGAGGTGCGAGAGGGCCCAAGGTTGAAATTTCGACTAGTTGGAGAAGCGGCAAAGCCAGGAGACTTGAGGCTCATGCTCGCGAGCTTCGCTTCCATTTGACTTTGCATAGAACCTATGATTGCTCAAAACGGGGGAAGCGAACTGAAAATTGACGGAGACTCACCACCCATAGCAGGGCTGAGGAGAGCAGTCATAGGATCAGACCTAGCCATTTGCTGGAGAACGGTGATGAAGAAACGAATTTGGACCTGTGTGGAATGCTGGAGAAGACTGTAAAGAGCGGCTGTGCGCTCTGCTTCCGACAAAACTTTAAACCCTGGGTGGAAGGCATGTCAGACGTAGGGGAGGGTGCGGGATGCGGATGAGCGCTTACATTGTTCAATAGCGCTCAACTCTTCTTTGAAGTTGACATCGAGAGAGGCAGCAGCCATCTCTTCCTGTTGAGATTAAATATGGGCGGAAAGTAAAATGGGCGGAAATGACGTACCAAGGTTACTTCGTAGTTTTGAAGATTCTCAAACCATGCGTCAAGAGCCTCAGCTACAGGGGAAGGAGAATGAACCTGATGAGCTGGGTCCGCAAAAAAGGGAGAAAGTGAGAAACCTTCGGGAGTTTGGAACAACCCATTTCCACCGACGAGCTCGCTCGTGGGTCTGGCGCTACCAGAGACACCGCCAGGACGTGGGGAACCGACGGTCAAGCCGGCAACGTTGTTGCGGGAAGTGGGGCCCATGGATTGACGTGAGTTCTTGTTCTCGCCTGGAGCGTTTGGCCTGGGTGATACGCTTGGACTCGGAGGGTGAAGAGAAGCCATCTAAAGGCGAAAAGGCCCGCTGTGAATTCTGGAAGAAAGGAGGATGAATGATTAGGGTGGTGTGGGACTAGGACGGTGGCGACTTCGAGTCGGATTGTGGAATGGGAAGATTGGAAATCTGGGAGCTCTGGCTTTGAGGTATGTGCAGAGGGAAGAGATTACTGCGGACCTGCCGGTCAAAACGACGGACGATGTCGACCAGGGAGGAGGAGGTGGTAGCGATGGAAGGAAACGAGTTTAACGCCCGCCGTCTTTTTGTCCTTTCACCACGTTTCGGACCTGGCCGCTTCGATGTTGCTCGCCTCTCTCTCTGTTTCTTTCTACTTACTAGGTTTATCGCACGCGTTCGCTATAGAGAATACCATAGGGCAAAAGATTCCAACAGTGACAATGACAGCGATAAGATATCTACCTTGCCTTATCTTGAGACTTATATAAGGCACAGGTGACCCCACTTACTCTTCCTGTCTCTCACACGGCGATGTTTGGAAACTATCGTACCAATTCGACGTTTGAGGAGATCCCCATCATGTTGGTCGTCGCGCCCACCGATCAGAGCAGACATTTGGCTCTCTGCTGACCAGTCCGTGTCTCTCTCCAGAGATCTGAAGGATGCAACGAACCCCGACTTGGAGGTCAGGAAGGCCTTGGCCGCCCTCATTCGTGACGCTTGCATCAACGTCGGCTTTTTCTACGGTTCGACCTTTCCTCCAGCCATATCAAATCCCATCTGTTCTAACTCCTCTCCATCATGCATAGTAAGCAACCACGGAATCCCAGAGCCCAAGATTGAACAGACTCTTGATGCTGCAAAGAGATTCTTCGCTCTACCGTTGGCAGCCAAAGAAGAGGTGGTCAAACCCGGTCCATCTTCCAACTCCCATGCTAAACGTCCCTGCAGCTCGATATCCATAAGAGCCCGAATTTCAAGGGCTATACAGGACTTCTGGATGAGAATACTAATCCAGAGAACCGAGGGGACTTCCATGAAGGTTTTGATCTTGGTTGGGAGGACCCCATCACATCCGCGGTTCGTGATGAAGGAGGCCTAGATGGTAAGAACGTCTGGCCTGAAGGATTGCCGGGCTTCAGGGTCCAAGTGATGGATTATTAGTACCTTTCCCTCCATCTCCTTCTATTGATCCTCGGTCTGATCTGGCGTTTCCACCACAGCCATTCTGTGATTGCACTGGGAAGACGTTTGTTCCCGCTATTTGCTCTCGCACTGAACATCGACGAGCACTTTTTCGACGATAAGGTTTCCTTTGGTCGTTTTACTCTCGGCTTCCACGACAATGCTGATAATGCGGTGCAGACAACAAAACCCGCTGCAATCATGCGATTGCTCTATTATCCACCCCAGACGGGTCCCGTCGATGATCGTATCCAAGGAATAGGTGCACATACAGAGTGAGATCGTTGTTCAATCTGAACGTTCCTATTAACGAAACGCCACTGTTTTTGTTCCCAGCTACGAGGTACTCAAGATCCGACACATTTGTCCCATCTAGCTGAGAAACAGCCGTCATAGTGTTTCACCATTCTCTGGCAAGACAAAGTGCAGGCACTCCAGGTGCTAAATGCGAACGGAAAATGGGTAAACGCCGTCCCCATACCCGGCACTTTGGTAATCAAGTAAGGACACGACCCTCCATCTGACGCAAGTGTGACCTTCCATCGGCCTCATGATCATTTCAACAGCATCGGAGATCAACTGGCGCGTTGGACAAGTCAGTTGTTTGCGAAATCGTCCAGAACCGGAATCTCACGTTTAATCACGCCGCTGCACCACCATTGGGGACGTTGGCAGATGATGTATTCAGGTCTACCGTCCATCGGGCTGTGAACAGGTCCGGGGTGGAGAGGTATTCGATCCCACTCTTCTTCGGGTCGAATTACGACGTTAGACTGGAGGTGCGTCTCTGGCGCGAGATGCCGACGCCTCATTCTGGCGCTTTCCGCCTTGGTGCTCTCTAATGAGGGTCTGATTAGGCAATCCCGTCATGCTGTTCGGAGGAGTTTCCCCCAAAATACCCAGTGGTCACGGCTGGGGAATACGTCAAGTCTAGGCTGGAGGAGACGTATGGTCATTCTAAGAAATAACGCGTGCGGACTGTGTTGGGGCTGTGGATTGTGGCAGGGTTCTCGTATCTTACGGAAGGGCGTTGGGTTATTTTGAACGAGGAATTGGTACAGCCAAGGTAATTGGCAGACGAGGAGCCTTGTCCACGGAATAAAATTGCGTTACCTGTCCGAATTCATCAGGTTTGGGTTGAGGGTCCAACTGAGGACCTGGACATCCATGAGGCTCGTCGGCGGGATCTAGAGTGTCGTTCAGCGCCAATCGCTTGCACCCCCAGGACCCCAGGGGATTGGAAGCGTACAAAAACCCCCGGGACTCGAACATTCCCAGCACTTGACTCCCTTTCTTCTCTCTCTTCATCTACCACCAACCCTCTTCCTAATTTTCCTGTATATTTAATAACGCCATGCCTCTCGGATCCAGATCCAGAGGAACGTCTCCGTTGAGAACCAATCCATACCCCCTCGGAGTCACATACAAGCTCGATGATAGCGCGCACCCCCCTCTGGACAAGGCCGCTCACCCGGTCTTGCACGAGGGTCGCGTCGCAGTTATCACGGGCGCTGGCAGTGGCATCGGCCGGGCCGCAGCAAAAGTGCTTGCAAAGTGGGTCAACTTCCCTTATCGCCTCGCTTGGTGTTTTTTCCAAGGTCCGTGTCGCTGACTTTCTCTTGTGATGCCTTAGCCTCGGTATGAAACTCGCCTTGGCGGACGTGGATCAAGAGGGTTTGGAACAGACAGCTAACGAAGTCTCCTCAATCATCGGCGCATCTAATGTATTGGCCTTCCCAATCGACGTCGCAAACTTCGATGAGGTTGTCAAGTTCAAGGAAAAGGTTTTCGAAGCTTGGGATGAGGTCTAACTCCATTTTTTTTTCTCTTATGGAAGTGCTTGCCCATTGATATACTCATGCTCACAGGTTGCAGTGTTGATGAACAACGCTGGCGTCGCCACATTGGACGGTAAGAGGGGAACATCCTGGGAGAACAGAGATGTTTGGACAGAGGTCCTGAACACCAACGTTGTGGGGTACATGTCTCTTTCCCTCTCCGCTTGCAGCGCGATCTAATTCTTGCCTTGTTATCCAGGGTTCTGAACGTTCAGCACACGTTCGTGCAGGTGAGACGACGAAACGATCCCATTCGGTGACTATACTTCCAGGGGCGGAAAGCCTTCCTCCCACTTCGGTGGATGGTGGATCCTAAATCTGCCACCCCGAACGTCGAGGAAAGCAGCGCCCTTGGTGTCCCTGACCCGAGCCTGTACAGTCGATGTTACACCAGGAAAACCCAAGTGTGGTCGTCAACACGGGTTCCAAGCAAGGCATTACTAACCCTCCGTAAGCATCCCACGCCTTGTTCTTCGACTAGTTGTACTCAACACGATGTCATCCAGAGGAAACCCCGCATACAACGCCTCGAAAGCTGCCGTCAAGTCTATCACGGAAAGCTTGGGTCACGAGTTGCGGAGCCAGCCCGATCCACATGTGACCGCCCATTTGTTCATGTAAGATTCCACAACCGTTCGACCCCAAACCTGGCTAACCTCGTGGGCAGCCCTGGGTGGACGTACACCGGACTCACAGGTCATCTCACGGCCGGGATCGGCGATAAGCCAGACGGCGCGTGGTCTGCGGAGGAGTCCGTACTGTTCATGATCGACAGAGTTCGCGCTGGCGATTTCTACATCCTCGTTCCCGACAACGAAACTCGACGTGAAGTCGACGAACTAAGGATCATGTGGGGAGCCGCAGACATCACGGAGGGCCGACCCGCTCTGAGTAGGTGGCACCCCAGCTACAAGGCAGCGTTCGACGAGTACATGAAGGAGGGTCTCGCTCAACTAGATTGAGAATCCAGTGGCGAGGGTGAGGGTCAATGAAAAAGAAGGAAAGTATGTGGGCGGAGGGTCGATGGAGCCGACCTTAGAAACAAATGTGAGTGTAATACGAATATCATACGCCGACCCGGTTCTTCTCCACATACAAATGCAATGATGCCACTTAGTACAAGCCATTCCCATGAGTTACATATCATTCGCTAGCCGGTTCGGTCTCAATGGCTAAACCCCGCAGCGGTACCGCACACAGTATTGGAATGAGAGAGAATCGTCCCTTCGAGAGGAAGTTTTCTGGAAATCAGCGGTCGACCCAACACGAGCTGGCGTAGATCGTTCAACGTTTGAACGCGATGCGCTCTACTTCTTGCGCAATGAGGTTGCGAATGGATCAAAAAAGCCTAAGCTTTCAGTTTAGGAACGCCGGCCCGTGGGCTTGATAGTATCAACCGGCATGAGGCTTCATGAGTTTTGCGAGAGAAGTCTTCTCCATATCACGCCATCACTCGATGACAGACGATCCAGGTCTTATCACCCGTGGAGTGGAGGAATTGTTGAGCTCAAGAAATCAGTGCTGCCTGGTCTGTTTGTCTGAACGGCGCTCGTGCTTGTAGGCCTCGCACTAGAGTAATACGATATTGTATGGGTAAGGAAAAAAGTGGTATACCAGTACAGAGGACGATCCGCCCAGATGGCTACGGAGGGGAAGCACGGGCAATAAATAAACACCCAAAAAATCCAGGACACCCCAGCACTATGATAGGATCTGTAAACGGGGGAAAGCAGGGGTGTAATCAAGTGAGTCCAGTTGCTCACATGAGATAGTGGCGAAGGAGCCAGAGGGCGACACGTACAGCCAGGAGAACGACGACGACGACGATAATAAGAACAACCCCTAGGCATGCTGCCCTCCGCCCTGCCTTTCGCTGATAATCGTGAGCTGTGGAGAGTTCCTCTGCTGCGCCGGAAGTGTCAACAGCAATCGAGGAGACGTTGCTCTCAATGTTATCTATCATAGTAAAACTTCATTAGCCAGGGAAACCGAACTCTAAGCAGATTGCGAACCAATCATTTCCCCTTGCTCCTGTACGATAGTACCCAAGTCCCTGAAGATTTCATGCAGTTCGTGTATTCCGGTCTCGATCTCCCGAATTTCATGTTCGCGTTCTTGGATTAATGTTTCCTGGTGAGCAAGCTCGGCAGAGGATAACTGCGTCTGGAAAATTTGAGCCTGGCGTTGCTCGACAGTGCCGTCGTTCTCTGGCCTGTGCCTGAGGTGATAAAACTTAGAACTGGACAAGGCGGTATCCGAGGAACCGAGAGACATACTCGCCATGCTCCTCTTCCACGGCAATCCTGACGCCCTCTACGACTGTTCGTTGACGCTCTGCGGAGACTTGCTGTGCGCGCTGGAAAGAGACGAGTGAGAGTTGGAGGTCGTGAGATGTCTTTTGAAGAGCATTCTTTTGTCGGGGCTAGTGATGAAACTTAAGTGAGGGATGATTACAACAAGAGCGGGAGGCACGAACGAGATTGAGTTGAAGCGCAGCAAGCTTCTTGAGATCCGCTGAGCCTCGTTTGACCATCTCCCGAGTGGAGTCGGTCAGGTCGTGCCTAGGTGAACACATGAATTGAATGGAGCAACACGAGGTATATCGAGGGTGGCATACAGGGACTTCCGCAGGGCAGGAGAGTCTCTTTGTGTGCCCAACTGGTCGACGAGCTTGAGAATGCCCCGGACGTTGTTGTCAATCTTGAATACTTGCATAGATAAAGAGGACTGAAGGTTCGCAAACGCTGCCTCCTCTGGAGACTGTGTGTTCCTTATTGGTGATTCCATGTTCGACAGACCGGCCTCGACATCTTGAAAACTCATGGCGGCGGTGTGGATGGTTGGGAGCAAGGTGGTGCTTACCTAATCAGGCAATACATGCTGCTACGCGTTTTGGGCGTCTAAGTATTCAGCAGCACGTTCTCCAGAAAAGCGAAACGGAGATGTTATCACAAAAGACGACCGACATGGCTATTTTACAGCGACTTTCTTACCCAACACTCCATCCTTCACACTCACACCCTTCCCACCACCGGATCTAACCTTCTTACTCGTCAAGCCCAGTGCCTTATCTCTCCTCGTTTTCAAGTTGGAGGATTTGGCCACGAACTTCACGTGCTTCTCTTCCGCCGGCGGGCCCACGGTGGAGATTTTGACATCCTTCTTCGATGTTTTGAGGATAGACTTGGTCTCCGAAGGTTTTCCGCCCTGTGATTTCTGTTTCTTGGGGGCACGGTCATCGGACGACGGTTTTGGTTCGCTCGATTTCCGCGGAACGGTCGTTTTGGATGCGGAACGATTTTTTGGGCTGTCCGAGTCAAAGAAATCGACAGCGGCCGCTCGAGCGGGTTTCACTTTCACTTTAGTAGGTTCCTTAGTGGACGGCGGTTGTGTCGAGGACTCAGGCCTCTTTATTGTGGCGTTTGATGGTTTGACGAAGGTAGCGGAGGGTATGGGCTTCGACTCCTTTGGGGGAGTGGACTTCGCTGATGAGGAACTAGGCCTCGGAGCCTGCGAAACGGGGGCGGGCTTTGCTGTGACCGTGCCGGATTTCTTCTTTTTCTTCAGTGGTTCCTCCTCCGATTCGAGAGCATGTTTCTTCCCCTTCGTCACTTCCTCGTCCACGTTGTCTGGTATTGGAACACGTGTTAAGCCATCCCACCTTCCCCCTTCCTCCTCGTCCAGTCTACAGGTCCATAGCGGTAGACTGGCGCTCGAACTCGTCTTGATGTGAATCGACTGAACGTTGTCCCAGTTCTCTCGGATATTTTTGACGACGTGAGGAAGCGCGGTTGTGAGGTTTCGCAATAACTGTGCAGACGAGTGCTGACCCAGCACACCAATCTTGATGGAACTGGCGCAATGAAAACACGTTTAGGAACGCAAAGTAGGATGGGGAAAATCACCCACGAGCAGGTACCCTGGTTTTGATGGAAATAAGTGGAGGAAACTGCACGCTCAAGCTCCCCCTTGATATCTTTGCGTGTTAGACAGACGGGAATCGGTTGCCTTGTGGGAGTCCATGTCAGCAGGGAGTCGCTGTGGCGAATGAACGTACGTACTTCTTAGCGCTGAAGAAGGCCTTCCCGAGAAGCTTTGGTAGCAATGGAATGACGCGGTCATCGGCAAGAAACAGGCCGCTCTCTTTAAGAAGCATCCTGCGAGCTTCAAAGGGCTTAAACTTCCCTTTAAGCTTTTGGATACCAACGACTCTCGAGATAAACTTGATGTCATTCGACTCAAGTAAATCCTTGTACTCTCTTTGCGGATCCTTCGTAATCAAACATATCGGGGTTGTGCGTGGATCAATCAGGGGGTGAGATAGCGGGCTGTGAGAGACCAGATGCTCAGATTCGAGCAAAGGAAGAAGGCATGGATGGACGCACATCTTAAACGGCTTCAACTTCCGCTCTGGAAACATCTTCTTGACTGCAACAACTAACCAGACGTGCTGCTCCGTCCTGTCAGGTAACAGTTCGTTCTGCCCCTTCGTAGCTTGGTGTGCAAGAGCGTGTTCGAGTAAAGCGTCTACGGCGAGCTTGCATTGAGCGGTGGAGACTTTCGAGTCGATCAGGACATCTTCTGTCTTCTCTCCTTTGCCCATCTCTGTTGATCGTTCGCTATTAGCCTCCACAGTAATTATGGAGCAAGAATACCTTTAGTGTCAGTATAGCTTGAGCACGGGCAGACCAGTGATCGAGAAAGCAGAAAAATGCGAGACCTGGTCACGTGCTTGTGCCCCATCCATTAATTTCAATCATGATCCACGACGGACCTCAGGCGCTATCCTAAAGACTCCCCCCATCTCAGCTCCGGTCGTCGGGCATTCTACCAGTGCCACCTACCTATCGTTAGGAAGTATTAGTATTAGCCCTTCTATCTGTACGTCGCCAACGATCTCGAGAGTGTTTGTGCCACTTACTGCGTGACACAGCTTACAAACAACCGGCTCGGGTTCACTGCCATGGCGGTGTGCGACGTTTTTCCTTATGAGCCGAGGACCGGTTATGAGATAACAATAACGATCAGCGAGATAATCAAAACGAATCTTCATCACAAGGGCTCTTTTTCCGGCCAGATGATCTACATAATTGGGTCCGTCTCCCCTGTTCGAGGACCATTGTGAGATCCTCAGAGCCGCACTCTCTACAGGGGAGGTCTTACGCCTCGATACTTGATGCCTGGTCCTTCGTTGAACACGGAATTCGAAGAAACCAAAGCTCTTTGACGGTGAAAATCCTTCTGCGGGCGAGAGCCCAATCCCCCTATAACGTGGGGCCTTCTGGGCTGCTTCTGTGTTCGGCTACGGCAAGGGTCAACGATCCGAACTATCCTCTATCCCAACCCGGAATAATCGTAGTCGTTTCCGTTTCACATCCAGGGCAACACTGGCGTGGGTGGTGCTCCAAGGTATATAATCACCTATGCCTGTTCGGGTTCGAGGTTCCGCGAAGCTTCTGATCAGCAATCTTGCCACCATCAGCGCATACCGAGACGGGATGGATTTAAGGGGAGTAGGATTGTACTAGGCTCGAAGTGGCCCAGTAGACCTATTATCCTTTTGGCTCCTAGCACTTACTATCCTGTCTCCGTAAAAGCGGATTTGGAGACGGTGTTTGCGTTCCAGCTGTGCTTGTCCCTGAACTATGGCTTTCCTCGGTTTCCAGGAAAACTTTCTACCATGCGGTAAGATCCGCGCCGGTCTGACCCACCAGTGGCAAGGTCGACCCACTCTCGTTGTGGGGCTATGGCGATTGAATCCACTTTTGCGTGTTCGGACACTCGCGTTCTCCTGGTTGCGCCACGTTTTGGCGCTTCTCCAAAGTTCCTGTTTCCGGAGGCTCACCACACCATCTGCGAAGAATGCGGCCCTGGCGCTGCCACGAACTTAGCCACTAAACCCTCGGAATCGGAAAGAACAAAATGGAATTCATTTGCATAGACGCTATTCTATCGCGGAGGCCATCGGATGGAGGCGTTTGCTCACCAACTCACCTAGTGAAACACCGAGAGCGGTACGCAAGGTGATGTCGTTCCACGAAGATCCCGAACGCTTCCGTAGTCCGCTTAGACCGGAAAGTTCAGACGAGGTAATCCTGCGGATGATTAGGTCAGTGCCAGCATGTGTTGATCAATCAAATGCGTATAGCAGCAAAACTTCAGGCGACGGTGGTTTCAGCGATGGAGAGTGCGAGACCCGTCGTCTTGAACTAAGTTATGCTGATTTTGATAGGATCACTCACGCAAACTGCTTGATGCAAGACGTGATCGCTTCCAACCCCTCCAAAGTCTACATCGAAGTCCCCTGGCCCCGACAGCTGAGAGGGGCCCTGCATCAAGAATTTCGTAGGTGGGGACTTTCGGGCGGTCAGGTTGAGAAGGTAACACCCTCCTTACATCAATTGTGGCGTTACCGAGCTTTCCCGGGTCGAAGGGGCTAGATCTTCCAAACAAGCGACGAAAACGATGGAGTCCCGGAACTCTATGTGGTTCTACTCGCTTGGCACAAGGTTGGGAAAGTTTTTAGTGGGGCAGTGAGGTTAGATGGAAAGGTTTCCTGTGCGACATACAGCGCGGAACTGATAATTATCAGTGAGCGGGAGCGAATGAACCGACGCCTGGATGTAGAGCGGTCTTCCGAGGATGAGACTCAGCGGAGGCTTATGGTGTTATTCATCCTTGTGACTAGCCACCGGGGTAGCTTTCGTCCCGGAAGACGGTCACCCACTCTTCCGAAGCCTAGTACTTGTTGTATAAGTGGGATATTAATCTCACTTCAAATGGCAAGTGCTAAATTCTCAACGTGCCGAATTATCACAAAGCAACCCTGGCATCCGCGAGCCATGCGGAACTGACATACTAGGATCTCTCATTCGCATTGGCGATGTCAACCTAGACGCGAGATAATTAAGTGTCTTTGCTCGGCCCAGGAGCCCTTTGTCAGGGGGCGCTGATGTCCGTTTGGCGGGAAACCCTGCACATCTGCACTGCATCAGGTTTTACAGGGTCCCACACACACATCCCACCCCACTCACAAGAGGGCATTTCCCACCGTCATGAATATCACCTCACCGAAGATAGAACGGCGGTTGATCGATATCCGTGGGTGTGAAAAGTCGCATAACGTCCATCACATGTCGCAAAACCTACGCAGCCACTACGCATCTTCCCGCACCAAGGTCAAATGGGATCAATGGCACATGGGGGCCGAGCTGCCATCTCGCACATCGTGGCGTTGAGGATCCCACCTTCCCAAGTTCTTCGGAGTGGGGTTTTGGGCGGAATCAGGGTTGATATCTTCGAAAGAGGATTCAGATAGAACTTGTGAATTAACACTGCCAATGTACACTGGTACGGTTTGGTCTTCCAAACGATCCCGCCCGCGCAGTTGCTTTCCGTCGTGCGCAAGCGAGGGTGGGAATTGCTTTGTCAATCCCGCCGCTTCCTTCGGACTTCCCAATTTGGTACCATACGCACTCTTCGTCCTCTAACCCTGGTGACCTCGTCTACCGTTTCAACTTGGCTCACTTGCGTTTTCTCTACCTACGCGGCCTCAATATTCAATAATAGTTGCATTTGATCACTTCTGACCGGGACCGCTGGCACGGATATTCGCTTTGGTCAGGCATCTGTACAACGCCCACTCTGACATCGCTTGACTCGAGATTAAGGCGATGTCGGCACCAATGTCGCATGCAGGACTTTGCTCGCTCCTACAACCATCCTCCTCTATAGGCTATGCTGTGCGCCCAGATTTTTTGGAATCCTCTTTTCTTCCGCCTCCCAACTCTGCGCACGGCCGATCCGACACGAACCGCGCACAAGGTTAATTGTGATCCCCTGCTTTCCGTGACTCGAGTGATGGTCAGATACACAGCAGTTTAGCAATACTCACAATTCCGAACATCTGAATCCGTATCCCGAATATGACTCTCCTCCATTCCTTTATATAAGGAGCATCTCATTATTCCTCCATTCCCCTCAGCAAACTCTTCACTTGTCCAAAGGACTACACAACAGCTTCTTCCCCCTCAACCTCTGCGCGGCATCTTTGCAGCCAGCCCCATATAAGGTGCTATTTTGCCTCATCATCCCTTCATCGACATCCCCCACTAAACTTTTCAACTCGCTCCCAGAACCAATTTCCACCGACCCCCGTACAGATAATATGCCCCAGAACGAGACCGAGAAGCCCACCAACACCACTGGCGGCCAGGGTGCCATCAAAAGCGCAGCTGCCACCCACGGCGCCGTCCTCTTCTAAACTCCGCTTTCCGATCCTGACGCGGAGGTTTACCACTACCACGTCCACGTCCGCTGCGACGTCGCCCCAGCAGCCACCGACGCAACCAATTCTGCGTCATTCCACCTTTCCCGCACTTTCCCTCACCCACCTGCACCGGATCACTACGCATTGGTTTCGTTGTCTCCGCATTACATGATCCAACTCCTAGGACATTCCACGCATATAACATCCATTTGTCTGATAGGGGCTAATTTTTGATACAGTACACTATGACGGCGACGAGAGCTCCTGATGATGTGTTTTACTTTGCTATACTCTACACTTTCAATGTTTCTATATCTTCCTCGTAATTCGATTGGGGCCATTTACTTCCACCAGACAAGATTGCTTTATTTGCGAGTCACGGACCGGATCACCAAGCGGCAAAGTTGCCATCCACGATCGACGATTAAATTAGTGCATTGATGGTTTCCGACAAGACCAAGGCTGGTGCTCGTTGTACACTAGAGCGCAACACTCCGGAACCGAAGAGCTTTTCATTGCTACCATCTGATGGGGCTCGTCCGTCACTACTGTCGTCTCTCGCGAGAACTAGGACCGCATTGAGAGACTGAAGTGTGCTATCGCTCAACGGACCGTGATTATATAAGCGACTGGCCCTGATCGAAGTGTATGTGCTGTGTAGTGAGTCGCCGGGTCACAAAGTCCACCCAGATGGAAGAATGCACTGTTGTCGACGAGAACATCTAATTGGTTCATGAGCCCTGAGGCTCGGGGCCTGAACGTTTGAACATCAACCCCTGTGACCCTTGCGCTGTGGAAAGGCGAAAAGAACGAATGTAGTTCTCTCGCGCGCGTCGCTCTGGAGATTTGCAGTCGATGAAGCGGACGAATGGCTAACTAAAACCGAGGTACGGTTGAGTTGTCACGAAGTTACGACACGCAAATGGTTGACGCAAGGTATGGGCCGCCGCCTGATCTTGACCAGCCACGCATCCGATATACAAGCCAGGTACGACCACGGACACCTGTGCTCAAGGGGAAAAGGCTTTGGAGGTATTCAGGATGTAGCGCGTCTCCAATCAGGAACGTTGATTCTCTGTATGAAACATCTGTCTTCGGGTGCCTGGGGTTAACTTGGTGATTGGGCGGGAACTCTTCTCACGTCAGGACGGTCTCCCCCTCCAACCCCATACTCGATCATGGGCAGTACAAGAGGGCCTGTCAGACAATCCTCCTGACAGATTCATTGACTGGATACCAAGTGACATACTTAGGCGGGGATAAAATCCGACCTTATAAGTAGACTATTGAAACCCCCATCAGTGATGAGTAGGGGTGTCATATCCCTTGACCATGGACCGGGCTTCCATAAATAATACGATGAATTCATATTGATGGAGGGGCCATCCTCTACGTCGCTCAATGAAACGTGAGAAAGCCACTGAGGATTGACAATATTGAATATTCACCTTTCGATCGATGTGACTGAGGGCTGCGATCAAACACGTTCTCACGCTTGCAACGCTGTGCCACTGGCAGCTGCCGGGCGTCTAGTGTGTTGGAGGTGGACCGGATTAGCGGCCCGAGCTTACTGGTAGCGGTGTCATCCAGTACAGCATATTAACACGAATTGGACGACTTTGGTTGCTAAAACAATGGAACTCGTCAGCAAAGGCAACAATCCCTAACGCTGATTGGTGGGGATAAGCAAATCGATCGTGTTTCCGCGAGTTTGGACTGGCTGACCGATAGAGTGAGCGCGGTCCTGAAACGACTAGCCTGGGAAGAGATGGGTGTCCACCTGTGTCCACGGATCCTATGTTAGACAAATGCACTCGCTTATGTCCGTCTTCCCCGTTAGGTTTCCGAGAACGGGGGCAAGATTGGGCGAGTCTGAACACGCCCAAGCTGAGAGAATTCACTTGATACTGGGAGGGGAAAAAGACATATCACCCCTAGTTGCGGTGTATGTTGCTGACGCCGACATACGGTTGGAGCACTGGAAAGTCAGCGTTAGTACGCTCAGCCTCCGCGTATATAGTCGGCCCGGTGCCTTCGGTTTCCACAAGCGTAGACAACCAGGAGGCTCGTATCCTGGCGTAAGTGGTTCTTGCGGACGACCCTTGTGAGAGTAAATAAGCCCCCCATTTGCGGTTAGGGACTCAGCGAATAGTATCTCCGCTCGGCTGATGCGTACGTTGCCTGGTGTGGGCGCCCCACACATAGTGGTTCGGAGATGGTACCGTTGGCCGTATAGGAGGCAGCCGCTCGTGAGGATTTCGTGGACTCTCAGGACGCTGCTTGCTAAAAACGTGCTAGATGTGGGCATGAGGATGATAGCCTCGATATCTTTTCAATTTGGCTGGCTCGGCAAATCTGCCTTAGCCGAGCCTGGCGTGTGACCGTGTGACCAACCGTCACATCAGTCTCCTTCCTTCATCGAGTTGGACGTCGTCGGCCACGACGAGCAACCCACTAAGGGTCTAACCCTGGCCTTTGCTCACTTCACTCTCTTTCTTGGCAGTTACTCTGGTGCTCCGTTATCTATCTTCTCCATTCCCACCTTTTCTGGCAGTTTATCACCATGGCCGTGACCGCGACCATGGAGATGGCCCCAGGTCCGTCATGGGACGAGAAGATTGTACCAACCCTCCGCAAGCGTACGTGCAAACCGCTATCTGTGTTCAGCTAGACCCAATCTCCCCCTTGTATTACTCCCCCCGTCGCTTGGCAATTGATATTGACGCTCCATTCACTCACATCTTTCCGCTCATTTGCCTCTGCTCTTTCACAACGCCTCCTCAGATTCACACAACACAGCCTGTCCACCTGGGTGCTAACATACCCTTTCCCGCACAGGGCTCGAGACGGAGAGCAAGCTACTAGCTAAACGAATGTCCGCCGCCTCGATCAACTCGGAGGACAACACCCCACAATTATCACCTCGCAACAACTCCAGCCATACCGCTACCATACAGACCTATTACCACCACCAACCCCGTCCCAGCGCAATACCCCGTCCCAGCATCCAATCACGGCCTTCCGACTCGAGTAATCGACCGACGCAGTCTCAGTTCACGAGAACACGAACCATTTCTCAACCATTTCCTTTCGACGCCGATACGGTAGACAGAACAGCGGCTTCGCCATCTCCTACATCCCCACCGCTTTCCAACATCTCGCGTATACCCATTAAAGCGAGAACCGGCAGTGTCTCTACGAGTACTCACAGTACACCTCGGATAGATGGGCGAATATCAAAGGATACTTATTACGCCGCGGACGCGATTGCTCCGCGGAATAAGGCCTCGGCTCTGGTCAATGAACAGCCTCCCTTTCCTCCGGACACCGATGTTGACAGCGTCCGCTTCTCTTCGGAATCGGAAGAACGACCATTTGAGCATTGGTACCGAGGTGATGTATCTAGAAACGGTGGGGTAGGAGAGTTCCGTGTAGCACGACGAAAGGAAATGCTGGAGATTGCCAACTACGGTCATTCCACGAAGAAAAAACTTTCCTCACGGGCAGCTTCTCGGTTTGGGGTACATACTGAAGCGGCATCACCACGCCGGAGAGCGGGGAGCATTGGCGTTGATAGGTCAAGCTTTTACATGGAGGACCCCCGTTCCAAGGACGATCTCGTCCTCGACGAAGTACCCCCCTCTGCTATCGCATACTCCGATCCTGAACCAGAGGATGACCACGATTCAGAAATGGACTACTATTTTGGCTCCCATACGACAACCGCGTCATTCCCTCCAGCCTCTTTTGAGCCAGAACCTCAGCAGATTACGACGGTTCCCGAGGCACTTGCACCTTCTCAGAAACGGCCCAGTCGTGAGCATGCCCAGACGAGATCGATGACCACCCCAGAGCCAGTCAGAGCGAGTTCCGATTCTCCATCGACGTCGTCATCCCCCCCTCCTCGCACTCCCACTCCGAGGACAAGATCTCAGACTCCGACCAACTCCGTGGGAAACCAAACTCCGAGACAAAATTCCAAGAGCCCTGGCCCAGACAAGTCGCCGAGGTCGAATGGCACGGCGAAGAAGGCGAAGACAACGCTTAAAACCCCGCCCTCAGCACACAAGACCAAGAAAGGGCTGGAGAGCCGACGTTCCGTCGGCGTGTATCCCGTGACAGAGCTAGATGACGCGGAGCACGCGATCCCTACATTGACTCAGCCAGTCGAGGGCTCCAATTGGGACGAGGTAAGAGGCAATTCTCGACCGGATCGATTGTGATTAATGACCCCATACAGGTTGTTTTACCGGCTGTTGCTCGGAAGAAGGGTCTGGATGGACAATACCAAACCACCATCGGAAATACCAAGCCGCGGAAACCTGATCCTCACCGCCCAGAACCTGTGTGTCTTTACGTTTGACAACTGGGTACGATCTAGCTTACAATATTTCTTCAGGCTCCTGGAACATTCGGCTACGATTATTCCAAGTATAGGCCTCCAAGAGACGGAGATTCCGTGCCCAATGGCATCGAGTTGGATGACTTTGGCGTTAGGAAGCCAGCTACTGATACTGATTCCACCGTGGAGAAGCTGAAGGAAGGCCCTCCCTCTACTGCAGCCACCATGATAGAGGATGATCGGCCGATCACAACAGCGAAGCAGAATGGATATAATCACCGGCCCTCACCCCCTCCATCTCCTGCTCCGTTTTCACGTTATACACCTCAAAGTCCACTCGAGGCAAAACCCATCCCTTTCCAGGCACCCCCTCCTGCGGAGGAGGAGGATCACAGCGGTGGTTGCTGCAAATGTGTCATCATGTAATTCTCCTCCCGAATACCTCGACTTCTCGTACATGGTTCTTCCGACGATTCTCCAAATGCCAAGGGCGTTCAAGGACATTCCCTTCTATTTGGATCCAGTGCTGCATGTTGTTCTTCCACCTTCAACATTTCGTCATGCCCTTCCTTCTGAGGATGTATTATATCTTGGTTAGCCCCTTTTTCGGGCCCACCGTTTTCCGCCCTACTCCCCGTGACATGTCTTGATATCAGGCCCTCGTCCCTGATACTACGCTCCTTTCTCTCCATTCACAGCGAACTACCCTACTGCACCACCGTGATACTCTTCTCTGACCCGTCGCGACTCTTTTGTTCGGGATTTACAGCGTTGCATCTTCATTTACCCCTTAATCCTAGCAATGAAAATACCACTGTTCCGTCATTCTCTCCCATCTGACGCCTCCGGGTGCATTTTCACGGACATCCATGACCAACGGTTTAGGTTATGTCAAACTCCTGATTTACCTGTGGGTTGCCATGGCCGGATCGTTACGCATGATTTTTTGCATTCCGCGCTGTGACGTAGATCCATGGGTAGGTGCATTATGCATTGTACCACGTTTCGCCTCTCTCCACCCTAGGCCACCTCCTACTCACCACCGTCCTCGTGGCGGACACAGCGAACGACCGAATATCTAGAAGCTCTCCCTCCGCACATTGGAAATGCCCATGGGAGCAGATCACAGTGCCGTCAGTGTTTTATGCTGTCAACGTTGGGAAGCGTTCCAGCTCTGTATTCTATTGACATAACATCAGGTGTTAGAATATGGCGACCATCAGCTACTAACACTCTCAACGTCTGCCGTCAAGGGTGATTTCGTGATTGTCAGATACTTACTTTCCAATTCAGTTCCAGAAGAATTCGCTCGTTGCACGAGAACTGATCAAACTCTACGAGATTGGAACGTCCGAGATGGCGATATATATGCATTGTATCGGGGATCCGGTTGTGATAACTTAGCTACAAGATAATGGTTCGTGCAACTGCGGGGAATACAAAGACTCTTTGAAATTGGAGGCATGTATGTGCGTGTACACATCTCAAAGAAGCCGACTGGTTGAAATCAGTTTGGCAACGCCTGCACAGAAAGATGAAGGATTTTTGAGCCTCCCTGAACGCAGTGTTGAAGGAGAGGAAAAAAGCGACGCCAGCAGGATTCGAACCTGCGCCCGGAAACCGGAATAGATGCCATGCTCCCCCGTCTCGGATGAAGTTCTAGTCTATCGCTTTAACCACTCAGCCATAGCGCCTTATAGATCTGCACGCCCTTTCCCCATATCATAATGTTTAACGGGAGGAGAATACGGAAGATAATCTCCCTCGGCTGACGCCCCTCCTCAGGCGCTCCATCTTGGGAACTGTCCTCACCGTGGCCTTTTAAAGATGCAAACCCCTGTGTTCGTAATGAGTGAGTAGCTTTCAATATCCCTCCTCGGCCATGACCCTCAGCTCAGCTCACCAGACACCACGCCGGAGCTGCAATCGGAGGAAAGCCCAAGTCTCAAACATCACTGCCGCAAAGGTGGGTTGTATCACCCCTGAGAACCGTCGTTAGGACTCATATCTACCGAAAAGACGGTCGCAGATGTGATTAGGACGTGTCTCGGTCCAAAGGCAATGCTAAAGATGATTCTCGACCCAATGGGTGGATTCTGTGAGTCCTCGGATTACCGCGTTCTTATACTCAAGTTCAGCAGTCCATTTTCCTTGCCATGGATTTTTTGTTTGTGCTTGGATCGATTCGATATAATCTCCCTCAGGCTCACAAATGACCGGAACGTGATTTTGCGAGAGATCGGCGTCGCCCACCCCGCGGCCAAAAACACGATTGAACTCAGTCGGACACTTAGGACGAAGAGTGCGGAGATGGAACGACGAGCGTTATCGTTCTCGGTTTGGCAATTTAAGCCTCTGCATTTCTCATCGTTGTTAACTTCCAATCGCAGCTGGATCCAGAGATCCTCGCACAATCACTGTCCCAGCTCGAACGAGACATTCACCAAGTTGTGATTATTTCGGCACATAACAAGGCTCTCAAAGAGTCACTGGAAATCATCAAAAGGATATCTATCCCTATAAACGTCAACGACGACGAAGAGATGAACTTCCATCGGCACCAAGTTCGCAGTACGCTGATGTGCAATCTTGCCCCGCAAGCGGTTCGTACCGTGGCACAAGACCCTGAATTGGACGCGTCTATGTCAGGAGTCCAGTCGGTCGATATAAAACGTTACGCTCGGGTCGAGAAGGTCCCGGGAGGTGAGATAGAGCAAAGCCGTGTGCTGAACGGGATTATGCTCAACAAGGACATCACGCACCCAAAAATGCGACGGAGGATCGCTAAACTGCGTACTGTCCTCCTAGATTGTTCCCTCGAATACAAGAAAGGGGAATCGCAAACGAACATCGAGATCACGAATGATACTGACTGGTCAAGGATCCAGGAAATTGAGGAGGAGCAGGTAAAGGCGATGGTGGACAAAATCGTGGAATTGAAGCCGGACTTGGTCATAACCGAGGAAGGGTACGCTCAGCATTTCCTGTACAAGGCGAACGTTTCGGCTATCCGCCGTGTCCGGAAGTCAGACAACAATCGCGTAGCCCGTGCGATTGGTGCTGCTATCGTCAACGGGATCGAAGATCTACAAGAGTCGGACGTGCTGTGGGCTTTTCTACATCGAGAAGATCGGCGACAATATTTCACGTTCTTGGATGAGTGCGACTCCCCGAAGGCGTGCACGATACTTCTGAGAGGACCGTCGAGGGATATCTTGAACGTGAGATCGACAGGAACCTTGCGGACGCGATGTCTGTCGCAAGAAACGTGATCTTTAATCCCACGAGGTTAGTGTACCACTCTAATCCCTCGCGCAGAACCGATGTCACGTCTTTTGCAGGATGCTAGGATGCTGTTGCGAGTCGATGATGTCGTTCAGACCGCAGAGTCTGGGGGACCTTGCAGTACCAGAAGCGGAGTAGTAATGGATTTGCACACCACCAATTTGGACTCTTCCGGTTAGTGACGTGCCAAGAGGATCTTTGCCAAACAGCGTGGGTCACTGAGTGAACACGGTTGGATATTTGATGGGCGGGCTTGATAAATTGGAGGCAGTGTGGAATGATGGCGCCCAACAAACAGTTGCGCGTAGCATTTTCATGATGATTAAATAAGCCAGAACAAACAAGGTGGGATTAAACTATACGATGGCAACCTGAGTAGAACAAAGCAGTCCGGTTTTAACAGTACACTCCTACACACTTCATCACCCGCGGAGTGAGGAGAGCGCTCAGTGAGATCCCGAGGGGGGATCGTAAGGGGTCCTCAAATGTTCGCTCGGCAGCTCATACTTCTCACTGTCGTACACGCCACCAGGAGCGAAGGTCTCCCCTGTCCTGACATAACCACGAGCGGTTCCCTTTCCACCCTTGCGGCGGCGGAAGAGGGCGAGCACAGCGATGACGATGTATCCGAGACCCATGACACCGACGGCGGCGATAAGGCCAATGATGAGACCCTTGTTCTGATCGTCTCCCGCCACGTCAAGGTTACCCGTCACATCGTTGCCGTTGCTGATGGCGTTGGTGGTGCTGTTGGGCTTGATGTTGGTGGAGTTGTTAGAATTGGTGGTGGTGTTGGTGTTGGTGTTGTTAGTGCTGGGGGGAGTGGTCGTGGTGGTCGTGGTAGAGTTAGGGGGTGTGTTAGTCGAGTTGGAAGCGGGCCCGGCTGCGACGAGGGATTCGAGCTGTTTAGTGGGCTGATTAGCACGGCTGATACCACAGCGCGTGGTGCATTCCTGAAGAGCGAAGGCGACGTTATCGGGGATCTGTGAAATCAAGGGGTCAGATGACGATCGTAGATGGGACGTAAGAGGGAGCAAACCTGTTTGGCAATTTTCTGGACCTCGGACTCATCAATGCCAAGAGCAGCAGAGAGCACATCGGAGGGGAAACCGAAGACTGTGAGAAAACGGAAGATGTAAGCGACCTGGCTCAGGGGAGATCGAGGAGATAAGGGGGAAAATGATAGACGTACATCGTTGAGCGCTAAGAAGGGAAAGGGAAAAATTGGGGTTAGTCAAATGAAGGTTCCGAACACGCGGCAGGTCACACTGACATTTGGCTGAAGAAAGGAGGTGAGCGGGGTCGATAATGGAGATAAGGGGGAAAACTCACTTTACGCCTGGGAAAGAATCCCTGAAGAAGGCGACGAAGGTTACGGGCTCGCAACGGTCGTTGTACTCGAAATGAATGGCGCCCTCGGGGAAGAGAGTGGCCTGGTCGGTGAAGACTTCGTTGAAGACATATTGGGCGCCGTTCTCGGGGATCATGCCGGTGATGAGGGAGCCGTTAGTAACGAAATTGAACTCTGGGGACCTCGGATGGGTGTGGGGGGTATTGAAACCACATGGGCCGAGGAAACCGGCAGCTGTGGAACAAGGGCGCGTCAATTGGGATGGGCGGGGCGCAAACGACTCGCGTACTGATTGAGATATCGTTTCCGATAGTGGCGGGCATGGTCTCAGAGTTGGCGGAGGAGGAGAAACCAGCTGCGCCGGTGGTCCTGGCGGGGATATCGTTCACGAAATCAAACTTGAAAGCGGCATCAGGGAGGATAGCGATTCTGGAGATATCGGTGGGGAGGTCCAAGAGCTCTGAGATGAGCTGAGCCTGGGCGGCGACGCTAGAGAAAGCGATTGCGGAGAGGATGAAGAACCGTGAGATCATCGTTAAGAGGGGAAAGGGGAGGAAGAGGATGAGGGGAAAGAGAAGTGAGGGAGCAGATGATTTAAATAAATTTTCGAATGGGGAGCACAGCTCTGTGTCAGGGCGAGGCCGTCGGTTACTCTGGGCGGTGAAATCCAGAGGTTGTTTCAGATCGACCTATGGTCTCGTGAGAACAGGCGAGAGTTGATTTCGTTCCCCTGTTGGCCACCGATGTCCGACTGTGTAGTAAGCACCTTGCTTGCGCGCTCAATCTCACTCTCTCTACACAACGGCCAGGATGGAAGACAAGCACGAAGACAGAGGGTACACCTCCATCTCTGACCACGGACTGTAGGTAAATCTACAACTCCTCTTCATCTCCGCTGACCGACATCATCGCCTCACAGCATCGGAAATCTGAGAACGGCGGCACTGGTGAGCGACCACGTCTCTTTCTCCCCGCCTGATCCTTGATTCCCTCCCCAGGTCAGCTCCGACGGCTCAGGTGCGCTCAACTAAATTCAGATACCCTCCCAACCCCTAACTCTCGTTCTCCAGTCGAGTCCTATTGCGTTCCCGATTTCGACTCCCCCTCTATCTTCGCTCGCATCCTCGACAAGGACAAGGGCGGTCACTTCTCTATCACTCCGGCCGTAGACTTCTCCACCAAGCAAAGCTACCTCCCGTCCTCCAACGTATGTACCCTCACTCTCTTACACCCCATCAGAGTTCAATATCCCCGTCCTTTCAGATCCTTCAAACGAAGTTCCTCAACGAGGGTGGTGTCGTCCAAGTCGCAGATTTCCTTCCGCGCCAATCTTCTACCAACTCTGGTCATCCCCCTTTGCGCTGGTTAATCCGCAGAGTCGAGGTAAATCATTCCTCTACTTCGATCGCCATCATCATCTCACTCGTTCAGGTAATCCGTGGTGTCTTTCCCCTCAAAGTCCAAGTCGCACCTGCATTCAATTATGCTCGTGATAAGCACGATACCCACATTCTCCCAGATCACTCTGTTCCTGGCTGTCTCGACCGCACCCCACCTCACAACAAGGCCCTTTTTGTCTCCGAAAACCTCTCCCTCGACTTCAGGTACATCTCTGAGAGTGTAATCGACGGCGTTCCCGCTCCTGAGGTCGACATTCAACTCTTGGATTTGACAAAAAGAGGCCATCTCGGTCTCTCCGCATCCATTGACCTCAACCTCATCGAAGGCCAGGTCGTTACCTTTGTCCTCAGATCCATTTCCCCTTCTCAAGTCAAACGAGATCTCGAATCTCAGTCCCCCGGCCTAGGAATGGAACAGGCCCTCCAAAAGGTTATCCCTAGTCCGAAAGTCGCAGAAGAGTTGGGAATTGACTACAAGACTCTCGTATCTGGTGCCTCAAAATTGAGGGCTGCAGATGACCCTTTGCTTACCGCTGAACTCCTTTCTGAGCTTTTTACCGTGAGTGCCACCCAAAAAGCACAGTTTTTATCATTCAATTCTCCATCCAGACCACAAACCAATATTGGGTAAACTGGATTCGCCGATCCACCTACACCGGATCGTGGAAGGAAGCCGTCAATAGGAGCGCTTTGGCTCTGAAACTCCTAATTTATGAACCCACCGGGGCCGTTGTGGCCAGTCCTACCTTTTCGCTTCCGGAATTCATCGGTGGCGGGAGGAACTGGGATTACCGAGCATCTTGGATCAGAGATTCTTCATTCACCCTTTATGCTCTCATCCGCTTGGGTTACACTTACGAGGCGAACGGTACTCGCTCTTCCTCAACCCCCTTCACTAGAAACTAATGCAACCACAGCCTATATGGATTTTATTTTTGAACGCCTCAAGCACAAGAATCCTGACGGTTCTTTGCAGATCATGTATACAATCCACGGTAAGTTTCTCCCTCAAGTCCTTACCACCGCATCTTGACCGAAGTTCCAGGCGAGAAGACCTTCCCAGAGGAAGAGCTGTTACATCTCGACGGCCACAAGGGCTCGAAACCGGTCAGGTCAGTCGCTCCTTTTTACCTCACCATTCCTATGCCGTGTACCTGTGCTGTTCTTGGCAACCGTTTTCCCCGACGCTAATCCGTAACGCCCATAGGATTGGCAATGGCGCAATCGATCACATCCAGCTGGTAAATTTCCTTTCTTGGCTGTCCTGGAACGCCTCTTGCACTGCCTCCTGTCCGCTCCGCTCCAGAATACCCACTGAAGGCCTTTGTCACTGATCATCTCAGGATATCTATGGTGAACTGTAAATGCAACATCTTGGCGTTCCTTCCGGTCCGTGTTCGTTCCCCGGCCTTCTTGGATCACCCCGTTGACATGTCTATCAACTTCAGCCCCACTCACACTCTTTCTGCCTCAGGATGGATTGTATATACCTGAGCCAGAAATATGGGAGGCCTTTGGTGCGTTGGTTTCGTTGCCGTTTTTTTTTCAGTACCGCTCACAGCCCCTTTGTAAAGTCTTATGACACATGGTAAGGGGGCACAGCCTTCCTTCTTGTGTGTTCCTGATTTGATGGAGAGCGCTCATTCTTACCCCTGACGACCGACAGGGTGGCAGTGCGAGAACTGTGAGAACCGTCGGATTTTCCTTCACCCCCACGTTGATCCTAAATCGTCGTCTAGGGTGGATTGTATGTCTGTCCTCGGCGCCCCTTTTTCACGTCCTTGACAATGCTGTCCAGATGTTGTGAAGATTTGTAACGAACCAGACCTGTAAGTCTTCCATGGTCTCGTGGCATTTTTACTAACAGCTGTTTCCGTGCATGCAGGTCTATCTGGTGTGTGCTCACCTCAGATGCTCCCCTCCAGTGTTGGTCTTTGCCTCGCGCTGAATGCCTTGCGGGTGTTTTAGGGAGGTCCGAAACAAACACAGACACTTCACCGTCAGTAATTTCTCTACATTCGCCATCTTCTGTGGCTGACTATCGCATGGATTCCCTTGGGCCCCAGTACTCCAAAGTGAGTACCATCTGCCGAGTCAAGCCCTGAGCTCAATTCACGCGCCTCTTAGATTATGTTATGGTTTGTTCTGGTCAATTACGCCCGGAGGTTTATATAGAAGCTTACCATCACCCGCACGTTCAGGGTCGCTCTTGACCGAGGTCCGTCACTTTTACCATCGCCATGCTAATTCAACCCTTGTTTATCCTCTCGACCCGTACCCCAGGGCTACGACTCGCAGACAAACGTTCCCTCCCCTGTCCGCACAGGAACGAGTGGATCACAGCTAGAGATGAACTCTATGAACAAATCATGCACAAGGCGTGGAACAAGGATCTGCAGATTTTTGGGCAGTCGTACGAGGAAACGGATGTGCTGGATTCGAGTGTCATGATCATGCCGCTCGTGTTCTTCATGAACCCATCTGATCCAAGGTTCTTGAGCACCCTCAAGGCCGTCCTGAAGAGCCCGGAGAGGGGAGGCTTGACGTCGAATGTGAGTTGCTTCCAATGCTAGATTCGACTTCGGTGGCTCACAATGTCTCTGCCCAGGGTCTCGTGTACCGATACGATGTTACAAAGGCCGACGACGGCGTCGGTGGTGAAGAGGGCACCTTCTGCTTGTGTACCCTGTGGTGCGTGACATCGCTCCTCAGATTCCTAGCCTGCCTTCTTCGTTCCTAATGCTTGGTCACAAGGGCTATCGAGGCGTTGACCCGCGCCGGGGAGTACGACAAAGGGATGCTGTCAAAGGCCGTAACAATGTTCGAGGACTTCTTGCAATACTTGAATCACGTCGGTCTGTGCACGGAGGAGATCTCTACTTCAGGAGAGGCATTAGGGAATGCTGTCCAAGGCTTCACGTAGGTCCGCTCCTCCTTTCGTGGACGTTTGTTCTGATCCTGCTTCGATGATAGTCATGTCACCCTTATCTCCACCGCGTTCAATTTATCAAGAACTTTGGCCAAGTACAAGGTCTAAGTACAAAGAAGTGAATAAGCGAGAACGTTGAGGTCATCACCCTGATGCCCCCACGATCAGAGGTGTATGGCTAACAGGAAAGAGGTTTAAGTTCGGTTTTAGGCCGAACACAATTTGTATTTTGAGTGTCAGTGATGTAACACCACCAGTTCAGAATTTCCATCAGCAGGGATCAATTCCACAGCCTTTGGCACATGCATGGAGAGCAGTGATCATGCTACAGCGACATATCACGAAAAGCGAACTGATCTGGTCGGCAACCCAGAGGTGGAGACCACTTACCGTATGAGATGCTGTAGACTCTGCTAGGCGGAGTCCCCTACGTATAGTTCGTCGACAAGCTCTCGAATTGCCTGCAGGTCGGCCATCACGGGTGCTGAAAATTGATGTCAAACGAACTCTCTCGTTACCTCGAAAAGTGGAAGGAGCTTACAACCATCGTCCGTGTCGTAAGACCCACTATTGTGAATCTCTAACTTCAATCGTCCAACGCCGAGCCCAGGCACCGTATTTCGACAGTTATGGATCCAATATCCTAGCAAACGGTGGAAAGGGACGGGCGCTTCTTCTATACTAGGCCCTTCTAGGTCCACACCAACCAGCCTGAGGTAATTCAGGTTGAGTAGCTGGGAATTTGAGGAGCTAAACCCATAATCTCGGGTGTCCCGGGTCGGAAATAGCATCAGCGCCTCCACTATGCCGCTTGATATGTAGTTGCCGAAAGCCTCGATCTCTGCCAGGGTAGGGGAGATGACCTCGAGGAGCTCGATGACGTCCTGGGACCACCCGGCTTTGTACTGCCCTCCGCCCCGAATAGAAAGCTTCTCGACGCTTTCCAGTGGAAGTGCCGCGCTGCACGCGGCGTTAACGTTCAGCTTCTGCCAAAGCTCAGTGGTCCCTGTCGGTGGTGTGCGGTCAAAGTCTTGAACGATTTCGATGACGGAGAAGGGTACGGCGGCCTTATCTGTGGAGGTGAAGCTCCTGACGACAATGGAGAAATTCTTCAACTCGACGTCTACCCAGCGAATAGCGGCCCTTTGAGCGTGGAATCCCCGAAGGAACGCCCCTCCAAATTCGAGTTCTCCAGATGCGTCGGTTGTCAAGACGAGGTCGAGACGTTCAAGCGTCCTCGGGGAATCGAGGTATTGCAGAAGCTTCATAGCGTCAGGAAGCTTCCCGGACACTCCGAGAGTGCGGAGGAACGGAAGGGATGGGCTTTGCGTTTCGGACGGCTGGCAACCCGTGGGCGCGCTGAGTTCGAGGTGGTCTAGGGCTCGATTACAATAGATCATGGAT
This sequence comes from Thelephora terrestris, assembly GCA_015956445.1. Lineage (NCBI taxonomy): Eukaryota > Fungi > Basidiomycota > Agaricomycetes > Thelephorales > Thelephoraceae > Thelephora > Thelephora terrestris. The sequence continues at coordinate 65,895 of WIUZ02000022.1, read as the reverse complement.
TCGATCTGTGGCATCTTGGGGCTGCAGAAAGGGCCTCTGCCGACGATGGCAAGACGCCTGAGGGAGGATGTGTAAAATATTGGAGCGTCCCAATCGCATCTACAATCGCGGAGCTCAAGTTCGTCGAGCTCGGGGAAGAGCTTCAGCAGGTAGTGGTCGGGGACGATGATGGGAGGAGTTTGTAAAGCGTTGTGGGCGATGGGGTTAGCGACTGGTCTCAAGCGGAGAGATTTCAGTGGAGAGGGGTGTTCTGGACGAGACCAGCGTTTAGACAACCGGAGGTACATATCCACAAAGTAGCTCGTTCCGTGAAAATCCACGTCGACGAAACGGCTCTGGACCTCGAAATTCTGGAACATTTCCGCTGCCGCTTTGGTGGTCTTGTTATCCCAGCAATGTGCGGAGTTTGAGTCGGAAAAGAAGTGGAGGTGGAGCGGGGCCCGTTTTGAACGTCCAAGAAAGGTCGTCCAACGTTCGGCCTTGCTATCCCAACAGCGCCACAGGTTCTGAGAATCAATTGCGACCTCGTACCAGTGGCGACAGACGAAAAGAAAATTGAAAGATCCGGGCTCTGCGGTCCCATGAGGACTAGAAGCCCTGATTGCCTCCAGGAGTCGAAGGAAGATAGCCTCGAGAACTTCTGGGGGTACTCGGAATATAGGGGGTCGTGAGTTGTGAGTGGTCTTCCTGATTATGTCCCAGAGGTCCCCATTGACGGCGATTTGCCTGCAAATTGAATTACTAATCGTTTGTGCGTCCTCGTGATGAAACATACGGCGACAGTGTGGCAGGGCCGTCGGGATCGTTGAGAGCCTCCTCCCGCTGGACACCTCCTGGCTGCGTCGTGGTGGTCATCAATGAACCAGGTATAGAAACCTCACGTCACTATCTATGGCAAATTTGGTGGCTTAGAGGCCGTAAGCGCCCTTCCATTCCCTCCTCGATCATCACGAGCACGAATATGGACACCACGGTTGAGGTAGCAGCGTGACAGGATATATGTATTGCAGAGAAGAGTACTGAAGCGGGACACATGGAAACTCGTGTAGTAAAGAGTACACAGATGACAGGGCAACGGCGAATGGCGCTCCTCGCAGAATGTAGGAACGACATGAGAAAGAGAGGCGGAGAGAAAGGGTATGAGGAAAGTCTCGCGATAACTATCACCCCTAACGACTTAGATCACGAGGCACCCACCGGACTTCTTCCTCCCTCGATTACGGGTAAGAAGAGCCGCGCGAGTCGCGTACTGGAAGACTTCCCTGACGCCCTCACCGGTCCTAGCTGAACACTCCAAATAGTTTCTGGCGCCGATCTTTTGGGCTACAGCCGTACCCTAATAGCGCATATGCATAAGTGATCGATCATCAAAAACGACAGAAGCTCGTCGTACCTCTTCAGGAGTGACAGGTCGCTGGTTGGTCCTCCTGAGTTCCTCAATGACTCGAGGATCACGTCTGAGATCCTTCTTGCAGCCAACGAGGACGACGGGTAGACCAGGGCAAAAGTGATGCACCTCGGAAATCCACTGAAGGCGGGTTGAGTCATAAAATAATACAAGGATAACGAGGCTGCGGAAACGGACCTTCTCTTGAACGTTGTCTAGAGTATCTGGTGAGTCGAGGGCAAAACAGATGAGGATGACGTGAGAGTCTGGGTAGCTTAGTGGACGGAGGCGGTCGTAATCTTCTTGGCCGGCGGTATCCCACAAGGCGAGTTCAACGTGTTTTCCATCAACCTCTACATCTGCAACGTAGTTCTCGAACACAGTGGGAACATAGACCTAGTTAGCGATGGGACCGTCAGTTTCTGGGAGCGCGAAGGAGGGTTGATATAACCTCTGGGAATGTGCCTTTCGAGAAGACTATCAACAGGCAAGTCTAGGGGACAAGTAGGTGAGGTGCGGTTAAGGGAAGGATGATTGAGATGGCATACCTTGCCGCAAGCACCATCGCCAACGATGACGAGTTTCCTTCTGATCTCAGCCATTGTTGGTGGTTATGGTCTGAGTCGTTGTCGTTGTTGGCGGCCTCCTTATAATATAAAAGGGGGGACCTGTCACACGGTCACGTCCTAGGATCACGGTTCACTGCCCTGTCGAATCAGCGCTGGGAGGGATTTTAGGGGGGGCGCTTATTTGGTTTATTATCGTCTGTTATCGGTTTATTATAGAATGTAGTCCGATTCGTAACGAGTCTGTGTGACTGCTAACACAAAGGCTAGGCGCGGGCGCGGAGCGTTCGCCTCCCCCAGCATCGTGCTAATGGGCAAAGCTTACTCAAATACTCCCTCGTCCACTACTACCCCCTACTCTCCTTGCTTCTCTCTTCGCCTTGGCCAGCGTCACCACCGCCCAACTGTCGTCTCTCGCTTACTTCCCCCTTCACCGCCTCAAGATGCCCGCCCAGACGCAAGGCAGTAATCAGCGCCTTAATTTACGCGACCTCCAGACACCCTCAACGGAAGGTCCTGGCGGTGCGGACGGAATCGTTATTCCCCTCGAGTTCGTCTACACCAAGTCTGGTTCAGCGTGAGTACCTTCTCCACAAGGATCCACGACCTATTCATTTTCTACCGAACATTCCAATTGAATCACGAGATCTTCATCCCTTGCTAATTCAATCCTCAGCACCTACATCCTCAACGTTACAATTGGGGAGAATAATCAACAGCTCCCCCTCCAGCTCGACACGGGGTCCTCAGACTTGGTCAGTCTTTCTTGGCTTTTTCCCACAGTCTAAATCTCACGTGGATTTAGTGGGTAGCCTCGACGTCGTGCACAGGTTGCGGCAATGTGGGCGGTGGTCTCTACGACCCCTCTGGTTCCCTTGCCACAGGCCAATCTTTCGAGATTGATTACATCGCTGGAAATGCGGCTGGTCCGATTGTCTGGGACAAGGTCAATATCGGCGGTTACACTATTGACCACCAAGCTCTTGGTATAGTCGATTTTCTCTCCTGCTGCATCGCCCTAATTTTTCACCCATTAGCTGCGGCTAATCTTGTCCAAGACGAGCCGCTCGATGTATTCAGCGGAATCCTAGGACTTGCATTGCCTCTCAACTCGGTCATAGTTTCCACACTCAGTGCAGGTGACCCCATCGGTGCGGACGGTGCTACATGGGCGTCGAACCTTTTCGGGATGGACGGCGCTCCAGCTGCACGTTTCCTTTCCTTCCTCCTCGAACGCCCTGGTTCTCCTACAATACCGTCATTATTGGGGATTGGCAGGCATCCCTCTGATTATGTCCCCGACCCAAGCAAAGTCCATTATTCTACCATCGTCTCTGGGAGCAACGGTGCAACGTTTTGGGAAATCAGTGTCACAGCGGTGACTGTCTACGTAGATGGGGAACCAAGGGTGGTCAACATTGGTTCATCAAGCAGCGGCTCGGGTTTTCCGACTGCTGTTCTGGACACCGGCGTACCCGTGATCCTTATGAGATCTACCATTGCGAACGGTATCTACGGTGCGCTGGACATCCATCCCGCTCAAGATCAGAACTGTGAGTGGCTCTGGTTTTCCCCCATCGATCAGCAGAATGACAATGTGCCTTTAGACTACGTCCCGTGCAAAACCCCACTGAACATGACAATCTCTTTAAATGGCATGGCCATCCCCCTACATCCGCTAGACCTCACAATTGGCCAAGGTATCTCCTCTGAGACGTGCGTTGGTACCATCCAGGCTGCCGACGGACTTCTATCCTCGTCGAGTACTGCTGACATGATCCTCGGTGTCCCGTTCCTCCGAAACGTGTACACAGTCCTCGCCCATGACGTCCCTTTCGCGAATGGGTCCTTCAACACGCAGGCGGTAAATAACAACCAGACATTCATGATACGTCCAAGGCTTGGTCTGATAAACCTCACGGATCCCACTGTGGCCCTGGACGAGTTCAACACCGTCAGAGTTCTCGGACAGCCGCTGTCATCTTCCGGCAATGGGTCAAAACAATCCACATCGGAACGAGCGTCTGGATTGTCAGTTGGGTTAAAGGTTCTCCTAGGGCTAGTCGGTGTCTTCGTTCTCGCGCTTTTAGTGTTCGCTCTCAGGTTCTTGTGGCATCGGAGGAAGTGGAAGAGGTCCCCAGGGGTACTCGAAGCTGGTGGTAGCCCAGACGCCCAGAACGCATACAACACATCCGATGGCGCTCATCGCGAGGGAGCGCAGTCAGGGCCAGAGGATTCCAGTGGTCTCGCCGCAGCCACAATGCGAGATTCCCAGCTTGACGAACACATGTCGCAGAAGCGCCCTCAATCCTCGTACACGACGGATACCTTGCTGACAAGGGTTGAATCAGACAATCAGGACTACGGCGAAGAGATGTTGGTCGACGAATTTGGATTGGTCTACTTTGGCATACCTGGAAAAGATAAAAAAGGGAGGAATTCTACCACTTCCCGCTCATTTTCATCATTCCCGGACCAAGCAACGATGGTAGGGATGGGAATCGGGGATCCGGACGAAGCCAGGCTATCACAAAGATTCGGGTTCACAGCCTTTTCTCCCTCTTCACCAGGACAACCTGGAATGGAGGGATCAAACCGTCGAAGGAGCGACCAGTCCAGCGCGCACTCTCGGATTCAAAGCGGGCTCAACCCATCAGAACCCCTCCTCACATCCCAATCTCGTTCGTCCGCTGGATGGAACGATTCATATTTCCCCGTTGCTGATACTCGACCGAGGGAAGATGCGGATGCGGGTTGGGCTGAGGAGTTCAGAACGAGGGATTCTATGGCTGGAGTGGGCGCTCATAACCGCCATAGGTCATCCAACGGGGGCATCGACCCAACACGACCGACCTCAAGGTCGCGGACATCTTCAGGTGGACAATATTCACCTGGCGTGCCTCGACATTCGAGACTACGGAGTTCCTTTGACCATACGGTTGAGGACCCGCTCTTGCCTCCCTCAAATTCACCTGAAGAGGGGCCTAATCGTACATGAACTACTTATCCTTGATCTATGCCTCTTTTGTTCTCTAGGATTATTTATTCGGTTTGGACATTGCTATCCACAGGACGCAATTCTTTTCCCCTCAATCGCATCTCCCCTCCTTTGTATTGTTTTCCTTCATCTACCATATGCTGAGCGTGTGCCGTTACTCACCGCGTTACCACGCCTCGGACAAACTAGCATAATTCTTTTTACCCCACACTAAGGCGACGACGGGGAACTCATGATGTACTTGTATTGCACGTCGACTCTCCTTCCATCGGGTACCACAATCACTATTTGCTTGCTTGCATCGTAGAATGTATGACATCGTGAATCAATCTCCCCGGGACGATCGTGAGGTTTGCCGTGATCACGCTGAAAAGGTTGACAAAGTTCCTCCGCCACGATCGTGACGGTGGATGTTCTCAAGGCAGCCAAAGTGGAAGCCGCTCAGATAATAACCTCTTTCTTTCTTTTACCCCATCCTTTCAAAGCCCTACGCCGACGATATACCCTCCATCGCATAACCGATCCGCATGCCACCGCCATCGCCAGGTGCGAACACACCCTCAAGTTCTGGAAACAGCACTCCAAAACTGCTAAATGACTATGTACGGCCGCAAGCACCATTGCTTTGCGAATCCGCTCACAGTAGCTGTCTCAGCAACTCGGCGATTGTCTCGGGAAAGGCGCGTTCGGTCAGGTTTATCGTGAGCTCTCAGCCTCTCCACACTTCCTGCGGTCTATTCACTAGTGCTTAGGTGCCCTCAATTGGGCCACGGGGGAAACTGTTGCCGTGAAAGAGATCACGATGGCAAATATACCAAAGGGCGAAATATCCCAGATCATGGTATATGCCCTCCTGCACTGGCGTCCCACTCACTCATTTGTGCATCCCTCTCAAGTCAGAAATTGACCTACTCAAGAACTTGAACGTGTGTGGATCGGTTTAGGGTTCACCCCATCTGCTGATCTATTTCCAGCATCCGAACATAGTCAAGTACAAAGGATTCTTCAAAACACGAGAATTCCTGTATATCATCCTAGAGTGTGTCACCTTGAACGCTCCCAAATTCCTTCCTTAGACTTTATCTCACAGGTTCTGTGAGAATGGATCCCTACATGCCATCTGCAAACGGTTCGGAAAGTTCCCCGAAAATCTAGTAGCTGTGTACATATGCCAGGTCCTGGAAGGTTTGGTGTATCTTCACGACCAGGGTGTAATACATCGAGATATCAAGGGCGCAAACATCTTAACAAACAAGGATGGCTGTGTTAAACTTGCCGATTTCGGGGTTGCGGCAAATACTACCACCGCAGCTCGCGATGATGCCGTAGTAGGCAGTCCATACTGGAGTATGTCTCGAGGTTCTGATCGTTTAACACACCGCTCAAGTCGCCGCAGTGGCCCCCGAGGTTATCGAACAATCTGGTGCCACAACTGCCTCTGATATCTGGTATGTCATCCCCATCTTTGGGGGAACTCGGTAATAAACTCCATGTAGGAGCGTAGGTTGCGTGGTGATTGAACTACTCGAGGGGAAACCGCCATATCACTTCTTGAACCCTATGCCTGCCCTTTTCCGGATAGTGCAGGACGACTGCCCTCCAATACCGGAAGGAGCCTCACCAATCGTGAAGGACTTCCTTTATCATTGTTTCCAGAAGGATGCAAACCTGCGGATTTCCGCGAAGAAACTCCTTCGGCACCCGTGGATGGTTCAAGCAAGGAGGCAACTCGAAGCGCAGCAAGGGACGCCCTCTGCTGCTGACGGTAGAAGACCGCGTAGTAACTATAACTTCGACGACGCGGTGCTGAAAGTTCAGGAGTGGAACGAAGCGCTGAGATGTACGTGCTTTTTGGTTTCTGGCGGACGCTCCTAATTCTCTTCTAGCTCCTTCCCGGCCTTCAAAGCATCCCGTGCGAAGCCGCCCTGGGTCACAATACCGACCCGCATCTCCGCATTCCCCCACCGAATCAGTTTTTCCGTCGGCGTCTACTAACGCCCTGTCGTCCTCGACTTCTGGAGGCTCTCAAACAACCGTCTCTACGCTTAATGCATGGAAGGCTGGCACACTATCTAACACGAACACGAAACCTCTGATTTCTGCTCAGATTCGTGAACCGGTGCCTCTTCATTTTGTGCTCCAGCCCCCAGAGGAACAAACCGACAACTGGGACGACGATTTCGAGGAAGGTATATCACTGACAAAATTGCAAGGTAATAGTGCTTCGCGAAGGCGCAAGCCCCGAGGGCCTTTCTCCCAACTAATATTGTCACACAGCCCTTGACAAGCCTGCGACGGAGGAGGAAAAACAGGATACTGATGACAACGCACGGACGATACGACCTACACGCAGTCCCTCTGGTCCTGGAAAGACAATTCCTCTTGCGAAACCCCCTTCTGTCGATATCGGTCCCATTTTCGAAGATTACTCGGACCTGGCTGTCGATGAAGACGACGAGCAGTTGCTTGGGAAGGTTGCAGATTTCCGGGTAGGCCCTTTTCATCCTTCCTCAGTGGTCTACGGCTTACCGTGCACCAGAACAAGAACCCTCCAAAAAGAGGGTTATTCCACCCGGATGACATCAAGACAGTTGGGCTCGCTCCTATCAGTCCCAGTCCCAGGACTGCACCTTTACCCGACGTTAAACAGCAATCCCTCAGCCCATTTGCCCAAACCATTCAACCATCATCCAGCAGACCCAGTTCCGCTCGCTCCCACTCACGGTCGTCCTCCAGCGCTGGGTCTTATGGTAGATCCGAGGCCAAACGTGTGTCAATAAAAAGCGCGGAGTTCAACAAATACGCAGAAACCGACGATGAAGACTACGACGATGTGTTCTTTGCGAAACCAAGCGGCTCAAGTGAGTGCCCCTGGTGGATATTAGCACTCCTTCCGTTGACTCATCATCAGCAGCAGCAGCGCCACCACTCCAACTCACAACGCGACTCTCGAACAAATCTTGGGTTGGTATATTTTCCGATTTGTCGTCGTCTTCTCGGGCTAACATGATTTCCCTAGTTGGGGGATGAACATTCCGATGAAGAAGATCCATTTGCAGAGGTAAGGCCAGATTCTCGCTCGCTTTTGCTCCATGACACTGATTTCTTTAAGATCGATGAAGGGTTCGCAGAAGATGACCTGGAAGCCAACCTCCAGAGAGACAAACATGCCCGCCTCTGTAACTCAGTCAACCAATTGATTGATGAACTGACGCCTGCTGCACCTGACTTCCAGTTACAGGAAGCCTGTAACCAGCTGGTATCTATCCAGTTTACCCGTCATGTGTCACCCACTTATAGTCACTTTCACCCAGCTTGCGATCCTCACGGACGCCCCGGAAATGCTCTCGCAGCTCGTTTCCTCCCATGGAATGCTCGCGATACTGGAAGTCTTGGAAGGAAACTGTTCTCGAGAGGTCAACATAAAGCTCCTCCACATCGTAAATCTGGTGCGTCCCCAGTTCATGTCTCGGGAGTGTTCTCACCCTGCCTAGCTCGTCACAGAAGATGCTGGATTTCTAGAAAGCTTTTGTCTGATTGGGTATGTTTCAATTCCGTTTCCCTGGTTGCCGTAGAATGTTGAATTGCCTTCAGTGGTATCCCGGTCGTGATGGGTAGATTGAAGTCTACGGCCACAAGAGTCACCAGACTGACGAGTTCTCGCAGGGTTTGCTTCAAAGAAATACCCCTCTGAATGTCGACTCGAGGCATCAAATTTCATCCGCCTCCTGTGCAACACATCTGTCCTCACCCTACAGATGTTCATTTCGTACGTCGGGAGTTGGGATTCATTACCGAGGACTAAAGTTTCTCAGATGCCGTGGATTAAAGGTGCTGGTCGATCTTCTAGATGAAGATTACGCAGAGCAAAGCGAGCTTGTTGTCGATGCTTTGAATGGCATCGGGAGCGTTTTCGAGCTTCAGAGCCCTACAACCAAGAACGACTTCTGTCGGATGTTTATACGAGAGGGTTTACTGGATCCATTAACATCCGCTCTGCTCAATATGATGACAACCCGTGGTGACGTCGCGGATCAGATGAGGAAAAAAATCGTTCAAATAGTACTAGTGTTCTCTCAAGTCACACAGTCTGACATTCACGTCCGGAATGCTTTGGGGACGAGGAAAATTGTACGGCGTGAGTTTTCCATTATCCAAAAGTCTGGGATTGCATGTTAAACACTCTTTTAGGTTTACTTAGAGCGTGCGAGCTCTTGGAGCCACAATACCTCGTGAATATGCTGAAGGCAGTCAAACACCTTTCGATGAACGCCACTTTACTCGAGGTACTGCAGAATGCGAACGCGTTGGAAATCTTGATTCGGCTCCTGGATGAACAGAGTTCAGGACCGTACAGCGCGGCAAGTAGCCTTCACGTATCCTTCTCATATTGCGCTTATTCCTTCCACAGGATGTCTCTAATCACATATTCCATACCTGTTTCAACCTTTGCCGATTGAACAAATCTCGACAGGAGGAGGCAGCGCAAGCCGGAATTATTCCCAGCTTGAAGCGTGTCTTCGAATCAAAATCCCCTCTCAAGCAATTCGCACTCCCAATCTTTTGTGACCTTGCAAGTGCCGGGAAAAGTTGCAGGAAGCTTTTATGGCAGCACCACGGATTGGAGATGTATGTGAAGCTTTTGGGCGACCCTTACTTCCAAGTCAGCGCACTAGAAGCAATTCATTCTTGGTCGGTGTTCGCTGTTTTAAGGGTGTGCGGTTCAATTCACACTGTACAGGCTGCAAGACGAAACCGCCCGGGTTGAAGACCACCTCTTGAAGCCAGAAACATTGGAAGCGTTGCTGAAATGTTTCGTCTCCGCCAAAGCCAACTCGTTCGAGGGATTATTGGACCCCTTCTTGAAGATTTGTCGTCTGTCCACGAACATCGCTATCGGAATTGCAAAAGCACAGTTTTTCAAACGTGTGGTCGACCGGCTTGGGCACAGCAAGGCACTGGTTCGGCTCAATCTTCTGAGGATCGTCAAGACGGTCTGTGACGTTCATCCCAACCGCGCGATTCTGGTGGAGAAATACGGAATTTACGAGATCGTTGCCAGGCTAAGCAAGGAAGACGGAGCTGTGCTGGTGAAGGAGTTGGCGAGAGAGATCATGCCCACCCTTGCCCCTGCCCTAAAACCTAGTATCACCTCTGGTTTAGGGAGCTCGACGTCTTCACGAGAAGGAAGGGCTGGGGGCACAGGGACTCCAAGGTATCAGAAGAAAGGGAGGAGGACCGCATCGGAAAATGTCCTGTTGGCTCGGCATATGGGCCGGCCCCTCCTACAGGAACCAGCAAATACTAGCCCCGAACCCTCGGGGTCCAGTGGCACCGATAGTAGTCGCAGTCGGTTAGCGAGGAGTCGGCTGAATGAAATTCAGTGGGAGAAGGCCGAGAGGACCTGATTTTTTCGCATTGCACTTCGAGAATGTTTTCGTTCGGGTTTGTATATTGTTTTCGCTGTCTTCTCCGCCAGATGTATACTCCTAAGGTCCATAGTGCAGCAGTAGGTTCGCAATGTAGGTCAACAGGGGTCCCCCGATTACTAATCATATTAAACGAGAAAGAGAGATTATACTATGAAAAAATGTGAGTTGACCAGCTCGCATAGGAAAAAGCGGGATGTGATGGGGACGTACCACGGAAATTACTTTCGAAGGAACGGCACGCCAAACCCGCTGAGCAAAGCCCTAGCCCTATTTTGTGCCCCTTGTCCCTCTGCATTAGTGATGAGATGTACGTGCATTCCATAGCTTTTCGGGTACGAATCGAGATTGACTTCGATTTGTGGGAATAATCCCATGGCTTCCGGTGGCAGACCGAAGCTGACGACCCCACTAACCCCGGCAGGAGTTTGCATATTCGAGGAGGAGCCAGGCAATTGGACACCGTTGAATTCGCGCAGGCGGGGGAGAACGAACTCGACGAGGGTTGTCAAGAAGTCATACATCTTTGGGCCCTTCAGGTCAACCTTGACACCAAGCGGCCCTCCCGCACGGGACCACCCTCCGACGGTCTTCACGGCGCGGACGATTTGCACGCCTTCTGAAGTGTGAACTCCACCGGCTTGGTGGTTCTCTCCAGAAATGGCGCGGAAAGCAGCTATTGCGCCCAGGAGGTTACTTTTGCTGTTGATCGCCTCCTTAACCATGGTGTGAATCTGGATACGTTCGAGCTGAACGACATTGTGGGCGGTGGAAGGGGGAGGGAGCTTCTTTCCGATTTGTGAACCTCCGACAGGCGGGTTGTGACGGTTTTTTGTGTACGGGTCCTCCGGATCGTAGGCGAGACGGGTTGCTCGTGGTGGAGGACGTGGAGAGGACTCGTGTACGTAAGTCATGTACATCAGGTCATCCTGGAGGGTGTTATAGTAGAAGTCCTGTAGCCGCGAGTGGTGGGTGTCTCGGAGGACGAGGTGCTTGATGTGTGGGATTGGCAAGCCACGCTCATCCCTCTTCAGGAGTTTCCGCATTTCTGGCGCGCGTCGGATAGGTCGCAGACTCCCCCTTGAGGCAGCCTTGACGGCCGTCGTGATTTTGGGTGTGGCAGCACTCATCAAGGAAGAGGGAGGAAACGTGACGAGTTCCGAAGCTTCCGCGTCCGATCATACAATGCAGGGGATCATGAAATACCTCTTTGAGCCCTGACATCTCCCACGTCCCTCCAACTTACCCAGCAGACGTCCTCACATTGCGTTCCGAAACAGAGCTTCAGTTTCTGGCGAGTTGGCTCATGCGTTCACACGATTCTCACATTATCATCCCCTACGAAGGAAATTGAGGATTGATCTACGGTAAACAGTATTTCTACGTGTGCAGGGTTAAATCAGTAAACCATAGAGGACATATCGGTGCGGATACGGCTGTAGTCGAGAAGACCATCAATCGAACCAACGGCGGCGAGAGCAACCTGCAAAAAAATATTCAGTTTAACTGGAAGGGTGAGGAGGTACAAAGTATGGCCTACATCCTTGTCCCAGAGGTATTTCTGGGCAACGCGTTGGATTTCTGCGGGGGTAACGGCATCGATGGCGAACTCAATTTGCTTGGGCGTCATCCGCCTGCCGCTGGTAACCAGTTGCCGCCCAATATCCTCGGCAATGGCAGTGGTTCCGTCCAACCCCAGAAGCATGCTAGCCTTGAGCTGGCTCTTGGCCCTCTCGACTTCCACCTCCGTGGGGGCAATTGACATCCTCGTCCACTCCCTGAGGGTGAAGTGGGTGAGGTCATCGAGGTTCATGAGGTTCTCGCTCACGAGGTAGATACCCCAGAGACCAGTGTCGGAATAAGAAGTCGAGAACGACATAAAGCTATTGGCCAGGTTATTGGAAGAAATGATGTGGGATAAACGAGAGGAGAGGAGTGAGGAGGACCCCAAAGAGCGATCCCAGTTTCCAAATATTGATTGCATGACGAGCATTGGGAAGTAATCGGGTGAGCTCCAACCCACGCCTTCCACGGCGATAGCTATGTGAGCGGTGGGGAGTTCGTCATTCCTAACACGAACCTCAGAGCCGATGAACTCTGTCTTTGGGTGCGAAAGGCGCCCCAAAGGAATTGGGTTGGGGGAGACAGGGAGGGATGAAAAGTGCTTCTCGGCCAGAGAAACGAGCTCCTGGTGATCGACGGCACCTGTTCCGACCAAGACCATACGATCTGCTGTGTAGTTGGTCTTAATGTAGTTGGAAAGGTCGTCACGCTTGATGGAGAGAATGTTGGCTTTTGGTCCGAGTATTGTTCGGCCAAGAGGCTGACCTGGTGGAAGGTAAGTTAGATGTGGGAGAATTGGGAAAAGAGGCGAACCTTGGAAAGCGACTGAATGGAGATGGTCGAAAACGACCTCTTCCAGTTGCTTGTCAACCTCCTGTTGCTCCCTCAGAATTACATCCCGTTCCCTTTCAATCGCGGGCGCGTCGAGCTTGGAGTTTTGGAGGATATCACTGATGATGTCGACAGTTTTGGGAACATCCTTCTTGAAGCTCTTAGCGTAGTAGACGGTTTGCTCCCGGGATGTATAAGCGTTGAGATGAGCACCAATGTCTTCAACCTCGAGCTCCAGAGCGTGTTGGGAACGGCGGCCAGTACCCTTGAAGGCCATGTGTTCGAGGAAGTGGGCAGTTCCGTTGGTGACATCGGTTTCGGCTCTAGACCCAGCATCTATCCAGACACCGACCGTAGCAGTCTGAGCATGGGAATGTGACTCTGTGGCGACGGTAAGGCCATTTGAAAGAGTGGTTGTTTGGGTTATGGGAGAAAGGTTGGTTGCTGTCGCGAAAGTCCTCAAGGGTCGCCGCTGTGAGAAGGAATTGAGCACGATTGGCGTAATACGTAAGAGGATAATTTAGAACGCACGGAATTCCTGGACACTGTCCTCAGTGAGCGGGTCAAGGAAGCAGAGAGAGTTCGCGAGACCATGGAGGATTTTGGGAAGAGTGTATGCGTCTGAGCGGAAAGTCAAGTGGGAGTCGGAACAATCGAATCAACCCGCAATTCTCCGAAAGTTTTTCCAACTCCGCGCCAACAGCAATCCACCCATTTTCTAACACGTTGTACAGGTCGATTTCAAGGCAAGTTAGCAAGTGAATAAGGAATACCGGGTAGATATTTGCCGGGACATTCTTGGAAAAATCGGAAAAGTTCTATAGGAGAGCTCTAGGAAAATATCTGAGGCACAGATGAAGAAAGCAAGACTAGGTGCGAATGTCGTGTTTGCTTTTGACGATCTATTCAGGGTTTAACGGGCGACAAATTGACGAACAGCATGAATACGCGTTTCGATATACCCACCGGATTATGTGGGATGAGCAGCCGTGGGAAACTAACGCATGTGACCAAGTCGCGTCGGAGGTTGAAACTACAAGTTGAACCACCTACGTGTTGACCTTCGACGTTCAACCCTCCGACCAGTGGACAAGCGACACCATCCGTCCACCATGTCCAATCTCATTACAGCGGTAACCAGGCAGATGTCTGCTCTAGATCTCAATAAGCAGCAGTCCACAAAACCTACGGCCGCGGCCCTGCGCAAACAACCTTCCCAGACAAATGTTTCCAAGATGCTCTCCAAGTACGCCGCTCCGGCACCAGGGCACACCAGATCGAATTCCACTTCCACTCGGCTACCCCAGAAACCCCCTACTACAACTGCTCCCCCTCCTGTCAAAAAAGTCCCCTCTACCACATCCCTCAAATCCCAGAAGCCCAAATTCGTCCCCACGAAGAGTGCCGCAACCGCCGTCAAGAAATTACCCTCTTCTACCCTCAAACCAGCTACCAAGCTAAAGGCAGTGCCAGTGAAACCTTCCGGGCCTAGATCAAAGTCACCCACTGAGACGATCGCCTCCACAACTTCATCTTCTCAACCTGACCCTACTCCTAGCCCCCCGCTTCCACGACCCACAGCCAACGAAATTGGCTCGTATGATGGCGGCTTAGACAATGATGCTGCCGCTGCCGCTCGCGAACCTGCTTCAGAGGAGACTGAGGAGTTGCTCAACGTAAACTCCAGCTTTTCAGAGTGAGTACCTCCTATCCTCTGTGTTTCTATTGTTAACAAACTTCAATAACCTTTTCAGGGATAGGCCGACCCGTGACTGGCACCTGTATGACTTTGACATCGGTCGTCCCCTGGGAAAAGGCCGGTTCGGGCACGTTTACATGGTTCGGACAAAGACCGAACCCCATTATATCCTAGCCCTCAAGTGCCTCTACAAGAAGGAGATCGTGGAGTCTAAAGTTGAGAAACAGATTCGACGCGAAATCGAAATCCAGCAAAACCTTAGGCACCCCAACATCCTTCGCCTCTTCGGTTACTTCCACGACGAGAATCGCATTTTTCTCATGCTCGAGTTCGCTGGCAAGGGCGAAATGTACAAGCAACTCATGAAGTATGGCCGTTTCTCTGAACGCCGCAGTGCCGTCTACGTTGACCAGATGGCCGATGCCCTCATCTACCTCCACTCGAAACATGTCATCCATCGGGATATCAAGCCCGAAAATCTCCTCATCGGAATCAACGGTGAACTCAAGATCGGTGACTTTGGCTGGAGTGTTCATGCACCCTCCAATAGGAGGAAAACCATGTGTGGGACATTGGACTATCTACCCCCCGAAATGATAGAGGGGAGGGAACATTCTGAAAAGGTCGATTATTGGGCCCTTGGTGTCCTGACCTATGAATTCCTGGTCGGCAAACCGCCTTTTGAAGACCTAAGCGGTCAACACGGTGAGCCTCACTTATAATCCCCATCACCTTTACTTATCTCTGTTGCAGCAACATATCGCAAGATTTGCAAAGTGGACTTACGCATCCCCGACTCTGTGTCACCCGAGGCGGCCGACCTTATTCGAAGGGTAAGCCCTCCTTCACCCTTCCCTTCATTTACGCCTCTGACGGTTCCTCCGACGCGTAGTTGTTGAGGAAAAACCCCGCAGAACGATTACCCCTAACCCAAGTTCGACAACACCCATGGGTGGTAAGATACCGGCCGCCTCCTTCTACAACTTCATAATCCATGGATCACATAGTACCAGTGTAATATTAAGTACTCGGGCACACCGTACATATCCCTTCCCGCTTCCCCAATACATCTAGCA
Organism: Thelephora terrestris; assembly: GCA_015956445.1. Classification (NCBI taxonomy): domain Eukaryota; kingdom Fungi; phylum Basidiomycota; class Agaricomycetes; order Thelephorales; family Thelephoraceae; genus Thelephora; species Thelephora terrestris. The sequence goes on along the minus strand of WIUZ02000022.1, from coordinate 50,346 downwards.
TTCCCTCCACGGCTGAAGACGACGGAGCGCCAAAGCTGAAGCGCTGACCCGAGAGTCCCTTTCTTAGCGGGCGCCTGTGCCCTCAGTCAACCTTACAGCCGACCACCACATCAGCCGCGATGGGTGTCAGCATAGACGAAAAGCTCGTCGTACCCTCGCCGCAAAAACGTCCTGGTCTTCTATCCATATCAGAACGACTGAGGTCTGCTCCATCAGCCTCGGTGTTGGCAACGCCTTGACGCTTGAGGGATCGATAATCTAGGCATGTACTCACGGCAGCTGGTATTGTATATATTCTCGCAATCCTCTCCCTCTTCACTCCTCCAGTGCAGCGCAAGTGTGTATCCATGAAGTGTCCATTGCGCCAGTCGCGCTGATACCGCATGCAGTGCTATCTTCATGCACAACTTGAAACTTCCATGGGGTGCTAATTTCTCCCGTCCTGAAGAGTTTGGGCTATCTCGTACGTTCTGAATGCCCTAATCCACGAGCTTACTGACCGATGATGTAGCTCTCAAGACCGTAAACCTGGTGCTCACGAGTACGGACAATGTCACCCTTGGATCATGGTTCACGTTCTCCGAACCGTTCTACAGATCCAGGATACGCTCAAGGGCGCTCAACGTTTCTGAGGCTGAGTCATGCATCCCAGAAGCCTTAAGAGCATACCCAACGGTTTTGTACCTCCACGGGAATGCCGCGACCCGAGTCGTCCCCACCAGAGTCCAAATCTATTCCACCTTCTCTTCACGTGTGCAAGTTAATGTCCTTGCGATCGATTATCGAGGATTTGCAGAGAGCGCTGGGTATCCGACCGAGCATGGTGTCATAGACGACGCATTATCTGCCATAAAGTGGTTGGTCCAAAAGGGCGCTAAACTTGAGGATATATTGATCGTTGGGCACAGTCTTGGCGCCGGAATCGCCACACAAAGCGTTGAGCGGGCTGAGAGAGAATTTGGCCAATCCTTTAGAGGCCTTGTGATAATGGGCGGTCAAGCCAGCGTTCCCCACCAAATGGAAACGTTCGTTCCGAGGGGAATCCCAGTCCTGCGGCCCGTCAAGCTGATTCCCGGGGGGTGGAGTATGGATCGCATTCTTTTCCCAATATTCCCCAACTCACCCACCCTCTCAGATTTACTGCTAGCATACACCTACACACAACTCCGGACCCTCGATCACATTTCCAACGTTAAATCCCCAGTGACAATTGTCCATTCTCACGACGACGACAACACTCCCATTTCGCATGCAGTCCTTATTTTTGACCAGTTAGTCTCATCGGTTCTGGGTCCAGCTCCTCCCTCGTTTCATACCCTTCCCCTCTCCACATCCGAAGAGGAGTTTACCGCGCTCAAGATCAAACATCAGGAATACCGCAAACTCAGGGATGACGCAGTTACGATTTCGAGAGTCGCAGATGGTGCGTTTGTTGTGAATGAAGTGGTTCGCTCCGACGGAGTCAAGTTGGCTTTCTTGGAAACGAAGTACGGTGGTCATGGTAGGATTGCTGCCCAAGAAGGAGTGCAGGATATCCTGGCTGATCGGTATAACCTGGTCAAACCACTGTAATTTCCTTCTCCTTATCGGTAGCCCGAAGTATTACGTGGAGACGATATATTCGAGTTCCCACTCCACCCCTATCGTCCAATCACTGGGTGCAGGGAAGAGGGGGTTTTCAGGAAATCCTCGAGCAATATTTTTATTATTCAAAGCGTGACTTCGATAATTCCCAAGAGACCACTCCCCCTCTGCGTGAACGCTGGCAACTCCCCCTTCTCGAACCTGACTGGAGGCCGTGGGAAAGCCGTCAATTACTGCAAGTTACAACCACAGTGAAATGTCCTCAAGCGTTGAACACGCCGGAATAAACCACCCCACGGAAGGGGGCGGTTTACTTTCGACATTGTCCGTGGACGGACTGTCTGATTGTGTCAGCCCCTCGGAAACAATACTGCCTTCTGACGGCGCCAGATCAAGACCAGGCACCCATAACCACGCAAAATCCCTCAAGATTGGAGCTGGCATTTGGAACGATATTCGTTCTCGGGTTCCTTACTATGCCAGCGACTGGACCGACGCCTGGAACTATCGAGTGGTACCAGCGACCACGCTGATTTTCTTTGCCAAGTACGGCGTTTCACCTGCTCGGAGACGAAAATAACGCGACCTATTTTAGCGTTCTTCCGGGAATTGCATTCTCTTTGGACCTCATCGAGACCACTGGAAGGTACGGTGTCGCGGAAGTCTTGCTTTCTTCCGCAATGGCGGCTGGGGTGTTCTCGACGTTTGGAGGCCAACCGTTATGCATTCTTGGGGTCACGGGCACGTTTTCGGGTGACGAAGCGCTGATGAGTGCATGATACTCATTCCCCGCCGCAGGTCCTATCACCGTGTTGAACAAAACAATTTATGAGATTCTGAGAAAGATCCCCGATGCCCCTGATTACCTGCAGTTCATGGGGTGGGTGTACCTTTGGGGTGCTATATTCCACTGGGTATCTGCTGTTCTAAACTGTGAGTATATAATCCTCTCGAAAACATAACGTAGCTCACCCTATCTCGAGGGTGTAACTTCTTGAGATACGTCACGCTGTTTTCATGCGACACCTTCGGTTTCTACGTTTCATGGGTATACTTGCAATATGGAGTCCAAGTGATCACCAGGCAATTCCCTGTCTCGCGATCTGGCCCTGGAGAAGAAGGCGCCCTAGTGGGAATCATCTGTGCTCTGCTAATGGTCGTGGCTGGCTTCTCCCTTCAAGCGTTATCCCGGTCGTTCTATTTCCACCGCCAAGTCAGAAGATTCTTCGCAGATTACGGAATGCCTATTGCTCTTGTAGCGTCTTCCGGTGTTGCATATTGGGGAAGGTTCAACTCTGCTTACCCAACGACTTTGCCGGTTGGTGGGGCTTTCAACGCAGCTGGCGGTCGACCCTGGCTGGTGGAGTTTTGGTTGCTCGATGGGAAGTGGGTTGGAATGGCTTTACCCTTCGGGCTCGCCCTCTGGATACTCTTTTTCTTCGACCACAATGTTTCTGTGCGTAAGCATCCTTTCGACAAATTCCCCCGTTTTTACGGATGTTATAGTCTCTCATGGCACAAGGGTCGGAGTTCCCACTCAGGAAACCCCCTAGTTTCCACTATGATTTCTTTCTGCTAGGAATCACAACGTGCATTGCAGGACTCCTGGGGCTTCCTGCTCCTAATGGCCTCATCCCCCAAGCACCGATACACACAGCTTCATTAGTCGTCTGGGGCCAGCCCACGAACAACAAGCGTGATGAAGAGAATGACGGGGAGGTGCAAAAGTCTCGCGAAGGAGACGACAGTTACCGCTCTAGCGAGATGCCTGTCTCCGTCGTGGAACAACGGGTTAGCAACCTGTTGCAGGGTGGACTATGCTTGGTACTCCTCACGGGTCCGTTTTTGCACGTTCTTTCTTTGATACCTAGAGGGGTGCTTGCTGGATTATTGTACGTTGACGCCTCTCGCCCTGGTTAATCTCGGTTGACACCAATCCAGCTGGTATATGGGGCTCGATGCCTTGAATTGCAACGGGATCACAATGAAGATCTGCTACCTTATCCGCGACAGCGCTACCGTGTTACCGAATGATCCATTCAAAAGGGTCAGACGTAGTAGAATCTGGCTTTTCGTCGTGATCCAACTTTTTGCTTTTGGTGCTACCATGGCTATCACACAGACAGTCGGTGTGTTCTGCTTCCTCGTTCGCTCGCCTGCGTCGAGATTATCCACTGACTCCGACGTTGCCAGCTGCGGTTGGGTTTCCAATCATCATCTCACTGCTCATCCCTTTGCGCAAAACGATCATCCCCAGGCTTCCGTTCACAGAGGAGGAACTGGCGATCCTTGATGGCCCCGCTGCGTCCCCGTTCGTGAGTTCTTTTATGATGGGCATTCCGTCCGACCATGCTTACGGCTATGTGAGACAATGGAATCCGTGGGAGGGACGCTGTGAGTTCAAACGTAGGTTGTTGAACGATATAGAAGCAGTGGTAGCTATGGATGAATTTCCGGCCGTAATGGATAGATTACACCCATGGCGGTCCATCCCATTGACCCTCAGAAAGCCAGTCGAATGGATCCTAAACATGAAATGAAGGGATTTTCTTCGAGCTACTTTTACGGTCGAGACTCCGAAGTACCGAAACATGAATAGCAATTCCCGATCGTCGTGCCTGACAAGCCTACCGCTCTAAGCCCAGATTCTTGACGAGCGAGGATAGGGGACTACAGAACTGCTGACTGACAGACGACTCCAGGTTTTGTAGTTCGTCGAGCGGTGAGTGGGAGGTGTTTCTAACAAATCTGACCAGCTGCGATGAACCCAGTGTTTCCGGAAAACGAGGAGGCTCGCAGTGTGACTGGACTGACCTGGCAGAAGAGGATAATCTTGTCATTGGCCACCCCGCATTCTAAACGCGAAACAAGGAAAAGCAGTAGTGATCTCCGTGGAGGTTCACCTTCCCGGAATAGCGCTTCTAAACTGCATAGGCGCATATAGTGAAACGTCCTTGTGCAAGGAGCTCAAAGTTGGGTGGGACCATACGATTGGCAGGTGATAATATAATGTCCGCGGCATGGAAGTCTCCACCGATGCTAGATAACCTCGGCTCGTATTACTCGGCCTATCTTACCAAATGGTCGAGGGGCGATTTTCTCCCTCATTCCCAGAGCAGAGCTGACGTTGGGGTGGACGGAGAAGATGAGATGGCCGACGCGGTGGTCACGTGCCCACGTTTGAGCTTTTGAACTTTCCCCACACCCTGCGCATCTCCACTATATTCGGCACATTCCATTTCACCGTACACTACAGACTATCGCCTTCTCCACGTGATGTCCCGACCAGCCTGGCAGACGGACGAACTTGTTGAGGAATGGGTCGACCACGAAGAGGCGAGCAGTGTTCGCTGGCAGGACTCTGTGTCGTCTCGTGGAACCTCATCTGATCTATCTCTGACCGAAGCTCTTCCCTCGACCTTTGCTCCAGAGAACACCTCTTCTGTGACCACATCTTCTGTGGCTCCTGGGACATTTGTCGTCCGCGAGGATGTACCTGCCGTGTCCCTCCTCCCAAGGACACCCGGTCATAAAAACAAAGACAAGATGAAGGATTTCTTTAGTCCCATGGCCCTCGAGCGTATGTTCGAGCCCCCCTCTCCGCCAAAGCGGTCAACCGATCCACCTATTCCCTCCACGTCTCACCATGCAACCGCCCCAGCAATTCCGTCTCGGCTTTCGAAGGTCCACTACCCCGACGAATCCATAGGCGAACTCGACCCAAATGAAATCATCGAAACTGACATGCCCCATCTTGCGGCTTTTGACCCCCGCAAGCCGAGCTCGAATGGCCAGTTTACGTTCAGTTTTCCTCAGTCTACCCCAAACCTTAGCCCGATCCCACAAAGCACGCCGACGACTCGCTCCCGCGTCCCGAACAACCCACCGCCGACAGACCCACGCCTACGACTCTTCCAGTTTCAATATGATACGTTCACTAGAGAACATCTATCCGCAATGGTCGATTCCATCGCCGTCAATGGCACACCCTCTGCTGGCAGCAATGCCACTCCCACACTTAGTGCGCATGTCAGCGCCCACTTTATCTCACACATATCTGAAGCTGAAGACGAGAGTCTGAGTCGTATGAGAAGCTCAAAGCGGATAAAGCTCAGTCCTGCAGTGGATTATGCCGATGAAGAGACCTCACCGTCCCCAGCCCTCCTAGAACGCCCAAACTCGAGGAGAGATTATGTTGGCGAATCAAAAAACCTCATGGAACAAATCCGTCAAGCGCGCGACTTCTCAACTATCTCAACCAATGCCCCCAGTCGCGTCATTGACCGGTCCGCTGAGGAGAGTATGGCTCACACCCCCGCGCCTTCGAGTTAGCGTTCCATCTGCCCCAAAACAATTGATGCTCACGATTATTATAGGACGCCTTAGACCGCCCTCTTTTATGCAGGCATCTGCCCCATCCTCAGCGACGAACACAGTCAATTCAAAACGTTCAATCTACTCGTCGCTTGGTTATCGCCAGGAGGCAGCTGACCTGATGGCTCAAATCAAGAGCGATATAACAACCACGCGACGACTTTTTTCCAGCGACACTGAGCTCTCGCATGTAACCCGAATCGCGTCCAACGGACTCCAACGAGCAAAGGAATTCGAGGAAAGTTTGCATTCGACGAGGGGACATGGTCCTCCGGAGGAAGATCCAGCTCACGATGCTAGCAACATGTCTATCGAAGTTTGGCAGCCACAAGCCGTAACAACGCCCAGACCTCCTCAACTTGCGATAATCCCAGCCACACCCACCGAAACTGTCACCATACGACAGCAAATCCAGGCACAGCATCTTCCCCTCCAATACAATGGTCCATCGCATCCTCAATCGAATCGATCGGGCGCAAATGAAGATCTGAGTCGTTTCGTCTCGTCCAGCACTACAACAACAGGAACCACGCTGACCTCAGGGAGCGCCGGGTCGTTCATCAAGCATGCCGGACCAAAGCAGATGCGGAGGATCGGCCCGGAGGACGTCATTGGCGCGCTTTCTGATAAGGTCGGACAGATGGTGTTGGATCGTAAGAAGATGAAATGGGTCAAGGACACCGCGCCTGCCTTCTCGGCCGCCGTTCGAGTGCGGGAAGAGGACGAGGAAAGTGAAGATCCCTTCAGAGACTTCGAGAGTTTGAGGGATGAAGACTCCGCCCAGCCCTCAGAGCAAGAGGAGGAAAGCGAGAGCCGAATCGAAGAGATAGTTGAGGATGCCGATGACCCCGAGGAAGCGGTTTTGAACTCCTTTTCATTCGACGACTCATCGGCCGCAATCTGTCCCGTGATGACCGGTATTTCGAGGCCTGAAGACGAGGACTCAGATAGCTCAGGCGCCGTTAATGACGATCCACTCACGGACTCGGACGAGAGCCTCGAGGAGTTCGCAGATAACACTGAGCGGCAACACGAAGAGATCACGGACGATATATCCCTTCGAGAGTTTCCCGCCCCTCCACCCCGAAGCAACGCCATCTTCAGTACGCCGCTTCCCATCCGACCCAATTCAACAACGTCTGCCGGAGCGACTCCGTTCCCCTCTGTTGGGCGATCCGGGACGGTAAAGAGCCTCAGCACCACTCCGGTCTCCGCGCTTAAAGACCCAAATCGCAGCAGGACACCTGCGGGCCTAAAACATCGGCGATCTGTCAGTTTTTCGGACGGAAAACGCGAGGGACCAATTCGTGGGCTCAACTCGAATGTCGTAGAATTTTCCGATTCCGAGTCAGCGAACGAGAACCTGGGGGTGAGCGGCACAGGAAGTCTGTTTGAACTCTCTGTCCGATCCAGACGGATAGCGGGGATGCTGGATGGGCTACAGGATGACTGTACGTGCAGGTCTCTCTTCCCCTTCTGTGTATTCTAACCTTCCGTTCGTTAGATCTGGATGAATCTCCCTCAAAGGCGAGCAGCACCGCACGTCCGATGGTAGACGAAATTCGGCCGCTCTCTGCGAACAATTCCACGTCTTTGAACCGTTCCAACGGTGATGACCCACGGCGAAGCTTATCCCGATCGCAAACACACAGGCCTGCCAATCCAAATGCGACATTTTTGACGGAATGTTCGTTCGGTGTGGCGCACGATCGGCTAGTGCAGGTGATAACAGACATTCAGCCGTTTGAACCTCATTGGGAATCTCTGAAATCGATCGACCTATCCAAAAAGACGATTGAGAGTGTCGCCCGGCTGAAGGAATTTCTCCCTCAGCTTGACTGCCTGTCTCTGTAAAGTTTCGATTTGACTGACCGAGTCGAAAGGCTGATCGGTTGTACAGGAACGAGAATCAGATATCTTGGCTGAGTGGGATACCAGGTACAGTGAGGACACTGTCTATTGCGTCAAACATGTGGGTCAATCAATCGATGCACATGAGTTTGGGCTGACATGTGAGCGATATGTGGGGGAAACAAGGTTGACAGACGTCACGTCGTTCGGTCATCTCACGAATTTGGAGCACCTGGACCTGAGTCGGAATGACATAGAGTCTCTACGACGTAAGTTGACGTCTTGCAGCGCTTGATTTGACAGGTGATTTACGATTTATGTTGCTGGACAGAACTGGACTGCCTGAGGAGCCTTCGGGAACTTCGAGCAGATGGGAACAAGATCAAGAACATCGACGGACTGCAAAGGCTGGAAGGTTTAGTGAAACTGAGCCTTCAGTCGAATCAGATTCGGAAGGTGGATCTGAGTGGATTCCGATGGTGAGTGTATTGTTTTGTGATCGGTGATCAACGTGCGAGTGATGTTTCACAGGTCGAAACTGGAAATGTTAAACCTGAGCCAGAATCGATTGGACAGCATCCAGGGATTGAAGATGCTCGGGGGGCTAATCGCGTTGAATCTAGGTACGATGTCTCATTGCTCGCTTCCCATATCCCGATGGGCGATCAGAAATCGAGAGGCGCCGCCGCCGGGCTCGCCCTTTCGCGGGGTAGCTGTGGTGATGTATTACTGGGGACTGACGGTATTCGTGCCAAACTACAGATAACAACGGATTGAGCGAGCTCGGAGTGGAAGCCGGAGACGGTGGGGATCGCGGGGGAAGGGGGTGTTTAGGGAAGCTGCGAATCCTACGGGTGAGCGGGAATAAGCTTCAGCGGTTGGACGGGGAGTGCTTCCCGAATCTGCGAACGCTGTATGCGGATAACAACGCGCTGTCGGGGATATCACATTGCGGGCGGATGAGGAGGTTGGAGAACCTGAGCGTGAGGAATCAGGCCAAGGGAAAACTGTAAGTGAAGTTTTTTTCATATGCGAATAACTCGGATGTTGACGAAATCACATAGGAGCATTTCGTTACGGGACGTGAGAGACATCAAGCGACTGTATGTTTCTGGTACGTGTAGCGATCGCTGGGGAGATGACGAGACTGATGTCGATCAAGGGAATCCCCTGAGTTGCAAGTTCATGACGGAAGCGTGCTACAACTTGGTATACTTTGAGTTGGCGGCATGTCGACTGACGAGCCTACCGGGGAACTTTTCATCGCTTGTGCCCAACGTGCGGGTGCTGAACTTGAACTACAATTTCCTGGAAGACGTGGGGCCATTGGAAGGGCTGAATCGGATAAAGAAGTTGAGCATAATCGGGTCGAGGGTGAAAGGGACGAAAGGGTTGATCAGAATGGTTCAGAGGATGGGGGAGATTGAAATGGTCGATTTCAGGTACGAGATTCCGTTTTGAGACAAGCGTCGAAGGCGGACGGACATTTCCTTCCGGGACGTGGGCTGAAGAGTTCCCGTCGGGAAGGGGTGAGAGAACGCGAGTTTACGCAACTCTGGAGTTCCGCGATACCGGGTTGATCAGATGTTTGGCGCGAAGGCTAACTGTGGATTGATGATGGTAACAGGATGAACCCGTGCACATTAGGGTGGTACCTGCCGCTCTTGGTCAAAGACGTGCCTGGCGCACTACAGCCGTCGGACCAGGATGGAGATCAGGGGCGAAGGCACGGGGAGAATTCAAAGGGAAGCGGCAAGAGCTCGTCATGGCAATGGGAGGAGCTAGACGCAAAGTTCCGTCGAGACCTGCCCGACGAGTCGTATGTCGGAAGGCTGGCTTACAGGGGACTGATTATGAGGGCGTGCAGAGACGTTAAAGTTTTAGACGGGATTCAGGTGAGCGAGAAGGAGAGGGAGAAGGCTGAGAAACTATTGACCGGGATCTTGCGAAAAAGAGATTAGAGAATATTTGGTATAAATTTATTGTTCGGAGATTTCCTGATTGGTGGCACGAATTTACCCACAGTATGGGTTCGAGGATCTCTAGGCTGGTGATAAATTGAAGATGATCGACACTGCATCTTCCCACGAGACGAGGAGGATGGGAAGCACAGCGGGTTTATATAATTCTGAGAGAACGAACTCGGGCAGATACCGACTTTTTGTTTTCTCGCCCACCTTTCTCTCTCTCTCTCACTCTCCTGCTCCCAGTTTTGCTCCAAGGCGGCGAACACTTTGAGGTGAGGAATTTGAATTTGGTTTGAATTGAACGGAAATGTCAAATATGGCAGCTGTCACCTTGGCTCCGAGACCACCTCCTCCGTCGGTTTATATTATATACATCCGCTAATTATTTTATTTTATTTTCGCAAAATAAAAACAGTTCCGGCGGCAAGGCTACAAATATCTTGGACGCTTCCCTCTCTTGCCCCCTGTCTCTTCCTGGTCGATCTTCCCTCGGCCGGTCATTCGCGACAGCTGTCCAGTTTCCCCGATCCGTCTCCATGTCCTCCTCCGCAAACTCTGATTCCTCCTCCAGACAGGATAACAAGCGGCCCTACTCTCCTGACTCGCCGCCCCCGCTCCCTGACCAAAACAAGAGACAGAGAGTCTCTTTAGATTCTTCTGCCGCCGACGATCGCGTGCAACTCCCGCCAATCCATTCTCTGCGGGATCATCATCACCTCAACGACTCTCGCCGCGCTTCCCTCCCCACTCTCTATCCTGACAACTCCGCTAGACTTTCAAAATCTTATCCCACAAACGGCGCTGCTCCAGTTCGCTCCTCTTACCATAATTCTCCTCCTCTCACTTCTTACCAGTTCCCACCTACTCCCGAACAGGATGACAAGTTTCGTCCGAGGGTAGATACTTCTACCCCTTCTTTCAATCCTTACACCTCCTACTCGAACTCATCCTCCCCCAACCCCACCTTCCCCTCGTCTTTTAATTTCACCTCGTCCCTTTCTCCCTCCCAGCCTGCCCCACAACCCGCCAACGGTTATCTGGCCTCTACCCACTCATGGTCTGCCCCCTCTCCTCACCTGAGCCGTCCAAATTCCAACCCGGAGAGCGAACGTCATTCTGCGTCGAAATCTGACGACCAGCTAGACCCATGGGCTTTCCCACAGTACTCTCAGTCCAGCTCGCTCACTAATGGAACGAAGCATTCTGCGCCCTTGAATCCCTCCTCTTCGCTTCCTGCCCCTGCTGCTGCCATGGCTGAGCGGCCAAAAGGAAAACGGGGAAAACTGCCGAAACCCGTGACAGACTATCTCAAGGATTGGTTACATCGTCATTCTGACCATCCGTACCCCAGCGAAGACGAGAAAAAACAACTGTGTCAAGCGACGGGGCTCAGTATGAGCCAGGTGTCCAATTGGATGATTAACGTACGCTCGTTTTCGCACCCTTTTGCTTTCCTATCCATTGTTTGACCTTTCCCCTCAGGCTCGCCGTCGGATTCTCGCGCCAGCGCAGCGCGCCCAGGCTAACGCAGCCGGTTCCTCTAGTCCCTTCAGGACCCCATCAGCATCGAATCCACTCTTATCGGATCCCTCTCTTAATCCGCACCATCGCCATCACCCAAACGCCCAACAGCATCTCCATCCGTCTTCCTATCGCCGAGCTTCTGTCCCTGCCTCTGCGACCGATCTCCAAATCTACTACCCCATGTCCTTACAATCGATACCCACTCCTGCGGCAGCCCTCCAGATGTCACACTCGCTCCCCTCCCACCAAAACTCGTCGACGTCCCAACCCAGGCTTTCTTCTGATATCTCCAACCCTTCATCCGGCCTCCTCAACAACTATGGACTCTCGAGCAACAACTACATGAATGGCCACGGAGGGCACGGCCATCATCGGGGGAGCAACGGTGACATGTACTCCCTCAGCAGCACGAGAAGCTACTCGACCTACGCGAATGATACCAACGACGCTGACGGAAACCCAGATTTAACGGGAACGCCGAGCACGCGGGGTACAGCTACCGCTGCGTATGCTGGCTGACCAGGCTATTGCGTTCAGCTGTCACATCCCTGGATACCCACCCGCATTCTGTGTACAGAGAAAATTGAAACGAATGCGCATCACATCTGGTAAAGTCTGGACGATATCTCTTCTTGGTCTTTCCTTTTTTCGGCCTTTCTCTCTCCGACCCTTGCGGTACCCCCTATCATCAGGTGATGGGTGATATATCCCCTTCTTTTCGTGGTGTTGTGCCTGCGTTCCGTCTCCGTTTGCAACCATTTGCCACTTGTTTTCGTCGTCCTTGTTCACTCGTGCATATCCCCTTTCCCAAGCATTAGGTCTCTGTATCTCTACCTTTATCGGCCGATAGACTTTTCTCCCCTAGTACAGGTATACATAGTAATCTGAATAAAGTCCGAGGTATTTTCCCATGCATATATAGGCCGATGAACGGGGGAATACACGGAAGCAAACCGAACATGAATTTGATGGGATTGACCGTTTTAGCCGCTGGCTCGGTTGTCTTACCGACACGTCCACGGACGATTGTCAAACTCTAACCAGCAGCAAGTACCTCGATCAGGTCCCTTGTCCACTCACCCTGAGCGGGTTACATGTACAGAACACGACTGTGCTCATCAATCAGAGATGGGCCACCAATTTTATCAAAACACCGGCTTCAAGAAAATCGGTCTCAGCTCCCCGCTCTGGCGTAATGCTCTTCGAGTGAAGCCCGCGCTCTTCCCTCTTTCCCTTCTGTTTTCCCCCGGTAAGACAACGACGGTGACCCCGTCAAACTCCACGCCTACTTCTCTAGCGCGCGAGCAACGCCTGATGAGAAGCTCGCTTACGGACTACCATATCGGGTTCGCAACACCTTCCATGGTTACTTTGTCCCCCCAAAATTCCCAAACCGCGGCTGCCCCGTTCATGTGGCGTATATGCGCGCGTCTAAAAGGCCTTGCCTTGTTCGAAAACCGAGAGATGTCTTTTAGATCACCTGCGCCAGCGTCAACACGTCTGGACTGATGAGAATTTCGAATGCATGGAAGCGTCGAAGGAGCGGGACTAGGCAAGAGCCCTGGTGATGGTTGTCCCCACATCACTCTTTGCGACGTCGCAGGCTGTGATGTCGATCGTTCTCGAGCAGGTTTCAAGCGAGCCTCGAATCGGGTGTCCAAGCTGTCCAACTCTGTCGAAGGCGACGACGCCACGAAGGAAGGAGGCACGGCCAGACCCCTGTCGCTGTCACCAGATCTACCCTGCGATCCAATATCTCCCTGGGTGAGCAAAGATCGCAACGTATTTTTTGACAATTAATCAGGTGGCTGGTGAGTAAAACGTACGAAATTGATGGTCCAGGGCTGGGGGCGTCCTCAAGGCTTGCCTCCAGGGTAGGTACAAACCCCGTTTGGAGAGGCGTTATACCTGGCTCAGACATTGAGAGCGCTGGATGTAGTAAAGGCTGTCGGGTGACCCTCATTCCTGATACTGTCGTTAGTGCATAGTCGACGTCGGAGCATCACCCGTCGGTCGAGACTGTGCCTTCTGATTGAGAAAAATCGATCGATCTGGCAAATGAGGCGGCAAGCGTATTGTTTGGACGGAGCCGTGAGGCGAAGCGCGGGTCGGATCGGTGTATAGAAACTTCGGATCGGTACGACATCCTGGGCCTAAATAGGTGGCATGGAAGCTTGCTCTGGAAAGCGATCTCTTTGTCGTCACAGGGGTATCCCTCTCCTCCTCAACTCATTCCATCTTCCAACCAGTGCCTTAAAAAATTCCTTACGTTTCTTACAATACAACCGAAACACAATAATCCCTGATTCATATTATTCCCCTGCTCCCTGGAGATGATAGTAATGAAACCCTTTGACCAATCCGTCTCATCCTCCGAGAGCTCGTAGCGCAGACGGTGATCCCCCTCATTGGTCTCCTCTCTTTCTATACGCTAGCCTGTCTTTGGGTCAGCTGCCCTTTCTCACTAATTAATGTGACCATCAGCTACACCGGGCGGTTGTTTCGGTCGTCGATCTTCGTTTGGCCGCCTCATCCGCGCACTTTTCCCACACCAGAATCGGTGCCCCTTCTGCACCATCGCTTCAACCTAGAATCACAGTGCCCGCAGGCCTCGTTGCACTCCCGCTTGCCCTTGGCATTTTTGCAACATCAACTGCATGAATCGTGAGCCTACCAAGTCCCTTGGATCATTCCATCGCGCCTGACCGCTGACCCCTGTCTCAAGCTCCTGATACGAAGACCACGCCTGCATTCCTGTAACATGTCCTGACAAACCCGGTCAGAGCAACTGTTTGTGGTCATGGTCAGGGAATTGGAGCCCTATGCCCAACGCTACGGAATCTATGATCCAAGCCTTCGGCTGTGGCGCGCCTGACGCCACGTCTCAGCTGTAGCTCTCTGTGCCGACTTCAGGACCGCTACCGCTACCAGGTGACTCTACCAACGGTGCACATTCACGGTACTCGCCAGTTTCAAGAGTGACCCAGCCCCGGCTGTCTCACTACAAAGCTTCGACCCAACTCCCATCCCTGCGCGATAACCCCTTCCTGTGACTTCCGTCCCTATCGACCACTAGAGATTCAGCGGAATAAATCTTGATCCTTACCTCGGGGATACCAACTCGCGATCGCACATTGTATGGGTATGATCACTCTCAGTCACCTGCCGGCCACTTCTCGAGTCCGTCTGCCTCTATGTGGAGCCCTAGATGGGGGAGGTCGGTACGGGTTGTATTCGCTGCCCTGAATTTGAGTTCGCCACCGCTATTCTGCGGCGATAGCTCTGACCGTGCCAATACAGTCTTTGTGATTCTCAAGCCGGTGTTCAAGACGCCGTCCGTCGTGACCTCGACTTTTCTCACGAAAATCATCCCTGGGCCAACATGTCCCAAGCGAAGCGCCACTCGAGCTATTCTCCATTTAGGGCACCGGGACTCAGGTTAAAATCCGCCGCTAGTATTCCAGCAAAGATCACTCATTGCTGGAATTAGGAACTTACGCCTTTGGTTCGGAAGATAAGCATCGACCCTACAGAATCCGTCCCTTACGGCTTGAGGGTTACGTCCTCTTTAATCTGTCCCCATCATCGACCTTGAACGTGCGGCTCTATATCTTTGACCTTCCCTTGCGTTGTAGCCCGAACCGGGGTCGAAGCACTGATATATTGGCTGTGGGAAAAGAAGTCGAGCGTTATCATTCTCATCATTATTCTTATGCAGTGTGGAAATTCCTCGGGACCGGCAAACCGCTTTGCAGGGGAGATTCAAACCAGTGTACGTCCCCAGCTCTGCATCGCCGCCCGACACGAGAGAGAGACCCAATGCCCACCCTTGGCCCTATTTCTCTTGTTGACCGCGGTCGATCCCCCGTCACCGGTACGATTTGGTCTGCCGTACGTCACATGCCCTGGCAATTGATTTGTCTGTCGCTGATCGTGGGGTAAGAGGCTTCCTTTTATTTCTCATCTGCGCCCAGTTACCGAGGATGATCTGGAACCCAAGCCTCCAGCTAGCCTCGCCGGAGGGCCCTGGGCCACTCTCAGTGCTTGGGGACAGTCTTGGGATCCCCCTGCCAAACTCGAAATTATTGCCCTTTTGCATTGGAAACCTCTTGTGGGGGCTCTGCCGTGATCTGGGTTTCTCGTCTGAACCCAGTCCCTATGACGCGTGGGTGCTTTGGTAAGTATTTCAAGAATTTGTATGGGGGGAGCCTGATGGAAATTTTTTTAATTTGATTTTTGAGTACTATGGGCGTCTCGGTCATCATTACATAGGTTTTCCCTTCTTATTCTTATTCTTATTCGCCTGAGGGTTATTCGCAGGGAAGAAACAGGTCTACTGATCTGAGGGTCGTAACAGGGAGATTTGCATACCGCTCGGCCAAGCTTCCCTGCGTGCATCTTTTATGAGGAATCGAAGCTTACCCTCGTAGCATGGAACCTTTGCCCAGTATGTAATTGGCCCCCTATTGCGTTGTGCGTTCTCGCCCACCCCAGATATTGTTCCCTCGTGTATGGACACGAGCGAGTGATTCGTCAATGTGGTGAATTCGAAAATGTGCATAAATGTATACATATAGAGAACACAGAACCTACTGCTGCGGGATGGCGGTCAGTGTTCCCTGTACAACTATGGCGGACCGGCGTAGATTGGGGACCAGCAAAAAGTGCGAGTCTAAAAACGGGTCGGGGTCAAAGCTTAAGTGATAGGGTATTGTTGACGTGTGATGGAACATGCCTTCCCGGGTCCGTGCGTGCACGCATGACGGACGGTCAAGGAGAATGGAGACTCGGATTGACGTGTGTAGGTAGCTTTTGTTCAAGTCAAAGGTGCATAGTGGGAGGTAGGGGTTTATCATCGCCTATACATGCGAGATGTCATCCATTCTTCGTCAGAGTCGTTGTCGTTCCCGACATCAGGTCCGCTCTCCTCCGATGCCTCGTCTGGACAGAAGTTAATGCGGTGGATCGCGAGAGGCATGGCGAAACTCACCGGTGTCTGGTGGAGCCCCTTCTTCAGAATCAACGTCTTCCTCGTCCGGGTAGTCGTTGGTGAACCAATCTTCCGCTGCTCAGCCAAGTTATGAGCGGAAGTAGATTAACCGGGAGTATGAACCGACCGTTGGAATCTTCGTCGCCCTCGTCTTCAACCTCGGAATCTGAGTCTGACTCGTCCGGGTCACCAAATGAAGCGGGAAGCCCAGTACTTGCGGGAACGGAAGGTCAGATCGTAGCGCGACCCAAACTGCAGAACAAAACGCACAGCGTCCCAATATTTTGGGAGATTTTGTTCCAGTCCGTCGACTTTGAAGTTCGGTGATAGAAAATGTCCCAGACATAGTCGTTCGCAGACGAGGCACCTGACGTCGTTGGCTGGATGTCTGACACTAAACGGACATGCAGCATATATTGATTGTGCATGCGATTGGAGAAGCGGCCTCGAGCGTACGTTTAAGATACTCCTCTAGCATCGGGATGAACTTTTCTACTTCGGCCTGGGTCTCTTCGGGTTCGCTCACGGGGACGGCGTCGTAGCATTGGACATCTTGGGCGCGGTTCAGCAGCTCCTTGTGTGAAACAACCTTTGGAGGTGCGTTCGGCGGTCGTCTCGCAGTAGCCGGAGATGGGTCGACGATGGCATAGGCCTTTGAAGGGGCCAGATCCTTGCCAGGCTTGGTTGAGGGAGATGGCGACTCGGTTTCTGCTGGTGTTGTTTTTGCGAGCGCAGTGATTCGCTCCTAATCGCGCTAAGTTGATTGAACAGCGGGGGGAGATGAGAAAGGATACCTGAATATCCTTAGCGTTCCAAGAATCCTCCAGTTCAACCGTCTGTACAAAGTGAAAGACGTCGAGCCCCTTCTTCCTTCGCTTGGAGTCTGAGAGGACGAGAGCGTCAACTGGTTCTTCGCCCCTCTTCCTCTTGATCCTGAGGATGGTCAGAGGTTCACCGGTGTCGACGCTCATGATGTGTGAGACGAAACGGATAAAGAATTTCCCCTTGAGCCACAACGGCGACGAGAAGAAGCCGACGACCGTTGGGCGCGCGAAGTTTCCTCCCTTGCCCGTTTCCATCACCCTCCACCCGCTCTCAACGTCAGACCGACGCTACACGCTCGTTTATCTTCGTTTTTCTTTATTTCTGCTGGCTCTCTTCAGGTGTCGTTGGCTTCACCGGAAGCCGCTTTCTAAAAGAAATAAATAACGCCAACAAAACTCCACGATGAACCGTTTTCTCGCCCTCTTTCTGTTGGTCAACCTAACCTTGGCCCACCTCCCACCTACCCCCGCCGGCCTCAGGAGGTCTGCCGCTCACAAGAGGAGGTTAGATGACACTTATGTATCACCAGACGCTGACCTTTCTCGTCGTTCTCTCGTCGATACCATCGACAGTGAGTGAACCTGTTGTTATTGGTTACAGCCCTCTGACGTCCATTTCTTCTCCAGATCTGGGCAATGTCCTGGGTTAGTCCCCCGACGGACTTACATCTACTATAACTAATGTGTCATAACGTCTTTTTCTGCAGGCTCAGTCTTATCACCACCCCCGTCTTCGTCAGATACACCCTCGTCGACGCCGCCAAGTCCCAGTCCAAGTCCTTCATCATCCGACCCTCCACCGACCTCCACACCATCTCCCACGTCCTCTGACCCCGCGCCGTCGCCCTCGAGTTCAACTTCCCAGGATTGTGGTCTCCTCGGTGGAATCCTCTGTCCTGCCTCGTCCAGTCCAACCCCTTCGTCGACGGATGCATCACCTTCACCTTCTACGAGTGCTCCTCCTCCGTCAACCACCGATACACCTCCCAGCGCGACCGGAGACCTGTGCGCTTTGCTTGGTGTCGGATGTCCCTCATCCTCGACCTCGGCTACCAGTGACTCGCCTTCTTCCCAGACGAGCCAACCTCCCACGACCACTAGTACCCCGCCTCCCACCACGACTACGACTGGAGACTTGTGTGTCCTGCTTGGCATAGGATGTCCCTCGTCCTCGACCCCCGTCAGCAGTGACCCGGCCTCGACCCAAACGAGCCAACCTCCCGCAACCACTAGCACCCCACCTCCCACCACGACAACCACTGGAGACTTGTGTGTTCTGCTTGGCATAGGATGTCCTTCGTCCTCGACTCCTGTCAGCAGTGATACGCCTTCTTCCCAAACGAGCCAACCACCTGCGACCACGAATACCCCTGCCCCTAGCACTACAGGGGATTTGTGTGCGTTGCTCGGCATCGGTTGCCCCTCTTCCTCGACTCCCATCAGCACTGACCCAGCTTCTACCCAATCCCCACCAACAAGCACTGACACGGCCACTACGCCGCCGCCGTCTTCCACTACGACCGGCGACCTGTGTGTTTTGCTCGGAATAGGTTGTCCCGCTTCCTCGACGCAAGCGAGCAGCGACACCGTCTCGAACCCACCTCCTTCTCAGACGAGTCAACCTCCCTCATCCACCGATTCCCCATCTCCCAGCACCACTGGAGACTTGTGTGTTTTGCTCGGCATAGGATGTCCTTCATCCTCTACTTCCATCTCGGACTCGCCTCCTTCTCAGACGAGCCAACCTCCCTCGACCACTGATACCCCGTCCCCTAGCTCTACCGGAGACTTGTGCGCTCTACTAGGCATTGGTTGCTCCTCTTCCTCAACCCCCGTTAGCACTGACCCGGCCTCGACCCAATCCCCTCCAGCAAGCACTGACACAGCTACTACCCCGCCATCTTCCACTACGACCAGCGACCTGTGTGCCTTGCTTGGCATCGGATGTCCCTCGACCGCAAGCAGTGGTGCTTCGACTCAGAGTACACTTCCCTCAAGCTCTGAATTTCCCGGGTCTTCTTCCTCGGAGCCGCTTCCTACAAGTGCTATCTCTTCACCTCCATATAATTCCATCTCCTTCCCAAGGCAAGTGCGACTCTTGCGAATTGGTTTCTCGATGCTGACTTTGAAACAGTGACACCGTTAGCTTCCCTTCCAGTACTCTACTTCCCTCCTCGTCGTCAGCTCCCGACCCTGTGTCACCAACTCCGTCCACCTCTTTGCCTCCACCAAGCAATACCCAATTTGAGTGGTTGACCCAGTCATCCCTGATCTTTTCAAGCATCAGCACGTCTGAACTCGACAGTATGACGCTCACGGATCCGGACCAGGTCCCGACACCCACGTCGTTTTCGAGCACTGGGACGCCTACCGCTGCTCCCAGCGTTGTTTCACTTCCATCTGGGTACCCTGCTCGAATAGTTCCGGGCTCCGGCGGCGTCGACCCCGCAGATGTCGACTTGAGTGGCTTTTCCCTGATAGCTATCTTGTTCGATCAAGGGTTGAATTGGGCTACGGTTGTGCAGAACACAGATTCTCCTGGTCAGATCTTTGCCTGGCTCCCGCCATTGATTCAGTCGGCCTTGAGCATCACCAGTATGCGGCGTTTCCTCTCTGGCCGTCTCTAGCATCTGACATCCCCCCTAGGTGACCAGGTCAAGTCGTTTGCTCTGCAGGTCTATATTCCGAATTCTTACCAGGGCCCTTCGGATGTTTCTCAGCTGGGCACGACCTGGCTGGGCTACATTCCCACTCCTCTCGTTGACGCCCTCGCAGCTCAGATCAAAGTCAAATCCTCTGGATTCTACATGGACTTGTCCTCCCCATATTCAGACTTGGCAGCCCACGTCAATCCGGCGTATGACATCACGACCGTAACGACTACGACCGGAATTCCTGGGTCTGGGGGTTCTGGTGGCTCATCTGGTGGGGCTTCCAACCACTCGCGCACTCGAGAGAACGCCATCATTGGTGTGGTCAGCGCGTTGGGAGGTATAACCCTGATGGTGCTCGGCTACCTGATATACCGCGCCGTCCAAAAACGTAGGGAGCTCGCTCACCGACGCTTATCCGATCCCCCCACCGACTATTTTGTTGGAGAGGCGCCACCCAATCGCAACTTCGACCAAGACTCCATCGGTGGCCAGAGGCGCAGAAGCTTCTACTTCGCAGAGGATTCGCTGCGCGGGTTCTCGGATTATAATTACAACAATGACGGCGCCAGGCTCAGCCCTGAGCAAACACCAGGGTTGAATAGGCGTCCAATTGCTGGAAACATTGGCCCCCCTGTGATGAGGGAGAACAGCCTGAATTTCTAGGGACGGCTCAAACGCCGTCGTCCCCCTGTTCTCTCGCCCCCTTTTGACACTACCGCCTCCCCGATGCTCCAATTTACACTCTTCTGCGCAATGCATCGTGGATGGGTCAGTTACTGTCATCCACGTCCCCAGTGCTGCAGAACAATCGTCGATCGTCACCCAAATTTCTTTTCGTTTTTACTCTTCTGGAGGTACCAACTTTCCATCCACCTCGTCGACAACGGTTGCGTAGATGGATATTTCACCCCCAGTACAATTCACGATACCCCACGTTTTCCATTCAGAACATCCCTGCAAATTCGTTATCTGTGTTCCCTTCTGTTGCTGGGTGTTGAATTTTGTGTGCATACGCCGGTTCGTGAGTTGTATTGCTAGACAGGGCAGGGAGTAGAATTGCACTTTTTATTTACCCTCGGACACATCGCCGCATCGAACCTGCCTTGAATGTTTCTCATACTCGTTCTGCTTCACCTTCGGGTCTGAATGCCCTTCAGCAATAGTTTCTTCCGCTGTAAGGAGACTTTTCTTTCGTTGGGGTCGTTAATGGTGAAAACCGTTCCGCTCTGTTACTTGACGTATACTATTTATCCTTTATCAATATTTGGTTCGCCTATAGCCATCCGAAAGTGTTGATAATGGGGACCTCGGCTCGGAGACAGAGGGGTGCCAATGGACCTGCTGCCTCCTGCTGCCACTCATGGAGCTCGTCGTAGAGATGCCACGTTGAAGAGTCCCGAACAATCCCATTGCTCCCCAGCTGTTGGTCGAGAGCATCACTCTGCTCTGGCGTGGTATGTTTGCTGTCTTTCGGCTGTCGGGATTAATCATGAGGTAACCTTCCAAGATATGCCGAGGTGCGAGCCGGACCTCTACGGCTTCTGACGGGGTGCATAACACCTAATAGGAAGTTAGGTTCTTCGCCACCTGGACAGTGTTGACCATTCTGATATCTCTTTGTGGTGTCGGTCCAGTTCTCTGCTGCACATCTCACCAGTGCATTCGATTCGAAAGATCAGCCGAAGCATAAGAGAGAGGTAGTTGCGATCGTCGTATCCCCTTGGAAGGTGTGCTCACGTGAGGTTTTCCAGTTGGGGAGCGGTGGACGCCTTGTGAAGGTCAACTTTCTGGGAGTGGAGGGCGCCAATAGGGGGAAGGTGCGCCGAGCTGCCGCATCACATGCCTCGTCGCTGTAGGGATGTTGGGCAGCATGAGGACAATGGTGAAGAAGCGAATTGTATTTGCCGGGCATCGCAGACATCGTAGCGACCTTGCGGTGGAGCATACGATATCCGCCAAGTTTTCATCCACCCAGTTTTCCTGGACAAACCCATACGGAAACCAATAATTTCTGTCGAGAGGACCGAAGCTACGCATCGCTTGATGTGTTTGCATTCAATCCACTGTGCTGACGGAAAAGAGCAACCGCATATCCAGTACGACAAGATGCCCGTAACAACTCCTCGGTCGTTCTTATTGCGGGAGAGTGCCATGATGAGCCAATCACGCCCGTTGGAGATAGCACCACGATGATGGCCCTACTATGTGAGTGTAAACAAACGTAGGTAATGAGGGGGGTGCAGGACCTATCTCACCCAAGAGGTGTCGCGGTTCCGTACGTATGTTCCAGAGAACTCCGTGTAAACATGGGCAGTGAGCTACTTTCTATCCGGCTTTGCCTCGGCAGTTCGGAATAACCCGTTCCTGGTCACGCTATAGCTAGTCGCCACTTTTCAACCACATCCACCTTGTCGCCATGGCCGAAGAGTGTTACACCTTCACTTTTCCTGTCCTGCTTGTTCCTCCTCCCGGCTCTGGCGAGCAGTACCGGCACCTACTCACGACTGAATACGAGTATGCGCCCCCCGAACGCGTCAAGGTATCCAGCTTGGAGGACAGGGCCCTCGATGCGGTTCGCCATGGCGCGCATCTTCTTAAAATCGCTTCAGACAGCACGATGTTAGTGGATATATGGGAGGTACGGCGAGTGCTGCTTCACCTGAGCTACCTTGTTCATCCCGCTTTTCCTGCAGTTAATCGAACCCCGTCCACCCACCACGGGTACCCCGGATGATATGGAGAATGCATACGAGATCATCAATGAGGATTACCTGAAGAAAAAGGCAATACACCTGTCCCATTTTCGAAGTTTGAACGGGTTAGAATCGGAGAATATAATTGCATTGCTTAGTGGGTCTACAAGCCATTTTATCTACACTATCACTCACGGCGCCCAAACAAGCTATCCCGCACCCAGCTCCCTCAAACACACCGCTTGCCGTAATGCATGAAGTGAATGAGTCGGATGCACAAATTCGTCAGTCTACCCCCTCTCCCGAATGTCCTATCTATTAACGGAAACCCTTCAGGTCGTGAAGGAATTGCTGCCGACGCTCGAAAACGGGTCTCTCCTTCGGCCGGTGCCTCTCTTACACAACGCGTTCTGACCCAGAGAGAAACCCGTGATGACGCTGTGTACAACTATCGACCTCCCGAGTTGATACCCCCGCCAATCACCATTTATCATCCGGTGTTCGCCAAGTTCCTCCAGTTGATGGCAGAACCGCCAGACCCCACGCACGAAGAGCTTGGACAAGCGCATGAATTCGTTTGCTTGGCCTCAGCCTATTACAGAGATGAAGCCGGACGAATTGAAAATTTGTCGCGCAACCTAAATGCGGCAGTGTATAACGGCATTCTTGGGATCCAAACACTTTCCTACAAATCCAGTAAACTCGCACCAGACGGCGTCGTGTTCTCACAGAAAACGCCAAGTGGTTTCTCGACCATTGCCGCAATAACAGAAGTGAAGGCCGAGATCGGAGAGGGTGGAAGCGATCCAATCGCCCAGGCTGAGTGCGCATATGTGGCCATCTACTCATCTGAGGAGGTATTTCGCTTGTGGCGCTGTTAGTCCTGTTGCTGATACCTTGATCATAGGCTCGACATATCCGGGAAGTATCTTGCTGTCCAGCGCTCCTCATCGGCATGGCGGGCCCCAACATCATTGTCAGCGGTGCAGTCTTTGCTGACAACATCATCGCACAAACGCTCACGGACTACATCTCCGTCATTCCTCGCCTGAACGGTAATAACCGTTCACCTTTCGACGACGCAGGATACCGCATTGCACACCTCTTCCGCGCGTTGAAGGAATGTACCCACAACCTCCACGTGTATTACTCGCAGTTGGTGCAGACGATGACTCCTCCCCTTGTGCCGCCGCCGGCTGGTGTCTTTGTCGGGCGCCCCCGCGCTCGCGTTTCCGCTGGTGCCTCTCGAACTCTGACATCCCCCTCTTTCATTGGTCCTCACTTCACCACATACCACGACAGTGAAGGCGAGGAGGTCGCTCTCACGTACCGGGCGCGCCTTCAGCCATACCTCCCTATGAAGGCGGTCTTCGTTGCAGAGGCCAAGAGTAGGTCTGGGACCGAAAAGGTCGTCGTAAAGTTCGCGCACACATACAACCGCGAAGCACACAAGCTACTTGCGAACGCAGAACCGTCACAAGCACCGAAGTTGCGATATTGCGCACTTGAACCTAGTGTCGGCATGTGGGTCGTGGTTATGGACTATGTGGAGAGTTCAGAGCTCGGGGTTGACGATGTGCTGAAGGAAACTGTCCATATCGAATCGCTCCGGGTTGCGCTCAAGAAGTTGCACAGCCAGGGGCTCGTGTTTGGCGACCTGCGGCCGCTAAATGTGCTGATTGTGGATGACAAGGTTGTGCTGATCGACTTTGACTGGTGTGGAAAGGCAGGTGAGGCACGGTATCCCAGTGATATTATCCTGGAAGGGGAGACCTGGCACTCTGAGGTGCAAAGGGGAGGGTTGATAAATCAGGCGCACGACGAATACCATTTCTACAAGCTCACATCTCGTGAACTGTGACGACAGGTGTCGATGGCGCATCTATGGACTTGTTGAGGACAATGTATTAATCGGCGCCAACGAACAGTGAGCATTTTTGAATTCCAGACGAAACTTGAGCTTCAATTCCGCCAGCCCAGGTTCTCCAAACTATTATCTCCGACATCTTGTACCGAGTGCCTTGGGTGGCTATCTCAACACCGGTATGGCTCTAAACGTCGATGTCGTAGAAGGGTGCCAGTTCCTGACCCGACACATGGTCAGGATCCCTACGTTTTCCTCAGATATTTGTTTACACGGGTGTGCACACAAGATACGCCTAGGGACGGTCACCCAGCTTTCGTCCCCACATTTGAGATGTGATTGAGTACGTTCGATTTTACTCCTGTGAGCGGATATAATTAGTCCATCCCATTTGGAATCAGACGCCCTAGCACCTGCTGAATTGCCCCACGCACAAGTGTCCCTTGGATTTGAAGGTTCAAGATTTCAGTTGACCCCGCACGCAGGGAAGGATGTTGAAAGGGTTGTCTTAGTTCGGGGCGGAGGTCGCTGAAGGGAAGCGTGTGACCTTTTGGCAATAGGTTATTCATGTTGGCGGCTCAACGTGTCAGGCCTTCAGGCCTTCAGCCCCAGTGAAACGTTTGGGAATTGATGGTGACGCGCGGCGGTTCGAAGCAACTGGATCCACTGATGGCGACTTGTGGCCACCAGGACCCTTATTAGAATTTGTACATGTAGAATAATGAACAAAATTGACGTCACACCGCCTTCTTCTGGTCTCTCAAATAATTCACGAGACACTAAAATGTGGGAATAAATTTTATGGTATGGAAAAAAAAAAAATCAAGTCCACATCACTTGTACCAAGACCATCCCTCGGATCCCGCAACGATGTCCGAGCTGTGTCGCTGCAATATGTGTGTTAGATGCCACGGGACTCCGCAGGTTGTAGCAAGATCCACCTGGTATACGCACAACCTGGGAGGGAAAAAAGCTACCTGGCTTGCCAAATGCCAGAGTCGTATCGACACCATCCGTCGTGATAATGATCTCTCCCGAGATAATTCCGGATCTGGGACTTCCCCTCTCCTGGGAAAACGGCCTGCGGAAGAAGATGAAGATCCTCCGGAGAGAGCTAAGCGCATAGTGAGATTGGGTTCTGTACGTTGTCAGACCCCTGGATTAATCATGATTTGTTTACGATTTTTCGCACAATTAATAGTGTACTTACAGCCCAAGGAAGAATATTCTATGGGTAAAAGATTGTTTATTCATTTGATAAGATAAGGACAAATAGATAAGATAAGAGATAAGATAAGCCTGGAAATTCATGGGAAATCATGGAATTCCTTGGAGCCTACTGGAGAACACTGGAACATATCAGAAGGTAATGGAACATTCTAGAAGGTGACGGAATGTCACAGATGTGACCACTGGTCACCCAAAGGAACAAGACGGAATGCCACGGAACATGATGGAATGTTCTGGGACATTCTCCTGTAAATTAGTATATATAGACCTCAACCACACTTCTAAGGGACAGTTAGTTCACCCACTGCTCAGGGAGAATCACCAACAGCTCAGTCTTCACCTAGACTGAGGCTCTCTTTGCTAGTTTTCCCCCCAACAACTTTGCATCTATCCCCTACCCCTTAGGACTGATTGGTTGAGTGATTTTGAGTAATCACATACCACTTTCAGCCTCACCCTCTGTGTGAAGAAGCACTAAGTCAGAAGTACTGATTAAGCCTAGCACACTTGTGACATCGGAGTTTTTGGTGTCTGTATTGCTGAAGTCTGATACTTTAGGCAGATAGCCCTCCACCTCAGAAGAGTGATTGTCTAGGTGACAGCCAGATTTAGCAAGTCCCACAAAGGTCTCTGACATATTCTACAACATACCGTTTTATCCCAAGTTTATTTGAAGTTATATTTGTTTGACATACTAGGCGTCATCTGTAGCAAGTTTAAGGTATCTGACATACCTCTATAAGCTCTACAACATATCTTGTCACTTTTACAACATATCAAGCACAGCCTCAGGTATAAGCGTACACCTTCCTTATTTGGTTTAGCTTCATGGCACAGCCTCAACACAGCTTTAGGTACAGCCTAAGCACAGGACTATTATACAGCCTCAAGCACAGCCTCAAGGTCCATCCTTGAGTCAGGAACTCCATTCCTATCAGAACACAGATTCCCATGGTGAAGCTAGGTGTACGGTTGGTGAGCAGGGTCAGGTCTATTTTGATGGTGGGTATCACGGGGTCCTGGGGTCCTGGGACCCAGTGACAGAGGATCACGCTGGGTCGCAGGATACTTGAAATAAATTACTGTAGTATTTGAAATAATAGGACAGACCAGTGCTACTGCCGGTTGTCCTCTAGTACGAGGAAACATGGAATATGTGCCTACAGAAGCCGCACATCCCCAACAATATTCTCGCGCAGGATACCCTCGTAAACTCATCGAGATGTGGGGAACCACACTTCACTTGTGTCACTGCAATCCATTCGGATTTGACAACACCCTGGAGTAGCTGTGACTCTGGGAGTCCGTGTGGATTGGGTGACAGAAACACCTGCGAAGTGACCGTAGACCAATGTAGAACGTGTAAGTCAGGATCTTTGTGGAAAAATCTTGAAGCTATCCCAACGCCCATCAGAGTGCGGTCGTCTGCCTTGACAAAAACATCATCTCCCTTTTCTCTGAAAGGCCTATCGTTTTCGGGTTTGGCGCATTTCTCCCCAAGCAATCCCACTTTCCTATCCCTTTCTCTTTCGGGCCAACCATATCCTCGGCTCGACTTTTGCGTGTCCCTGCTTTCGCTTTGGTGAATCTCAGCCGCATGTCACTCCTCCACCTCTTCCTCCGAGAGCATGCGATTCATGCGAGAGGGGAGCGTTGTATCTAGTACTTCTCTAGAGTTGGTAGATTTGAAGTTCCTCCAACTTTGGAGGCTTCCACGTCTTTGTGAATGGTGTGGATGGCATCAGAGACATTTTTGAGGTCTTCGATGCAAGTTTCCATCTGTGTCTTGTGGTAGGCGCCTTCTCCGTGGCCCCTTGGTAGATAGATTCTAAGGAATACGGGTTCCTGAAGGTTGAGGCACGCCTTGAGTATGAGAATTGGATTGGGCTTACTTTAGAGTTTTCCCCTGTTCCATGCTTTCACAAGCCGTCAGACAGCATTTCGGTTCTGTCGAGAGCCTGTCATCCGAACATATTGCCCTGTCCTTCTCTTCGGGATGAATTGGGGGGACGATAGACGATGCTTCAAGTACTTGAGGCAGAGGTTGAGAATGGGGTGTTTGTGAATACAGGAAGTGGTGTGGATAAGACGTCTGCTATGACGGTCGTTCCGGGTATGTCAGCAGCAAGTCGAAGTGCCCTGGAGGATCCGTGGTGCAACTCGTTGACTTTCGTTGGCCTGTCAACGGGCAAGGGTACCGATGAAGCAACACTCGCGGTTGCCCTCCCAAGCAACCGGTTCCAGTGCGCAAAACAGTGCGGGAGAATTGGGAGGAGTGGGGCATTGGCACGCAACTCGATGGTTATATGCATCCGCGGATGTACTTTTGGCATCAAACCTAATAGTTTGATGCGCGCCGTTTCTCTTTCCCTCCGTTCCATCCTTTCACCGCCAAGTTTCCCTGGACAACGAATGTCCCCTTAGGCGCAGGGGTCCTCCATCTTCTCACTCATTCATGCAGACCTCTCAATGCAAATATCTCCCCTTCTACCTTCACAATACCAAATAATTGGTGTGGAGGGATGGTGACCGGGGACATATTATAAACGCTCCAAGGCCGCTAGGACTTGTCTCCAATGCTCAGTAGCAAACTCCCGGAGGTGCTGAATCCAAAAGTCGTCCGACCGAGAAACTGCAACAACGTACTAGTCCACCTGGATGGGGAGCTGTTTGCTAAGCGAAACACTATCTGACTCAAACAAAAACCTGACGCTGATGGTTGGAAGGCTCAGAAACTTTCCAAGAGGAACAGTTTTGGATCTGGTTTCAGCAAGGGTGAAGAAAAGAGAGAGGCTGTTAACCCGTCCACACTTTGGTTCATTTTCGTCTCAAACATTGTCGAAATGGAAGACTGGTACCTGTCAGGAACATGGTATTTTTAAACTTTTTATTACACGCTCTTTCTTCGAACTCTTCTTACCCTTTCTTATGTTTGAATGCTTCACATTCCTTATCCTTCACACCAATCATTCAAAACACACACACGCGCGTACTATTCCCAGCGAATCCACAACGAGCTATATACGGTGCTATCATCGTCCTATCAGAAGTCGACTCTATCTACGGCAGGCCTAAAGGTCATCAACCGTCCATCCCGGAAATTGTAGTGATGGCCCCTCCTCGCAAGGACCTCCCCAAACATGGCGTCACCGTCTTTGGCACTCAGCTGAACGACTAGTTCAAGCCGATAGGAAGAGATGCCTTCGAGCGGACCGATCAGCCTCCCAGATGTCACCAAACTGCAGAACACCTGGTCCCACATCTCCATCACCGGGTGACTGCTCAGCAGCACTATCGACGTAGTCAACAAGCGATCCTCCGTCTCCCTCATTGGATCCCTGGGCGGGATCCTGTCTTGCAAGGCGAAGCTGGTGGCAGAGTTGGATCTCTGACTCGACCTGTCGGTAAGAACGGTTGACCCGATATCGGAATCCTCGCTCCTCACCTCGACCAGACTGGTCATCATCCGACTCAACTGGTCAAGGGTAAGGATTAGCCGATGCAGTCATACAATGGGCAGGACGGTGTCGAGAGCGTTTGCAGCGTTGCCCCTTAGTCACCGGACGTACCTCGGCGACCCTCAGAGCATCTTCAGCTCGGTCAACCTCCATGACCTCATCCTCGATCTTCACCAACTGATGGATCGGCTGCAAGGCGCAGCGCCCACAGTTCTCCTTATCGGAAGCGGCCAAAGTGGAAGCCGGAGCTGGAGTCGGGACGGGAACCGAGTTCTCGATCGGAGGCGTCGCATAGGACGATGGGTTAGGCGAAGGGAGTACCACCTCGTCGGCGTACTCCAGCTTGAACGGAACCTCGGCAGTCCCCTGACCAACCAACACAGGACCCTCCTTACAGTTGCAGGTCTTGTCCTGCAAGGACTCGACCTGCGCTGTCAACACGGCCACCACGTTCTCGAGTTCTTCAGTCTAGAAGAAGTGTCAGCTTCCCTCATTTCATCTTCGAGATGAGGAAAGCTACCTTTTCATCTCTCCTGGCCAAAGCCCCCTTGATGTTGTTGTCCCTAACCTTCAACCCAGCGATCAACTCCTGATGGTTGGCGACCATTGCCTCCAACGCCTCGTTCGTCCCCTGCTGAAAGGCGGCCAGGGTCTCTTTCATCAACAAACCCTCCGCTGACAGACGAAGGACGTCTGCCTTTGCCTCCTTCACCTCCCGCTCCAATCGTTCAACCTAGGCAGTTTGATTAGTCGAGAGTCATACTCGAATATTCAAACAGAGAACCTACCCGGCTCCACCTCGTTCTCACAAGATCGATGCCTAAGTAGGGGATGTAAAGAAGCGAATATGCACTGCCTAACGAGGGGAAATTTTCGGTGCATCTTTCTCTTTGAGATCGATTCGAAAAAACCCCTTTTTTGGTAACACACTCCTTTCCCTTTTTGTGAGGCCTTCGCGCGTTCCAAAAATTCCTCTAAGTCAAACCACACGTGATCCGGTTACTGAACTTTCCATGGGAGCGAACTGCCGGCAGACCGGCATGGGCAAACCGAGGGGTGGTGCTGGCCGGGTCATGCAAGGGTGGATCAGGTTTCTCCCTAGGCTTATCTTCTATAGTGTAGGTTAATCTACAATAATAAATACATAGGTTCCATGGCTTATGGGCCTCAGTCGCGTCCAAGGGTTCATTTATTCCCCCCTCCTGCGTCCACTGGGAGGCGTGGCACGTGTCTGCCCTGCACATGATTCTGCCATTGATTTGTTGATGCCATTGCGATATCTTCTCACGGGTGCCAGCTCACCTATCGCCCCCCTCATCAGTCGCATGCTCAAGGTTCAAGATAAGCGGCTGCTCTCTCTCTTACTGCGCCTTACGCCACGGACGTCTGCCATGCCCAAGGCAAATATTCGGAAGAGGCAGGGGGTCTCGCGGTTGGAGTTCTGGTGGTCTCAGCCAACAGAGAAAGTCAGTTTCCTCATCTGTGTCGCAACTTTCCGGTGCCACTATATCAGTGCGAAAAATCGCGCCATTCCCCTCTCCACCTCCCACCATCAGAGCCCCAAGATGCTGCACTGGGTGATATTAGGCCGTGGTGACCCAGCCGTGTTTTCACAGGACAGACTGTGAGTATCGTTTTTTTCTCAATCGTGACCCTCACTGACGGACCGTCACAGCCCCCGAATGGAATTGAAGTTCATAGGTCGCAAGTCACCGCCGTTCCCAGTCCACATCCAATGCAACTCTATTAGGCAGGGGCATGAAATTGCTGCCTTCGACTTGGAACTTGAGCGGTTGCGTGTGGCTAGACCCTCACCCAAAAGACTCGCTTCCTTGCTCTACGTCTTGTCTCAACTTCCAAGTGCTATGACCGAACATGATATTTGGTGGACCATTCTCAATGGGGTTTCATTCAAGGGTATGTTGCTCTCGGACTCGTGAGTTTCAGGATACACACCTTGTTCATTGGCCTGAACTAACTTGATTATAGTGACAAAGAGGAGCAGACAAAGAACCACGAATGGGCTAGTGTCCGCAAAGCTTACAATCTCCGCAACACCCTTATCCACATCATCCTCAGCGGCGACAACGAGGCTTTCGATGAGGTTACTCAAATGTGTCTCTCCCTCCCTATGGACCGCCTCTCATTGGTAGCAGCATCTTACCACAACAGTAGGGCACCAGGTAAACCTGTTTCCCCGCATCACCGTTCACATTGCTCACAATAAGCTTCACAGAGCGTGTGGGGTCATACCCCAACGTCTCTAGGAGGCATGCAGGCTCAGACAGCCCTACTGAAAGTTCTGGTACGGATCAATATTATGTAACGCCCCAAAGGTTCAAAGCTGACGTTCTTGCTACATCGCAGTGACCTCCTCCACCATTTCTTCTTCAACCATCAAAAGCCACCACGTCGTTGAAAGGGGCCGCAAACCAACCTCTAATCATGCTACCCGCTCCCACTTGGCCCGCGCCAAGAAGTCCTCCTCACCCCACAGGGTGTACAAGTATATTCGGAGTTCCGCGGGGGTCGTTGGTTCCATCACCGATCCTTCAGGCGTAGCTTTGTTCGACTTTTCCGACGTCGAAAATGTTGTTGGTGCGATGCGTGCCCGATACCTCGAAGCTCATGGATATGGGGCAGACACTGTTCACATGATTGTGGAAGCTTACGGGTCTGCTAACAGGACGGAGGAGTTTGTTGCTGCGGCGTCCGGGTGCGGGATGTCGGTTGTGGAGCTAGAATGGTTTTGGGAATTCTCTTGGTCCTTTTAGCAAATGTATTGACGAGTATTTCTTGTGCTTGGAAATAGGAGTCGTGTGCTCTTATCATATATGCCACCCCCATTCCCTTATCCACGCCCGGAGCGGAGCAACAAATCTGTTGCCTGTGTGATGCGTCATGCTAAGTTGACAGGTACTTTCTTAGACATAAAGTCTCCTCCTTTGAACATCCCGCGCATTCTCAGAACCTTATTATAAATATTATTTTTGCAGGGACACGGGAGAGGACGCCTCTCCACCCCCCACCACTCTGTCTGACCATGGCTCACGTGTTGCCCCCTGACCCCAACACTGTTTCCCGTCATCACGCAGTTGCGAAGAAGGCACCTAAGCTCACGACTAACAAGACATTTACTTTCTGGCGGAGGAGGACACAGCAACGAAAGCCGAAGCGCGCTCTCACTGCAGGTGACTGTCTGGTCCAAGCGAAGAAACACGTGCAGTACCGTCTTGAGTACCAAGACACTTTGGAGGAAGCCCAGGCCACAATACGAGAGCTCGCCGAAGGCCTTCGGAATCGCTTCGGGAAGTTCAGCGTGGAACATTACTTCAATGAACTGATACACTGGGCCCACACATCACGGTCAGTGAGAAAGGTAAACGGATGGAACGCGTACCAAAAGCTTGAGTTGGAGAGAATGAAAAGTAAGTCACCCGGAACATCTATTGTGGGTTTTCTAACATGCACCTTCCAGGCGAAGCCGGCGAAAACGTGTCACAGATTAACTTGACAGAAGTCAATAAGCAGATCAGCGAAAAGTGGAAGACCCTCTCACCCGCTCAACGTGAGGACGTTACTGCTGAGGCGATCCAAAGGATTGAAGAGCAACGCATGGGCAAGAAGCTCGTGGCACACAGTGTCCCACTCAACGTGTTTCACAATGCAAGGAGCACACTCCAGTCCATCGAGACCCAGGTAAAGTGAATTTGTCAGGCCGACGCGACCTCTACAGTTCAATAGCACTCTTGCTATCCAAACCTATCACACACAGGGATCAAACACACAGTTATAACCCTGTTGCAAACCCAGGGATATCGGAAGTCTCTTCACAGACTAGATTGGAGAAGAGGAGAAAGAAGGAGACAAGGGTCTTCAGGCACTCTTGCTCTAAGCACACAGCAGTAGAGGTCACGGAGAGTCTGATGATAACAAATCTAAGGAGTACAGGCTAAACTACTCTGAGTATATATACTACTTAGATTTGTGACGTGACAGTGACTTGTAACTACCCTAAAGATACAAACACAGACAAACATGGTCCGTGCGCAGCACTGCATGGTCTGTGCGTTACGTGGTGACTAATGCTACAAATTATCAGCTGATAAACGAAAGTGTGGCGGCCAATAGCAATTTGAGAGCATTACAAAGCATGACGTAGCCTGGGAATGTTCGGAAGGAATGTGGGTATGACTGACTAACAGCCAATGGCAAAAGGGGAGCATATGACTAAGAAATAGGGGCATATGATGTCATGTGGGTCATGCGCAGTAAACAATAGAAATGATGACTCAACTCCTGAGTCGTGGAAGGGGCGTGGCATTTGGTATATAACCAAAGGGGGTTGGATGACTGGTCTCCCAACAAACCCACCTTTGTTACACAGCCAACATGCCTCGTGCCTCTACTCGCAATCCCACCCGTCGTTCTTCCTCTTACTCTCCTGTTCAGGAGAACAACTACAACATCGACCGCTTCTCCCATGCCCGCCGTGATCCGTCCCGTCCTTATCCTACTTTGGGAGCGGTTATGGACCGGACCGCCACCGCCGACCCTAATGAGGGGTTCTCTGATTTAGGTGGGGGCCCTGCTTGCGCATTCCGGTTTAGGAAACCAAGCTAACTCCTTTTAGGTTTTAGGGACTTTCTCCAAGCCGCTCGTAGGGTGTCTCGGCGCAAGTTGGCGCGCATCGAGACCAACCCATATGCGAGTGAACTCCTCAATAGGGGTGTTGAATTCATGACGGAATCCAACGAGACCTTCAACTCCGTGTTGGAGGCCAGCGTTCTCCATACGGGGAACGTTGGGTCCATGTTAATGGACGAAGTGGCTCATGTCAATGAGCATATTGATGGTCGTCGCGAGGAGATCGAGGCTTTGGAAAACTGGAAGGAGGATATGCAGGGGGTTATTCACGGACAGGAAGATACCGTTGTTCGACAGGGGGCCGATATTGATTTGCTGAAGGTAAATGTGGGGTCGGGAGATAATTGACTTTTCTAACCCAACATTTCTTTCTAGGGAGAGGTGACTACTTTGAAGGACTTGGTCTGGGCTCTGGTTACTAAGACCGGAGAATTGGAGGACGATAAGGTAACGGGTAGGGGTTGAAGGTTTTTGATATCTTCTAACCCTATTCGTTTTAGGTTCGCCTTACTCGTCGTGTTTCCGAGTTGACCGGAGAAGTCCGGGATCTCCAGAGGAAATGTAACGAGCCGGAGGTCCGAGTTGAGGAAGAAGAAGGGGGAGAGGTTCTGCATCGAGCCGGGTCGCCGATTATCCCTAACCGGGCTGAGTCGCCACCCGCTCGTTTGTTGGTTCGTCACGAGAACAGGTTGGTTCCCGTTGATGATGAGGTCATCGAAATTGGGAGCGACGAATTCTACCAGAACGTAGGAGTCGTCCGTAGGGACACTCCTCGTTCTGAGTTCGTTTCTACTCCTTGGGGTAGTCGCCGTCAATGGCCTGCTCTGGAGTATGATCCGTACGCCGAGTTCGTTCCTGATAGTGAACCAAACTCTGATACGGAGCTTCCAGATTACGATGACTTGTCGGACGTGGACCCGAACGAGATCCGGGAGCAGAACTGGTTGAATGAGGAGTTTGTCAGGGCCACTCTACCCCAACAACTACCAGTTCACTGAGCCGACTCCGCAGAGTACTCACTAGTCCAACTAGCTTGTGAGAGAACGATCATGTCTCTATTCTTCCGGTAGGTTGTCCGAGGTCACTACAAGTCAGGTCGAAATCCTAAAGAGAAACCCAACCTAAACCGCACTTTGTTCGGTTTAACAAGCAAGGGTTGATCCCTACAACAGGATTTGATGACTCCACCAGTTGATCGACTGGACGCTCGAGGTGTTCTAATATGACTGCTGGGAGTCTATAGTTACGAGGCGCAGTTGACGCGCAGAGCGGGAGGGAGAGCAGATGGGGATGTCTTGGATCAAACAAGAAACTCTGACTTGTCCTTAACTGCAACTGGGCTGAGAAGGGCAGAGGATTTCCTGAGGTAACAAAACTAAGGTACTACGATACAGCCACAGTTGCTACTTATACTAAAGGAGTGGCCATGACGTCAATACCCTAATATACCCTTATCAAGTCCAGACAAAGGGAGATAAGGAGTGTGTGAACGCAAAGTAAGGGAAATGAACAAATACGACGCGTGGGAGAATAAAGGACAAAGGGCCTTACTAGCGTGCGAAGGATTGCATAAGAGATAAGGAATGTCCGCATGAAACATAGGAGTAAAGATAACACTAGTCCTAAAAGAAAAAGGGGCATGGGTCATGAAAGTTCGTACCTGAATCTAGACCACACCCAAGGGTCAGGTGAGCACCGTCTCTGAGCTTCTGTGATTGGCTAGAGATCGAAGGAACTCTACGCATCCCTTGTTGTCGGTAGGTGGTATGATACCAACGGACAGGCAGTAACCTGGGAGTTGCAACCGTAATCGCTTGATCAGACCCAGTCTTGATTAGGCATAGCACCTGGGAATATCGTTCTTCCTAAGTGGCACCAGGGATTATATTCTTCGGCCGCCGTTCTCGGCTCGGGCCTACTCTGCTTCCAAAGCACAACTAGATCAGATAGGGTTACTATCCGATTAGAAGCACAGTGTCCAAATGTTGATACCCCGTGCCCACGTGAGTGTTCCAGGGTCCAGGGTTGGTCGTTATCATGATGTCATAAATGAGTCATCAGGGTCATAAAGGGGGTTCGTTAAGGGGTCGTCAAGGTCATGAGACCTATTTTTAGTGCGCGCGCGTTCTAGGCGTTCCGGAACGAAGTTCTTCCAAGGCCGACCCGCGGGCCGAGGTGTCAGCTTGATGTAGTAAGCCGACGATGATGGTACAGGGGCGGAAGTTGATGTGACCCGGACCAATGAGGTTCGTCGAGGTAGGTCACGTGAAGGATCACCGATCTAGGCTATAAGAAGGACGTCTTCTTGGAGCCATCCTTGATCAGCAACACCAGTAACTTCCCTATCATCTTACCAAAACATGTCCTTCCCCAACAACCATACCTACAAAGTCGCCAATGGTATCTCCACCATCTCTCGCATCGACCGTCGTGCCGCCGCTCGCAAGACCTATGCCTGTGCAGCTGGGACTCCCTATACCACGGATGACCAGGTATGGGGGAGACCTAGAGCTTCGTGTGTTTGCACTAACGCCTTCCTCTAGGTAGAGGAACGTTCTTTCGGCGTTGATGTCAAACTAACGGCTTCTAGATCTTGGAGGTCGTCACGGAGGTGGACGCCGAACGTCTCAGGGAGACGATGCCTCATTTGAAGGGGTTAACCTGGGACGACGAGCTCTGGGTCCGTACGATTATTGCGGAGAAGGTGGCCTTTCAGATGAGGGGTAGGTTCGGAGAGCTGGAACATCCGATCAAGAAGGAGCTCTGGTACACCCTGCAAAGGGGAATCTACGATCAGGATCTATTGGAACACGGAGCAACCGTTCCTCGGGCCGTCCGCCATGCCACTGCCGCCACGTCGTTGTTGTGGTTGCTCGTTCGGGAAGGGGAGAGCAAGGTAGGTTCTCCGTTTGAATATTCGAGTATGACTCTCGACTAATCAAACTGCCTAGGTTGAACGTTTGGAGCACGAGGTGAAGGAGGCGAAGGCAGACGTCCTTCGTCTGTCGGCAGAGGGTCTTCAGATGAAGGAGACTCTGGCCGCCTTTCAACAGGGAACAAACGAGGCGTTGGAGGCAATGGTCGCCAACCATCAAGAGTTGATTGCTGGGTTGAAGGTTCGGGACAACAACATCAAGGGGGCGTTGGCCAGGAGGGATGAAAAGGTAGCTTTCCTCATCTCGAAGACGAAATGAGGGAAGCTGACACTTCTTCTAGACTGAGGAGCTTGAGAACGTGGTGGCCGTGTTGACAGCGCAGGTCGAGTCCTTGCAGGACAAAACCTGCAACTGCAAGGAGGGTCCCAAATTGGTTGGCCAGGGGACCGCCGATGTTCCGTTCGAGCTGGAGTACGCCAACGAGGTGGTACTCCCTTCTCCTAACCCGTCGTCCTATGCGACGCCTCCGATCGAGAACGCGGTTCCCGTTCCGACTCCTGGTCCGGCTTCTACCTTGGCCGCTTCCGACAAGGAGAACTGTGGGCGCTGTGTCTTGCAGCCGATCCATCAGTTGGTGAAGATCGAGGATGAGGTCATGGAGGTGGACCGAGCCGAAGATGCTCCGAGGGTCGCCGAGGTACGTCCGGTGACTAAGGGGCAACGATGCAAACGCTCTCGACGCCGTCCTGCTCATCGCATGGCTCCTTCGGCTAATCCCTACCCTCGTCCAGTCGAGTCGGATGGTGACCAGTCTGATTGAGGTGGGGGACGAAAGTTCCGCTATCAGGTCAACCGTCCCTACCGACAGGTCGAGTCGGAGATCCAGCTTCGCCACCAGCGTCGACTCGCAATCCAGGATCCCACCCAGGGGTCCGATGAGGGAGACGGAGGGTCGCTTGCCGACTACGTCGATAGTGCTGTCGAGCAGTCACCCGGTGATGG
This sequence comes from Thelephora terrestris, assembly GCA_015956445.1. Classification (NCBI taxonomy): domain Eukaryota; kingdom Fungi; phylum Basidiomycota; class Agaricomycetes; order Thelephorales; family Thelephoraceae; genus Thelephora; species Thelephora terrestris. The sequence goes on along the minus strand of WIUZ02000022.1, from coordinate 12,808 downwards.
CGATGTGGGACCAAGTGTTCCAAAGTTCGGTGACATCTGGGAGGCTGATCGGTCCGCTCGAAGGTATCTCTTCCTATCGGCTTGAACTAGTCGTTCAACTGAGTGCCGAAGATGGTGACGCCATGTTCGGGGAGGTCCTAGCGAGGAGGGGCCAGCACTACGATCTCCGAGATGGACGTTTGGTGACCTTCAGGCCTGCCGTAGATAGAGTCGACTTTTGAGGACGTTGTAGAAGCATTTGTATAGCCAGGTTGTTTCGTATTGCCGTGAATGTATGCGCGTTTGTGTGTTTTGAATGATTGGTGTGAAGGATAAGGAGTGTGAAGCATTCAAAACATAAGAAGTGATAAGAAGAGTTCGAAGAAAGAGCGTGTTATAAAAAGTTTAAAAATACCATGTTCCTGACAGAGTTGGTGAGATCGGCATTGGAAGTAGTACAAAGGATCCGAAGAGATATTGATTAAATAACTCTTTTGTACTGTTGGCTTCCAATGAATCTTCTTTCTATTTTATCTATTGCGCGTGATCCATGAGTCGTAAAGCATAATGGTTTTCATAAGTCCAATCCAAGGGTCAGATTAATAAGCCGGTTGACTTCTGCGAGAGGTCAACGCGCGACGCTTATTAATACATCCCTTGTTGTCGGTAGCCTGAATATCTACTAGTCGTCCAGGGGCAACAGAGGGCCAGGTAGGGGGGATCTTCGTATGAAGGTCCGCCAGTACATGTTCATGTATTATACCTCGGGTCTTCTGGGGTATCTTGACTAGTAGCACTTTCCACGTATTGGACTTTGAGTCGTTAAGCATAGGGCATACTGCATAATAAACAGTTTACCGCCGTGTTTAGGGCAGGGCACCAACTGACTTAGTGGTGATGAGGCGTTAAATAAAGGAAATGAAAGGGGGTAAACGGCGAAATCATCACAGAATTCATTCATTGGTCTGCACATTCTCAACCTCCCTAGTTAGCGCAGCTGCACGCAAGGACCGGTCTCGAATACCTGTTGGTGGCCTGTCGCTCTACTACAGAGGACTTCATCAAACCCTATGCCTACTTCTCAAGTGACACGATCCAGGGGTTCTTTAACTCGTCATTGAAACGATCAGTCGAGGAATTCTCGCTTCAAATTGAGGCCTACGTGATGTTTGGTTTGAAAGGTATGTCTCACTCGTTTCCTGCGTGCTCCCAGTTTGTATTCTAATGGGTCTGGTCCAGGTGTCATTGAAAATTCCAAGATGCAGACTCTAGACCTCAAGAAACGAACGGCCGCGTTGATTGGTCAGAAGCTACGTGAGTGCAGACCCCTGTATGTTGATTTCTCAAACATGAATTGTCATTGGTAGGGGCTATCACCGGTGTTGCCGACCTCCACACGCAGTACGATCGATTCGACGATCTCATCACTGAGAAGCACAATGTCGTCATCAAAAACTGGCCACTGGGACAGAAATTTTGCAATCCAAGCGTCGCCCTCACCCGCATCGAGTTGGGAGTCCTCCTCAATTCATGGGAATCAGGGGCGACCCGATTCGAGAAACTTTCTGTGGAAGAAAAGCGTGCCTGGAAGAACAAACATTTTTCATCCAAGGTCTCGATGATGTCATTGCCGCCCGCTGCTTCCATTCCATCCGCTTCTTCAGCTTCCCCCGCCCTCAATCCCATCATGCTGTCCCCTTCCGCCTCTACGGAACCCCCAGCGACGTTACCTCAAGTCTCTATTGTGACTGAGATGATGCTATGCACCGAGCTTGCTGAACAGGTCGCCCCATCACCTACCTCCAATGACGCTGAAGTTACTTCGATCACGCCTTCGACAACTCAACTGCCAGCACCCCCCGAACTGCTTGCGGAAATGATACGTCTAGACCCTACCCTGCAGGCGATCGATCCTGCCCTCATTATGGCAGGTGTGACACAAGGTTTTCATCATCTAACGACTGTCAGCCCAGTTTCGACCCTCAATCATCCTCCACTCCCCAGTCCTCCCATTACCCGCAAGAAATGAGACCGGGGAGAGTTTGAGGTTGTCACGCTGGAACTGTTCAATACGCGCATGGCCAAGGTACCACGGAAAGGGCGGAAGGAGAAGCGAGCAAAGAAGTCCATGGCAGGTAGAGAGAATATTCCTCTAGTTGAGGGTACAGGCGGCCAGTGAGGATGCCCATGAGGACGCCTACAATGATCCTTTTTTCATCGCAATAATGTACCTAAAATACCAAACAATTCATTTCTTGTGACTCTTCCCAAAGCTTAATTTACGTCCCAGGGCTTGCCAACCCGCCACAAGATTGATCAGAGGTTCCTCTTTGGGAAAATAGACTCCCCCGGTGAGCAGAGGGGTCCACAAGAAAGCCTTTCGTCACCAAGTCCAAGGATCGTTCACTGGTGGTAATTTCTCTGCTTGCGAGCCATTCATCCCGCTCACAACACAAGGTCTGTGACTCAAGTCCGTGCTAAGGTGTGCATTGCAACACGTTTGCGCCACAAATCCCACGCACGTCAGGTAGAATGAGTGCTGGTGGTGACGATGTTTTTTTTCCACATTTTCAGTCTCAAGGTTGGTACGTTATTCCACCCATTCAATACACCAATTCAACACTTTCTCCATCGGGATAGGTACGGAAGCTTAGTGATTTGTTATTAATTTGATTTTTGTTTCATCCTGCCCTTGATGCACCAGTTTATTTCCGTCGTGTTAAAGCTTGTGTTTTATGTAGGAGTTCATTGTACATAATAGATTACACGTCATTCGTGTATGCTGGCATTAATTTATTCGAGACAATCTGGGGTACAACATTGGGGCGACAGATGATCTCCTACCCCATTCTCGAGACACGCCTTTGAGAACTGTGGAGAACTTATATTATTCTCACCATCTGTTATTAAAAATATAACACACATGGTAGTTAAGTCTATGACAGTAGCCTACTAAAATTACAGGCCACCCAATCATGCACGTTGTGCCAGGTAACCAGTGAGCCTGGGGAGCATTGTCGGTCACTTGGAGATCGCACGATCAGTGCCACACACGGAATTCTTGTGTGGGCGCCAACATGATCAGCCTCAGATTTGCCTGTCGCCAACAATGCAATACTGAGCCGGTTCGGCTGTAAATGCTAGAAAGCATTTGTATGTACGCAAAGAATATATGTGTCAAATTTTAGAATGGGAAAATAAGTATTTATGTTGACCCCCCAGACTGCCATTGCGTCCAGTTCCGCACTTGAACAAGTGGACATTTCAGGAATGGGGGAGAGGACCACTAGCGGGTTTTTTACAATTTGAAAGTGAGGTCACATGGGGTGTAATCCCAGGTGTTTTTACAGCGTGGTAAGATATATAAAAGTGTCAGCATCCAGAACTCGCATTTTTCGTGGCATATCCCTTTCCCCATATGCCACAGTCTAACTTGTTTTATTTGCATACCCACAGTACTAGAATACATGAATTACATCTAAATAAAATGTAGCTAGGCTCCAACACAGAAATTGTCAAGTGTAATGTCATGCAACAAGCAAAAACCTGCGGGGTGTTTTCAGGGGGACACAAAACACAAAATCCTAGATGATGTACCGATCGTTGCGCCGAGATACAAGCGGTTTCTGGGGCGTATATAAGTCATATATACCACCCAGAATCGAGCCGAAACACGCCGAAAGACTAAACAGAGGTGGTGGAAAATAGGGTGAGAGGTTTGATGAAAGGTAGTGATACAGGGAACGGTACTCACTTTGCATGCGCAAAAATGTGCGGAATCCCTAGGTGATGAAGGCTTGTATAAGCTCCAATGACTCCTGCACAACGGAGAAACGATGGGAACAGTCCAGGAGCACATATAGACCCCATGAATGGAGATGCGTGCACCGGCCTCTACTAAGGTACAGGCAGCATGCAGAAGGTGTCATTCCACTGGAATTGATATCTTTAATGCGTGAGAAAAATCCTGAGCGATGAAAACAGCGTACGAGATGTGGGAATGGAAGATGAGTGGGAAATGTGTCCACATCTCCCGAGGCAGGAAATCTAGACGCGGTGGCGCGGGAGTACAGCGATTTCCTCGCGAATGAGTACCTGAATCACCACTCCAAACGGCGGAGCAGCCGCTCTCCGTGTTCTGGCATAATCGCAAATTTTGCAATTTTGACTGCCCTGGAGTGGGGGGCGAAAACCGGACGGAATGAGCCCAGAGTGGGCTTGATTCCTTTTGTTTGGGTCGTGAGAATCGAGACCTGGAAGTAATAAGTGATTACTCACGCGTTAAACGTGGGGTGTGGACAATCGCGAGAGGCAAACCAAGGATGGCTGCGATCAGGTAAACAGGATCATGCGAAATCTCGGAATGCCATCAAGTTCCCATGATCACAGTGACAACGCGGGTGGAGTCCCAGCGCTGATGTGTGAGCAATGAATCGTGTGTTGAGCAGGTAGAGTATAATACTATACTACTACATGGATACTCTAATCCTTACCTGAAGGGGAGAGGTTTATAGTTGCTAGTGGGGGAGAGAGAGAGAGAAGCGATTGATTGATCTATGGACACATGAGGGGTATATATACTATCTACTCTATTAACGTCACATCTATACAGTGTGACTGATGCATGGTCTGTGCGGCGGCTTAAGGCACGCGCGCGTCATACCGATCGATCGGGTCACTGATGTGACACCGTCTCTTTGGGTCACTTATTCAGCGCTCTCCGGCATCGGCTCTCGCTTGAAGCGGTGGAGCCGGTTGACCCGTTGCCGGGCACAGACCTTCGGTTCAACACTCCCCCTTACTAAGTACAGCTCCCTGTATAACTTCATTGGTGGGAACTGGACTGCAGTAAGTTGGAGGTATGTGCTCAGAAGAATTCAAGGCCTAAGGCATCTCTAAATTTTCTGAGTTTGATGACTCCAAGGTTCTTCGTCAGGAGATCCACGGGATTATCATCTCCGGGAATGAAATACACTACCACGCGTCCATCATTGATGACCTCACGAATGTAATGATAGCGGATGTTGACGTGTTTCGACCTCTTTTCAGTAACCAGGTTTGAGGCGATAAAGATCGAGCCTTGGTTATCTCCGCAGATTGGGATGGCTTTAAGGTCATAGCCGAGCTCCCCCAGAAGGGTATGCATCCAGACTACTTGGCGGCTACAATTGGAGAGCGCCATGTATTCAGCCTCAGTGGACGACAGCGCAATGGTTTTCTGCGCTCTTGAAGTCCATGAGATGAGTCCTTTTGCCATTCGGACAAAGTATCCACTTTGGGATCGTCTCTGAGTGGGGTCTGAAGCCCAGTCTGAGTCGGTACAGGCTGAGATACCTTCCCGTGAATCTCCGTCGTAGGTTAATCGATATTTGGAAGTCCCGATTAAATAGCGGCAGATATACAGTGCTCTCTCAACGTGCTCTTTTGATGGGTTTGCAGCATATTGCGCAAGTTTGGTAACCGCAAAGGTGATATCTGGTCGGGTACCCAGCATGAGGTATAGTAAGGAACCAATTATGGTTTGGAACCTGCTTCGTCTTTCCGGGCATGCTACCTCTGTCGACGGAGTCGGCACATACCCGGCCGGGAGAGGGGTTGCTGCGACTTTAGCATTTTGCATCCCACATCGCTCAAGGACCGTTTGAAGGTAGGCGCATTGATCTATGGAGATTTTGCTGCCATGTCGGGTGATCCTCATGCGGAGGAAATCGGTTAGGTCCCCTAAGTCCCTGGTTTCCCATATCTTCATAAACTCCCCCTTGAGCTGCTCCGTAAGCGCTGTGTGGGGTCCGGTAAAGATGGCATCGTCTACGTAGATTAACGCAATTACGAATCTTCCATCTTTATCCTGGTAGATGAAGATTCCAGCATCTGAGCTCAAGGATTTGAATCTGAGCTTTTCCATGGACCGTTTCAGGGCTCGCCACCATGCGAGTCCAGCTTGTTTCAGTCCATAGAGGGCACGCTTTAAGCGGAGAACATAAGTCTCTTTTCCTGGAGCTACGAATCCCTCTGGTTGTTCCATGTATATTTCCTCGTCGAGTTCGCTGTATAGGTACGTGTTTCGAACATCAAGTCCTTTGAGGGCCCATCCTCCGAGGGCAGCCATTGCAAATATTAGGCGCACTGTCTCGAATTGGACAACGGGGGAGAACACGGCATCGTAGTCCATTCCCTCAACCTGTGAGAAGCCTTTTGCTACTAAGCGGGCTTTCTTGCGACCATCTGGTTTCTGGTCAAATACCCAGCGGTTTTTGATAACCTTGCGGCCTCGAGGGCGATCTACCAGGTTGTATACTTTGCGCCTGCGAAGAGCTTCCAACTCTTCGTTGCAGGCTGTCCTCCATTCCTCGAGCTCTGCCTGTGGTAGTGTGGCGATGTCTCGGTATTTCCATTCTTTTGGAGTTTTTTCGTTGGCGGTTGGTGAGACGGCTTTCGAAATTAAGAGGTTTTGGAGTTCTACTCCCCCTTCCCGGCATAGCCTAGCTAGAAGGGCGTCAGTGTCTTCCTCAGGGGTGGTGAATCCGGATGGTTCAATGGATTTCTCAACCTCATTTTCGGATTCTGACGCCGCTTCAGTCTCTTCCTCAGCGAAGGATTCTCTCTCAGGAAGTGGCTGCGCGCTAGGTCTGGGAACTGCTCCTGAACTTCGCCCGCGCCTAGGTGCTACGGAAAAATCTCCAACAACCTTCTTCCAATCCTTCATACGCCGGGTAGACTTAATTATCTCTACCGGATGCTTACTACCGTAAACATTGCCGGGCTTGGCCGGTACTTTCCGCTCACGCTGGGGCCTCCGAGTCTTAACAGGTGACGGAGGCATAATCGTTGGCGGGGCGGGTGGTGCATCCTCAGGGCTGGAATCAGAGCTAGAGCTGGGTGTAGGCGATCTCGGCGGCCCCGAACTGGGCGCTCTAGATTGCACCAGCGTCTGCGGCCGTGGTGCTGGCTCAATAGCACGTTCCTTGCCTTTTGAGAAGGCTTGGGGGTAGGTTTGGGACGTGCTGAGGGTGCTGCGTCATCTTCCTCTTGTCCTCCTGGAAGGGGACACTGGCAGTCACCGTCCTTGTGACAGTGATGACTGGGTAGGGGTGGCGCAGTAGATTGCAGTCGTGTGTTTCACCGCACACTGGCAGTTGGGCACTTTGGAAAGTGCAACTCATCGAAGGTGGCCTGAGCAGCGGAGAAAATGATGTTGTTAGGTCCGCACATAAAGATCCATCCTTTTCCTCCCGGGTGAGTACCCAGGTAGGTCATCAATTCTGATCGGGGCGCGAGTTTGTTTATCCGTACTTCTTCCGGGATGAAGACGTAGGCTCTGCAGCCAAAGACCCGAAGGTGATCAATTGAAGGCTTACTTCCATTCAATAGTTGGAATGGAGTCTGCCAATTTAGGCGACGGTTCGGTGTTCGATTGTAAACGTGAGTTGCGTGGTCAAGGGCGAATTCCCACCAAGACTGAGGGAGGCAAGCCTGTAATCTCATGGATTCTGCCTTATCCATCAATGTTCGAATGATCCTTTCCGCGCAACCGTTTTGTTGGTGTGCATGTGGAATAGATTGGAGGATCTCAATCCCTTTTTCCTTGAGCATTGTCGTAAATGTTAGGGACGTGTACTCCCCCCCGGCATCGGTCATCCATCGACGTACTCTCTTCTGGTACTTGGTTTCAACCATAGCCAGGAAGTGTCTGGTAGCCATAAGTGCAGCGTCCTTAGTGCGCAAATTCATGGTCCAGGCGTGTGAGGTATAGTCGTCATAGAAGACGATTGAGTACTTGTACTTGCGATAGGATTCAATGGGGAAGGTTTTTAGATCCGAATGGATCAGCTCGAAAGGGGCGCTTGCTCTGGTGTTGGATGGGGGAAAGGCCTTATTTGTCATCTTTCCTTGCGCACATCCAGTGCAGAGGTGCTCTTTTGGGATTTCGACATGAGGAAAATCCTTGACATGTTTCCCAGCCTTTTGGATCACTTCTTTTGAGGGGTGAGCCAGTCGGCGGTGCATGATTTCAAAATCAGCACTATAAATGGTCTCAATTTCGGCAGCAGTAAGTTGCGCCCCGAGGAGAGTTCTGATGATGTAAATGCTATCATCCTCGGTTCGAGGGTGGAAGGTAAGAAACTCGGTTTCTTCTTTGTAGAGTGAGATTTCACGAGCACTCCCCCTCGAGAAGAGTCCGCTTTTGAGGAACTGGCCAAGAGATAATAGCCTATGGGATATTTCAGGAACAAAATAGACGGGGTTTAGTCTAACAGCCTTTTCGTCTATGTAGAGGATCACTGTTCCTTTACCGATGATTGTTGTGAAAGTAGTTCCAGTCCTCAGAGGGATGGGCTCGATTGCCTCGTATTCAACAAAATCATTCATATCGAAGGTAAAGTGCCGGGATGCACCAGAGTCGAGCATCCATACGGCTTCAGTTTCACTCAGGGTGGACAAGGTCAAACAAGTGTATTCGGAAGCTACTACTGAAGAATTATGTTTATCTTCAGCTGCTGTGGAGTCGTTAGTATCGTTACTCAACACCTGAACACTTGTTTCATACCTTCCGCCAGACGGACCGGCAACCGACACGGGGGACCCAACAACCATCTCATCACCTGACCATCCCAGGCTCACTTCATCCTCGCTTGGTGGGGTACGCGCCTTCTTGCGAGGTCGAGGATCGACCGTCTGCTCGCAGGAGCACTCCAGTCGTTTGAGGGTCTCAATCGTGGGCGTGACGCCTAGTCGTGCTGAGAGATCTCTTGCCTTCTGAACGGAGGGATAGAAGGAAGGGGTCCCTGCACCTTCACGATGGACCGGGAGGGAGCATATGGGAAAGGCTGCCATAGAGGTGAAGCCGTAGTCGGTGACTGACATACCGGAGCCAGACGCAACTGGAGGTTGAGGGGGGACGGGAGAGGGTATGGGGGGTTCCTCAGACTGTTGTGCCTGCTGTTGGAACCTTCCTCGGCCACCTCTGTTTCCTCGGCGGTTACGCCCGCGTCCACCCTGGCCCTGGGACTGATCCCCGCCGTGCTGCTGCTGCTGTTGGAAGTTGGGATTTCCAGGAGTGCGCTGTACGTTGGACAGCCTTTGTGCCTGCTGTCTACCTTTGCCATTGGATGTTTGCTCCCATGCGAGGAGGATCGACCGCCGAAGACCGTCCACATCAAGCTTGGTGAGATCCTCCGTCTGGCATATGGCCTGTGGGATGTTATTGTATGACGGAGGAAGCTTTGACATGAGCATCATTGCTTTGATGAAAGGGGGAATGACGGCGTCTTCCCCGTTGCTCTCAAGTCGGCCGATGTGGGAAGCAAACTTGTCTAAGGCGGGCGTGGGGTCTTGTCCCTCAAGGATCCTGACCTCCATCGCATGTTTGAACTCCAGGTAGATTCCGATGATTCCTGGCTTTCCATACTCCTTCTCGATTGCTTTGAGAAGGGCGGCAGCGCTGGTTTCAGCTCGGTACTTGTACTGGATATCCGGGACAAGGCGCAGGAAGATGTTGCCGAGGGCTTTGCCATTTGCCTCAGCCCATGCGTCTACTTCGTCTTGGTTATCAGTGCCTTCCTGTGCCTGAGTCAATAGATTGTTCTCGGCGTCATAGGTGGCTTCAGTTTTTGGCCATACCTCGAGGGTAGGTTCCTTTTTCTGGATCGTCCTCCATTGTCCTTGCGACATCAGGTATGAGCGCATTGGTCCGGCCCACTGTTGGTAGTTTGGGCTGGAGAGGACAGGGACGAGGGAAGTGAGTTGAGAAGACATTTGTTTTTGGGAGGTGGAAGTCCTACAACCAATAACAAGTTTCATCAGTTATCGTACGCTTTTTCTTTTATGCCAGAAGCAAGTGAAGAGGGAAGAAGCAGTCTTTCCTTTCAGGGATTACTTTGGTGAGAAGCTTTATCGCATATTGCCTCATTCCACACCGTCGGCAGATGTTAATCGACTACCCTCCCCTGTGGGGTCTACGAATGTGTGTTGCGCTCAGCTTTGGCTAGTCACTGTTTCATCCCCTCTTGGGGTTTTGACTTTTTGTTCTAAGTCCCCTTCCTACGCAGTGGATAGCGCAGTGGCAGCCATTAAGGCGCACTAAGGTAAGATTAGAGCCTGTTCACAGCACAGCCACAGAGGTGCAGCTTGGAACACAGGGCATAGCCCGGGCTCATAACCTGTTGAGCAGGTAGAGTATAATACTATACTACTACATGGATACTCTAATCCTTACCTGAAGGGGAGAGGTTTATAGTTGCTAGTGGGGCAGAGAGAGAGAGAAGCGATTGATTGATCTATGGACACATGAGGGGTATATATACTATCTACTCTATTAACGTCACATCTATACAGTGTGACTGATGCATGGTCTGTGCGGCGGCTTAAGGCACGCGCGCGTCATACCGATCGATCGGGTCACTGATGTGACACCGTCTCTTTGGGTCGCTTATTCAGCACTCTCCGGCATCGGCTCTCGCTTGAAGCGGTGGAGCCGGTTGACCCGTTGCCGGGCACAGACCTTCGGTTCAACATCGTGTACATGTGTAGTTTAATGACATTAAAAGGGAGCTGGTCACAAGCTTGAAACAAAAGTTATAAGTCCGTCGAGCTGGTCAGTATCTGCTTCGTCAATCTCTTCACCTCCAACATCCTTCAGGCCATCAACGTCGTCATCATCATCCCCAATCACGTAACCATAACCTGCAAGTTTTCCGACGTCCACGCACGATGGGTGAGTCCCCTTTCTAGAGCCGAGTGTTCTGCTGCCAGTGAAACCATCAAGTCCAAATGTACACCTGATCCGCTCCAGGAGGAAGGCGTTCACGCAACAACGACACACACAATAATCCCTTGTTGCACCGAGGATGGAGTCGTTTCTGTCGATTAATCCCTTGAGGACGTCATCGAACTTGCGGTCTTCATCGTAGATCAAAGTATACAGGCGGCGAACTTCAACGTTACACCAATCGATTTCTTCACGGGCACGGCGGACACGGAGAAACTTTTTGATGGCCTCACAAACCACTGGATTTGCCCAGGGGGCGTTGGTTATGTCGTGCCGAGTATTGCGTAGCAGATTGAATTCATCAAGGAAACTATAGTGGGAGACTTGGGACCAATCAAGTGGAGGTCGTGGAGGATCGAGAGCACGTGCGGCGCGGTTGTATGCCTCAGTGGCACTGCGGATGGTCTTGCACCGTGTTTGGAGTGACTTGGCGAGATGTGTACGAGCCTTGTAACCTAGGAAACGATCAGACAATGAAACCTTTTAGATTGGATTCACACTTACCTATACCACTAAGATTGAGCCTGTGAAGCTCAAAGAGCCTCTGTACAACAAGACGTTGCAGGTGATTGAGAGCCTGATGATATCGCCGTTCATGAATGTAGCATGCGGTCTCCACATACTCTGGTGTATCTGGTGTCCATCTTTTGGCTATCCCCATCTGGACTTCAAGTTCCAATGCCTGACGGAGGAGCCGGTCTTGGCGCTCTTGAGCATACCGTCGTTCGGATTCGAGGCGACGAGTCCTTGATAACTCAGAGCTGTAGGTGGTGGGGGTAGGGGCATTACCGGAAGGGAGGTTGAATTGATAGTCGTACGGGACAGCATTGAGGAACTTCGCCAACGAAGTTTCGGCCCGAGATCTACAGATATGTATTGTTAGATGGAGCTGCGCATTGAAATGGAAATACACTTACGTGGCAGAGTCGAGGTCTTGGAGGAGTTCGACGTATGTGACGGCATGGATGTCCCAGGGTGATTCTTTGCCGATCGTTTCGAAGAACTCAGCTTGTTGATGGTGCCAAGTTTCAAGATCGGATAAGCTGATTCCTAATGCGTGTGCGGTCTCCTCAACAGCAGGGCCCTCAACATCAATGATCGATAGCGCCTGTCTGTAATTGTTGAAAAGCATTGAGGCCAGGTTTTGATATTTGTCATCATCCCACTCACTGGGGGCAAGGGCCCGAATACCCACCGGGCACATTGTGATTACATTGTGGTCACAGTCAAAAAGTGACTCCAATTGTCAGGGCCACTCTACCCCAACAACTACCAGTGCACTGAGCCGACTCCGCAGAGTACTCACTAGTCCGACTAGTTTGTGAGAGAACGATCACGTCTCTATTCTTCCGGTAGGTTGTCCGAGGTCACTACAAGTCAGGTCGAGATCCTAAAGAGAAACCCAACCTAAACCGTACTTCGTTCGGTTTAACAAGCAAGGGTTTATCTCTACAACAGGATTGATGACTCCACCAGTTGATCGACTGGACGCTCGAGGTATTCTAATATGACTGCTGGGAGTCTATAGTTACGAGGCGCAGTTGACGCGCAGAGCGGGAGGGAGAGCAGATGAGGGATGTCTTGGATCAAACAAGAAACTCTGACTTGGCCTTAACTGCAACTGGGCTGAGAAGGGCAGAGGATTTCCTGAGGTAACAAAACTAAGGTACTACGATACAGCCACAGTTGCTACTTATACTAAAGGAGTGGCCATGACGTCAATACCCTAATATACCCTTATCAAGTCCAGAACAAAGGGAGATAAGGAGTGTGAGAACGCTAAGTAAGGGAAGCGAACAAATATGACGCGTGGGAGAATGAAAGACAAAGGGCCTTACTAGCGTGCGAAGGATTGCATAAGAGATAAGGAATGTCCGCATGAAACATAGGAGTAAAGATAACACTAGTCCTAAAAGAAAAAGGGGCATGGGTCATGAAAGTTCGTACCTGAATCTAGACCACACCCAAGGGTCAGGTGAGCACCGTCTCTGAGCTTCTGTGATTGGCTAGAGATCGAAGGAACTCTACGCATCCCTTGTTGTCGGTAGGTGGTATGATACC